>JARBWK010000001.1:103793045-104403045 GCA_030556195.1 Anolis apletophallus
TGCACTGTGAAAATAACACTGTGATTTATGCTTCTTGATGCACTCTGTGCCTAATGTGAGATAACATAGGCTTAGATTGATGGAACAAGTACAGGATGTGCTATGAAAGACCTTAATGCTAAAATGGGAAAGAACTGCGCATGAGTGGAGAGTTTAGCCCCCTCCGTTGCTGGCACGGAGCCTGGAAGCTAAATGTTTCAAACTGAGGACACCAGAGTCTTAGCACTGATAGCTGTACTGTGAGAAAGACTAACATAAGAAATAACTATTGTTCTCATTCATAGGTGGGACTTTTGAGATGTGATGCAAATGGAAATGCAATGTTTATTGGATTAATGAGATGTCATGTAAACATTAGTAAACACCAGCCAATTATGATTGTACAAGATCCATGAAGAAGGGGTGGGCTTAACTGAAATGCCTCCATTGGGGTATAAAAGTTTTTGTATTGAAGGTGACGGGGTCTTTTGCCCCTGATTGCAGCGTGTTCTGCTGGCAGAAGCCCACCAGCTGGTGCCAGAAATAAACCCGTTTGATTTCACCTACTTCACAGTTGTCGTGAGTTTTCCCTCATCCTTGTACCCGCACGTTCAGGTAGCGTTGGTAAAAGTAAATTTGATACTCGGAGTTCCATAACTCCTTAATTTGGCTGCTTCAGTGCCAAGTTTGATCCAGATCTATCATTGTTTGAGTCCACAGTGCTCTCTGGATGTAGGTGAACTACAACTTCCAAACTTAAGGTCAATGCCCGCCAAACCTTTCCAGTATTTTCTGTTGGTCATGGGAATTCTGTGTACCAAGTTTGGTTCAATTCTATTGTTGGTGGAGTTCAGAATGCTCTTTGATTTTAGGTGAACTATAAACCCCAGAAACTACAACTCCCAAATGACAAAATCAATCCCTCCCCCAACCAGTATTCAATTTTGGGCGGATCGGGTATATATGCCAAATTTGGTCCAGTGAATTAAAATACATCCTGCAGATCAGATATTTACATTACAATTTATAACAGCAGCAAAAGAACAGGTATGAAGTTGCAATGAAAATAATGTTATGATTGGGGGTCACCACAACATAAGGAACTGTATTAAGGGGTTGCAGCATTAGGAAGGTTGAGAAACACTGTGTTGTGGCATCTCCAAGAACCATCCCTAGAGCTTAAATTTTTATCTCTGCACCGGCTGAATTTTGGGTCTAAGACGGGGCAGAGAACTGCGACCCAGATGTCACCAGACCACAAACCCCCACACATATAATCAATAGTCAGGCCTGATTGCTGTTTTAGTCCAGCAACATCTAGCAGGCTAGAGTTTCCCATCACTTATCTTAAGAGATTTGCAACAGGGTAAATTGGCTATAATCATGTTATTTCTGAAGTACAGTACTGCTTTTAAAAATATTTCACTTATAATTTGAAAGATGTTATAACCCAAATTTTCCATTTCACAAATAAGGACCTAAGGAGATCCCTGCTGGATTAGACAGAAGGTCTTTCTAGTCTATTGTTCAGATGCCACAGTGGCCAACCAGGTAGCCACGGGTAGCCTATAATCAGGGCATGAACACAATGCTACCTTTCCTCTGGTGTTCTCCAGCAACTGGTATTCAGAGACAAATGCTATTCTTTCTTAAGTCCCAAACTGCCCTGTGGGTTGTCCTAAATGTTATTTTAATTTCAGTGCCTCCATGGACCAAAATCAACAGATACTCTAGTCTGTCATTAGTCAGGACAAACAGACACAGTATGAGAGGGCATATAAAGCACATTACATCCAAGGGCAAAACATCCTGCACAAACCAGAGCTTCTAGTGTTAGTGTTGAAATCACAGGGGCATACTTTCCAGCTTCTTGACTTAGCAGAGATGATCCCAATCAATCCTCTGCTGTCCCACTTTCCCAGTTGCTTTCAAAAGATCCCAGTTCCTCTCATTTGCCCATTTGCCCCACTTTGTCCCTGGCATATTTCAGCTGCTACAAACAGATTTCAAAGTCCCCAAATGCTAAATTAATTCAACAAGGGGGAGAGGAAGGGAAGGGGCTGAAGCCTGTCCTTCCCACTAGGCTCAGGCAAAAGCGAGGTTGCTTGGACATACAAGTTCTACTTTTCAACATTGTAGGGCATGTGGGGGACTGAAAGGTCCACATTTTACTGAGGACATAAACAGCAGGGTGGAATAATGTGGCTGAAGTGAAAGACGTTCTAAGTCAAGCTTCTGGTGTTCACTGAGAGCTCTTCTAACGTTCTCTTTACACATCTAGTCCTTTCTGGTATCCTTTCTCATATCTCTGGAATACAACTAAGGCTGAACATATATTGCACATTCATTGCCCATTGGACTTTCCAATAGTTATAGAAATGAAACATTCATGTGATGAGTGAAGGGATGGGTGGAAGTAGAGAATAACAGTTTTGATACCAGTAGCCATGCTGGCTAGAGGGCTCTGGGAATAACTTTCCCAAAGCTTGCTCTCTTACATGTATTCTGTTTCACATATCCTTTGAAACGCATTTCATACGAAGAGATCATTGATGTAACTTGCTTGTGTAGTTTTCTGAGAACTGCAGTGGAGTGCTGGACCAGTGTCCTCAGGCAGACTATTCAAGAAGAGTTTATCTTTTTAGGCAGGTTATGATTTTTATACAGAAACAAACAAAAACAAAATAACAGGCTATACAGGCCAAAATTTGCACTGGTGTTTCAGATGGTGGATCATAAGTACTATACATTTAACTTTAGGTGAATAAGTCGTTGTGTGTCTTCAGACAAAACCATAACAGGGTTTTCTTGACAACGTTTGTTCAGAGAGAGTTTGCCATTGCCTTCCTCTGAGAAAATGTGACTTGTCCAAGGCCACCCAATGGGTTTCTGTGGCTGAGCAGGGATTAGAATCCTGGCCTCCAGAATTGCAGTCTGTGTTCAAACCACTATACCATGCTGTCTTTTGGGCAGGTCACACTTTCTCAGTATCAGAGGAAGCAATGGGAATATTGCCAAGAAAACCTTGCAATAGATTGGCCTTAGGGTCTCCATGGATCAGAAATAACTTGAAGGCATACAAAACCAACAACCTTCCAAATAGGTTCGGCAGCACCTTGGATAATTCATTAAAATTAGTAGTTTCCAACCTGTGGGCTTCGAGAACGAAAATCCAGTCCGCGAACCTCCTTCCTCTTTATTTATTTTATTTTATTTATTTTATTTCCACTTCTTCCCGCAGAGATGACCAGCCCCGCCCCTTTTAGTACTGATGTTTGAGAGGGGTCCCTGATCAAAGTGGTCCCCGGTCAAGTGATCCATGTTCAAGGGGTCTCTGGCCAAAGTGGGCCCTGGTCAAAGTGGACCCTGGTCCAATGGGCCCTGATCAAGTGGGCCCTGGTCAAAGTGTGACCCTGGACAAAGTGGGCCCTGATCAAAGTGGGCCATAGTCAAAGTGGGCCATGGTTCAATGGGCCGTGATCAAGTGGGCCCTGGTCAAAGTGAACCCTGGCCAAAGTGGGCCCTGGTCAAAGTGGGCCATAGTGAAAGTGGGCCATGGTCCAATGGGCCATGATCAAGTGGGCTCTGGTCAAAGTGGGTCCTGGTCAAAGTGAACCCTGGCCAAAGTGGGCCCTGGTCAAAGTGGGCCATAGTCAAAGTGGGCCATGGTCAAATGGACACTGATCAAATGGGCCCTGATCACTTGGGCCCTGGTCAAAAAAAGGTTGGGAACCACTGATTTAAATCTTGAGATGAAACCCAGTGAACCTACTGTTTATGTGTGAAACATCCCACAGTTTACTTGATGATGAGTCAGTGGCCACTATTTAATACCAACTGCTGAAAGATCCTGGAGCTAAACATTGCCTCTGTGAGAGCTTCCTTTGTTATGCTTCTCTGTATCTTACAAAATGGTTTCTTTTTCTATTTTTGGCTTTCAAAAAGTGAAGTAAGAATTATCTTACAGTCAATTCAGGAACAGTCAATTAAGTTAGAGTTTGTGTCATTTTCTGTGTATTTTTAGATTAGTAGGCACTGTGATACACATATTTAGAGTATTCTAAATGAAAATATGGTCCATTTGAATATTTAATTAAAAATATTTTATTAAAAATAAAAAATGGCCATAAATGCATAAAATACAAACATATATTTGATATATAAATATTATTTCAGTTACTTCTAACACACTTTATATAAAATAAACATTTTGGAGTGAACTGTAGTCTTAATCACAAACTTATTGTCAAGTATTTTGAAAATCACTTTGTCTTTCAGCTTTTGCCTGAGTTCAGAGGCATCCTAAACCAGAGCAGGAATGTAGATATGGGGAAGGCAGCTTTATCCTCTATGGACAATGAAGAGAACAATTAAGGCTTGAAATAAAAAGATTACCTGAGGCAAAAAGAGTTTCTAGCCAGTGAAACAAAGAACAATTTAAATAAAACACAATTCTAGCTCACTTTATTTTGTGTGCCCTTGGTTTTACCAGAACAGTTAGATTTCTACTTGCTGGGTTACCCTGTCTGTCTTAACTTAAAACACTTAGTCAAAACTATTTGCATTTTGGTTTAGCAAGCAACCACATGGGTTTCAATGTCACTCTCCCAAGAAGGATAGTGTCTGCAGCTATTCAAGATACCCATGGTAGCTCCTGATTGGCTTAGAAACTATCTGGCTAGGTTCCACTTCATAATTGCTCTGGGATTTCTCTAGATGTTATCACTGGTTGGTCTTTGTTGTGGCAGAAAACTCAAATAAGATTGGCTTATTAATCCACCTCCAAGAGGGAAAAGAATGCGATTTTGCAATAAACAACGGGTTTAATGTTCTGGCTACGATGTACACAATGGGTTAGTCCAGGATAAACAATTGGTGTTTTAGGGTGATGATCCTCTCAATGGTTGTAGCAAAGGATGGATCTGGCTTGGGACATGGAAAAGGAAACATTCCCAGATCATATCAGGTAAAAACAGGAAAGAAGACCTTGGGCTCTAATGAAGTTCATTGTGTGTTTCTCCCACATCTCCCAGTTCATTGTGAGGGGTTTATGATCATGTAAGGCAGGAGTGCCCAGGATGGTGATCGGGATCACCCGGGTGATCTTTGGGCCTCATCCGGGTGATCTTTAGGCCCCTGACCAGGTCAATCGCTGTTGGTCCTCTTCACGAGCCCCTGCACACTCCAAGCGCACCTGAGACTCTAAGAGGGAGAATGGGCACTTCTGCGCATGCGCGTGGGCAAGCTGAGCACCGCGTCCTCCAACACCGCCTTCCTCCTTTGCTCTGTGATGTCTGTGAGTGGCCGGAGAAGGATGGAGGGAGGAGGAATGCAGAAGGGCAAAAGGGGGGCGGCGTGGATGACGCGATGGCATCCACGTCCGCTCCCTCTTTGGCTCTTCCGCTTTCCCCCTCCCTCCCTCCCTCCCTCCTTCTCCAGCTTCTCAGAGTCGTCACAGAGCAAAAAAGGGGGCGGCGTTCAATGACGCAGTGTTCAGCTGGCCCGCGCGCATGCGCAGAAGAGCCCATTCTCCCTCTTGGAGTCTCAGGCGTGCTTGGAGCGTGCAGGCACCACGTCAAGAGGAGCAACGACGGAGAAGGAAAAAAGGAAGCTTTGGGAGCCATTTCCTGTCCAAATTGAAGCACAAAGGTCTGTCTTCTTACTTTCTGCCTAATAATATCTGTGTATATATGCCAGGGAGGGAGAAATGGGTGCCTGTGTGTATTTTAGCATGTCCCATTCTTTATATTTCTGAGAAATAAATGCCTTTGCAGCTACCAGGTCTCTCTGTTTACTTTCTGCCTGATTATATCTGTGGGGAAATGGCAGGGTGTATTTTAGCATGTCCATTGTTTATATTTCTGAGAAAGAAAGAAGCCCCGCGCAGATGGAAGGTGGCAGCAGGAGTGGGTGCATTGCTTTTAAACTTGGTTCTTCATATGGTAGCTCCCATGCTGAAAAAGTGTGAGCACCCCTGATGTAAGGGAATGTTTCCTGAGGACCCAGGTTGTGTTAGGCAACATTGCAAAGCAATTCATGGAGGGATAACGTAGGACAAAGGAGCATGAGCGAGCTGTATGTCTCAATACATTTCATCATTCACATAATTCGAGGGCCAATTTCTCGATAATTGTTAAATAGGGATAGCTGTCCTGCACCTGAACGTGGGTATTGACTTTGTCCTCTTTTATCAGTTTTTTATTTTATGATGTTTTTACTTTTATTTTTATTTCTCCCCCCCCCCCCCCGCTATTTTGATTATTGAGTTATAGTTATGTTGTTTTCTATTGTCGAATGTGTTTTGTACTGATGTAAACTGTTTGTAGGGGGCAATGAATGTTTGCCACATTTCTTGGAAACTGCTCTGAGTCCCTTCAGGGAGATGAGGGGGTGTGTCTATAAATAAAGATGATGATGATGATGATTTTACTGACATAAAAACACAGTATTTCACAGCAAATGAGATATATGTGCTGGATTTTGTATTATTATTAGGCACCCAGCATACTAGACTGTAAACAGTTAAGTTGAAAAATTGAACAATTAATGGTTGGGCTTTGGGCAAAACTGGCACTGGCCATCACATTAGATATTCTTTGTTCCCAAATCTGACAGGGCTGCTGCCTGTGATCACATTCAATCCAACCCATCAAAGTCTTCTGTTTTCTCTTAATCCAGAAAGAATTCAGGGAACTAGGAGCAAAACAGTGTTCAAGAGACCTATTAAGTCAATCCTTACATGGAAGTGAACAGGTGAGAAGTTACCTCTATCCACATAGAGCTGACTGTACAATCAGACAGATTGAATCAATTGGGTTGATAAACTGGGGGGAGGGTGTCATGAAGCGGCAAGAAATCATCTGATATTGTGAACAAGTATTGGAATGTAGCTTGTGGGAAGTTAGGTGACAGGAACAGAAGGGATGGATTTTTCCCCCAAGCCAGTCAACATGGCTTTCTGTATCACTAACAGAAGCCAGTTATTAATAACATTGTGAACAGAAGCACTTCTCGATCATAATGAGCTGCAAGCAAGTTGTGTGGTGGCCCATTTGCATGACACATTTTCACACGTATGTAATTATGACAGCCGTGCCAGAAGTCACCCAGTAACTGCTGGAACTGGTCTAGGGAGGCAACCCGTAGGTGTGTGCGCCTGTTGCCCATCTGCGTGCTAAGAGGGTGGGTATGGCGGCAAGCGTTTTAGTTTTAGTGACTCTATATCTCTGTATGAAGAAATGGAAGTGAGAGGCAGCCTATTTTTAATGTGTACATGCCCGTCCCTCTCCAGCTGACTACCACAAGGATAATCTCTGCACATAAGAGGAGCAGAGGAAGGGGGAATTATTATTGGAAGTACTGTAGGTTTTGAAGATGATCCAAATAATGATCTAGATTGGAATGTATTAACTGTGTTAAAATCCAGATTTTACTTCTGACCCAACTGTCAGGCCAAAATCATTCCTCACTACATTTATCCTGTCTGCAGAGATTTTGGAGTGTTATTTCAGTACACAAAAGAACGAAAGGAAGAGTTGGTGCAATCCAGCATCTGCCTCCGCAGAAGGTGCTCTTGGGCCATCCATTTGCCAGCTTGGCTCTGATGAACTCATCCGGCCCTGGCAAGCCGAGGCTGGACAGGGAACACGATCGAGACACTGTCTAGAAAATAAGGCCATAACTCCTTGCAGGACCAGATTTAAATTTGCATGCAGTTCTTTTCTCCCCTCTGTTGCTTTTCCATCTTTAACACTGTAATTCACAAGCAGCCTTGAAAAAGGCAAAACCTGCCAAGGCTGCTAAGCAACAAAGCACAAGAGGAATGGAAGCTGTTGCCACAAGCTTTTGGCGGCACGCAAGCCTTTCGCCCTTTCTTGGCTTCACAGAGCCACCCAGCCTTGCCTACCACTTCCTTCCTCCTCTCTCCATCAGCAGGCAATTATTTCCCAGTGGAGATGCCACTTCCACCTTAATACAGATTCAGACATCTGTGGCTCTGGCCCCATCCCATTCTCTTCCTTTTTTCTCTTTTTTTTAATAAAAAATTTTGAAAACGTCTTAAAACAAAACATCAAGAATGACAGCTTGTGAACAAATATAGTAAATGATTAGCATATGAATATCACAAATATATTTTAAAGATTCTGCCCAAGTCTAGCCAGTTGGGAATGTTCTTGAAGGTTCTGACAAAAGGGCAAATGAAGTTATGTTATCGGCAGGTCCTTCCAAAATTTTGGGCAATGTGACAGGATTGTCTAAAGTCCATCCTTGCTGTTCAGATAATCCATAAAGTGGGACCATTTCTCATCAAACGTCTTTTCTCCAGTTTCTCCTTATGTTCTCATAGACTGAGACATTGGTATCCGCAGGGGATTGTTTCCAGGATTCTGCATGGACATCTTTCACCCACTTTGGCCTTTGAGGTGCTTCTGCTCATTCCTTCGCTGGGCAGATTGGGGTGGCTGGCAGGCTCCCCAAAGGCAGAGTGATAGGCAGAACATGAACCTGATGGCCCTGGGCTCGCTGCTGTCTATGCTTTAATCTGCAGTGGGTTGAATCCATTGATCTGATTTGTGGGACAATGCCAAAGTCAAAACTCCCTGGAATCATGCTCGAATGTTTGAATAATTCACAAACCCCCATTTTTGGGTTATTTGCTTAGGCATGACATCCAAAAGTTGTGAAAAATAGTTTTTGTTATGTAGCAATGCAGCGTTATCCAAAAAAAGAAAGAAAACAAAAGTGATTTTGCACACCCCCCCCCCCCCAGGTAATAGCTTCAATAGGTTTAAGGACAGTGTCCCCAAATGCCCTCACTTTGGGGCAGTTTAGCCATAGAAGAATGTATATACCTTAGCCCCTATGCCATACCAGCAAATCTTTACATAATGGGGAAGGCCTAAAGAACCGTAATACTGCCATAATTGTGGAAATGGAACAAAGGAGTTGGCTAGTCCATAACTTTACCCAAATATAATCTGCAATATCTAGACTTAGATCTTTCTCGTAGGGGGATGTAGCGGGGTTCATACATTTTAAAATATCTTATTTAACTATATATATATGTATTATGTATGTATGGTGTTCCCGGTGGTGGAGTGGGTTAAACCCCTGAGCTGCTGAACTTGTTGATCAAAAGGTTGCAGGTTCAATCTGGGAAACGGAGTGAGCTCCCGCTGTTAGCTCCACTTCTGCCAACCTAGTCCCCCTCGATGGACTGTCACCTTCTCATGGTGAGGGGGCTTGTGTGTTCCAATGAACCTGCAGGTACAACGACTGGTGTCATGCACTCCCAGGAGTGGCCATGGGGGAGGTTCCAAACCAAGCACAGTCCGAAGACCCAAAGACCTCAACGGCAGAGCAGGCGGAGGATAACATGCTACATGTTACAACAGCTGTGAGGGTGGAAGAAGGCTGCAAAAGATTCAGAAACCACAGCCGTTGTGTTAACCATGCCACCGTGGGACCTCACTCTGTGAAGACTGTGTGTTGGTTAGTTGTGCACTGACCTCCACACATTTTTAAAAAGTCACGCACAGGCGTCTTCCAAAGAAAATAAAAACAAACCAACAAAAGTCCCATGGTCTGAGGCAGTTGAATAGTCTGGCAGCTGTATCCATGACTGAGCAGCCCTTTTTAGGATCCACTCTCCTCATGCCACATGGGGAAGGGACTAGAAAAGGTGCCCTAAACATAGTCTGCCTCTCTTATCCCTGGCTGGACTGCCACGTACAGAGGGGTCACCACCCTGCCGCCAAAAAAGAAAAATGAACTTCAGAACATGGAATGTACGGACACTGATGGACAACACCAACAGTGAACACCCTGAACGCAGAACTGCTATCATTGTAAGGGAGCCGGGATCCTTTAACATCAATATAGCAGCACTTCAGGAGACCCGGAGAGCAGGAGAGGGACAGCTGAAGGAAGAAAAAGGAGGCTACACCTTCTTCTGGGAGGGACTGCCTGAAGAAGACCAAAGAATGCACGGAGTTGGCTTTGCTATCAGAAATGATCTGGTGAAGCATCTGACCAAAGCACCCACTGGCATCAACAAACTACTCTCAACCCTCTGAACTGAACTTGCCAAAAACCAACAGGGAACCATCATAAGTGCCTATACACCAACACTAGATGCTGATGAAGACATCAACGAAAATTTTTACTGTCAGCTGGATACTGTCCTATCGGAGATAACTAAGGAAGACAAAAGCATCCTCTTGGGGGACTTTAACACAAGAGTCGGACGGGACTTCGACCTGTGGCCAGGGACTATAGGAAAAGATGGGGTTGGAAAAAGCAACTCGAATGGCATCCTGCTTCTCACCAAGTGTGCAGAACACAACCTTGTAATCACCAACACGCTCTTCCGCCAGAAAACAAGTTCAATACATCATGGAAGCACCCCCGGTCAAAGCATTGTCACCTCTTAGACTACATAATCACTCGTGCCAGAGACCGCGGTGTCGTGCTTCTCACAAGAGCCACGACAGGGGCTGACGATTGCTGGACAGACCACAGGCTAACCTGATCCACAATGGCTATCAAGATTGCATCCAAGCACAGATCCCAAGGAAGAAAGACAAGGTGCAAAATGAAAACCCAAGCCCTTCAGGAGCCCTCCAAACGAGCCCACCTTCAAACAGCATTCAAGGACCATCTACCCATAGAACACACACAGGCGTCTTCCAAAGAAAATAATCCTTGTGGAGACAAGGATTAGGGATAAAGCTTCCGTAGAGATATCTTTTCCCCATGATAACTTTTCAGGAGTGAATTACTCTTCCTAGGGGTAGATTTCTCTCACTTCTTGTTGTCTCACCCCTTGTTCTTAACTATGAGTCATTTGTAAGGCAGATGTTTGTAACTTGGGGACTAGCTGTAGTTTACAAATGATTGATTTGACAGTTCCCTGCCCTTGGGCTTACAGTCTAAATAAGACAGGACACACAAGAAAGAGGGAAGGACAGCGAACAGAAGATATTCAGTTTATGATTCAACCATTGTGTCCCTCTTTCCATGGCAGTCCAATGGACTAAACTATCATTTCAAATTAATTAGAGAAATAAAGAAAACCACTTTTCTAAGTTAGGAATAAAGAGACCCCCCCCTTTAGGGTTCAGAGAGTACCTAAGCTGAGAGTGAATCTGAGCTTCTTTCCCTTTCAGGTAAAGCCCTCTCCTAAAACTAAGGTTTTTAAAAAAGTTTTGATTACCGCAATTTGTTTTAAGGGAGATACATACATGTAAAGTCAACTTTTCTTTCATTTTAACAATATAATTGACTTGTAATTTCTATGAAGAAGCTGGACTGGGCATTTAATATTTTAAAACCTGAATGACAGAATATCACATATATATAAACCCCACTTGCCTAGTTTCCAACAGACTTCACAACCTCTTAGGATGCCTGCCATAGATGCGGGTGAAACACTAGGAGGGAATGCTTTTGGAACATGGCCTTACAGCCCAGAAAACTCACAGCAACCCAATTCCAGAGTTCATTTTTAATAATAAACCAAAGAGACAAGTCCATTCTACCTAGTCAAGGACTTTTAATGCATCTAGGGAAAGGATGGTGGTCCTTTTGTTCAGAGTAACAAAACTATGAATATTAAATATTCAGCATACTATATCTGGCAGTTACCTATTGGGATGAAGCCTGTTTGATCCAAGTACATGTATTTTTCAACAACAAAAAACCCATATACTTGGTTTAGAATTTTATAGTCTTGATTTAATAGTAACAACAACAACAATTGTTATTTATTTCCTGCCTCTCCTGATGTTTTGAGCCAGTGTGCAACATAGTCAAAAACATGAACATAAAATATATACAATAAACCACATAAATAAAACACAAAAATATAACAACTTGCAGCAAACATAGATACAGAATTGACATATAGTAGCAATAAATTGTGAATCAAAACTCATGATTGAAATTTGACTGGATAGACCTGCCAAAAGAGATGGGTCTTCAATTGCTTTTTAAAGTCTCTTTTAAAAAATCAAAGGTTTAATTGAGCAATAATCTGATATTAAATTTAGCTTGCCATAAATTTAGATATGGTGATGTCTCTGCATTTTTTCCATCTCTCCAGAATTTTGCCTCCTTGTAGAATACTGTTAACATTAAAATTATAGAATAGGTCTCATAGAAATCTCCATGTCTGGTGATTTATCTGTTTTTAAATTAATGATTATATTTTTAATTTCTTCCTCTGTTATGAGTTTGTTGAATTCAAAGATATGAAATCCATAAATAGTTTTGATTTTCAAAGTGTTAATACATGTATTCAGGGATACATCTTAATGTTTTTACAATCAGTATTGCCCTTTATTATAATTTCCAAGTTCCAAGCATATTTCATTTGGTAATATGAAGAGTTTGCCTGTTTTAGATTTATTTATCGTTGCAGAATTATATTTTGTGAGAATTTTTTCTTGTTCTTGAGAGTAAACTGGAGTTCTTCTCTCCCCATTCAAAATATGCCCTTTTAGTTAGGACTAAGATAATCTGGATTTCTTCTAAATCCAAAGGATACAATTCAGCCTTTTTTCTTTTTAGTTCTTCTAAAATTAATTTCTTTTTCATTATTGAAGAATTCTTGTCTATTTCAGACACTAAAGTTTGTTCCTTTTGGCTCTTCATCCTTTTTATTCTTGACTTTTTCTTGTACACATAACCCCTTGCCACTGCCTTCATTGTGTACCATACAACAGCTCAAGACATACCAGATTCTGGTGTCATTTATTAGGTTTGGCCAACTCCCATATTAAACACAAAGGTGAGTGATCAGATTTAATTATTAGAGTTTGTTTTAAACTTGGGCTGGATGTACTGCAAGGCTCCCCACTAGATCTGAATATTATGCCATAAGCCAGGCATTGGAAGGAAAGGTGGATTTTATTAGTTGACAACGCATGCAGTGGGTGTTTCACGACAAAGAAAATTCACCACTATTTAATATGGAAGGAGAGGCTGCCATGTCCTCAGATGTATTTGTGTGCACTTCTATCTGCTCTGAGGGGAACCTGATGGTGTATCTGAAAATAGAGATCTGTGTAGATTACCCAGATAGACAAAGATGGCAGATCCTATTTCAAGAGGGTCAAAATATGAAAACCACAGCAACGAGCAAAATCCCTCCCCCTTGCATCTCACAGCCAGAGTGAATGATAAAAGCAAGGGGAAGTCCAGTTGTTGTCAGAGGAAAATGCCCGATCTTTCCCCTTCCCCTCAAGTGTCAAGTTTCGGTGTTCATCACAATCTCTGAGCCTGGCTGAAAAATTTATTCTGGTTTCAAAATAAAAACATGCATATACCATTTAAATTGTGCCATAAATACTTGATAATCGCTCTTGATAATGGATTGTTGTGAGTTTTCCAGGCCGTATGGCCATGTTCCAGAAGCATTTTGCCCACATCTATGGCAGGCATCCTCAGAAGTTCAGGGATCTGTTGGAAATTAGGCAAGTGGAGTTTATATATCTGGGATGTCCACAGTGGGAGAAAGAACTCTTGTCTGCTTGAAGCAAGTGTGAATGTTACAAATGGCCAACTTGATCAGCAAGGCCATTAAATGCTACTCAATATGGCCATTTGCAACATTCACACTTGCCTCAAGCAGACAAGAGTTCTTTCTCCCACCATGGACATCCCAGATATATAAATCTCACTTGCCTAGTTTCCAATAGACCCCTCAACCTCTGAGGATACCTGCCATAAATGTGGGTGAAACGTCAGCAGAGAATGCTTCTGGAACATGACCATGCAGCCCGGAAAACTCACAACAACCCGCGAGTCCGGCCATGAAAGCCTTTAACAACATTCTTGATAATAATTGTTAATTCCACTACAGATTGAAGTGATAGCAATGCATAGCAAGGCGGGGTGGGTGGGGGAAGCGAACATTTGTTTAAGTCAGCATGGCTGCAGATGCTCAGTGACTGAAAAACTAGACAAATTCTTCAGCAGGGAAGGGTAAAGGTCTTTGCACTCCAGACGGGAGATAAGGAGAAGTAGGAAAGATGGATACAGCCACGGGAACTTTCTCCAGCTCGCATGTCACTGTGGCTGGGTCCCAAATGAAAATATTAATGGTGTGACACCCATTTCAGGGTGACTTGTCACCAGCCTCCTGGCAGACACTGATGTACTCTGTTGCTTTGGCAGCAGCTCAGATCTTGACAATAATCTCCTGCTCCCTTTAAAAATTGTCTCTTTTAAAAATATGTACATTTTAAAAAGATTTTATCACATCAATTTGCTTTCAAGTGTTTTCTTCATTTCTGATATATCTATTTTGATAAGGAATAGGGTGAGTGAAAGAAGTAAAAGACTGAGCCCATTCAATGTTGGATTTATCTCCACTCACCTCCAGCATGTGGTTTCAAAGAGAAAATGCCTCTCGATAGGAAAAACATTGCCCATATATGTTCAGGCAAATGGTGCTTAAAAGGTGAAAACACAAATACCTATAATTTCTGCAATTTGTGTGTGTGTGTGTGTGTGTGTGTCAGGAGTTACTTGAGAAACTGCAAGTCGCATCTGGTGTGAGAGAATTGGCTGTCTGCAAGGATGTTGCCCAGGGGACGACGTGATGTTTGACGTTTACCATCCTTGTGGGAGGCTTATCTCATGTCCCCATATGGGGAGCTTGAGTTGACAGAGGGAGCTCAACCTGCTCTCCCTGAATTCGAATCACTGACCTGAGTGGTTTGAAAATGGGAACATATGAAGGAATTTCCATAGCCCTTAAAAGGTGTGGGCTGGGCTTTTGCTCACAGACTTTCTTTAAACATGGATGATACTGGATGACTCTGTGGAGAACTGCCCTGGAGAGTTAATGACCAGGGGACCTTTTACACTTGGCCAGTGGCTCCCAACTTTTGGTCCTCCAAATGCTGATGACTGGTTAGGGTTCCTGGGAGTTGAAATCCCAAATCCTGGAGGACCAAAGGTTGGCATCACTACACTTGACATTTAACAGTGCTAATGTTTCACTTTAACTTCCATGGTTCCAACATTTGGATCATCCTGAGTTTGGCAATTTTGAAAGGGACATTTAGAATCCTCAGCCAGAAAGCTGCTGTATCTTTCCAATCTACAAAGTCCAGGATTCCATAGGACATAGGCATGCTAATTAATGTGGAACCATAATGCATCATATATAATTGTCTAGTCACATGAAAGGCTTCTATGTATTTTCCTTTTCCTACTCACTAAAAGGCCCCCTGGTGGTGCAGCGGGTTAAACTGCTGAGCTGCTGAACTTGCTGACCAAAAGGTTGTTGGTTTCAATCTGGGGAGCGGGGTACACGCTTGCTGTTAGCCCCAACTTCTGCCAACTTAGCAGTTCAAAAACATGCAAGTGTGAGTAGATTAATAGGTACTGCTCCAGTGGGAAGGTAACAGTGCTCCACATAGTCATGCTAGCCACATAACTTAGGAGGTTTCCATGGACTACACTGGCTCTTTGGCTTAGAAATGGAAATGAGCACCACCCCCCAGACTCGGACATGACTAGACTTAATGTCAAGGGGACCTTTAAAAGGAAGAGCCCTTTCCAAGTCACTTCTTCTATATTACAGTGATTCCCAAACTCTAATCCTCAAGGACTTTGGACCAACTCACAGAAGCTTGAGCTGCTGTTATGACGGAACTCCCCAGGGCCTCCTGCATTCAGATTGATCTGGCATGCAGCAGGGAGTTCCACAGTTCCTGGATGCCCCGTTGGGCCAACATCGTTGGGGAGTGTGACTACAGCAGCGGTCCAACTTAAATACATTCATTTGTCTTGCCTTTCCCCCCTTTCTTAACATTGTAACTAATTCCCCCAATAAAAATATCTAAATTGTCACCTTTTTATTCTCCATAGACATTGTGTCTTTCACTGCCTCATACTAACAAAAGATCATAAACCAAACCTTTCCAGACCGCGGAACACCGCTGGCCTGCCCAGGACGCCTCTGTGGCGTCTCGGGGAGGCTGGGGCTGCGTTCCTTTGAACCGTGGATGCTGAGACTCATCTATGGGCCCCCGTATCCACAAGTCAACGGATCACCTCCATTTTGGTGTCATAATTTTCCTACATTAATTCTAAGCCTTTCTGCTATCTCGGATTTTTCGTTTGGGCCTTTGGACTTTTTGTTTAAAATAATATTTTAAAGGGAAAGCCAGCTGTTTGTCAAATTTGCCAGTTGCCGCTCCTCATCGCTCCCCACTACTGTTCCCTGGGCAACGTGAAGGCCTGCAGTTCAGGGGTTTGCTTTGTGCTCCTCCCAAGGGACCCCACCAAGGCAAGCTGGCCATGCCTGGCCCAGGGCGGCTTGGGATCTGTAGTTCACTTCAACTCCAAGGACGGGACCCCTCCTCAGTGCTGATCATACGGATTTTCCCTAACTTCATCAAGACTTTCATGAATTTTTTGAACCCTATGAACTCCTCAAAGACCCCCTGATTCACGAGGAGCCTCACGAACCCTCTCCAGATCCTATGAACTTAGCAGGGACACTTTGGGTTTACATCTATGAAAGTAACAAACTCTCGTGGACTTTGGTGGGTGGGATGGTGTATAAACCCCTTATCTTCTATGAATGTATCTCCCTGCATGTTCCCCTTTTCCCCATGTATTTCCCATATATGAAATATTGAAAATATGAAATGCCATCACTCTTGTGACTCCAGCTTGCCCTCAGTTTCGAGGTTGGTCACCTTCCGTGGACTAGCACATATCAAACTAATGGGCTATCAACATCTTTCCTTGCATGAACAATAGGGGATATTCTCTTGGCCCTTGGAGTCGACCTCGCTAAGAGATTATCCCGCCTCATGGGCTTGGCAACTGGATCTCGGAGGTATTGACCATCCGTTCAGCCTGGCCCCCTGGCAGAAAACTACATTCATCACAAAAGGTGACATTTCCAGCCGTTGGAACGTTGGGATGTCACAACCAGACTTCTCTTTGTTTATGTAACATATTGGCCTACTGTGCAGGGCTGGTGTGTGGATTTTGGAAGGCCAAAAGCCAGGTAGCCATTTTCTTAGCTCTTAAGCAGGCATCCATTTTGTGGTCACATTACCAGGAGGAGGCAGTGCCAGGAGGCAGCCTGAGGGAATGTGTGTAACCACCTGATTGGCTGTCAGAAAAGAAGTGGAGCCTAATGTAGAAAGAAGGAAAAGCAGGCATTTTAAAATCAGAAGTGAGTTGAAGCTTGGGTGCTGGAAGAGTCTGGTTTGTGGGACTGTTGTAGAAGGATGCAGTTCTAAGACTGAGCTGAGATAGTCAGTCTGAGTTAAGGCCTGAGGGCTGAAGAGGCAGTTAGTGCCTGAAGGGGAAAAGGCAGGCAGTGCCTGAAACCTGTTCTAAGCTATTGTTTTAAACAGACCCTGGTGACTGGGCTGTTTGTAATTAAGGAACTGTTTAGTGGAAGACTAAAAGTTTCTTGGGTTTTAAAGGCTTGACTGAAACCAAGTACTGAACTGTTTGTTTAAAGTAACCAAATACGCTTCATCTATTACTTGTAACCATTACGCTTAAGTGCCTGTGTTCACGAAAAGTTCTATCTAAATAAACTTTATTGTTAGTTTGTTTGAAACTCAAGCCTCCCGTGTGCCTCTGTCCAGAAGAAGATTCCAAAAGCATTTTCCTGAAATGATAAAGAAGTTAAATGGTGGCAGCATATGAAACCTTTTGGTTTCTGAAGAGTTTGAAAGCATACTCTTTATTATTGGTGGCAGCAGTTTTGATTATTGGGGTCACAAATCAACCCCTGGTTAATACCCTTGTTGTTACATTTGGTTGGCAGCATCGGGAACGAGTAACATCTAAATCCAGTGGTTTAAAGAGAAATCCTGAGGTAACAATTTTGACAGATACTATAAACAGAATTTACCTCAGAAAGTTACAAGTACAATATTTGTTTACCTCCTTATTGAACTGAAACTCACAATCAGATAACACTCTGTGACTCACCCCCAAGAAGTCACGGATTATTTGAACACTGGCCTTGCCAGACCAAAAATGTTTATTAGCACTCAAGACAATAGACTGTCTGACTTGAGAATGCCTGGAGTTATCATTAGGTACTTGGACAATCTATAATCTACTCAAGGATTTCCCATCCTCATTGTTTTCCTGCTCAGCCTGCCTTCCTTCGCTCTGGTTGGTCAGAATCCAGAGGTGGGGCTAGCCCCTGATGGGGTGAGGTGCGCGGGAACCTCCAGTGCCTCCCATTCAGCTGATTACGTCAACAAATCAGCTGCAAGCCAGCAAGGGGGGGTGGAGGGCGGGGAATTTGAATCTGACAGTTCTGTAAACCTTTAAAAATTGCATGTATTTCCATTTAACTTTATGTTAGTTTTGCTGACATCAAGGGTTGTGGCTTTCATCCTTCTCAGAATAAAACTCGGTGGCATCTCCTTCAACTTTGGTGAGATTCATTTTGGGGAAGGGCGATTGGGTGCTTCTAGCTCGCCAAGGTAAACATATCCTCTTTGCTGGATTCCCAGGGCTCTTGCCTCTTCTAGACAGAGCCCCCTAAATTCCTGCTTGATATCACTGTGGCCAAGAATCAAGGGTTCTGGGAACTGAAGTCCAAACCTTTGAAGATCAGAGTTTTGGAAACTCTTGTACAATGCAGCCAGTTTTTCCTTACTATTTTCCTTTCTAGGTGCATCTCAATTATTTTAGTTCCCTAGCAAGCTAAAGATTACAAAGATTTAACTAACTGATATTACTTGCCCTTATTTCATTACGTTAAAAAAACACTTCCCAAAATCCACTCATATACATCAGATTTTATTACTTCATCTACAGACCAGAAATGTATAATGAAATCTATTTCTGGTATTTGGCATCTACTACTTTTGCAGCTGCCAATAAACATAGGACAGTTTCTCTGAGTTCTTTCGGAACTTGACCTAACAGCCATTTAAAAACATATTACTTTGTAGAGCTAAGAGTGAAAAATATTTAACCATTTATGACTCTGTCCAACTATTCTTTCCAAACTGCTCTATTATCAGAGTAATTCTGAGGTCAGAGTGGGATCATCTCTCCTTACCCATGATAGTGAGTTGGAACAACCATAGGGCTGCAAAGATCATGGGTTGGGATGAGCAGCCCTGGCTGAGTCAGCTCTGCCTCCCGCTCAACCAGACGACTGGAGGGAGGGAAAGAAGATTTCTGGCAAGTTCTCCCACCACAGCCATCTGTCCCTTTGAGGCATGACCCCAGCTCCCACTGGGGATGGAGAGGCTGCCTGGCTCACCGGGGCAGAAGGAGGCAGGGCCTGCCTTTACACACACACACACACACACACACACACACACACACAGGCTTGCATGTCAAGCTGCTTGTGGCAGATGCTCCTCCTTCTCTGTTCTCGGCACACATTGCCCAAAAACACTGAGTGAGATCATTGCATTGCTGTCAGAGTCATTTGTTTGCCGTGTCACCAGGCGGCATCTTCAGAGCATTGGGCTTGCTCCCAGATGCCCACGGCTGGCCTCTGTCTGACCTCGCACACAGCTGAGGCTCTCCAATGACTTTGGCTAGTAGCCTAGCAAAGGGAGAGTTCCACGGGGCACATGGAAAGGAGAGATTATGAAATTGGGAGGGGAGCAGAGGCAGCATAGGGCTACTGGCAAGCAAAAGGGGTCTAGCGGTCAGGGAAGACTTAGTTACGAGGGTATGGTCCTCAATTTGGGATACTGGTGAGTATAGCACATGGATTTGGGCCACTCTGGATAAGACTATCTCTTACATACTTTCCCTGGCTTCCCATACACACCTCCATCTTGCTTTCAGCTATTGAGTTTCAACTGTTACAGAATTTAGTCCTATCCTGGAGACCCTCACTACAGTATCTGAACTACAGCTTCCCATCTCCCCTTGCCAGGATCTCCCACTGGGGCTTTAATAATAATCATAATCATAATCATAATCATCATCTTTATTTGTATCCCACCCTATCTCCCCAATAGGGACTCAGGGTGGTTAAGAACATACAGCGGCAGACATTCAATGTAATAAGGTAAACCCAACAAATGATAAGACTGCCTTAAATTAAATAACTACACATTAAACATTGACACCAGACAATAATAAAGCATTATAGCAAATTAACTAAAGATTACCTTTTAACTGAAGTATTAAAACCGGACTTGGAAAAAATTAAGATTAATAAAATTTTGAAACATTAACATTTTAAAAGATTTAAAACCAGAGTAGCAGACATTACCATGCTCCAATCCCTTTTGTTTATGCTGAGGCTTTGGGGAGCTGTAAACCAAAAAAGGTATCATATATTTTCATGCGTAAGATGACCTCATGTATAAATTGAGGGTAGATTTGGGGCAAAAATATTGATTTTGATGTGACTCGTGGATAAGTCGAGAATCATTCTGTGGAGGGAGGGAAACCAGAAATGCCACATCAGGCTGCCATCATCATTTTCCCAGTTACAAGATAAACGAGCAGGCTGATAACAACAGGCACAGAACAACAGTGTGTGATTACCAGATGGTAATAGACTGTATACACCAATGCAAGTAAGGAATAACACAACCCCAACAATTATGAAAATAGCACTCTATTGGTGAGTTAAGAAGATTCATATAGCATACAATAGTGGCATACATATAGCAGATACAGTATAGGCAAACAAGGCGCAGCAAGGCAGCCCCCCAATGTACTTGCACGATGGCGATGACTGTGCTGAGCGACGTCTGTAATAGATGGAGAAGGCAGATGCAAGCGTTGCTGCTGGGGTGCGGCGTGAGCCGGTCCGGCACGGCGGGCGGCGTTTGTGGATGACGTATGCCCGCAGAAGACGTCGTGGACGTAAGGAAATGCTGGTGGACGTCAGCACGTACGGGGCGCGCGGGAGGCAACGACGAATGATGTAGTTTTGAGGGAATCCCCGATGGGAAATCCCAGGCGCTCCCTGGCGTCTGCTCGCGAGAGTTCCCAACTCTCTTCCCCTTTTGCCAGGTTGATGGCGAGGCGCGTCAACAAGGGCTTCGCAGGCAAGAATCCCGGGAACCAAGACACGGAAGGGGATGGTGGGATCTCAAGTGGGGTGGGTAGGATTCACAAACATGCAGTAGATAGTCTATTCAAAGGCATGAATGCCCATAGAGGGAAAATTCCCCCAAGACTCGTGTGTGGGAGGAGGCGGTGTGGCTCCCTCTCTACACATGGGCTTGGTGAGTAGCAGAGCCGACGGCCAGCTTAATGCTAATTCCTGCGCGGCCACATTAGACTGTTTCGGGGCATCATGTGTGGGCTCCTTTCTCAAGGCTCTAAGGCTAGGCCCAAGCAGTAGTCACTACAAATATAAGTAATAAAGGAAATCAATATCCACAAGCATATAAAGAACACTAATATACAGCCAGTAATGAAATACAAAGCATAATACGTACCAGTGACTACTGCTTGGGCCTAGCCTTAGAGCCCCGAAACGGTCTAATGTGGCCGCGCAGGAATTAGCATTAAGCTGGCCGTCGGCTCTGCTTCTCACCAAGCCCATGTGTAGAGAGGGAGCCACACCGCCTCCTCCCACACACGAGTCTTGGGGGAATTTTCCCTCTATGGGCATTCATGCCTTTGAATAGACTATCTACTGCATGTTTGTGAATCCTACCCACCCCACTTGAGATCCCACCATCCCCTTCCGTGTCTTGGTTCCCGGGATTCTTGCCTGCGAAGCCCTTGTTGACGCGCCTCGCCATCAACCTGGCAAAGGGGAAGAGAGTTGGGAACTCGCGAGCAGACGCCAGGGAGCGCCTGGGATTTCCCATCGGGATTCCCTCAAAACTACATCATTCGTCGTTGCCTCCCGCGCCCGCACGTGCTGACGTCCACCAGCATTTCCTAACGTCCACGACGTCTTCTGCGGGCATACGTCATCCACAAACGCCGCCCGCCGTGCCGGACCGGCTCACGCCGCACCCCAGCAGCAACGCTTGCATCTGCCTTCTCCATCTATTACAGACGTCGCTCAGCACAGTCATCACCATCGTGCAAGTACATTGGGGGGCTGCCTTGCTGCGCCTTGTTTGCCTATACTGTATCTGCTATATGTATGCCACTATTGTATGCTATATGAATCTTCTTAACTCACCAATAGAGTGCTATTTTCATAATTGTTGGGGTTGTGTTATTCCTTACTTGCATTGGTGTATACAGTCTATTACCATCTGGTAATCACACACTGTTGTTCTGTGCCTGTTGTTATCAGCCTGCTCGTTTATCTTGTAACTGTCTAAAGGTTTATACCTTGTGAGCACACTATGGACGTAGTGACGTCCTTTGAAGCCCAGGATAGGGCTGAGATTATTCAAATGTATAACATATTTAATAGAGAGGATACACAGGACCCTGAGGTTGATACACAGGATGAACCCACTGCAGATGACCTATTGACCAAGGAATGTAGATTGATTAATGTGGAACTCAATGCTGCCTCCCTGGCTGAATACATTAGGAGATCCATGATCCCTAGAGGAATGAGAATGAAGATTCCCCAGGGAATATATTTGTCAGATGAGAACTTTACGAAGAGCTGGGATGGGATTATCCAAAAATGTTCTTTAGACTTGATGACCTTGATAGTGAAACGAGCGACTCAGGAATGTGAGGGGTTAAGAACTGAGATTGCAGAACTGAAGGAGACCTTAAAAGATAAAATACAGCCTGTGGATCTAGAAAAAATTAAGAAAGATTGTGATGCCCTATATAATGATATTAAGAGACGCAAACTGTCCAAGTTGAAAAGGGATGAAAAAGATTACAAAGAGGGGAACATTTACAAATGGGCCCCAAGAACGTCAGGATTTGGCCATAGAAAAATTACCTTCTCCAATGATTCCTTGGACTCTAGTGGCTCACAAGGTGCTAGATCTAATCCCCCGGAGGAGAATCCCCAACCTGGGACCTCTTCCTCATCTTCAACATATTCCTTGAGAGATCGCAAAAATCCACCCAACAAAAATCCCAAGGGTGGTCAAAATTTTCCCAGGGGCCGGGGAAAAAGGAACAAAAGATAGTATTAAATCTGTCCAAATATGTACTTTCTGACAAAGAAGAGTCCCTCCTTAATAAAGGATTATCATTTGTTCACACGCCTAGATGTGATGATTTTGATATTAGGAGAGATCTCTCTACATTGTTCAGAACCATCAGACTCAAACATCATTTTGCTGGATCTACCTTTTCCACTGTCAGAAACAAATTTGCCCTTAAAAGTCGCTTTACACCCATAAATCCACCACATAACATTAGGACCTTTGAAGAAATGGTACTCAAGGAGACAAGTTTTATTGACCATACCCATGATAAAAAATACTCCAATATGCCTTATGAGGATGTCAAACTACTCCGACAACTGGGAAACAATCCCAATATTGTCATAAAGGAGGCGGACAAAGGAGGTTCCATTGTAATTTTGGATACAGATACTTATGATTCAGAATGTTATCGACAACTGAATAATCCCAAATATTACAAAAAATTGACCATGGATCCCTCCAAACAATATCTACGCACCATTAACTTAACGATTGAGGAGGCCGTAGCCCAAGGGGATATAGATAATATCACTGGACAATTTTTGTCCAAAGAACATTATAGAGTCCCAAAATTCTATTGTCTCCCTAAAATCCACAAAAATGTCCCCCCCCCCCCAGGAAGACCTATAGTCTCGGGTTGTGATGGAATTCTCCAACCCCTCTCCATATTCCTGGATGAGTACCTCCAACCAGCGGTCAAGGCGACTAGGGCCTACATACAGGACACCACAGACTTCATTAGGAAGGTGGAAAACTTCACACTGGCCCCTGGTGACACTTTGTTCACCGCGGATGTCTCGTCCCTTTATTCCAACATCCCCCTCCCCGAACTGAGGGATGTTGTTGAACTCACCTTGGATAACCGTGATGATGTTTGGGATCCACCCACTGGTTTTTTGTTGAGTCTCCTTGACATTATACTTGATTATAACTATTTTCAGTTCAAACAAGATTTTTTCCTTCAGATCCATGGCATTTCCATGGGCACCACGGCAGCGCCATCCCTGGCCAATATTTTTATGAATAATTTGGAGATTGGATACATCTTTCCCAGAATCCCCACCACCTTCTCGAGCTGTGAAACTATATGTTAGGTTTATTGATGATGTCTTCCTGATCCTAAACGATTACATTACTGCCACTGATTTTGAGCAGTGGCTCAATAGTTGGCATCCATGCATTGACTTTACATCGACCTATAGCCAGGAACAAGTGAATTTCCTGGATGTCACCGTATATAACAACAACAACCTTATTAAAATTAGGAATTATCAGAAACCGACAAACCAGAACACATATCTCCATTTCCATAGCTTCCACACTCCCAACTTAAAAAGGAATCTCCCGTACTCCCAATTTTTAAGACTTAGGAGGAATTCCTCCTCCCATTTCGACTTTAAGAAGGATGCAGACCGCATGACACAGGATTTCATCCATAGAGGTTACCCAATGCACATCATCAGGAGTGCCAGAAGGAAGGCCGAAACCACTGACAGACAAGGCCTCTTTGCACAGAACACCACCACTAAAACTAAACCGGATAGAATAATCTGGCCCCTAACTTTCTCTCCTCACAGTAACACCCTGAGATCCATTGTGAATAAATACTGGCCACTACTGGATAGCATTGAGGGTTTAGCCAATAAACCCATGATTGCATATAAAAGGACCAGGAATCTTAAAAGCTATCTTGTACACACTGAACAACGCCAACCCATGGTGAGGAGCACACTCTCTCCTGGAACAATGGCATGCGCCCATTGCTCTATCTGTGGAAATATCTGCTCAGATAAACAAATCTTCTGTCCCTCCAAAAATAAATATTTCTGGGTTAAATCCTTTGGGACATGTTCCACCAAAATGATCGTGTATGCCATTCAGTGCAGCTGCAATCTAATTTATGTAGGCCAATCTAAAAGAGAGCTCAAAACCAGATTTATAGAACATCGCTCGAAAATTAATAACAAAAACAGGGACTCAGCCTTCTATTCACACTGCACCCAGATGAATCATACGGCTGCCTCTTTAAGAGTGAGGATCCTTGAGAAGGTCAGGCCTAGCCCTCAAAAGGAGATTAGTGAACAACTGATGAGATTAGAAAATTTGTGGATTCTACGCCTCAATTCTGAATGGCCAGCTGGCCTCAATGACCCAATCTGTATCAGCTCCATTTTGTTATAAATTAGTTGGTTTCCCTGTGTTAGTACCTTTGGGTCACCCCACTCTCCACTGAGCGGGGTTATGTGTATCTGCACACCTTACATGGTACGTATTATGCTTTGTATTTCATTACTGGCTGTATATTAGTGTTCTTTATATGCTTGTGGATATTGATTTCCTTTATTACTTATATTTGTGGTGACTACTGCTTGGGCCTAGCCTTAGAGCCTTGAGAAAGGAGCCCACACATGATGCCCCGAAACGGTCTAATGTGGCCACGCAGGAATTAGCATTAAGCTGGCCGTCGGCTCTGCTACTCACCAAGCCCATGTGTAGAGAGGGAGCCACACCGCCTCCTCCCACACACGAGTCTTGGGGGAATTTTCCCTCTATGGGCATTCATGCCTTTGAATAGACTATCTACTGCATGTTTGTGAATCCTACCCACCCCACTTGAGATCCCACCATCCCCTTCCGTGTCTTGGTTCCCGGACTTCTTGCCTGCGAAGCCCTTGTTGACGCGCCTCGCCATCAACCTGGCAAAGGGGAAGAGAGTTGGGAACTCGCGAGCAGACGCCAGGGAGCGCCTGGGATTTCCCATTGGGGATTCCCTCAAAACTACATCATTCGTCGTTGCCTCCCGCGCGCCCCGTACGTGCTGACGTCCACCAGCATTTCCTTACGTCCACGACGTCTTCTGCGGGCATACGTCATCCACAAACGCCGCCCGCCATGCCGGACCGGCTCACGCCGCACCCCAGCAGCAACGCTTGCATCTGCCTTCTCCATCTATTACAGACGTCGCTCAGCACAGTCATCGCCATCGTGCAAGTACATTGGGGGGCTGCCTTGCTGCGCCTTGTTTGCCTATACTGTATCTGCTATATGTATGCCACTATTGTATGCTATATGAATCTTCTTAACTCACCAATAGAGTGCTATTTTCATAATTGTTGGGGTTGTGTTATTCCTTACTTGCATTGGTGTATACAGTCTATTACCATCTGGTAATCACACACTGTTGTTCTGTGCCCATCATCATTTTCCCACCCAGACATTCAAAAAGGACAGAAACAGCATCAAAGTAGAGATAGTAAAGGTCGTTGGTTGATGCTTCTTTTAGATTCCCCCGGGATGGAGTAAGCTCTTCTCTTTTGCCACTGCTCAGACAAAGGGATGGTTCTTTCTGTGATAAGAGTTAAGGTACATTACTTACATTGAACCATAGATTTTTGGGGTTGATTTTTTTATAGACTTATACATGGGTATATATGATAATATTTCATTTTCTTCAGTCTCCCTCTTTTCCTTCTCACTTCTGTTGACACAGTGTCCATGAATGGTTTCTGGGACAAACATGTTGGAAGTTTCAGAAACCGAGCCATTCAATCTGTCAGAAGCCTGCTTCTATCTCTCTCTTCCTTCTCTCTCCCTCCTTCCATCTTTCCCTCCCTCTTCTTCTCTCTTGCTCTCCAACCTCTGACAAGAGCTGCTGCCTGCATCAGCCACATGCAGAGGGCTGATTGTTACAGGTCTGGGGGCCTGGCTGATCTGGAACAGTCATGACTACTGAGCTGGAAAATTGAGAGAGGTGCCTTTTGGAGAAGAGGTCAATTGGCTGTGGCCTACTGTAGGACTGGCTCAGCCCTATCCCTTTGTAGCCTAAGGGGGAGGACAGGGTGAAGTAAGCAAACCAAGGAAAACAATATTTACCCAGAGTTAGCTTCCCCCTCTCTTGTAGGAACTTAATGAAGAAAGCTCAATGTCTTGAGAGCAAACAGAGTAATCATTCTTTCCTTTCATAGTGCCTTCCCTCCTCCCAACCAGGTGGAAGGTTGTGTACCAAGAGAGCATTTTGGGACTCACTTCAATGCACTCCAGCTCTCAGAAAGCCAAACAGCCACTTACTATCTCTCTCTAATTTTGCACTATTGTATTCCCTTACGTCCCCATAGATAATATTCCATACAAGGTACAAGATAACACAAGATAATATTCTATACTGATTTCTAGTTTCTTTGACTCTCAGAGCTTGCTTTTGAATAGAGACGGGTGTAGAGCCTTTTATTTTCAATGGCATAGGACATTTAGACAAGAGGAAATTAAGCAAATGCGTATTTGGTAGTCCTCATATTTGAGGTGTACCGGACTGACTAATGTCCGCAATCTGCCCACTGACCCACTGGTATTTGCGATTGTTAAGATCCACACGGATCTCAACCAGACCCCATCGGATGATTGATTGCAAAGAGCCATCTGTGGTGCAAACAGATGGTTGTGAAAATCTACCCCGGCAAACCAAGCCATCAAGATCAACCCACATGAGTGATGTGTGAAATAGATTTTGACACTGCTGATTCTATATCTGGATCACTGGTATAAAAAGAGAGGGAAAAGTTTATAGAGTACGTCCGCTTCTTATTTGAGCCCATTGAATGTGGTTTCAATTGTACGTAAAAAGCTCTGAAGACTATAGAATTGTGCAGGAGGACCTAGCAATGCCTAGAGAAGTGTTCTCTCTAGACATCCAGTGGAATTCTATGGTCAGCTTGGATATTCCACCACAAGTTGACCACAGAAGTGTTTTGGAGGCCTAGAGAGAACATGTATCTAGACATTGCTAGGTCCCACTGCATGATATGGTATGCTTCATCTGGAAGCCCAAAATATTGCTCATTTCAGTTTTGTTTTGTTTTTTTAAAGGTTCCAGATTATATGCAAAAATCATATTATGCAAAGGTTCCCAGAATAGATACCTACTGTAGAATACAGATCTGCTCTGTACACTCTGTTTTTCTTTCATGGAGATTGCAAGTCATATGAGGCTGCCATGTTGTTTCCATAAATCTTCAGGGCTTAATGCTCCTTGTGCATGAAAACAATTCAGGTTGAGGATCCCTTATACAAAATGCTTGGGTCCAGAAGTGTTTTGGATAAATTATGAGCTATCTTGGAGATGGGACCCAAGTCTAACCAAGAAATATCTATAAGCTTCATATACACCTTATACACATAACCTGAAGTTAGATTTTTGCATATATTTTAAATACTTTTGTGCATGGAACAAAGTTTGTGCCTACTGAATCTCAGAAAACAAAAGTGCCCCTATCTCAGCCACCCATGAGGATAACAGCAAACAACCGAGAGCCCCCTACATTCAAATTGATTTCACCTGCAGCAAGGAGTTCTGCAGTTCCTGGTTGACCAATGGGGCCAGCATCACTGGGAGTGTGACTACAGCAGCAGCCTTCATGGCAAGACCCCAAATTACTGCTCGATGACAAGGACAATTTTAGATTCTGGTATATTTGGGGTTTTGGGATTCTGGGTAAAGGATGCTCAGCCTGTAAGACAGCCATCACTTCTACATCTGCTCAAGATTACCAATACTAGTGAGACCATACCTGGTGCCCCCTGAGTGTGCTTGACTGCAACTCCCATCATTCTTACGACAGTAAGCTGAAGTTCAGGACATTTGATAAGAAAGCTTGGGAAAGTATTCTGATTTATGCAGGAACATGTGTCTTTTCATAGTAAGAAACAATGCTGAAATCAACTTTTCATTTTAGAAACGCAGTGGCGCAATGGGTTAAATCTTGTGCCAGCAGGACTAAAGACTGACAGGTTGGAGGTTTGAATCTGAGGCAAGTACGGATGAGTTCCCTCTGTCAGCTCCAGCTCCCCATGCGGGGACATGAGAGAAGCTTCCCACAAGGATGGCAAAACATCAAAAACATCCCGGCATCCCTTGGGCAATGTCCTTGCAGACGGTCAACTCTCTCACATTTGAAGCAACTTGCAGTTACTCAAGTTGCTCCTGAAATGAAAAAATAAAAACAAATGAAAATGAAATGAAATAAATGATTCTCATTTTGTTCAGCTGCATTTGTAGTAAAAGCAACTAGGACATGAATGAATGAAAATGAGTTGCTTGTTCAATAGTTCACTTGCTTTTAAGCTTCTTTGCCTTGGAAGCACTGTTTTACATGGGAAAGAGCAGTGCGGGCCTTTAGGTTCAGTTCACAGAAAGGTCAAAGGGAAGAAGAAAGAACAGAACAGAGAAGCTGAGAGATGGGAAAGCTCTATTTAGAGAAGTCAATACAGGTCAGAAAAAGGTGCCAGTGAGGAAAAAGCACAATGAAATCAGATTGAAAGCTCTGTTTAGTTTAAATGGCAGGCTGAGTTTCTATTTGTTCTATTTGTTAAACTTGGCAATAAAAATTGCATTCCCTTGCTTATCTGAAATTTGACAGGCCTGATCCTGGCCTATAGAAGGTCTAGCCATGTTATCCTAATCAGATGAAAAATGAAAAAGTTACAAGCAGGTATAGCCGTCTCACCCCTGAATGTAATTGAAAGGTTATAAGATGTGCATCCTTTAAAAATGTCTCTTTAAACCTAGAAGGTTTTGTCCTACCTGAAATGTTGATGCCTGTCATATCCTTTGGTTGCTATATACAAATGTTGCACACGGTATATAACAAGGAGGGCTTCCTATTAACATAACTTGGAAGAGAAATAAATTGATGGATTAATTGATGAATTAGCAAAATGAATGGAATTAAAAAACGAAAACAGATGGGAAAATGAAAGTCTGCCTCACATGTTTCTAACAGCCAGAAGAAAAAGTAGAGGTAATGGCTTAGGACCAATTGGTACCTCTCGGAAAACACAGCTGATTGGTTGCCCCAAGGGACTAGTTCAAATTCACACTCTTCCCTCCATTGAGGGTAGTTTAGGACAATTTAGTGCAATTGCCTAGTGCAGGGGTTATCAAACTTTTAAAGCCATGGAGCCTTTTTTGAAGCAAAAGTTTCTCGTGGAGCCCCAAGAAACTTTTGGACACAGGGGCTGCATTGCATTTTAAAATTTGACAGATGGGCTGGGCCAGTGGCAGATGGATGGAGAATATTTGTGTGAACTAATTGGGGGGAAAAACACAAATTCCCATTCACACTGCACATATCTTGTTTGTAGTGCAAATAGAAAGAAACAAAATAACAATACAATATTTAAAATGAAGAACAATTTTAAGCAACGTAAATTTAATGGTATTTCAGTAGAAAAATCCAGGGGCCATCCAGCCCAACTCCCTTCTGCCATGCAGGAAAAGTACAGTCAAGGCGCCTCCAACAGAAGGCCATACATCTGTTGCGTAGTAACAGTAATAATAAGTATAATTTAGTATTAATAGTAGTAAAAACAACAACAACCACCCTAGGGGCAATCCAGTCTTACCCTATTTTGCCATGCAGAAAAAGCATAATCAAAGCACTCCCAAAGATGGCTACCCATCCTTTGTTATAACAACAACAACAACAACAACAACAACAACAACAACAACAGCAACCCCATGGGCCATCTAGTCCAACCCCATTCTGCCATGCAGGAAAAGCACAATTAAAGCAACATCAATAATAAGAGCAACCCCAGGGGCCATCCAGTCCTATCCTATTCTGCCAAGCAACAGAGGCCTTTCAGGTCATGGTGACAGTTTTGGGGCTACCCAAGGCACATACTATGGGGAGGTTTCGTAGGCCACGCAGTAGTATTTGGACCTCTCCTTAGGCCACCTGGCATTGTTTGAGGCTCTCTCTAGGCCTCCTGACAGTGTTTGGGGCCTCTGCTCAGGCTGCCCAGTGTCGTTTTGGCGCTTCTCCCCAGGCCTTTGGGCCTCTTCTTAGGGCGCATGGCAGCAGCGAGGTACTCCCCAGGCCACAGGCTTCATATGCAGGGGGGTGGGGAGGGGAGCGGTGCCGGGCCCCACAGAGCCCATGACTGTGCTTTGCAAAGCCCTAAGGGCTCCGAAGAGCCTAGTTTGAGAACCGCTGGTCTAGTGTAACTTTTCCAAAACTCTTGTCATTTATAATGACAAAATTTTCTTCTTTGGTTCCAATAGGAGTTTTCCTTGGACCAAAAACACTTCCAATCCCATCCTTGCAAACCCAGAGTTCCAGGGTCAGAAAAGAACTAGAAGAATCTACAATCCAGCCCATCCTGCTGATGCAGGAAAACCCTTTTTACGCATCCTCAATAAATGGTCAACTGGCATTTCACTCACACTATTTAAGGAAAATTCTAAGGCAAATTTGCCGCACTGGTGAATAACTAGATGGAAGTTCATCTTACTGTAACATTTAAATCCTTCTTGAGAGGAGAGCAATGACCAATCTCGATAAAATAGTGAAGAGTAGAGACATCACACTGGCAATGAAGATCCACATAGTTAAAGCAATGGTATTCCCCATAGTAACCTATGGATGTGAGAGCTGGACCATAGGGAAGGTTGAGCAAAGGAAGATAGATGGTTTTGAACTGTGGTGTTGGAGGAAAGTTCTGAGAGTGTCTTGGACCACAAGAAGGTCCAACCAGTCCATACTACAGGAAATAAAGCTCGACTGCTCATTGGAGGGAAAGATATTAGAGGCAAATATAAAGTCCTTTGGCCACATCATGAGAAGACAGGAAAGCTTGGAGAAGACAATGTTGCTGGGGAAAATCGAAGGAAAAGGGAAGAGGGCCTGGCCAAGGGCAAGATGGGTGGATGGTATCCTTGAAGTGACTGGCTTGACTCTGAAGGAGCTGCGGGTGGCCACGGCTGACAGGGAGCTCTGGCGTGGGCTGGTCCATGAGGTCCCGAAGAGTTGGAAGCGACTGAAAGAATAAATAACAAAAATCCTTCTTCTTGTAATAATGTGTGGCCTCTGTCTCCCTTTGGATCAACAGCAAACAACTTTGTGCCATCCTTCATTTATATGACAGCCCTTCAAAAATTTCAAGATAGCTCTCCTGCCACCTCTGGATTGTCTTTTCTCCAGGCTAAAAATATCCAAAGCTTTCAACCATTTTTCTTGGTCCCCAAATCCCTTGCTTTCTTTGTTGCCCTCCTTGGGACATGTTCCACTTTGTTGATGACATCCTTAAAGTGTGGTATCCAAGAGGGGAGACTCCAGATGGTAGAATAGAGTCATGCCATTACCTCTCTCAGTCACAAAACCACACTATATGAACGTTAGCAAGATTCCCACCTGGCCCTTGATCCAGAATATTGCCATCTTATGAAAAGAGATGGCTGTGCCCAGGGCCGTAGCCAGGATTTTGATTCGGGGGCTGAGACTGGGTGGAAGAGGGTCTACCCTAGCAAACCTTTTGTATTGTTATCCCAATAACCCCATTAATGTGGGATATAATGAGCATGGTGATCAGATCATGATATGAATAAACATAAGTTTAAATAATGTACCAGTAAGGCCTTTTCACAGACCACCCTGAGAATTTTGAGGGGGGGGGGCTGAAGCCCCCTTAGCCCCCCCCCCCTGGCTACATGCCTGGCTGTGCCCCGCAGGATCTCTTTCTCACTAGAAACCACAATCTAGTTGCCCTGCTATCGCTAGACAGTATTGGGAGCAGAAATTAAAGAAGGGGAAGTCTGGTAAACATATTTGGGCCTTATTCTTGAGATCTATTCCCTTACCAGCTTCTGCAATCAGCAGTTTGCTGGAGGTAAAGATGCTGTGGGAGGGAAAGGTTTAAGAGTCTTGTTTCAGTACAGAAAGAAACCATGGCCATTTTGGAAACAAATTACAGAAAGATAAGTGGAGGACAGGGACTGGCTGGCTGCATGCCACCTAAAAGCTCTGGACTCTGTGCTTGGCTCTAGTATATATGAATTTGAGAGGGCGGGGGTGGAGGGGGGAAAGAAAAAGACAAAAGCCATCCCTGGCATTCACCAGAGGGAGACAGGGCATGCCCTAACAGCAGGGGAGACCTCCAGGCCACTGCTATGCTGCGGAGGGATTAATAATGTGGCACAGCAGGAGGCAAGCGTTTTTTTTTGCCCCAGCCCCATGTTAATATGACTAATTGATTTCTTAATGAGAGTTCTAATTCTCTGCTAATAGGATGAGATCACTAAAGTAAATGAAAGGTTACAATAGACCCATGTCTTACCCACATTTCCCTTCACTCCATTTTGCTGTGTCCTTCCTTCACTCTTTTCGCCCTTTGCCCATCCATCTCCATATCCCTGTGCCAGGTTGATACCTGGGGCTTCCTTGGCAGCCCATTATCTCAGTAGATCCCTGCCCACTAATTTCTCCCCTGTCTCCAATCCAATGGGATTAATGCAGCAGCTATAGTCTTATGAACCATGCTGGCATTGTACAGCCAGACTGCCCAAAGCCATGAGCCACAGACTGGTTACTAATAGAATGGCAATGAGATTGCCACACTAGCTCCCTCCCTTTCATTTTTGGAAGCCTGTTTTCTTTTTCATTTTATGAGTCAGTTCATAACAAACAAACAAAAATCTCAGAGCAATGAAATGTCAATAACAGATAGATTTAGGTATAACATTAAAATGGTATGTGTGTTAACACACACGCACATACATACACAGATCAATAGGTAAAAACAGCACAAATATTTACAGTGATATCACTGAATCCCAAACAACAAATACAGGAACTATGGCATATGGCAAAAGTACCAAGGGAAGTCTACACTATTTCTGTGAAGAGATTTGAAAAGTAAAGGTAAAGGTTTCCCTAGACATTAAGTCTAATCGTGTGCAACTCTGGGAAATGGTGCTCATCTCCATTTCTAAGTCAAAGAGCTGGTGTTGTCCATAAAAACCTCGTAAGTCATGTGGCCAGCATGACTGCATGGAGCACCGTTACCTTCCTGCAGAAGCGGTACCTATTGATCTACTCACATTTGCATGTTTTTGAAATGCTGGGTTGGCAGAAGCTGGGGCTAACAGCAGGAGCTCACCCAGCTCCCCAGATTCGAACTGCCAACCTTTTGGTCAACAAGTTCAGCAGCTCAGCAGTTTAACCCGCTGCATCATCAGGGGGTCTTGTAGCATCCTAAAAATAAATAGATGTCTTATGAGCTAAGGTTTCATGTAGCAAGTTTTGAGTCACACGTACAAGTTCATGCTGGGATTGTAAAAAGGGGGTAGAAGGAAAAGCAGTGAACATTATTAACAGCAACCACTTTGTGAAGACGCGCCTGGGGTCTTTGACTTAGAATAGGAACAAGGACGTGACATCTCTTCCCAGGGACTTCTTCTTGCCTTCCCATAGAGAACTGGAACTCCCAAGGACCAAACCAGTCACTTTAGATAACTCAAACAGGCTTTATTGTTCACAAAAGGAGTTATCTTGTTGAGGTATTAAACTTAGTTCTCCAAACAGGGGTAAAATAAAATATACATTACAGTTCTTTAGTTGTTTGGGTCCAGGAAGCTTTCAGCCGGATGGCTTTCCAAATTCTCTCCCTCTCAATGGCTTTGAGGTGAGAACTCTCTTAGCCCCAGTCAAATGGCCTATATTGAAGGCACAGAGCCTTCCTATTGGTGCCAAATGACCAGTTGAAGGCGCTTGAGATTCCACAGTCCCATCCAGGTGTGCTGGATATGCAGAATGAATCCAAGATATGAAGAATTGGTGCTAGAGAATGCCTGACTGAGGCCTGGCTGGCAAACCCTCTAACACGTCCTCTTCTGTAGAGATGCAGGCAAAATCTAAAGAGAAAGCTAGATTTCCAAAGTCTCAAGGGGGAGGAAAAACAAACTTAACGATGATTGACAGCTCTAAAGAACCAATCAATGCAACCAAAACTTAACAACACTAAACAGACTAGCTGAAACATAATACAATAGTTTAAACCTTGCAACTTAAAGTCTTATACACAGGTGGCATCAGCCACGCCTTCACACACTTTACAAAACAGTTGTTGACCACAGAAACTTCCTTGTGAACAACTGATGGTCATTGATCCAAGCAGCTGGGGAGGGTTCGTTGTTTTTTTTTTAAAAAAAATCCCCTAATACAGGGCATAGGAGATGGAACTGAACTTTTAATCATCCTCAGATAAGACTTTTTCTATAATATTATGTCTTGACTGAATTCTCTCGTTATTGTATACCTTCAAACCATTTCCAATGTATGGTGACCATCTGTCACAGGGTTTTCTTGGCAAGATTTGTTCAGAGGCAGTCTGCCTTCTCCTTCCTCTTTTCTCCTTGTGATCTAGTGGGTTTCTAAGGCTGAGTGGGGATTCAAACCTTCCTCTCTACACTTATTGTCCAACCTACACCACACTGTCATCCACAAACAGTGGCCCTCCCACTGTTTTGGCCTCCAACTCCCAGAAACCTTAGTCAACTTGTTTAATGGTCAGAAATTCTGGGAGTTGGTGGCCCAAACATCTGGAGGACTGAAGTTTGATATTGCCTGTTTTGGACTATCCTTTTTCAATCTTTTATCTTGAAGGAACAGGTTTTTTGGTTGTCAGGAGCGACTTGAGAAACTGCGAGTCACTTCTGGTGTGAGAGAATTGTCTGTTTGCAAGGACATTGCCCTGGGGCTGTCCAGATGTTTTGATGTTTTACCATCCTTGTGGAGTCTTCTCTCATGTCCCCTTGAGGCCGAATCAGGAAGTCCCAGACCCAAAATCCACATAGCAGAGAGTCCCCAGCATCCCTTTTGGCTCATGGCCCAAGTTGTACCAACACAAAACCTTTTTCTCTCCTTTCTGCCCCACCTAGCTCCATACACCACCACCTCAACCTCGTTCCTCCCAAGAAGCCCAGCCACCTTTGCCCCACTACAACACTTTACACAAAATATAGCCTAAAACACTCTGCCGCTTCTCCCATCATTTCCTCTCCCTCCTCCTTCTCTCCCTATCCCTTCTCCGGCCTGGGGGAAGCCAAGAAGCTTGGATCTCCCCGCTTCCCCTTATGGGCGATTTGGCCCAAGGAAGCTCCAGCAGGGTGGTGGGTGAGGACAAGGACTGCTGCCAAAGAAGATCTAGTTTCCTCAAGTACCAGGGAACCCTGGTTGAGAAACCCTCATCTAGACCATCTTCAAGCGTATCCCTAAATACAATAACTTGCAGCAATCAAAAGGGAGGTTAAACTGTGGACGGACTATCAAATCCACATTATTCACACACCCCTAATGTAAATTTTCTAGACTTTGGGTAAATCCTAGGGGTTATTTCTTAATATAATTGGTCTCCAACTGGGGTGGGTCTACTCTTGGGAGTTTGCTCCAGCCTAGAGGGTGGCATGCCATATTTTCATCTTCTTTTCTCCTTTCCCTGCCTTATTATTCGGAAAATCAATAGTAGCCATATTCATCCATGATAGGAGTGGTGGGGTGGGGGTGATAACATCTTTATTAAGACAACCAAAACACCAGAAAACATCCAGGCTTTTAAGTTCTCCAGAAAGTCTTCCTCAAATGAAGAACTGAATCAAGAAAGCTGGAATCCTATTGGTCTTGGATGGGAATTAAGTGTGGTTGGACTGCATTTCCCAGCATTCCTCACTATTGGTTTTGCTGGATAGGACTTCTGGGTTGGTGGCCCAGCAATATCTGCAAGCCTGTACAATTCACAGTCCTCTTGTTAGTTGACCTATTGGTTCAACTGTTGAATGTTGAGGTGACATTTATGTAAAGTTCACTTATTTTCATAGGTCTCCTCAAGTTGGGACTATAAACAGAATACATGCCCCACATGTTAGACCAGATATTTGGCCATTGACTTTAAAATACACAAAGCCTGTATTCACAAGACTGGAACCCACAGTTTCATTTATCCACCTCCAATCCTCTCTAGGCATTTTCCAGATCCCCCAGTGTGATTCTATAGTGATTGCAGGCCAGGAGTCCCTCATTACAATAGGGTTCGCTGTTCTCTGCGTATAACACGAAGACCAGGAATGTATCCTCCGTGGATATGGAGGTCATACTGTCAAAGTAAACTGGATGGGGTTAGAGGAGGCAAAGACATCTGTGGCAATGGCAACAACGTTTGAAGTGCTTCTCTATTGTAGGTTGGAGTCAAGCGGGATCCCAGGTCAGAAAGGTTGAAGGGTATTCCATTAGATTATGACTTGCTAGAGGTTGAACTTCAGTCAGAGATGACTGTGCCCATTTTTGGATCTGTCTCTTTGTACTTTGGCACGGCTAAAGAAATACTATCTGACAGTTTATTTAAACTCCGCTTCTAGCATCTCCCACCCACCAAACCTTTTGTGCTCTCTTGGAATGACATGCCCTTTACTGCACTGCACCAGCTCATTTCTTGACACAGGAGCTTCAGGGGAGATGAACCTTGTCTATTTGGATACAGCCAGGATTTCTGGGTTCTGCTCCCAGTTCCTTTTGGATAACCTTCCCTATTTTCTTCATTAGCTGGGCTTTTCAATTTTCTGACCGTTGCTGCTGAACAAGGGGTCTTTGCTACTTGCCTACATTGAAGGGCATGGCTTGTGATCCTGCGGGTTGATCTGAACCCATCACCTCAGAATGCAAAGGCTCCCATCGTGCCAGCTGAGCCACATCATCAGGTCATGCTATGTTCGTTCATTCATTCCCCTTCTCTCTTTGGATTGCAGCTAAATACATATACCCTGTCACTGTATATAATCCAGTGTCAGGCATAAGACCCACTGCGATGTTGTAGCCAATCTAGCTGAAAAGTCTCCTTCACCACTAGGAAGAGTGTCTGCAAAATATACTCAGTCCAGGGTATTAAAGGGAAATGTCACACTTTCCCCAATTCAGGGTCAGGAGCTCTTCCCCGAAGCAGATATGATGGAATAAATATTCATCCTCCATTTTCCAAAAACAATACTTGATTTCACCTTGCGTTTGTTTCCATAACCAGCCATCACCGAACAATATTTTACTTGGCACAAAACAAAAACCAAGTGTGTATATTTGAGGATCACGGGGAAATCAAATATTGTTAATGTTCATGATGAAAAGAAAGGGTATTGCAATCAAAGTGCAGGAAGGAGCAGAAATGTTATACTAATTGACAATTAAGTGCACCTAATTAGTTTTTAATTATGAACACTACAGAATTGCAGGAATGGCCGTTCTTTAACTATTAGAATCCCTGAAGCTTTAATAGTGGAAATGTGTGAAAGGATGGTTATGTCACAGGTGTAACTTTTCAAAACCCTGCCCAAATCCCCTCATCTGTTCAAGAATGTAAAGTACAGGGATATAATTTTAGAAAGCTGGCCATGTCAACATGAGTAGAGCCCTCATTTGATGCCGCTAGCAGAAAAAAACATAAAAATGTAGTCTCGCAGAAGTAGCTGCCACTAGCATGACAAAAAGACAATTTGAACCTGTTGACACCCTGAATGTCTGCATCCAATGCACATTGTGAACATTTGACTCTCCGGGTACTTCAAGCTACAACTCCTGCAATTCCTTTCTGCTGGCCTTCCTGAATAGGGCTATTGAGAACTATCGGTTCAAACAGTTGGAAGGCCAAATATTCCTCACTTCCATCACAGGAGAGTATTCTTGCACATAAAGTCAGCCTTCTGTATCCACAGACTCTGTATATACAGCTTTAAAATAGCCCACCCCACCCCCAAATCCATAAAACAAACCTTGATTTCCATATATTTTGGTATCCGGAGGTTGGAATCCTGGTATCAAACCATAATAAATACCAGTAAATACCATTGTACAAGTAACATCAGTTCAGGGAGAAGGGTGGATGCTTATATTGCCAAAACATCAGTACCCACAGACAACAAAAAGGTATCAGCAGACTTGCAGGGATCTGATTTTTGCTGAAGTATGATCTTTAGAGAAGAGGTAGGGCCCATGCAGTCTTCCCAATGCTGCTAGACTGCAGCTCTAAGCATTTCCCTCCAAAGCAGAATGCTCTCGCTGCAACATTTTGTTGCAGGTGCATTCTATTTGTGAGATCTTTTTCCAGCGCCACTGCCAAATTTGTTCTTGAATGAGGAAACAAATAGCCTAACACTTTGGTCTGATATAGGGAACATCCTCTGATGCTTACTTAGATCTTATAACCCTCATCAGAAAAAGGAGTCCAAAGCATTGCTCCATTGGATTGGCAGCCTCTGTTTTACCCCTAGTTTGGCCAGGCCTAATATAAATACTAAAAGCTTGGCCTTATGCCTGTGCTTGGTCACCAGAATAATACCTTCTGTCTTTTGCCCTTCCATTTCTGGAAATGGGCCTCCTGGACCGAAGACTTCATATTCTATGTTTGGAATCAGATCAATTCCTGCGGTTCTGGCTTGGCCATGACAATTGCTCCCATTTTACAGGTGAGAGATTAGAACTGACCTTTGGGTCTTTGACCATTTTACACTACAAACTCTCAACAAATGTGGTTTTCTACAGCTAGGATTGCCATAAAGGAAAGCTATTTTTGATATTATTCTTAATGAAACTGGTGGGAGAAAACTCTTTGGGAAAAAATGTTCTGATTTTTGTTCAAAAACCCATTACAAAAGACTGTCTTTCAGTACTTATCTCCCCCGCCCTTGCTTCCAACACTCCCATTCTCTGTCCCTATCAAGACTTTTCTGTTTTCTCCATAAAAGAAGAACATTCCATCTACAAACCACTATAATCTTTATCCAGCACTGTCAATTCACTGCTACATCATATGATTCAGCACTATTCAAGCATGTTGTAGCAGGCATGAGAAGGGACACTAAATTAGCCACACTGGTCTTTTACAGATTAGTTCATCGATGCCGAGATGTGTGTGTGTGTATGTCTGTGTGTATTATATACATATGTATATAAAGTGGAGGAGACGTATTTTTCTTAGAGTTCTAATGTAACAGTAGATAAGATAAATGGTGAAACTGGATCTCATTATTTAACTGGGTTGTGGGTTCAGCCTTTGATTGTGTCTGATGTAAATGGGGATGATGGTTTTCCTGTGCCTGTGTCTGATGTCAATGGGGATGAGGGCTTTCCTTGCTGAGAGATCTGAGGTATCTCATAAACAGAGTGCTTCTCCTGTAGATTCCCAAGATCAAATTCCTGTAAGAGGCCCACAGCAGTCTTCCTCTGAGAAACTGTCTTCTGGGGATGATTTGTCAGGTGCAGAATTTAATGAGTTTGAAGATAGAAGGCAAGAGTTTTGTAAACTAAGACAAAGTGCTCAAGATTGCAGAAGGTCAATCCGTCTGCTAGAAAAGAGAGATAAGAAATCCTTATCTGGTTGTAAATCAAGCTGAATGCTTTCCTTTCCTTTCCTTTCATGGGACAAGAAAAGCTTTATATGAGATGAGGAAAGGATTTTAACTCAGTCTCGCAAACATTGGATTTTCATGATGGTCTTATTTCCAAGTGGATTTCTAGTTTCATGTTTCATGTTTTGCCAGGTTCCTGTTCTGAATATTGGATCTCCATGCTGTCTTGTTCTTTTGGGGTTTGCATATTTGTATCTTGTGATTTTACCTTTGTATCCTGAAGTTCATGGACTATCTGCACTCTTTGGAAAATACTGTTTTGGACTATATTGTTCTATAATTTTTATTGTTTTGCTCACATATATCCTTCAATAAACTGCTTGCTGATTTCACTATACTGGTGTGGTGTTTAAGGACAGAGGTGTTCCTGCACTGATGAATTTTTATGCTATACATCTAACAAAAAATAAAAAATGGGAGAGAAGTTTTTACCATAACCTATCCTGAAATTATCTAGGCTATAGGTAGGGCTGTCCAACTTCTACCGGACCTTGGGCCGGAATTCCGGTCACTGATCACCTGGGGGGCCAAGCCCCCGGCTCCACCCCCTCCCCCCCACACCCTCCCCACCCCGCCCGGCTCCACCCCTCCCCACCCTCCCCCCGGCTCTGCCCCCCGCCCTATTATAATTATTATATCTTATTATGTGAGTTTAATAATAATAATCATAATAATAATAATAACGGGTGGCTGTGAGTTTCCTGGGCTGCCTGGCCATGTCCCAGAAGCATTATTCTCTCCTGGTGTTTCTAGGGCAGCATGGGTATTTCTGTAAAATGTTCAGCCAGGCTTTGAAGCTGCAAGGCCATCCAGTGCTGATCAAGGTGTCCAAGGGCAACCTTCAAACCCAACTCAAGCAGACAAGAATTCCTTCTTTCTTTCTCCCACCCACACTGGCCAAACCCCAACAGACCTCTGAGGATGCCTTTTTAGCCATAGATGTGGATGAAACGTCAGGAGAGAATGCTTTTGAACAGGGCCAGGCAGCCATACGGAAAACTCACAGCAACCCATTATTATTATTAATATTATTTTTCCAAGCCTGGCCTTAATATGCCCAAATATGAACACAGATGGAGTTTGGGGGAAATAGGCCTTGATATTTGGGAGTTACAGTTTCTGGGATTTATAGTTCACCTACAATCAAAGAGCATTCTGAACTCCACCAATGATGGAACTGTCTGGAAGGACCCTTTCATTCCACCTTCGGTGTCTGAGGGCTCTTCTGTTCTGCATCTAAAATCCAGATTCTCTTCTTTGAACTGGATTATATGAGTCCCCACTGCCAGATAATCTGGGATAAAAGCAAACCTTGGATCAGACCCTGGGATATAGGGCCTGTCTGGAAGGAGCCTTTTATTCCACCTTTGGTGTCTGAGGCCTCTTCTGTGCTGTATCTAAAATCCAGATTCTCTGCTTTGAACTGGATTATATGAGTCTCCACTGCCAGATAATCTGGGATAAAAGCAAACCTTGGATCAGACCCTGGGATATAGGGCCTGTCTGGAAGGAGCCTTTTATTCCACCTTTGGTGTCTGAGGCCTCTTCTGTGCTGTATCTAAAATCCAAATTTTCTGCTTTGAACTGGATTATATCAGTCCCCCACTTCTAGATAATCTGGGATAAAAAAGCAAACCTTGGATCAGACCCTGGGATATAGGGCCTGTCTGGAAGGACCCTTTTATTCCACCTTTGGTGTCTGAGGCCTCTTCTGTGCTGTATCTAAAATCCAGATTCTCTGCTTTGAACTGGATTATATGAGTCTCCATTGCCAGATAATCTGGGATAAAAGCAAACCTTGGATCAGACCCTGGGATATAGGGCCTGTCTGGAAGGAGCCTTTTATTCCACCTTTGGTGTCTGAGGCCTCTTCTGTGCTGTATCTAAAATCCAAATTTTCTGCTTTGAACTGGATTATATCAGTCCCCACTTCTAGATAATCTGGGATAAAAGCAAACCTTGGATCAGACCCTGGGATATAGGGCCTGTCTGGAAGGAGCCTTTTATTCCACCTTTGGTGTCTGAGGCCTCTTCTGTGCTGCATCTAAAATCCAGATTCTCTGCTTTGAACTGGATTATGTGGCAGTGTGGATTCAAATAACCCAGAACAAAGCTGAGGATGCCTTTTTAGCCATAGATGTGGGTGAAACGTCAGGGGAGAATGCTTATTGAACAGAGCCAGGCAGCCATATGGAAAACTCAAGGCAACCCAGTATTATTATTGATATTATTTTTCCAAGCCTGGCCTTAATATGCCCAAATAGGAACACAGATGGAGTTTGGGGAAAATAGGCCTTGACATTTGGGAGTTACAGTTTCTGGGATTTATAGTTCACCTACAATCAAAGAGCATTCTGAATCCCACCAACAATTGGGGCAAACTTCCCCCACAAAAATCCCCCACATGCAGCAGCAAATAAGAAAACGGCAATGAGGGGGGGGGGGAGGGGGGGAGGGAAGCCCTGCTCCATGTTCGTGCGCTGCTGCCAGAAAAGAAAGGGGTGACACAGGAAGTAAGGAGGGGAAAAAAGGAAGAACAGAAGGAAGGAAGGAAGGGTGGGAGGGGGGGGGGAAGGAAGAACGGAAGGAAGGAAAGAAAGAAGGCAAGGCAGGCAGGAGGGGGGGGAAGAAAGATTAGGAAGCAAGAAAGGGAAAGGAGGGAGGGAGAGAGGAAGTAAGAAGAGAAAGGAGGGAAAGAAGGGAAGGGAAGAAAGATGGGAAGTATGGAAGAGGGAAGGAAGAAAGGGATGAAGTAAAGAGAGTGAGGAAGATGGATGGGAGGGAGAAAAGCTCCTTTACCTGCTTACCAAGAGCTTCGTGTCCATGCTGCTCTTACAGCAGCCCCAGTTGGAGCCGCCTCTGGCGACGCCCCTCCCCAGCTCTTGCTGCAGCCCTGCTCCTTGCTTCTCTTGGTCTCGCAAGGCCGCAAGGAGACTCGGGGGAGGCTTTTCGCGCCTCCAGGAGCGCTCCTCCAATCACGAGCGGGGCCCGAGAGACGTCACTCCCTCCCTCCCTCAGGAGGAGGGGGCCAATGGAAAGCCAAGGGGCGGGACCAAAAAAAATTAATAAAAAAATTAATTAAAAAAATTAAAAATATTTTAATTGAATTTTTAAAATAAAAAAACATTGTATTTCTTGCTGGAGGGTAGGGGGCCGTATCCAAGGGGCTGGGGGGCGTGTACGGCCCCCGGGCCGCCTGTTGGACAACCCTGGTCTAAGATAAGAGGTTAGTGGGATGGCGAGATAAGAAAGTGGAATATTTTCATTGTATGTTTTTAAGGTGGGAAATCCATTTTCATATTGTCCGATATGTCTTGCATTTTATTTTAAAAAAAATAACACAGTTGGATGGTGCAAAAAGACAACGAAAGTACAATACAATATTTTGAAAGAAGAATAATTTTAACCAGCGTCAACTTAGCAGTATTTCAATGGGAAGTGTGGGCCTGCTTTTGGCTGATGAGATAATTAGGATTGTCATTGTGAGCCTTCAAGTCATTTCAGACTTAGGGAGACTAAAGTCTAAAGTTTAGGGCAGGGGCTGAGGAAATGATCTTGAAGGGCCGTATCCACCTTGCATGCCTTAGTTTGCAGACCCCTGGGCTAAAGGAAGGAGGTGGGCAATGTAGTTTGTGAAATAAAATTAATTTTTCATAACAATTTACCAACATTCACAAACTTCTTTATACTTGAGGGGTTTTTAAAAAAACAAATGCAGACAAAACCCAAACCAGCAAATGTGGCCAAATTTGCTTGAATCCCTGTTTATTCAACCACATCATCGATACATTCGAATTCTTTCTTTCTTTCTTTCTTTTTTCTTTATTATTTCGATTTGTATACCGTCCTTTCCACATTGGCTCAGAACGGTTTACAGTATAACGAACTAAACAAGGAGCATAAAAGAAGCATAAAAACAATAAAATGTCAGACAGTTTAACAACATTCCGCTATGACCAGGAGAGGTTAAAGGTTGAATGCCTGCCGGAATAACACCGTTTTACAAGCTTTCCGGAAAGCCGGTAGCTCGTTGACTGCTCGTACTTCAGGTGGTAAATTGTCCCATATATGTGGTGCAGCCACGGAAAAGGCTCTCTGCCTGGTAGATGACAAGTGGATAGTTCGCAGGGAGGGGATCTGCAAAAGGTTGAGATCTTCAGAACGAAGGGATCTCTGTGGAACATATGGGAGTGGACGGTCCCTCAGGTACACCAGCCCCAGACCATCCAAGGCCTTGAAGGTCAGAACCAGCACTTTTAAGATGATCCGGTGCTTGTTTGGTAACCAGTGCAGACACTGCAGAGTTGGAGTAATATGAGCCCTGGCCGGCACTCCAGCCAATGCTCTGCACCAGTTTGAGCTTCCGGATGACCGACAAAGGAAGGCCAATGTAAAGGGCGTTTACAAGGTCGTTATCCTTAAGACTTATTTATTGTTGGAAATAAAGAGTTAAGTGAACAGTTTATACCTGTTGTAGTATCTGAGTAGATTTCCACTGTGGAGTAGTCAATTAATCAGCTGTGTGCTGAGCTGTGTTTGGGGAGTGGTTTCCTGGTTGCTATAAAATCTCTGCTGTGCTAAATGTGGGGAATTGAAGAAGAAGAAAGTCTGGCCGAGCGTTTGGCTGATAAGGAGGAGAAAGAGTTTGTTTGAAAAGACACGCTGATATCTTTGCCAAGGCTAATGACAAAGAAAACTGAAGACTCTGTTTATCCTGTTACTGTTTTGTGGTAGTTTTGTTTTTCTCTGGAGAACCACTTCATGGATGCAAACTACTGGAGCAGAAGGATCTGTGAGTCTCGGAGCGTGAGCAAACAAAACCTCCTGTATCTATGTTTGTGTTTTTGCACTGCCATGCAAGATAATTTATCTTGTAGTGGATATATTTTGCTGACTGGACTATACTTTATGAATTTTACAACATTAAAGAACTGAAGTCAACCTTTGCAACAAGAAACTTCAAGTGTCCTAAGTTCTTCCGCTTGCCGCTGTGTTTTTCCTTTTAAGGTGGAGTTGGGAATTTTATTTCCATCATTCCCAGCTTCCTACATATTTCAACAGGTTATGGGCCCAGTACCTCTATGAACTATGTTGTTTCTGGAAGTTCTACTCGGGAGTAAATTTTTCTTTCTACTCGAGAGTAAGAGGACAAAGTGTGGAAGTTCTACTCGGGAGTAAATTTTTCTTTCTACTGAGAGTAAGAGGACAAGGTGTGGAAGTTCTACTCGGAGTAAATTTTCTTTCTACTCGGGAGTAGGAGGTTTGTCTTCTGAATAAAGTATTTGGACACTTTTTGTTGTAATTTTTACAGTCCTGAAGTTTAGAGATGGCTGGAATGTTTAAGTTGGAGTTTCAGAAACTAAATGGCCGAAATTATCTTACATGGACTGAGAAGATGAAATGCTATCTCATCACACAAAGTTTGTGGAAAGCTGTGAATGCCCTCCCAGCTGATGATGACGATGAGGAACTGAAATGGACCAAAAAGCCAGAGCCTTTATTCTGCTTGGGGTCGAAGACCAGCAACTTGTCCATGTGAGAAGATTAGAGCATGCCAAGGAAGTTTGGGATTGCTATAAAACTCTTTATCAGAGACCTAGTGCTGGCTCGAAAATTGTTCTTTGCAGGAAACTGTTTTTCTCTTCGATTTGAGAGTGGATGCATAGAAGATCATGTGAATGCTATGCTGTCTATCTTTTCTGATTTGGAGCAACGCGGATTGCAGTTTGAAGAAGACTTGAGAGCTCTTATTTTGTTGGGGAATTTAGGAAAAGGTTTTGATATTTTTGTTGACTGTCTTGTAAATATTCAGGATAAAGATTTGAATGTTGATTATATTTCCTCAAAACTCTATGAGTGGGTGGCTCAGAAACAAGTTAGAACTTCTGTTTCTAATTATCACAACAAAAATAGAGAGACAAACTAAGTCTGTTTATGAGTCTGAGGCAGCTTGCATAGCTAAAGCTCATAAAAATTTAAGTTGCTGGCGTTGTTCAGAAAAAGGACATTTTGCAAGAGATTGTAAAAGCCCCCAATGAATACTCAAAAGAAAAATGTGAAACATAGTTTTACAAAGCCCAGAGATAGAAGCTCTGATTTTTCTTTAATTGACCATGTTGTGGATGATAGCTGTTTAGCTAGTTCTTGGGTGATTGATTCTGGAGCCACTCGAAGTTTAACTGAAGATTTATCTTTGCTTCATGATTTGCACGAAGCTCCAGTGACCTCTATCACTTTGGCAAATGGTCAGAGAGCAAGTGTAAATAGGGCTGGGGCTGTTTTTATTGAAAAACTTGCTTTAAAGTTAAATGAGGTCTTGCATGTTAATAATCTGGCATATAACATCTTAAGTGTTAAAGAATTGATGAAAATGGGTTATGCTGTTATCTTTGAAAATGGTGAATGTTTAATCAGAAATTCTTATGGAGTCAGGATTGTAATCAAGGAAGAAAATGGTCTTTTTCTACTCAAAAATGTAAATGTATCTGTAGGATGTGTAGATGTTGAGAATTGCCCAGGTAATGGACAGCCAATTCATAACAAATGTGTTCATCTATGGCATAGAAGGCTAGGTCATTGTGGATGGATAGAATCATCCAAACTGTGAACAAAACAGGTTTGATATATGTAAATGCAATAAGTACTTGGACTGTACTATATGCATGAAGACAAAGTTAAAAGCCACCCGGTGGCTAAGACAAGTTCCAGAGAGACTAGTGAAATTCTCTCTTTGGTACATATGGATTTATGTGGTCCATTTACAAATTCTTTAGTGGGTTCTCGTTATTTTCTCATTTTGGTGGATGACTTTTCTCGTTATAATTTTGTGTTCTTTCTTCGAGAAAAATCTCAAGTTGTACAAAAAGTTGACGAATGGTTAAGGCTTATGCGAACTCAATTCCCAGAACACCGTGTAAAATCTGTTCAGTCAGATAGAGGTGGAGAATTTGTTAACAAAAAGATGAATGCTTTATTTAAGAAATATGGGATAAAGCACAGATTATCTAATGCATATGTCCACCAGGAAAATGGGATTGCAGAAAGATGGATTGGTACGTTGCGCAGCATGGGAAGAAGTATGCTGGCAGATGCAGAGATGCCTAATAGGTTTTGGGCAGAGGCGGTAGCAAACGCCAGTTTTGTAACCAATAGATTATGGTCCAGAAGTGTTGGACAAGTTCCTTATTTTCTGCTTTATGGAAAGAATACAGATTTGAGTTTTTAAAGAATATTTGGAAGTACTGCTTATGTTTTAGTTCCTTCTGAACAGAGGAGGAAAATGAACAAGCATGGAAACAAATGGTCTTTTGGGATACTCTTCTGAATCAAAAGGTTATCGGTTCTGGAGTAGTGGTAGTCGAGTAACTACTTCCAGGAATGCTAAATTTGAAGAAAACACCCGTTGGGAGAAGATCCATGCTAATCATGAGATTTTTTTTTTTTAATAATTTTTATTGAAAGTTTTGGTTACATCTGAATAAAAGATAGAAAAGGGTTTTCGGGCTAGGAAAGGTTAAGGGTCGGGGAAGAGAGGAGGGTTAGGGAAGGGAAGGGGTGGGAATAGGAGGTGTTGGGGGTAACAGTTGAACCGGGATCCTGCGGGAAAACCACCGGGCAAGGGTAGTGAGATAGGATAGAAAGAAAAGGAAAAAGAAGGGGGATTCTTGCTGAGTTCCATCTTCCAGGAGCCCTGGTTTCATTCTGACATATCTAATACAGTTCTTTTTATCCTTTAAAGTGTCACTTCTTTCTTTCTGTTCGTCTTCTTTAGTTGTATGTCCATGTCAGGGCTTCTTATGTCCCTTGAAACTATTATCTTTTACTATTATTTCTATTATCTCTCCTCAGTTTTTTTTTAACCCTTCAATTAGGTGATTAGAGTGCCCATGACCATTAGCTAGTATTTGTCGGTTAGGTAGTTAGTTCTGTTCGTTCCTTTTTCCCTGAGGTCATATCTAACCATTTTCTTTAGGGGATTCTGCTTCTCCTTCATCCGCCTCTGGGGGATCATGTTTCCAGAGGCCATAGCTTGTAGTCATCACTGCATGGAGAGGGCATATTTTCTGTAGTTTATCTTTCCCTCTTCGGCTCTCTTTGTTCCCTTGGCTTTTCTTTTAGTTGAAGTGCTTTCCAGTTCCGTTGGTTTTATTCCTCTTTGGGAGCTGAGAGGGTTCTGCTGGAGGGCATTGTACATCCTAGTCTTGGTGGACAAGCTGACAGCATTCTGTGGCACAGCCCCAGCATTTTTAGCTCTCTGAATGGACTCCAGCTGTTCCCATACTTCTTGCTTTTGCTTTTGGTCTATATTTTTCTCTTCTCTCTCCTTCAATTCGCCTTGCATTGCTGATTCCTTTTCCTTGCCATTATCTTTTCCCTTTCCTTCTTCATACTCATTCGTCAGCATAGCGGTCCCTTCTTCAGTTTGTTCATCTCTCCCCAGTGAGGTTGCTCTTGAACCGCATTCTTGTGCCCCTCTAGCATTATTTCCACCTTTTCTAGGATCAGGTCCTGCTTTTGTCCCAGCCTCTGCAACTCTCTCAGAATATCCTTCAGAGACATAGTTGTTTGTCCTGTGTCTGGACTCCTACTCAGAACTGGCAGTATTATTTAGCGAATGGGCTGCTTGGCTAGATGAAACTTGGCAGGAGAGCAGGATGGGTGCACTGCTCTGTCAAATCCCCTGCCAACTGATTGCTGCTCTTTCCCTTACTGCCCTTTGCACCAATCAGCCCTCCCCTTTGCCCAGGCTGATCACTTCTTTCCAGGTGCCCCTGTTCGGGGCTCTTTCTTTCCCCCTCCTTCGTTTTTGTTTGTTCTTTACTCCTGTCCCTTTCTTCCTCTCTTCTCCTTTTATTTTGTGGCTTTCCCCGGGTGCCTCTCCGCTCCGGTCCTCCCGTTCTGGTCGTCCCCCGCAAGGCTTTTTCCCTCCTGTCCTTTGCTTCCCTTTTCCCTTGGTCAGCGGGTCTCCTTTTCCCGGGACGATAGGCTTCCTTACCCCCTCCTTCTCCGGTGTTGGTGGAATGGACTGGGCAGTCAGTGATCGCGGGCTCCCGCCCGCTTTACTTCCTGCCTCTTCTCCCCCTTGGTGTCCGCTCCCCAATAGAGTCCGGATGTCTTGTTGCCTTCACTTCCTGGCTTCTCCCCGCCTTCCCCGGTGGCTGATTGGGATTTCCCGCCTAAACATGGAGGTCTTCTTCTTCAAAGAGGCTTCCTCCCGTTCCTCCTAGGTTGTTGTTTGGTCCGCCATTTTGATGCCTGGTGATGTTACTATTATTTTTCCCCCGTCGACTCTTATCGTCCTTAATTGTGATGCCGGTGGGAAGGGGAGGAGGGGGTCGCGTTCGCTGCCCTTCTCGTGGCTTCTCCCTGTCTGTTTTGTGTGGTTGGGCCTCTAAATTTGGGGCTTCTTGGGAGGGGTTCCCGCCCATTGTTTGCTTATCTTCTGTCCCCCTGTCCCAGGTCTCCCGTTACTCACTTTGCGTTGTTGGTTTGGGCCGGGCTGGCAGTGAGTGCAGGCGTGAGCCTGCTTCCCTCACACCAATCTGCTCACCAGGCTGGGAGGCCACCGGGCTCTCTCCGTCTCCCCCTCTTGAGGAGGGGGCGACTTATAGAGCCAGCGATGGGGTCCCCTGGCTTCGCTGCCTCTTGGCTGATCGGCTCAGCCTGAGGTGGGGGCGCGATTCGCCCTCCGATCGGTGATTTCGGTTGATGTCTTGAGGAGCTCTCAAGACACCCGTCCTGCCGCCATCTTTGCCCCGCCTCGCCTAATCATGAGATTTTCATGCCTTTTGAGAACAAGTTAGTTGCGGATTCTTGTCACGATCACGGACCTGGCGGGCCCCTTAATCACACACACAGAGACGTACTGAAGGCTAACTACTTTATTGAGTATATAAAACAGTTCCAAAGAGTAAATAGTCCAATAATATGAAAGTGTCCAAAGGTAATAAGCAAGGTAGTCCAAAGTAACGTAGCAAAGAAGCTGGAAGCGTGGCAAAGCTCCGCAATCCAATGCGGATCAGGAAACAGGGCAAGGCTCCGCAAACCAATGCGGATCAGGAAACAGGACAAGGCTCCGCAAACCAATGCGGCTCAGGAACAAAGCAAATGCAAGGCAAGGCTTGATGACCACGGCTGGCTGGTGGTCCCACTCCGCTTCACGCCTGTTCAGGAAAGACGTGGCGGAGAACTGAGGATGCGTTCCCACGGACCCTATACTTAATCCGTCGGCCGAGGTCCGCGACGCTCTAGGCTCCTTCGTCTCCAATCTCTGCTCACGGACCTCGGTCGGTCTAGGACCCTCGACCAAGCCCTCCTGCTAGACTCGATGTCTCGTCTCCTATCGAAGGAGCGACCTTGCCTCTCGGCAGCTGTGTCGCTATCTTCCTGAGAACTTTCCTCCCTGGCACTTTCCCACTCGGATTCGTCCATGTTTACATTCTCGGGCTCCTGGGAATTCCTCCCCGGGTGTTCATAACTCCCTTCGCTGCTTCCCATCTCCACCTGGTGATCAGAATCTAAGCTGGGCCCAAAGCACATTTCATCCCATGCCAAGCTCTCTGGGGAGACTGCGGCCCATCCGAAGGGCCCTGTGCTTCACCCCAGTCATCTAGCTCATCCTCCGAATCCACCTCTGCTGCTGCAGGCCCTAATGCTAAATGGCACCCCAGGACCTATTCCTTTCCCTCCAGGCACGAACGAGAACTGCTGAGCAACACTATCCCCCCCCCCTCAGGGCCCCTCCGAGGCCGCCCTCGAGGTTTGGGTTTGTCAGGGTACTTGCGGTGAAAACGAGCCACGAGATCCGGAGCATGGACATCCCGAGCCGGGTCCATGAACATTCTTCCGGTCCCAACCCCTTCCAGTCAAGCAAATACTCCAGCTTCCGGTAGCGGATGCGAGCATCAAGATGTCCTGGACCTCCAACTCCTCCTCGCCATCGCGCATCACAGGGGGGAGGAGGCGGCTGCGTCACGTCAGGCCGGAAATCGTTGTACGGGCTGAAGCAAAGTGCCCGAAATTGGAACATGCATCTGGACAAAGTATTGTCTGATTTAAATTTCCAGCGTAGTAAGGTGGATCCTTGTTTGTATTTGAGAGGATCAGGAGATCAACAGATGTGTGTTGTTGTTTTTGTTGACAATATTTTGTGCATGGGTAAAAATTCCAAAGTAGTGGGTCTAGTTTTTTTAAGAAACTGGCAGAGAAATTAAAAATTAAAGATTTAGGTTTGGTAAAAAATACCTTGGAATAAATTTTGAAAAAATTGAAAATGGCCTGAGACTGAATCAGTCTGACAAAATTGTTGAATTGTTAAAGAGAACCAGGATGTCTGATGCTAAAGTAGCCAATACCCCTATGGCAGTAGAATTTCTTTCTAGTGTGGAGGGGAAACCTTTCCTAAATAATTATGTCTATAGATCAGTAGTGGGTAGTTTGTTGTATCTATCAAATGCTACTAGGCCTGACATAAGTTTCGCTGTGGGGGTACTTAGTAGGAAAGTTGAGAATCCCACTGAAACAGTTGGGCTGGAGTAAAAAGAGTGTTTTGCGGTATTTAAAAGGTACTGTATCAAAAGTGTTGGAGATTTGTCCAAACTCATCGGAAAGTATTGAAGTTTTTTCTGATAGTAGTTTTGCAAATATGGTTGACAAAAAGTCTGTGTCAGGTTTTTTGATTAAGTTTGCTGGAGTTCCAATTTGTTGGAAGTCTCGGAAGCAATCATTTCTGTCGAAAGTACGACTGAATCAGAATTATCAGCTCTGAATGAGGCCTGTAATGATATGGAATTTATACAAGGAGTGATCCGAGATATGAGAATGGAACAAAATGAACCTGCAAATGTGTTTGTGGATTCACAGTCTTGCTTGGCAATAGCAAAGTCAGAGGGACTTAAGAGCCGAACTAGATATCTGGGTGCAAGATATCCAAATATGCAAATTGGTCCGGAATAAAAGGATTTGTTTGTATTATGTTCCCAGTGAAGAAAATGTTGCAGATGTCTTCACCAAACCACTAAGTGGTGCTGCTTTCGTTAGATTTGTCGATTCGTTATGTTTAATTTAACTCTTTAGGAGGGGTGTTGGAAATAAAGAGTTAAGTGAACAGTTTATACCTGTTGTAGTATCTGAGTAGATTTCCACTGTGGAGTAGTCAATTAATCAGCTGTGTGCTGAGCTGTGTTTGGAGTGGTTTCCTGGTTGCTATAAAATCTCTCTGCTGTGCTAAATGTGTGGGAATTGAAGAAGAAGAAAGTCTGGCCGAGCGTTTGGCTGATAAGGAGGAGAAAGAGTTTGTTTGAAAAGACACGCTGATATCTTTGCCAAGGCTAATGACAAAGAAAACTGAAGACTCTGTTTATCCTGTTACTGTTTTGTGGTAGTTTTGTTTTTCTCTGGAAAACATTAAAGAACTGAAGTCAACCTTTGCAACAAGAAACTTCAAGTGTCCTAAGTTCTTCCGCTTGCCCCTGTGTTTTTAAGGTGGAGTTGGGAATTTTATTTCCATCATTCCCAGCTTCCTACATATTTCAACACCTCAGGTACACCGGCCCCAGACCATCCAAGGCCTTGAAGGTCAGAACCAGCACTTTTGGTGCTCGTTTGGTAACCAGTGCAGACACTGCAGAGTTGGAGTAATATGAGCCCTGGCCGGCACTCCAGCCACGTTCTGCACCAGTTTGAGCTTCCGGATGACCGACAAAGGAAGGCCAATGTAAAGGGCATTTACAAGGTCGTTATCCTTAAGACTTATTTAGATAGCTCCCTTCTGGGAAGAGATGTGCCTCTTCAATGCAACCTGTGCAGATTGAAAAAAAAATGTTTTAATTCATTCCTGGAGAAAATACCAAAAGATTAAAAAAAATCATGTTCAATTTGAAAAGATGGCTAAAGGTGTTTTTTTATTTCAAAAACTGATTACAAGAGAAACTGTGTTCTTCCCATTCTCCACTCTCTTTCACGGTCAGTCCCATCTGCTCATGCTTTTGCACAATATATTTTTACTACAGCAGGCCCTTGGTATCTGCTGGAATTCGATTTCTAGACCACCCCTAACCCAAATACCAAAATCTGTGGATGCTCAAATCCCATTATATAAAATGATGTAGTAAAATAACAAAATACAGTTTTATTTATTTAATTATTTACTACACTTGTATAATGCTTTTGCCACCCCAGGAGGGGGACTCAAAGCAGTTTCCAACATATATATTGCAAAATTCAATGCCTCACATACATAAAAACCTAACATAAAACAATAATAACATACATCTAGAAATTAAATCATAAATGCACAACAACATTGAAACATTAAACGTGGAGTTAAAACATATTAATACTTTTTGATTAACTTTTTGGATTTTTTATTCAACATTTTAAAGCCACACCGATGGTTGAATCTGCGAGTCCTGAATTGATTGATATGGAGGGCTACTATAGTCTTCTGAATGTACAGCAGTCCGCTGAGTTGCTGTAAGAAGCAGGAATTGAAATGCTGAGGCCGGACAGCACAAGCCTCTTTTTACTCTCTGATAGAGCAAGGGCCAGCCCCAGATCTTCTGCAAAGCACAAGATAATGTCCTCCCATGCATAAAAGCTGAGTTGACAAGAAGTACATATTTTTCAACACTAGTAACTAGACATCAACCTCAACTATTTCTCAGGGCAGCAAGCTAGGCAAGACAGGCTGTATGTCCCACATGGGCCTGACCTCTAACACCTCACCGCTTCCTCTAAACATCTGCCCTTCCTCTCTATTTAATACAGGGATTGGCCAGAGTTGAGTTTACATGCCAAGTAGCTTATTTCTGAGAGATTTCTTCCAGAGGAATATTTTTCTGGGCAAAAATATTCCTTCTGCTAAATAAATCCATCTTCTCTTGTAGCAAGATTAGACCAGCATTACTGTTTCTATAGTTAAAGGATCAATGAAGACACAGATGTTACATTAGGACAATCCCAATCATTTCCTTTCTCGGGAATATTATCTAACAAGAACAAGTTTATTTCCACGATCTGGTAATCCAGGGGGAAAAAGCATTACACAAATTAACATATACCGCTGACTAGGCAGATAATAAAATGTCAAGGAGGGACTGCCTCACACTTCTGGGGTAATTGGAAGACTCTGCAGCAAACTGTTGAAGAGGCAGCTTTTAGAATGAGATGAACACAAGAATACAATGTAACATATTTTTTTAAAAACAGACAATCTCAAGGCAAAAAGTAGGTTGACTCAGGCAAAGATGGTCACAATGGAGCTTATTGACCTACTAGTGAACCAAGGGAGCAATAAAAACTGGCCTTTAATTTCATGTATATATAAGATACATACTTTACAATCTAATAATCTTATACTTTCTGTGACAGAGCTTTTGACAGGATTTATTTACTCCAAAATGGAACCTGTTGATATAACACTGTGCATTTTAGCCTTTCAGTACTGGACCTAGATGTTGTGCCACAGGCAAAGTGCCTTGGGGTGAGGTAGTCTCCTTCCTGCTCATTTTCCCTTCATTATTGCTGTTATTGCTTCTTATTTCTTCTAGGCAAGGGCCCTCTAAACATTGTTAGATTGCAAGTCACAAAAACTAATGGTGAGAAAGGCTGGGAATTATGGTTCAAGAACATCTAAAGAGCTAAACAAAGATTAAAGTCAGCGAGGTCAGAGTCACCATGAGCCTGTCTCTGAGTGGTGGTTTCGCTCATTACATGTGCAGGATCACCAAAGGTCAAACCAAGTAGGTCTAGACATGAACATTATGGTCAGACCTCACTTGAGTTAGACCCATTGTATCAGATCCCACAGATCCCTCCACCATCAACTCTGCTGAACTGGTCACATTGTCCAAATGCCTGATCACCATCTCCCAAAGCAGTTACTCTACTTCAAACTCAAGAATGGAAAAGGGAATGTTGATGGAAAGGAAAAGAGATTTAAAGATGGGCTTAAAGCCAACCTCAAATGGCATAGACACCGAGAACTGGGAAGCCCTGGCCCTTGAGCTCTCTAACTGGAGGTCAGCTGTGACCAGCAGTGCTGCAGAATTTGAAGAGGCACAAATGGAGGGTGAAAGGGAGAAACCTGCCAAGAGGAAGGCACGTCAAGCCAACCCTGACTGGGACTACCTTCCGTCTGGAAACCGATATCCTCACTGTGGGAGAACATGCGGACCAAGAATAGGGCTCCACAGACACCTACAGACCCACCGCCAAGACATCACATCTGGAAGACAATCATCTTCAAGCTATGAGGGATCACCTAAGTAAGAGTTAGACTTATTAATTTTATTGTTGAATTGAAAGGTAACACTTATATAAATGTCATCTAGGACTATGATGAAGGTTAAGCACTATATTTATACCCCAAGGCTGGGATTCAGAATGACTTACAATTTAAAATTATTACACTATAGTTAATAGTTGGAGCCCCTTGTGGCGCAGTGGGTTAAACGGTTGAGCTGCTGAACTTGCTGACTGAAAGGTTGCAGTTTCGAATCCAGGGAGCAGTGTGAGCCCCAGCTTCCACCAATCTAGCAGTTCGAAATACGCAAATGTGAGTAGATCAATAGGTTCCGCTCTGTGGGAAGGAAACGGCTCTCCATGCAGTCATGTCAGCCACATGACCTTGGAGGTGTCTGCGGACAATGCTGGCTCTTTGGCTTAGAAATGGAGATGAGCACCAAACCCCAGAGTTGTACACAACTGGACTTAATGTCAGGGGGAAACCTTTACCTTTACTAGTTAAGAAAAAGTCAGATAGAGTTAAATTATTGGCAATATTAAAACATTACCACACCCTCTTAAAAGACCCTTCCTCAAAAACCTTCCATTCTAAAAGTGTGTAGAAAAAAATGAATATTCCTGCTATTGGAAGGACATCAGGGAGGGAGCTATTCTACGTAGTTTCCCAGGGGAGAGAATCTCAGAAACTGGGAGCAGCCATTGAGAAGGCCTTACCTCATAAGAAGAGCCATGCTGAATCGGACCTCAGCCCATCTAGTCCAGCATTCTGTATCACACAGTGGCCCACCAGTTGTACACGGGGATCTCGAGCAGAAGGGAGGGCAAAACCCTGACCTGCTCCCGACCCCCCACAACCAGTACCCAGGGAAATCCTGCCTACCTCAACCAACTCCGAGGTGGCACTTGAATGTCCTTTTCAGTAACTACCGATACACTTGGTATCCATTAATCTGTCTAATCCTGCCTTGAAGTTGTTCAGGCTGACAGCTGTCACAACCTCCTCTGGAAGTGAATTCCATAACCCAATGACCCTCTGGGTGAAGAAATATTTCCCTGTATTAGTCCTAATTTTCCTACCTTGGAGCTTCAGGGAGTGCCCTCTAGTCCTAGTGTTTTGTGACAAAGAAAATAATTTTTCTTTATTCACCTTTTCTATCCCATGCATGATTTTATACACTTTGATCAAGTCACCTCTTTTGAAAGTCAAGGTAAACAATATCAATTGGGTCCTCTTTATCTATGTGTTTATTTACACCCTCAAAGAATTCTAACAAGTTAGTAAGACATGAATTGCCTTTGCAGAAACCATGTTGATTTTCTTTCAGCAATGCCTGTTCTTCTATGTGCCTAGTAATTTTTTCTTTAATAATGGTTTCCATCACTTTGCCTGGAACTGAGGTTAGACTAACTGGTCTATAATTTCCTGGATCACCTCTGGATCCTTTCTTGAAGATCGGTGTTACATTTGCCTCCCTCCAGTCCTCGGGTACAGTGCGTGATCTTAGAGAAAGGTTATATATCTCATATACCCTCCAACTCTACTTGTGAAAAGTGGTGGTGAACCCATTATCCCATGGGTCTTCTATAGTTATTATTCCAGTCCTAGTTTTTGTTTCTACTCACCTTTCAATCTTATCTTGAGATCATATTATCTATTTTTTGAGATATTAAACAAGAGTTGTGAGGTTCTTTCTTAATGTTCACTGAAGTCCTGCTAATTCAGAATAACTTTGCTAGTTGGCAACATTTGGTTAAGACGCAAAGATGTGTGTATTTGCTTTTTAAAAATGCTTTTTCTCTCTTCAGTACCCCATATTTAGTGAAAGCGCAAAAGGAAATATCAGACAGCTCTAGAAGTAGCCTTTTGTTTGCCTACTTGAGGAAGAAAGTATATTAGCACACTTAAGAAAATGTATAGCCTGCATTTAAAAGTACAGAGAATGGGCCAAGGAGAGAATGAGTACTTGTAAATACTGCTTGAATAGAGGCAGTATAAAAATTAGTTCTAATATCTTCTGAAATTCAGCCTAGCACAAATCAACAGAGTCTCTCGGTTCCAATTTTAAATGCATTGATTCCAATTCATAGGATGGTTATTTAAGATAATTGCTTCAAAGTGTGTTTTTGACACTTGATTCAGTTTGAGGGGGAAACCTGAAGTCCTGATGTGAATGCAAGATTGAAATTTCCCTCCAGCATGAAGGAAGGAGCAGTGTGTATGTGGACAAAATCCCTTCCCTTGATTGTGTAGCTTTTAAAAGACCAAGGGTAGCACCTCAGACAAATCACCATCACCCATTACCCATTTATGTTATGCTCCACCCAGGGAGATACAGGCAAATCCAACTTCGCTGAGCAAAATCTACTTTTATAATTTGTCAGAGGGCTAACAGAGATGGCACCTTTCCTGGGCAGTCAAGTTTCCTTGCTTCCTTCTTTTTCCTCTTTCTCCAAGGAGGTCAGACATATATAGGCTAAAACAATTTTATCAGCTGCTGAGATCACTGCAGGGGTCTTAGCAGATGATGTTATCATTCTGCACCTGCCCATAAGATAAAGGTAAAGGTTTACATTAAGTCTAGTCATGTCCAACTCTAGAGGGTGGTGCTGTTCCACCAGGGGACCTTGCATCTGGTCATAGAAATAGTTAAATGTGTTTCCACCCATTCCCTTGCTCTCCGTCAGCCACTAAATCAGTGGTTCTCAACTTGTGAGTTCCCAGATGTTTTGGCCTTCATTTCCCAGAAATCCTAAACTGGCTAGGATTTCTGGGAGTTGCAGGCCAAAACATCTGGGGATCCACAGGTTGAAAATCATTGCACTAAATAGTCATGGATTAGCTGAAGCACCTTAACAGCAAGTTCACAGGGAGAGGAGATGTGGTTAATTGGAGAGGGAAGAAATCTCTGCAGGCACCAAAAATTATATATGCACCTCTATATGCCGTTTAAAGAATGCCAGCATTTGTTCAAAGGTCTGAGTGAACATATATATATTTATTTATTTAAATTTTTTATATCCCAATCTTCTCTTACCTCCGTAGAGGGACTCAGACTGGCTAACAGCAAGGATCCAATGCTCATAATAAAATCTAAAACAACGTACAGCAAACAACAGATTAAAATACATACAGGATAAAAACATATAAGCCAAATCACCAGGATAAAATCATGTCCAGCTCAGTCCACATATGTGGTCAATAACTTCAGTCTCTCGCAGGTCTTGGCCATTATTCTGGGAATGCTTCGTTCCATAGCCAGGATTTCACTAGCTTCCTGAAGGTCAGGAGGGAGGGGGCAGATCTGATCTCAATCGGGAGAGAGTTCCATAGGCGAGGGGCCACCACAGAAAAGGCCCTGTCTCTCGTCCCCACCAGACGCGCTTGCGAATGTGGCAGGACTGAGAGCAGGGCCCCTCCAGATGATCTTAACATCCTTGATGGTTCATAGGGGAGAATACATTTGGACAGGTAAACTGGGCCGGAACCTTATAGGGTTTTGTAGGTTAACACCAGCACTTTGAATTGTGCTCGGAAGTTAATTGGCAGCCAGTGGAGCTGGCTCCCGTTAATAACCTGGCTTCCAAGCGTTGGACTAATTGCAGCTTCTGGGCAGTCTTCAGAGACAACCCCATGTAGAGAGCGTTGCAGTAGTCTATACGGGATGTAACCAGACCTTGGACCACTGTGGCCAAGTCAGACTTCCCAAGTTATGGGCGCAGCTGGTGCACAAGCTATAACTGTGCAAAAGCTCCCCTGGCCACTGCCGAGACCTGGGGTTCCAGGCTCAGCGATGAACCCAGGATCACTCCCAAGCTGCAAACCTGTGCCTTCAGGGGGAGTGTAACCCTGTCAAGCATAGGCTGTAATCCTATGCCCTGTTCGGCCTTGAGACTGACCAGGAATATCTCTGTCTTGTCTGGATTTGGTTTCAACCTCGCCCTCATCCAGTCTGTTACAGCGACCAAGCACCAGCTTAGGACTTGAACAGCCTCCTTAGTAGCAGGTGGGAAGGAGTAACAGAGTTGGACATCATCTGCGTACACATGACACCGTACCCTGAAACGCTGGATGATCTCTCCCAATGGCTTCATGTATATGTTGAATAACATAGGGGACAATACTGAACCCTGCGGGACCCCCACAGTACAATGGCCGTGGGGCCGAGCAGGAGTCCCCTAACAACACCTTTCGGGAATGGCCCTCGAGAAAGGACTGGAGCTATTGCAAGGCAGTACCTCCAAGGCCCATTCCTGCGAGGCATCTCAGAAGGAACCATGGTTGACGGTATCAAAGGCCAATGAGATGTCCTCTAAGCATATGCAGATCTCCACACCATATAAATAAAGCAAAGAGTTGATCTCCAAGGCAACTTTATTTTGTCTTAACCACTGACACTCACAGCAAAATAAAGCAACATTTCTTCTTTCTTCCTCATTACATTAGAACTGCTGCAGCATTCATGAAAAAATGAAAGAAAAAGTGCAGCCGACTGGCATTTCCCAAGCCGGGCTCCCACACACTTGCTCACTTGCTTGGCAGAGCATACATGCTGGCAGCACCTTTAGTCTCTGACTGGTCATCTATTCTATAAGAGTATACATTGACTGTGCTTGCTAATCTTTCCTTTGTGTTTCCTTTTGCTCCTCCCTTTCCATTGTTTCTTTAAGGCAGAGTACTTTTAATGCAGGGGGATCTTTGTGCCTGCCAGTCTTTATTGCTCATGACTACAAAGACAACACTGAGAGAGGAACTAACAGACAGTGTCACTCTATGAACTGGTTATAAATAACAACGCAGGCAGGAGAGGGCTGGTAGGGTTATCCATGATGAACCAGCTGCCACTGCTGACCCCACACCTGCTGTGACTCCCTTCATGTGCAAAACATGAAAAGGAAGCTTCACAAGGCTGTTGACCTAAAGATACACTTTACCAGGGACTGGGATCTAAGACGGCTTTTCACCGGCTGCAACCCCATTACAATGAGGAGGAAACATAAGCTAAAGCAGATCATGCTTGAGAAGAATTATGGAAATGGATTTCGTTGAATCGGTACATGCCTAACGCTGAGCTTGTGTGTTTTGCTGAAGCCGCTCAGAAGAAGAGCTGAAAAAAGGCAATATTTTGAGGAACGAGATGCTAGTTCATGCCCTTCTCTAGAATGAAAGATGTATGTAGTTTATGTTATAAAAAAACTTAGGGCTTTTCTGAATAGATTTAAAAAATGTATTCATCTTGTTGCTGCTGTGAGCCAGACTCATAGCATTTTAACTATTAGATTGGAATGTGATTATTTGGGCTTTAATCTGATTTTTTACATTCTTATCTTTTACCCTATAGTTTTCCAGAAAATCCAGATTTATTTATATATCTATTTATTTTGCATGTGGCCAGCCTTCCAAGGCAATATCTCATTGTTGTGGACAGATTGGTGAGAGGTAACCAGGGATTAACCTGGTCATTCACACCAGGAACTGTTTCTTTCCTGGTGATAATTTTATATATTGGTTTTATTTAAGAAAGTTGTGTGTGTGGATCATTGCATATCAATATATAAGTATTAATTCGTCCCTGCTTAATAGGAAATATGCATATCCGCATACACATAGTTTTTGGATCGTACCAATGCGGTGCTAAGAGACTGGGGAAGGGGGAGGAGCGATCCTCCCCCCTTAGTGCTACATTTGGATGTTCCCAAAAAATGCTGAAAGGCCTGATGATGGCCTCGTAAGTTTTTATTTTATTTTAAAGGTTTTATGAAGGATTTGAGTTGACTCCTTTGTAGAGCGGTAGTTACCACATTACAATGGGGACAACACACAGGAAAGCCTACTTCTTTTGGGTGCCCATGTGGACAGCAACACAGGAGAAAATGGATTACTTTAACCCATTTCCCCCACAATGTAGCTGTCTGGAAGTGGCCAGAGCAGATCTTTACAGATACTGTGGACTGCTAAAAGACAATGAAATGGGTAGACTGCTAAAAAGACAAATAAATCAACTCTGAACTTTCCCTAGAAGCCCAGATGACTAAACTGAAACTGTCATACTTTGGAGATATCATGAAGACATATGACTCACAATGCTCAGTAAGGTAAGCAGTAGGAATAAAGGATGACTTCATTACAGATGGATAGACTAATTCAAGGATGTCACAGCCCTGACTTTGCAAAACCTGAGCAGAGCTTTTGATGATAGTCACTCATGGAGTCACCCTAAGTTGAAGTTATATTGACAGCAGTTAAGAATAACATTTCAGTACTGATGTTACGTTAAATTAGGGGCGGTAATTGTATGTCTCTTAATATGTTGGTAGATTGCTACTTCCAGCAGTGCTAGCCAGCACAGCAATTGGAGAGGAATGCTGGGAATTGCAATCCAACATAATCTCATAGAGCACTGTATAGTTCTCACACTAAAAAGTAGAAGGTGGCGGGGGGCAATGAGCAAGGATGTGGAAGAAAAAATGGGGCACGGTATCATTACAAAGATGTTATTATAGAATTAAATCATTTTTTTAAAAAATTCTCTCAGTGTGTGGAATGCTATTACCAAGTTTTCAAAATAGCAACATGAGACAATTGAAATTCGTGATGGTGCAGGGCTGAGTCAGGAAGTAGCTATTAATCGGTTTGCGTTCTACCTAGATACCATGTAGTTCTCTGCAAAATTAACAGTGTCCACATTCATACATTCCATGAATTTCACCTTTCTGAAAGACCATGCCCCAAAATATAGAATTTTGGGCATCTCGATCAGTCCATACAAAAGGAATTAGGAATTAGGAAACATCATGGATAATAAGATACGCCTGCTAACCCTGTAAAGAACAAGCTTCCTGGCCCTCAATTAAGGGATATCACTTATAATAAGGGACACCTTGCAATCCTAGTTTGGGACTAGATGTGTGTAGGCAGCAGTCAGTACAGGATCTCTCCCCACCTGCCCATCATTTTTGTACTTTGTGCAGTACGGAGAAGGTGCCGCAGTATGAGAGGTGTTGGGACGTCAGTGTTCTTTCAGAGCTCAGAAATTATATTGCTGCTTGTGCATTTGGGAAGGGAATAAAGGAGGCCCCAGGGCTGTGAGCCAGGCTTCCAGTCCTCTTTACAAAGCCTCTAGCCTCAGGCTGCAAGGACTGCTTCTAACAGAAAGAAGGAAAAAATCTTTAGCACATCCTCCCCTCCGCCCCTCCCTCCTGAAGTCTGACAAGGGAGGCACGATCAGGCCTTGGTGCATGCAAGCAGCACTGCCTAATGAGACCATATGCAATTACTGCAATATGCTGCCATCACTTTCTGTCATACGCAGTCGGGTATCACAACTCTCCTGCAACCCAGTCCAGCAGCCGGAGCAAACAATAAGCAAGTGGAGTTTAACCACAAACTGCACAACAGTAGTGAGGGTGGTGGAGGAGAGAAGGGAAAAGGAGGATGCATGCACAGGGAAGCCAGCTCTTTAGCAGGCAGCAAGCCTGTGGTGGCGCACTGCCGGTGGGACTGAAGACTGATAGGTCGCAGGTTCGAATCCGGGGAGAGCACGGGTGAGCCTCCTTCATCAGCTCCAGCTCCTCAGGATGGTAAAACATCTAGGCATCCCTGGGCAACATCCTTGCAGACGGCCAATTCTCTCACACCAGAAAAAAAGCAGGGAGAGCAAATACAGTACCACTGAACGGGTCATGTGAAAACGTAAGGCCAGTTCTAGCATTGTGTTTTGTGTTCTTGTTGGAATTTAACATTTTGCATGGATCCTTCCAGGAATGTTCTTCTACAAAGGGAAATCAATGCTTCAGGCACCTAGATTAGGAAGCTAATCTTTATCACAATATGATCAAGATCAGCATCTATCATCCCTGCTTGGATTGCTGTGCACGTCTCCTGTGGCTGATGGCTCTTATACATGGTTCATGTATGCATTCTTATGCAATGCCCCCCCCAGTACCTCCCCATATTTCTCCACAGATATTGTTCATCATCCCGATCATAATTTACTATTTTGATAGCATTTCACATGTGCTAAGCACTTTACAATCAATCAAAAAGATGGCCCTGTAATGAAATAAAAAGTTACACTTGACTTGCTGCCAAGATAATCAACATTAAGTCGTCAAAGCAAAGTCCTTCTCCCACTGTGCTCATAGGCTTCATCCCCAAGATCCAGGTGGATTTTAGCCTTTGAGGGCAAGGTTGTACACATTGCGGCTTGCTTTTCATGGAAGAAAAACACTGTGACAGAATCACAGCAGATAAAACATTCACAGCCTTCTCATTCACACTTGCTTCATACACAGTTCAGCCTGGTTGTTAACCACAGAGCTTATCGTTTTGAAAATTGATAGAAAAGGCATCCATTGGTTGACCGCTCTGTCTCTCCCCTTCGTCCTACCTTCTCCTGGTCATTTACTTTCACAGTTACATAAATCCAATTCCCAAAACCTCTAATTTTAGGACTACTATATAAAATGGATTAGATCTCAAAAGGGGTCTGAAAGGCTTGTTCCGCTTTCAAGATTGCCTGCTGATCTTGCCTCCTGTGTGTGGCTGATGCTCAGCTGATAGTCACGTTGGATGGCTTCTCTGCCAAGCCTTCCCTCTATCCAGAACCCACTTGCTGGGGGAGGGGGATATATACCCCCTTTGCATTGAGTCCCTTTCAATTTGTGTGTGTGAGTGTATATGTGTGTGTGAACTATTTTTTCCTGCCCCTCCCTCCCAGTCCCCCCAGTCTACAAATACAGCTGGGGTGGGGTGAAGGGGGAGAGGAAGCGGCTCCCAATGCCCCTGGGCTTAGTGTGTGCCCACACACCACCCGCCAGCCGTCATGCTCCTGCTGATGATGGATGAGACGGAGTGAACGGCACCTCCTGGAGGGGGTTGGGGGGAGGCGGGAAGAGGAGCTGAAATTCATTTCCAAAGAGAAATAAATAAACTTGCCCACCCTGGGGCTGCTGCCACTGCTGTATTAGCCAGGCTTTAATTTCATTCTTGATTTGATATGATTTCATTGCAACATATATTTTTGGAGGAGGGGGATATCCATAGGAGGAAAACAATTGTGTCTGGCAGGTTATTGCAGATGTGTAGGCGAGCAGTGAACTTGTGGGTGGGTGGGGGGTCTTCTCTCATTGAATCTGAGTCAAGAGTGGAGCTAGGAAGTGAGGTGAGCTGGCACATGTGTGGGAGTCCTTTTTATTCTTCCCAGTTCTGTAAAGGAACTCCCAGTCCATTCTTCCTCACAGGGGATTAGACAGCCCTGTGGGCCTCAGTAAGGCTACCACTACACAATGATTATGATGGTTGTTATGTTATGACCAGCATGCAGTGCCAAATACCAATTGATGGAAACTCCAGGAGCAGGGTGGTAGGCATCTAATGTAAGCATTGAATCCCTGGCATCTAATGTAAACATGCAATCCCTTCTGTTATCTATGCATCAGAGTTGCATCATTGATCTCATATTGTGATTTTTAACATTTTGCTAAAATACATAGGCATCAGCTTGGCCATTGGGTCATAGAATGCTGGACTGGACAAAACAGTTTTATGAAATCATACAGAATTGAAGTTCTTCTTCATATGTCCTTACCCCAAGAATCATAGAATCAGAGTTGGAAGAGACCTCATGGGCCATCCAGTCCAACCCTCTGACAAGAAGCAGGAAAATCACATTCAAAGCACCCCTGGCAGATGGCCATCCAGCCTCTGTTTAAAAGGCTCCAAAGAAGGAGCCTCCACCACATTCTGGGGCAGAGAGTTCCACTGCTGAACAGCTCTCACAGTCAGGAAGTTCTTCCTAATGTTCAGGTGGAATCTCCTTTCCTCTAGTTTGAAGCCATTGTTCCACATCCTAGTCTTCAGGGCAGCAGAAAACAAGCCTGCTCCCTCCTCCTATGATTTCCTCTCACATATTTATACATGGCAATCATATCTCCTCTCAGCCTTCTCTTCTTCAGGTTAAACATGGCCATCTTTTTAAGCCGCTCCTCATAGGGCTTGCTCTCATTTTAGTCGCCCTCCTCTGGACACATACCAGCTTGTCAACATCTCCCTTCAATTGTGGTGCCCAGAATTGGAAACAGTATTCCAGGTGTGGGCTAAGAGGCTAGAAGTCAGGAATCTGGAATCATTTCTGTGTTGCTCTGTAACATTTGACCTACCTGTGTTGTCATTTATTTTTTTAATACCTGCCGTAAGGAATGAGAACGCTTTTATTTACTCTCAATGGTTAAACAAGATCCCCTTCCCTTTTGGGAGAAGATATTTGGATAGTCCACATCCTGCCCTCCCCAGGGACCATTCTGGTCAAATATTAGGATGACCGGCCTGCTTGCTTGCTAGCCTGCTTTCCCAGGGGAATTTTCCACCTCTGACTTCCATCAGCTGATTCCAGCTCCTTCAAGAGCCCTTTAGTTCACAAGACTTCCGCTTCATGTTTATGCATATCATCAATTTTCAGTCTGAAGGAAAAAAATTAACTCCTCCACTTCTGAGTGTCAAGAACACATGCTCTCTATCCCTGTTCCCTTCTCTTTTTTGGACAACCCTCTGGGTGCCCAATGTTTGCTAGTTTGCTATTGGTAAATTGTGGTGGAAGGTCTGTCCAGAACAAGGTTGAGGAACCAATGGCTAGGATTACCACGGCAGCAGCTAAGCTTTGAGCTTTTAGGATTAAATTCTGGGACCAGAGCCTTGTGAGGTCAGAAATGAAGGTTTGGGGCATGACCCAGAACTATTGTTGGGGGGGATGGGACGGGGACTGCCTGTGGAAATTGGCATGAGGGGAATCTAGGTTAATTAATCCAGGACAATCATTAATTGGAATGATTGTAGATGTGTTGAGGGATTGTATTTTAATGCCTTAATGTTTTAATGGGTTGTGGGGTTTGGGGTTTTACGCTGTTGATGTGGCATCGAATTGTGCCTGCTGTAAGCCGCTCTGAGTCCCCCCTCGGGGGTTGAGAAGAGCGGGGTAAAATCCTGAAATAAATAAATAAATAACATCCAGCTAACTATGTAACTTGGAATCCCAACTCCAGGGAGAAAAAATAGCTTACAGACTGGCAGCAAAAAGCACCCAGCAACCACGGTAGTTGCTGTGAATGCCTACCATTAATTCTAATAGGGGTTCACATAAGGCAGGTGTGGATCTTGTTTTCCCAGACCCCGTGTCAAAGCTCCTAAGGACTGGGCCACAAGAAAACCTATGTGAGCCATCATTAGGACTCCCCTCACATCTCCTTTCCTGTACCCATTCCTTCTCTCTTCTCTGTCTCCTCCCCTCCCTCCAAACTTTTTGGTGTGTTGACATGTATTTGAATACCATCACTCTGAGCGAGAAAGCCCTTTTACTAAGAAGGAGCAAATGGAGATGGGTGCCTAAGGTTTAAGGCCAACTCACATATAAAAAAGCCAAACATTCTTCCCCTCCAGAGCTGCTCGCCCTGAGATTTGTATCTCCCCTTAAAGAGTAAGAGATGCTAGGACCCTGGGGCTTTTGGGGGGAATGGTGGTGGTTGTGGCTTCACATTGGCAGGCAGGTCATTATCAACCATTCCCCATCTCCAGCACACTGTCTCTCAGGACCATCCTGCAACATGCATACAAGTGGAGAAGCAACTCCCCCACTCGCCACTCCCAAAGATAGATGCTTAGGGCTTCCCACTTTCCCCACAATGGAAGTCTTGTGCTTTTGAGGAACTAAGCAACAGCAGGAGGGAAAAGCACAGCTTCCCTGGCACAGAGATGGAGCTTTCCATATGTGTGGCAACGGAGGCCCAAAGCCAAGATGAAGGACTTGTGTTGATCCACAATCATACAGTGAAGCCAAAAATAGCGGAACTTGGCTAATGCTGGGAAGAAGAAAAAAGTTATCTTGGCTATTTCAGTTTTCTGAGTTATTTCCCTCTCACCAGTGGTTGGCATTTAATTAGGCTGCCAAACTTTGGGGATGGGAAGCCAAACCTGATTGAGATTGCTTCGCTTCCATTTTCCAACCAGGAAGGGGAACCGTAGAAACCTAACATCTGACTTGCAATCTTTAAACACTAGAACATGCCTTGACCCCATTCTATAAAAGGAATTTCTGAGCCAACTACCTAGGGAGTGCATTTCCCCACCATCAGGCATGTAGCCTGGGGGGGGGGGGGGGGGAAGCTTGAGGTGCTTCAGCCCCCTCCCACCCGCGAAATTCTCAGGGTGGTCTGCGAGAAGTCCTTACTGGTACATGGCATGGTGGCGTCCTTGTCCGTGCCTGGGCCCTCAGCGCACTCTTTCCTTTTCGGTGCCCCTAGTTTCAGTCTTCATTGCTAGAAGAGGAAGGGGACTGCGCCGATAGCCCAGTGTGGAAAAATCATTTTGAACCATGAAGAGAGTGAAAAGTGTATCTAGAAGTTTAATGACAGACCAGAGACTTAGTGGCCTAGCAATGATTTCCTTCCTTCAGGACATCACTATCAAACAAGAAAAAGCAGTTGACAAAATGGCCAAGGAGAAGAAAAGAAGACTGTTGCTGTAAAGTAAAAAAAAAGTCAAAAAGTATTCTAAACGTTTTGTTAATGAAAGTAAATAAATAACATTTATTATTTAAACTGTTGTTTATTAATATCATGATCTGATCACCATGCTCAATATATCCCATATACATGAGGGTATTGGGATAATGATACAAAAGGTTTGCTACGGTAGATCCTCTCTCACTCAGACTCACCCCGAATCAAAACCCTGGCAATGGGCCTGCCCACCATAAAGGGCTTTGAAGGAAAAATAAAGGCAATCATATGATAATCCTGAGGGATGGAGTTACTGGAGTAGAAGTGCATAAACTGATTATTGGTGTGTTGGGAGGGAGACATTAAGCTTCTCTACAAAAGTAACTGCTTTATAAGCAAACATATGTGATAGTGTGGTGGGGGACATTCTCAAATTGTGTGTGGAAAGATTGTACAGGATTGTAAGGGCTGGACTAAAAGGACAGCGTTTTCTCCCGCATAGTCTCACTTGTTGTGTTCAAGTTATGTGCGCAAAACCCCTGAAGCCACATTGGAAGTGTGCATGGACTGTGGTGATCTCCTGCTGTCTACAAAGCAACTGTAAAGAATGGGATTACCCAAAAGGGTAGCACAGCCTCTAGTGCAGGACAGATGGTGCTGATGTGCAGAACACTACAATGATTTTGTCTATCCTGATGGCATGTTTTTCCTGCACTTCCATTTTTCACTAAAGCTCAAAACTGGGAGCATGGAAGGATTCCATGCAGTCATATGCAAACCGATTCCAATATACAGTGAGCTCTGGGAACTGAATGTAGGGGTGGCAATCATTTGGTTATCCAGATGATGTTGGAGTACAGCTCCCAACATTCCTTACACCTGTCTGCTGGCTAGGCCTGTTAGACATAGCATTCTGAGACTGTCCAGTGGGTTGCTTGGCTTCCCACTGATTTTAATTGTTCTTTGTTTTAATTCTGTCCATGGAATTGTAGCAAATGAAGACCATTTCATATATGATAATGTGAAGATAACACAGAATTTGCTTCCAAGTGTTGGTTTGAAGTCTTGGCACTGCCTTTTCCTCTCCTTTACTTCGGTTCCCCCATTCATAGGTTTTCCCAATAGTGTAGACACCTTCCTTTGTATCAGTTTTTGGGTGGAGCATAACACCCCCCCCCCAGAGGCCAGCCTTAGTTGGTCTATTCCATTTCCCTGTATAGAGCTCTCTTGCTGGACTCCTCCCTTTTCTACAGCCACTAGAGCAGTGGTTCTCAACCTTTCTAATGCCGTGACCCCTAAATCCAGTTCCTTATGTTGTGGTGACCCCCAACCATAAAATTATTTTCGTTGCTACTTATTTTATTACTAATTATTTAATTATTTAATATTAAATGCAATTATTTATCAAGTGTTGCTTATGGCTGAGTTCTCTGGCTGAATCAGTCTGCAGTGCCTTTCATGTTCCTTGATTCATGTTTTGGGAAATGCTGCTTTTGGCGATCCCTGTGTAGACTTGTGCACAGCTGCATGGTATACGGTAGACTCCTGCAGAGGTCCTGCAGATCCTCTCACCTCTACAGGAGTCCACCGTATACCATGCAGCTGTGGACAAATCTACATAGGGACCGCCAAACGCAGCACCCAAACATGAATCAAGGAACATGAAACGCACAACAGACTAATTCAACCAGAGAAGTCAGCCATAGCAGAAAAACTTGATTAACCAACTTGGACACAGCCTATTATTTGAGAATACAGAAATGCTCAGCCACTTTAACAATCACCATGTCAGACAACACAGAGAAGCCACATGAAGTACATGGAAATTTTGAACAGAAAGGAGGAAAGCATGAACATGAACAAAATTGGGCTACCAGTATTAAAAACTGTAAAATCAGGACAGTAAAAAAAAACCACTCTGAAAACAGGGGAATTCCAGACATGAAACGAGGAAGGCCAGCTAACATCTCCCCAAGGCAGGAATCTGCTAGGCCTTGAAGCTGCAAAGCTTTGCAACGCTAATCAAGGTGATTAATTCCAACATTAACACTTGCTTTCAACAGACAAGAGTTTTTCCCCACCCTGGACACCATTCCACAGAAATATAAACCTCCCTTGCCTAGTTTCCAACAGATCCCAACAATCTCTGAGGATGCCTGCCATAGGTGTGAGCAGAATGTCAGGAGAGAATGCTTCTGGAACATGGCCATACAGCCTGGACAACTCACAATAACCTAGTACTATACATATCGGATATATATGGTGTATTTCCATTGTTACAAATTGAATATAATTAAAGCATAGTGATTAATCACAAAAACTATATTAGCCCTCCAGGTGTCTGGACTTCAACTCCCATAATTCCTAGCAGCCAGTAAGCAGTTAGGAGTTGTGGGAGTTGAAGTCCAAAACACCTGAGGGCCCAAGTTTGCCCAGGCTTGGGCTCACCTGGAGAGGCACCCTTCCTCTTTCAACTCTGGGGGCGCTCCCTTCCTCATTTCTTCCTCCCAAAAACAAAAGCACGAAACGAAGGAGGAAGAGGAAAAAGAGGAGGAGGAGGGGGCAGCAAAAGCAGCTGGGTGCTGCTCTACTCCACGAATGCCATTGGGAGCACGGAGCCAGCAGCAGCCTCCCTCCTTTCTCTCCCTCCCCCCAACACACGGGTGGATGGCTGGCTGGCTGCAGAATAGACACTGGGGCTGCAACCTGGGTTTAGGAAACGGGCGGGGGGGGGGGGGCTGAAGCAAGGAAGGAAAAAAGGAAGGAAGCAAGGAAGGAAGCAAGGAGGAAGGGGGGAGAGAGAAGAAAGGGAAGGAATTTAATGGGAGGAAGGAAATACTGCGCCCTGGGGGAAAACAAAAGGGGCATTTGTCGTCGGGGGAAAACTCACAGCAACCCAGCCAGGTTTCTGCCCCGAGGGTTTCAGGGAAAGAGGAGCAGAGAGGAAGTCAAAAGGACTTGAAAGCAAAGGGGCACAGTGCACCAGCACCTTCGCCCTCTCCCTCCTCCTCCTGGGGAGACCCTCCATTGTTGCATTGGGCTCAATTCCGCGTGGCCTGCCTGCAGGGAGGAAGGAGCAATGGGCCCTTCACTCCTCCCCCCCACACACACACACACTGACTTTTCGCGCCGTTTTTTCTTGGTGCTTTGCCTGCCCCGCAGCCTGCAGGGAGGAGGGCTCCTTCGCTCCCTCCCTCGGCACCTAAAGGCCACCTTCTGCCCATGCAAGCTGCAATATCGACCTGCCGGCTTGGCTTCTTCCTTTGTCGCCTTCGCCTCCCTCGTGCCCTTGCCGGGCCGGTGGGAGCGCGAGGGAGGCGACGCGCAAGGCCTTGCGCCAAGGAGCCCCACTGAGCTCGGCAAGGGGTAAGGAGGGCCTTTGCTGCTAAGCTTCTCCTCCTCCTGACTTCCTGCAGCCCTGTGGGAACAGGAGGTGGAGGAGCTGACCTGGACTGCCTGGCACACGGGCTGGCAGCCATTGTGAGGACGCAAAAGGGGCGGGGCCAACCAAGGCACCTTCGCGACCCCCAGAAAATGGCCGTGCGACCCCCCTGGGGTTTCGCGACCCCCAGGTTGAGAACCACTGCACTAGAGGCTTGGGGCATTGTCCTGGTAATCCTAGGCCAAGCAATCAAAAAACAGGCATTCTTAGCACCTGCATTTAGCAGTATTTCCATACCACCAGTCCAAAGGACAACAGAAGCATTTAGACAGCCTAAGCTTCACAAGATTGAGACACTGGGTTGTTGTAGGTTTTTCGGGCTATATGGCCATGTTCTAGAAGCATTCTCTCCTGACGTTTTGTCTGCATTTCTGGCAAGACCTCACAACTTCTGAGGATGCTTGCCATAGATGCAGGTGAAACATCAGGAGAGAATGCTTCTAGAACATGGCCATATAGCCCGGAAAATCTACAACAACCCAGTGATTCCAGCCATGAAAGCCTTCAACAATACAAGATAGAGACAGTTTATAACCATCGCTTTGCACCAGAGGCAAGAGACTTTCAAAGATTCCAGAAAGATTACTGCAACCAGCAAAATCTCCATTTGCAATGTATTGTTTTAAGTTTCCTTATGATAGTTCCAGGTGTGGTTAACCCTTTATTCATCCTATTTCAATAAACTCATTTGGTTATCTTTTCACCTTGCCTAAAGTGCACCTGTCTGCTAAGGATCTTAATCTTAACAGAAGGTATCTGCCACCAGTCCTCATGACTGGTGGCAGACTGGTGGAATCATCTGCTGAGACCTTTGGAGGACCCTAGTAGATCCTGAGAGAAGATATCCCCATAGCTAGGAGTTATTTAGATGGTTTTTACTTGCAAAAAGCCATGTACAGTGATATAGATAGATAGGTAGATAGACAGTAGATGATGGATGGATGGATAGATAGATAGATGAAAGATCAGATGAACAAGCTGTTCCCAGAATCCTCCAAGCTGAAGTGCTGTGCTAGGTAGGAGATTCGACGAATAATGACCCCCATGAGAAAAGTTTCCTAAATCAGTGATCAGATTCAAGAAGGCAAAACCTCAATGTCAACCCAGCCCTTTTCCACCCACTTGTGTTCACTGAACCCTTGGAAGGAACTCCTGGGTGGTCTCAGCAGCAACAAAAGCTGCCACATGGCATGGCTGTCCCATCCTGGTTGGTGCTTGAGTCCTGGCAAAGGTCATTGAATAGCTAGCTCTGAGGCTTACTTGGTTAGTCTACAGAAAAGGGGGGGGGGCTGCACACCCTTCACATTGTTAGGCAATATGTTGTTGCTCCCTGGTTCAGAGAGCAACAATAAGAAGGCACTCCATTGGGACCGGTACCACCCAGGGCGGCTCCTTCATCCCTCCCACCCTCCCTATCCTGGTGTCTGTCTGTGTTTCCTTCCTGGTGATGTCTTCATGAAGCTGCCAGCTGCTCAGCTGTCAGGATGGAGGAGGAGGGGAGGGACACTGTGCAACTCCTACTATTCTGTGTGGGTTTTTTAAAATAAAAAGGGAGGCCTGCCAGGCTTGGTTGAAGCCCCCTGGGCCCCCGCCCTTGGCACCTGATCGATGCAATGAGTGACGGGCTTGTGGGTCCAGGGTGAGAAAGCTTCCCTTAGCTGTTCAAACATTCAGCATTTGTACCTGGCCCTCACCCCATCTATCAGCAAGGGTGGCAGGCAGCCAGTACTCTCCCCCCCGCCCCCCGCCCTGTGCCCCCAACACACAGATGCAAACACACATACAGAACTGCAAGACATGAGATGGACAGGCAGACTCAACTCACTTTTCTCAGATTGTTTGCAAATGCAACACATGGAAGTGAAAAGAAATGGCGAGGTTTTGAACAGGACCCTCAAGGCACAACCCTATACTTCAGATTAATTGATCCAGAAAAACTATCACTTAATTTCCTGTTCTCCTTTCAAATAGTATTGTAATATGTATTACAAATACCACTGCACATATAAATTCCATGAAACAGAAGGAATTACCATGTGTAGCCTATAGATATAAACAGACCAGAACTTCCAGCAGCCCCAGTCAGCCTTTGATGGAAAACATAGTCCAGTAACATCCACAAGTTGAACACCTAATAGGAGTTACCCTAAATGCTTCTTGATAATATGCCCAATGACCTGCTTTCATATTCTCAATACTGAGAGGCTATCAGGATATTACAGAACTGTACTGGACACATAAGATAGTGCCTTTTGGTTGAATCCAGAGTATTAAGGAAGACATTTTTTTTTTTTTAGCATGGATAGGCAAGGAGCTGGTCCAGCAGATTTGTCACTATTTAGAAAGCCCTATGCAATTCATGGGGTCGCCATAAGTGAGCAGGAGACTTGAAGGCAGATACAAACCATGTGTCGAGTGTCTGATTTTGGGAAGATCTCCTCAGACCTAAGTTACCTAACTGCAGAGCAAGGGGAAACAACCCTGGCAAATCCTATACGATGCAGACATGCAGGGCCATCCTGTGGCTGTGCCTCCTGCCCCTGGAAACGGGTGATACTGAGAATACAAATGTTAAGCAAGGGGCTCAGGCAGGCCTTTATTCTGCAGCAATGAGATCTGTGTGGTCTGGCAATTGAACCACATTACACTCAAAAATCATACCAGTATGCACATTTTATATAAGAAGCATCAGCTGAAACAGATAATCACAGACCTCCCCAATGCCTTGGCTTTTGTTGTTGATATTGTTGTTGTTGCTTTTATTAATAGCCTGGAAAAGATAGAAGGATCTATCTATCTATGTATGTATATATCTATGGGGTTTTTTTTGTATACATATAAATAATAAGGGAAGCAGTATCATAGGAAGACTACAAACTTTCCCCTCCTTCTTCCCTCCCCCTCTCTACTTTTCCAAGATCCAAACCTAGTAATCCCCAATTCCAACCCTATTTACACTGCCCTACCCTACCCAAAACCCACCTAAACCCGTTTCCTATGATATTGCTTCCTAAGCTAGAAGGATCTATATTTTCAGCAAGAATATGAGTCGGGACTCAGTTACTTTCCTAAATTTATGTCCAGCTGCCTCAGGCAGCAGGACAAATATGGCCAACCTCATAATGCTTTATCAAGGCAAGGGAAAAGGCAGAGGAGAGGTGGGAAGGTAGAAAGAGGGAGATCTGCAAACAGGAGTAGAAGTGGACACCCACCGATGTATTTTGGCTTGTATTTTACGATGGATCCAAGCTCAACCTCAAAATATGGAAAGAATCATAGAATCATAGAGTTGGAAGACACCTCATGGGCCATACAGTCCAACCCCCTGCCAAGAAGCAGGAAAATTGCATTCAAAGCACCCCCGACAGATGGCCATCCAGCCTCTGTTTAAAACTCTCCAAAGAAGAAGCCTCCACCACACTCTGGGCAGAGAGTTCCACTGCTGAACAGCTCTCACATTTCTTCCTAATGCTCAAGAAGGAATCAAGAAGTAAACAAGTAAACTATACAATCTGGGGTCTGCATCTTTGAAAGGAGAGCCAAATATACATCATGCCAAATCAAGAATTGGGTTCACAAATGGGGAAGATTGATAGATAAAGTCAAAGGAAAGGAAAGATATAAAGAACTGAACCATGATAGCTCTTTCCATGACAGCTCAATTAAAATGTTTGAATGAAGACAAGCACTGTTCGAAGAGGGTTAGGGTGGGGGTGGGGGGAGGGGAGGGAAGGGGGAGAGGAGTGTAAAATCAATAGACACAAGTGGGAGATAAAGGTAAGGATAAGAACACAAAAAATAATATTTGATATGTATTCTGAAATTGTGATGGCAATAAAAACATATTTCCTAAAAAAGAATTTGGAGTCCTGGCTGAATTTAGATATGAGGTTAAAAAAACCCTCATCTGTATAGAAAGATACTTTCCTATAACAATGAGCTCTTTGGTTCCTTTCCCCTTCCTTCCCATGCTTCTCTCTTTTGCTTAATTCTGTAAGGGGTACTACTGCTGACAGTTTTTATATTTGGGTCATCCCTTTCTTGGAGCCAATAAACCCATTCCCCTCTTCCTCTTCCTCACAATAAGGTCAAGTGGTCCTGAAATGTGGCTGTTTCAGTCATGGCCTTGCCCAGCCAAGCCAATTCAAGGGTGGCAGGAAGGAAAGTGAAGACGTCAAGGGGACATGATGATGCAGAGGTCCGTCTGGCGTGAGATGAATGCCAGCCAGCCCTACGCAGTTTAGCTATCCAACTGTTCACAAGCAGAGCAGTTGTTCATTTGCAGAAGCTGGGATGGTTCAGTACCTCCCATGAAGCACATTTTCCACCTGTGCACCCAATCCGAGAGAGTGCTATGCTCATTGCGGTGACTCAATCAGCCGCCACCACCATCAAGATTTCTGTCATGAGAGTTTTGTTTTATTATATTTTAGGCATGTAGATGTTGTATCACCCATCTAGAAATCAGGCATGCAGAGAACCGATTCACAAATAATTGCATAGACAAACCTATAATCTCAAAGGCAGCATTGTCATTTTACATCCAATGATGCTCTCTTGCTAATGCCTGTTTCAAACCTGCCTCTTTCTCTTCCTCCTTTTATTACCACCTCATTCGAGTCAGGAAACAACTGTGGTAGAGTGGCATAGTCTGAAATGCAAAGACTCACTTGAAAGTCTATGAACAAACTTTCCCTGGCGAAAAAGAAAACAGCAGCAAAAGTATATAGCAAAGTTTGTAGTTTGGAAACATTTATGAATCCAAAGCTGATAGCGGCCCAACACTATCCTGCCACAAACATTAGTAAAATATATGGAAATGTCAATTAACTTATTATCTTCCACAGGATCAGCCCCAAATGTTTTGTCGCTAGAATCTAAAAGCAGATTGGCACACATATATGCACCAGTATACACTATATCGGTAGCCCCTGGTGGCGCAGTGGGTTAAACCACTGAGCTGCTGAGCTTGTTGACTAAAAGGTCACAGGTTCGAATCCACAGAGCAGGGTGCACTTCCGCTATCAGCCCTAGCTTCTGCCGACCTAGCAGTTCGAAAACATGCAAATGTGAGTAGATCAATAGGTACTGCTCCGGCAGGAAGGTAACGGCGCTCCATGCAGTCATGCTGGCCACATGACCTTGGAGGTGTCTACGGACAATGCTGGCTCTTCGGCTTAGAAATGGAGATGAGCACCACACCCCAGAGTCGGACACGACTGGACTTAATGTCAGGGGAAAACCTTTACCTAACCCTATACACTATATCATATATAGTTGAATTTTATTTCAATTCTGGTGATTCCATGGCATCCTGAAGGCAGTAAGGTGTCATGGGCTGGCTCTACACTGTAGAATTAATGCAGTTTGACACCACCTTAACTGCTATAGCTCAGTGCTATGAAATCCTGGGATTTGTATTTTGGTGAGTCATTAGCACTCTTTGGAAGAGAAGGCTAGGGCTCTTGTAAAACTACAACCCCCATTATTCCATAGCATTGAGCCACTGCAGTTAAAGTGGGGGCAAACTGCATTAATTTTACTGTGTAGATGCATTCCTAGACAGTGCAGAGTGAATCCTGTAGCACAAAGCCTAGGGAGTCGGAGCTCAGAAAGAATAACTGTGGGTTGTTTCCGGTGCTGCTCCCCCCTTTGTGTCGCACAAGGCAGCTTTATTTCTCTGCGTAAGGGTAGAGCCGCAGCAAAGAGAGGCTGCCAGTTACCCTGCTCCAAACTGCCTTCTCTTCTGTTTCTCGCCCACCACTCTGCCCCATTGGTGAGCAAGACAAAGCTTTGCCAAAGACTAAAATACAGAGGGGACTGTGCTTGGCAACTTCAAATGAGACAGCATCTGTCCAGAATATCATAACTGGATATATTTCGGTAGCTTCCAGACTGTTCCTGGGGAAAGCTAGAGTTTCTTGGAAGTTTGTCAGGGTTCGTAAGTAAGAAAATTCTGTTAATGACTAACAAGCATCCCTGAAAGAATGGTGCTTAGGTTACACAGACAGACCTAGCCAAGGGGCCTGATAAGTTTCACCAGCCTGCTCAATGGCCTGAGGGAGAGGGTATGCATTATGTGTCCCAGAATTTTCTACAATGTTCAGAGAATTTGAAGAAAGTGCTCATGGAATCATAGAGTTGGAAAAGACCTTGTGGGCCTTCCAGATCAACCTTCTGCCAAGAAGCAGGAAAATTGCATTCAAAGCACCCCTGACAAATGGCCATCCAGCCTCTGTTTAAAAACCTCCAAAGAAGGAGCCTCCACCACACTCCAGGGCAGAGAGTTCCACTGCTGAACGGCTCTCACGGTCAGGAAGTTCTTCCTAATCTTCAGGTGGAATCTCCTTTCTTTCGTGTAGTTTGAAGCCATTGTTCTGCATCCTAGTCTCCAGGGCAGCAGAAAACAAGCTTGCTCCCTTCTCCCTATGACTTCCCCTCACATATTTATACACGGCTATCATCATGTCTCCTATCAGCCTTCTCTTCTTCAGGCTAAACAAGCCCAGCTCTTTAAGCCGCTCCTCATAGAGCTTGTTCTCCAGACTCTTGACCATTTTAGTTGCCCTCCTCTGGACCCATTCCAGCTTGTCAACATCTTCCTTCAATTGTGGTGCCCAGAACTGGACACAGTATTCCAGGTGTAGTCTGACTAAGGCAGAATAGAGGGGTAGCATGACTTCCCTGGATCTAGACACTATGCTCCTATTTATGCCGGCCAAAATCCCATTGGCTTTTTAAACTGCCACATCACATTGTTGGCTCATGTTTAACATGTCCAAGAGGACTCCCAAGATCTTTTTCACTCGTATTGCAGTCAAGACAGCATCAAAGCTTGGGAGTCCAGGTTGAGCATCTCATATAAGAAGTTACAAAATCCAAAGTACTCCAAAACCATCCTTGTGACTAAAATAGTGACATTTGTTTATGATAGTTCAATAGACAAAAACTTAGTTTCATGATCCAAACAATTAAAATATTGTGTATACAGGTACCTTAAGGCTATAAGGTGTAAATGAAATTTCAGTTAATTTCATGTTTGGACATCCCGTTTCCAAGATATCTCATGTAAATGCAAATGCAAGCATTTCAAAATCTATGTGGGGGGAATTCTGAAATCTGAAACACTTCAGGTTGCAAGAATTCTGGATATGGGATATTCAACCCATAATTAACTTAATTAATTACTCCAAACTCATTAACACTTACAAGAATGATTTTAAAATTGGCTATTTTACTTAAACAACTTTGATGTTAATTTTCCGAGAAACAACATATTTTCATAATTGATTTTATTTCATTACTTTGGGTGTGATTGAAAAGGTTGGCCCTTATGGATTATTTTTAACTTAATTATTTCAACATTTAAATCTAACACATTAAAAAATGAACCCAACCAAGTCATTTTATAATTTATCCTTATTATTTAATGTTAGCGTATTACCTTTTTTTTTGATGGTTTAATGTCAATGTGTAAGCCTAAGTGCTGCCATTTCAAAGCTCTGAGAAGCAGAAAATTTGAAGAAGACTAGATTAGCAAAGATAGAGCTTTTGGGGATAGATATCTCAGAAATAACAGGGACACACACTGCCTGCTCACTCCAGCTCAGACAGTAGCTGATTTCTGGTTCAGACCAGGGATTTAGGAACAAGATACTGTAAATCTGATTTCCATCCCAAGCTTGACATGTCCTAGGAAAGAAGACAGATAGAGTATCACCTGGTACGTATTCCTAAAAGATTTAAATGAATCAGAAAGTGACTCCAACAGTCAAGCAAGAGCAACAAGAGGAATACTACACCTGCACATTGCCCTCCTGAAAGAAAGAGTGTAGATGCGCCCAAAGCAAGTTCAAGGGGCAAAGGGTGTAATGAGGAAGAGGAGGAAGAACAAAAAGAGGAGATCACCATGTTCCAACAAACTTTTCATTCATGACTAACAATGTGCATGCATGAAATACAACAAACATTATTTTCCATATCATTTTATTGCAGTATTTAATGCACACAATGCTACTGCAACCTGACACTGAATATCTGTAATTTTTTAGCCTCCCAATGCTGATGCTGCTTTTAAAAACCATCCAGCTAGACAGAAGAAAAGAAGGAAAAGTGAAGAGGGGCTGCTGAGCATCTGTTCTAAAACAATAGTTTCAATAAGAGATAAGAAATAATTAATTTTGTTTAGTATTACTAATTCTGTGAACATTTGATGGAGTAATACCCACACTGCTAAAAATGTGCAAAATTTGTTGTGACTAAATCACCCTTAAATGTCTGGCCAAAAGGTTACTCACTCTACTAATAATTGACCTTGTAAAGGTGGTAAGGCTGGTAGAAGGCCTGCCTACCAGGGTGCATCTACTCTATAGCATTAATGCAGTTTGATACCACTTTAATTGCCTGACTCAGTTGTGTAGTGTCATAGTTTTCCAAGGCATTTGGCCTTCTCTGCCAAAGTGCTAGCGCTTCACCCAAAGTTCTTTCCCCCATTGTTTTTATATATTCAGTGGACCTGCTTTAGGGTTTTCTGCTAAGGAAGGTGTGGGAATCATGTGCACCTCTAAAGGCGGTTCGACTGAAGGTCCCAGCAGGCCTATCCAGAATTGCTAGTTCTGAGGTGTGCTGGGAATTGCAGTCCAATAACATATTGAAGGCCAAACAATTCTCACTCCTGCTACAAGGGTTTAATGGGCACTTGGTGTCTTGTGGGGGCTGGGTGCTATAAATCTATGTGTCAAAGCACACAAGCACAGCCTGGGCTCCAGGCATCAAAGAAACATGGAGGATTAGACACTTTCAAGGGGGGAAAACTCAGCTTGTACTATAACTGTCTGAAGAGCAACATGAGCTTGTCGAGAATATATTCTTCTTATTTTCCTCCATGTGTCAGTGCCAGGAACTGAATAGACTGCACCATGTGCCATAGACAGCTACATCTTCTGAGCCCAATTAATTATGAGCAGTTTTAGCATGTCGTGTGGGCTTCTCACAAGTTCAAGCCTACTCTCCAACTTACTCTGCCAATGATCCTTCTGTGTGAAACTTGACAGCGCTGCTGTTATCATAAGCTGTGGGCCCACAGATATCTCCCCTGTTACCTATCAACCACCTCGGCTACCCTGCAAGTCCCGGGGCACCTGGCCTTGCTCACTTGTTCCCCATCCCTTTAAATGCTCATATATTCTGGACCCTGGGTATCTGAGCACAGCTACAGGTATCCATTGGTATTTTCTTTTTGCACATGACACAAAAACCACAAGTTCCTCTCTTGCTATTATGTGCATGTGTGGAGGTTGTTAACAAGAGCGGAAAAGGCAAGCCAAGCCATTTTTTTTCTAATCCAATTTACATTCTAGCCAATGGAGCTTTATGTTCCCATTACAGGGACAGGAAATCCAAAGCACTAGAAAGTTAATGTTGTGTAGTTGTGACTATTTGGCTAAGGTTTTGAGAGTCCAAGTTTAGTCCCCAATGACCCATGAAACTCACTAAGTGACCTTGGACTGGCCTGATTTCATCTGCCTGACCTACTTCACAATGTTATGGTAACGAAAAATTCAGAGGAGGAGAAGCGTGCCTTCAGTTCACTCGGGGAACAGCAGGATATAAATGTAACTGACAAATATGTGACATAAACTCAATTTAAGTATCATTTATGATGCTGAAAATAAACATTTTGCCAAACGACCAAGAGTAATTCAGATGCAGAGTAAATTCATATTTACTGCTCATAGGGATAGATAGATACACAAAAGCACAAGTGCAAACACAATCTTGTCTTTCCTCTAGATTAATTAATTTGGAATAAGGAGCAATGAAAGTATTTTGATTAATAGGGAGTATACATTTTCTGAATAATAATGCAAAGTATCCCATTGGAAAGTGGATGATATTTCCATGGTCCCCGTTACCTATTAGAAATGGGTTGGGCTGAGGAGATGTGACTCCATCCATGCAGCCTAATCCCATACTGGCTGGATTACCATGACCAGGAGGACTCTCTGTTTAAGCGGATTCTCTTTCACCTATAGGCTTTAAAACTAACACCTGTGCGGATTCATAATTCTACTGTGTTATTGTGTATTTCTAGTCTGTTGCTTTGGAGACCTCTGGCAATAAAGACAGTACGGCCCATATTAATCAATAAGTGTCACTGAATACTTTGATGTGGCTCTCCCTGTAGTCTGGACAACCTTTAGTCTGAAGTACATAGTTTCAGGTGATCTCACCAATAGTATACTGAAGAGTGTACAGTCATATGCATCATGTTATTTTCTCCTCTGCTTAACTGAGACACCTTCACCGGGGTATATAAGGAGACATACTGTCTGCTTCCAGGCAGGTCTTTTATTCTGCCGCTTTTTGCTGCATTGTTAGAATTTTATGGGAGGTTGAGACACTGACATCTTACATTTAAAACCCCTCCATGTTTCTTCACTGGTTTTTATATCTGTAAAAAAGAGAGAGAAGAAACCATTAGGGAAGGAATGGTGAAGTAGCTGCACTATCTATGCCTTTTGGGTAGTGGTCCTGGGAGCCGTTTACCTGCAAATGTCCTTGGTGAGTCTTCTTAGAAACTATCACACTCATTTCCACCTCAAGTCCCACAGCTAAAGAGCTGGGTCACTAGAATATGAACCAAAGAACAGTGGGTTGTTGTAGGTTTTTCGGACTATGTGGCCATGTTCTAGAAGCCTTCACTTCTGCCGGAGTCTACTGTATACTGCATACCATGCAGCTGTGGACAAGTCTACATAGGGACCACCAAAGCAGCATTGTCCTAACATGAATCAAGGAACATGAAAGGTACTGCAGACTACTTCAACCAGAGAAGTCAGCCATAGCAGAGCACCTGATGGACCAACCTGGGCACAGCATATTATTTGAGAACACAGAAATTCTGGAGCACTCTAACAACCACCACGTCAGACTACACAGAGAAGCCATTGAAATCCACAAGCATGTGGACAATTTCAACATGTGGACACTGGTCCGTTGTTTTATTGTGTTTTTCATGTTTTTAAGTAAATGTAAGTCGCCCCGAGCCTATCGGAGGGGGCGACTAACAAATCCAAATAATACATAAATAAATAAATAAACAGAAAGGAGGAAACCATGAAAATGAACAAAATCTGGCTACCAGGATTTTAAAAAACTCTAAAATTATAACAGTAAAACAACACTCAAACACAGGGAAACTCCAGAGAGGAAACAATCAGGGACAGCTAATCACCTCTCAACCAAAGATTTCCCCAGGCACTGACAAGCCACACCTAAAAACTGCCAGGCCATCAAATACTAATCAGGGTGGCCAATTGAAACATCCACACCTAGCTCCAACACACAAGAGTTCTTTCCCCCACCCTGGACATTCCAAACATATATAAACCCAATTTTCCTAGTTTCCAACAGACCTCACAACCTCTGAGGATGCCTGCCATAGATGCAGGCAAAACATTAGGAGAGAATGCTTCTGGAACATGGCCATATAGCCTGAAAAAACTACAACAACCCAGTGATTCCAGCCATGAAAGCCTTCAACAATAAACCAAAGAACAGGCTGCATGTAGCCACAACACACACCCTGTTCCCCCAAGAGCCAGGTAGCAAGAGATCAGGTGGTACGAAACCTGTTTCAGGACAAAGAGGAAACTTAGAATCAGAATCTTGATCTTCATCCTCCCTTTCTCTCAACACAGTAATCATGGATAGTTCCCTGCAATCCAGGGCCCTTACCTAGCTTGGGAATAACCTTCATAACCTTGGATAGCTCCCTTGAAGTTCCAATTAAAACCCAAACTTGAATCAGTAGCTCACTGATATGGAAGCCACCAGCCACCACTGTCTCGACACTTCTGATATCCTTTGCATCTTTGGTTCTGAATTATTTCACATGACTCTTACAAGTGCTCCATCCTGTAATCATAGACCTTGGTCAGCCTCTGTCTCTGTGTGTGTGTCTATCTCCCTCTGCCTCTTCCGCCATCCTCCATACACACAACTCAGTTCATGGATTTTATAAATGCCATCTGCTAGGGAAACTAATGCTGTGTTGCTCTAATCCTTCCCTATCCACTGAGCAAATGCCAGTGTCAGGCAGCTGCCATGTGGCATTCACAGAAGCAGCTTTTCCGTGACATACTGCTCTCCTTGGTTGTGATGGTTACCTGCATTAAAGACAAAAAGCATTGCGGGCAGAAAGGGAGCACACACTGTCCTGCAGAGTCACTAATACCTCAGGGAATGATACATAGAGAGGAGCAATAAGCATGGACTGGGACTTGGCTGCTTGGAAGACACCTTCTTTCTTGACAAGGAACTTCAGGAAGACTTTCTGTTAGTTTGTCTGTCTGCCAGACCTCTGGACAGGTGAACTGTTAATCTGCAGACAAGATGGAAATTCAAGGGACTTATATGAGATCCTATGTGGTGTACTAATCAGCATCTTGGATCAGGACAGGGAAGGCCCCATTCAGACATAAACCTCATTGGTTGACCTATCTCTAAGGGTGCTATCAACACTGTAGAATAATGCAGCCTGGAACTGTTAGGATTTGAAAAAGGACGTCATTATATGATGGGTTAACTGGGAAGAGATGCGTCAGCAGCCAATTGGCTGAGTGTGCCAAGGGCCAGGGTTCTGATTGGCTACTTCCTATGGCTGGCTGCTGAGGTCAATGGTTCTAACTGTCATTCTGCCATTTGTTCTCTCTTTGGACAGTGAAGAGAAAGTGCTGGCTGCCAACTATCTTAAGGACTGATCATTTTATCATTTTTATGTCAGAAGACACACTGAAGGAATTTACTAAAATGATACGCTTGGTCAATCAATTTGGACTAGTTGGGGGTCTTTCAATCAATCTACGCAAAACAGAAATATTAGCAACAAAGTTAAACCATAAAGAAAAAGAACTAAGTCAAGAAACAGGAATTGAAATAGCCCTCCATGCAAAATATTTAGGAATAAACATAACAATGAATAACAAGTATCTGTATAAATAATTATGAAAAGACTATTTAAAAAGACTATTTTATTCCTCTGTTCCCTGCCTGTATTCCAAAGAGACCGATATACATTGTTACCCTGTTTCGAACTTTTTAACCAAAGTAAAGATACTGTTATTTTGTTTCACAAGCCTAAGTGACATTTTATTATACAGCAGGATATACCTTGGTTTAAATACTGTGGTAAAGCTTCTACTTATTCTGCTTAATCATATTTACCAATCCTCACAGCACCACTTTAACTTCTCATTGCTATGGAATCTGGGGATTTGTAATTTGGTGAGGCACCACTACTCTTTGGCAGAGGTTAAAGTCCGTATAAAACTACAACTCCCATAATTTCATGACATTGGGTCATGGTAGTTAAAGAGGTGACAAGCTGCATTGATTCTACAGTGCGCATGCACCCAAAGACTAGTCTTCCCCACAGGGCTTTTTATGAAGATTAGATAATTAGTTATGGGGAGATATGCCGCTTTGAGATTTGGTCAAGAAGGCAGGATAACATTTTAAAAATGTGTGTTCTGTGTGTGATTATGCAAAGAAAGAATTGGATTTTGAAACTGTATTGGCCTGAAAACGTTTCCAAGCTTGAGTTGGTCCAGAGGGGGGCCTCTTCAGCATGGACCAAATTGTTGCTCTTTGCCTGAAGGCCAAGCCAAGTCTTCAGTCTGTATCATCATGCACAGTAACATTTGCATTTGTGTGACCCAGGAGACACCAAATAGCAGCAGTGGGCCTCTGAGTTGTCAACTATCCATAAACCAAAAAAACAAAAAACAAAAGCAGACCCTGGCCTGCTCTTGTGGTGTTAACAGCAGCAGGGTGTGAAGAAGCAAACAATCAACCAACAGTAGTCCGTCCTCCCCATTGCATTGGTTTAGACATGATTCCTCTGGAGAAACTATTGAAGGCATCGTTATTGCTTCCAGCTGAAAGGTTGGCAACCATAACGCTAGTAAGAAAGCAGCCAGGGCCAGCAACTAGGCTCTATAATTCCTCGGATCCCTGCAATATAGGTATTTGAATCACACACACACACACAGCCACGAGTCTGTTGCCACCTCAGATTCATGCTGCCTGAGAGCAGAAGAAGGGGGGCAGGAAACGGAGGGCAGGGAGACGTCCCACAGAGTCCTGAAGTGCTTAGCTTCACTTAAACAATTTTGGTTGCCACAGTAGCAAGGCCTGAGTTGCCTCTAGTCCTTTAAGTCTAGGCAGAGGGTTATAGATATATATATTTTCCCACCTTTTCTCCCCCCCCCCCCCAATAAAGGAATCAAGGTATCGAGCGGCGCTTTGGGGGGGGGGGGGCTCACAGCTGCTGTTGCTGTGGCAACCAGCCTTACTAACCTGTAATTGGTACAGAAAGCAACCTGGTTTAAAGTTATTACAATGAAGGCAGACCAGATTTCTAGCCGATTAGAAACCTCCCCAGGTGCTGGTATAAATAGAAAGGGGCTGGAGCAGGGGGTGACTCTGTGCCAGGCAAGCAGGGTGTCTCAACAGGGGCTCACTTCTTGCAGACCATGGGCTACAGCCTTCTCTTATTCCAGATCTAAAAGAAGCACCACTCCATCTGTTTGAGTTACTTTTGTCTTGGCTCATAATTTGAGAATTGGGTTGATGCATCTAGTTAAGTTGGGGCTCACCAAGAGGAAGGATGCAGGTTTTGGTTGATCTTGCCTGGCACTGGACCATAACACGGGAAGGTCTGCCTTCTCCACAGAAGTACAGCAGAGTCTCGCTTATCCAACCTTCGCTCATCCAACGTTCTGTATTTTCCAACACAGTCTGCCTCTGGCCCGGATCCACTGCTGTTTCAATAAATTGCAATGTTTTGGTGCTAAATTCATAAACACAGTAATTACTATATAATGTTACTGTGTATTGAACTGCTCTTTCTGTTGATTTGTTATAAAACATGATGTTTTGGTGCTTAATTTTAAAATCATAACTTAATTTGACGTTTAATAGGCTTTTCCTTAATCCCTCCATATTATCCAACATTTTCGCTTATCCAACGTACTGCCAGCATGCTTATATTGGATAAGCAAGACTCTGCTGTATAACAAGACCGTTTTGACAAGAAGGACAAAATGCTTTGGGTACTGACCACTGTAGAAGAGGAAAAGTGGGAAATTACAAAAATAATATCCATTTTTTCAATCTTACGCAATATTTCTAAATGGCTACTTACAATGTTTGAAATGTGGAGACTGAGGAAAATCTCCTTTGGAGGGACAAAACACTTATTTTTGAGTGTGGAATGGATTTCCCTGTTGCCCCCTATACGTTATTGCTGCTGTACATACCTACACAAAGCTGAAGGGCCATGCTTTGCTTTCCTTTAATTATGTTTAGTCTACATTTGGGGGGTGGGAGTGGGGGGCGGAGGTTGTCCTTCTGGCACTACAAGAATTGGTGCTTGGCTTGCTTTGTAGATATCATCTTTAAAAATTAAGGAATGACTTTCAGATGAGATGCATCTTTAATATACAGGCCAATTTGGCTAGTGCCTATGGATGAAATTTAGCCTCCAATGCATCAGCAGCCCATAATCCACTTTGGCATGATTCCTCTGAGTGCTGCTCAGACCATGATCTGCTGGTGCTCCACTCTGCTGGCATTTCATTTCTACTGGTTTTCTAGCTGGTCAGTGCTACCAATGTACAAGGGTTGAATTGAAAGGAATGCCTCCACCTTTGTAACTCCTTAGCAGATGGCAGTACTGGTATGCGACAGGTGCTGGCTTGTTCAGTAGACTCTCCTCTACAGTTCAATTTTGGCAAGAAGCCTTAGCATTGAATGGTTATGTTGTTAAAGTGCAAAGTATGGAACCCTATACAGTCGGTCAATGTGACTTAAGCAAGGTACAGTCACTGAATTCTTGACAGCAGAAGATGTCACCCCAAAAGAGATTCATCCGAGAATGCAAGCTGTTTATGGTGATTGTATTGATGAGAGTACTGTGCGTCATTGGGCGAGTAAGTTTAAAGATGTTGAGGTGGGAACATGTCATATATCATGTTCTGCAGTTGATAGTGATTGGTGGTGGTAGGCCTAGCAGTTGGTAATGGAAGGGTTAATGTAAGTCTTACAGTAGTTCTAAAGCAGGGCTGCCCAGGAAGTCGATCGCGATCAACCAGTCGAACCTGGGACAAAGGAGGTCGATCCCAGCCGGATGGGGCACTTCTCAGAGGGACGGAGCCAGGCCGTGCCAAGCCCCGCCCCTCCCCCGGCTTCGGCACCCCCAGCAGCTGCTCCAGGTTTGTGGAGGGCAGGACCAAGCCAGCCCTTTTGGAGCCACTGGGAGCTCCAAAGCCAGAGGACGGGGAGGGGCGGGGCTTGGTGTGGCCTGGCTCCGCCCCCTGTGGCTTCTGCTCTACCAGCAGCTTCTCCAGGCCTGAGGACAGCAGTGCCAAGCCAGCCTTGTGCTAGCTATGCCACCACTGGCTTGGCATTGCCATCCTCAACCGTGGAAAAGCTGCTGGGAGCTCCAAAGCCAGAGGGGAGGGGCTTGGTGCAGCCTGGCTCTGCCCACTCTGGCCAAGCCCCGCCTTGCCCCCTCCCCTCTCCAGCCTTGAGGAGGTAGGTAGATCTTTCTGACTTGGTTTTAATATAAGTAGCTCGCATGCTGAAAAAGTGTGGGCACCCCTGTTCTAAAGGGTTGAGTAATCTGTAAGTAAGCGTTCATGGATGAAAGCAATTAAGGGTGAAGGTATGCAAGAGATAGGTTGCAGCTGGGTGTTTCTGGATATAATGAGCTAGCCTTGGGAGAAAAGTATTTGTCTTATTTTGGTGGTAGATGCTGCTGGTTTCCCCCCTGGTTTGTGGATTTTCGGTATCCTGACCTGTCTCTTGTACTCTTGGAACCCTGGAACCTTGAATCTCTGGACTGGCTTTTAACTACGGTATTTATTTATTTATTTATTTGCAATACTTTTACTCCACCCTTCTCACCCCCTAAGGAGGACTCAGGGCGGCAACAAGGCAACAATGCGATGCCTAATACAATATAAAAACCATAAAATAACATTTACAACAGCATCATATACAAACTACTCCTAAGCTGGTCCACAGAGGAGGAACGAGTTAAGAGTTGTCAGGTGAACTGGGCAAGAGATCTCGGTCATACGATCCTCCTCCATCAGTGGGAGGAGATATGGTCAAAAAAACTAAAATATACGAGGATAACAGATATAACAGAGAACTGGTTCAAAATGCAATACAGGTGGCACCTGTGCCTGACAAAAATAGCCAAATTTGACAACAGGATCTCCAATAGCTGCTGGAAATGTGGCAAAGAGGCAGGAACCTATTTCCATCAATGGTGGGGTTGCAGAAGGCTAAAGAAATACTGGAAAGAAATCCACAGAGAAACACAGAAGATTTTGAAGGGAAGATTCGAGTTAGATCCCCAGATTTATTTATTAGGTTTAACAAATAAAGGTCTTACCGAGAATCAGGATAAAATGCTTTTCCTGCTCAGCGCATGCGCACGCATAACCCTGGCAAAATACTGGAAGCAGAAAAACATCCCCACCGTAGAAGACTGGTTAATGAAGATATTAGACATGATACAAATGGACTCCCTAATCCAGAACACGAATAGTCAAAAGAAGAAAACAGACTGGGCAAATTTCAAACAATATTTGCAAAACAAAGGAATCAAATTTACAGTAGAGCTAAATGAACTTTAAGATAGACTGAAAAACCCAAATAATACTTGTCTACTGTACGCACAACGAAAGGGGAAAAAAGGCGCTGAGGAAACCGACGCATATGGACGCTCTTTGGGATGTCTTTTATGAACCCCTGTCTCTCTACTTCCCTACCCCCACCCTCCCAACCCCACCCCAACCTCAGCCCGACTTTTTCTCTCCTTCGTTTTGTGTTTGTCTGTAATGAAAAACAATAAAAAAATTAAAAAATAACATTTACAACATTTAAACAACATCACAGTGCTCAGTTAAGTTAAAAACAGTGTTCTGTCCACAAGTCAGGTTAAAAACAAGAAGCCCTATTTCGTCTGTCACTTTGCCAATCCTATATTAATCCACTTGCTGCATTCTGCTACTGTGCAAAGGCCTGCTACTGTGCAAAAGCTTGGTCCCATAACCAGGATTTCACTTTTTTCCTAAATGCTAGGAGGGACGAAGTTGATCGTATTTCGCTTGGTAGCGCATTCCACAGGTGCGGAGCCACAGCCGAGGAGGCCCTGTCTCTCATCCCCACCAGCCGCATTTGAGATGCTGACGGGAGTGAGAGCAGGGCCTCCCCAGATGATCTTAAGTTATGAGGTGGGATGTAGAGGCAGATGCGTTCAGACAAGTAAGCTGGGCCAGAACCATATAGAGCTTTAAAGGTCAAAACCAGTACTTTGAATTGAGCCCGGAAGTGGAAATGCAGCCAGTGAAGCTGACACAACAGGGGGGTGGGGCATGCTCCCTGTATATAGCTCCTGTTAGTAACCTGGCTGCCGCCCGTTGGACTAGTTGTAATTTCCGAACTGTCTTCAAAGGCAGCCCCACGTAGAGTGCGTTGCAATAATCTAATCATGATGTGACAAGAGCGTGGACGACCATAGCCAGATCAGACTTCCCAAGGTACGGGCGCAGCTGGCGCACGAGTCTTAACTGTGCAAAAGCTCCCCTGGCCACCGCCGAAACCTGGGATTCCAGGCTCAGCGATGAATCCAGAAGCACTCCCAAGCGGCGAACCTGCGTCTTCAGGGGGAGTGTAACCCCATCCGACACAGGCTGTAACCCTATGTCCTGTTTGGCCTTTTGATTGACCAGGAGGATCTCTGTCTTGTCTGGATTAAGTTTGGTTTATATTTTGTGGCCGAGTGCTCTCTTTATGGACTATTAAAACAGCCAGACAGTAAGTGCTGCTTTAATTAAATTGTTTAGCACAAACTGGGTGTTTGTTGGATTCACCTCTGCCGGAATAACAGCAGAGCCCTGACATCGTGACCGAACATCTGACTTGCGTGACAAACAAAGAGTTGGATGTCCTGTGACAGCAACCACTGAGTTTCACAAGCAAAAGGTTGACAGATTGATTCAGGACGATTGTCATATCACTCAGAGAGAAATTTCAAGCACAATCAGCATTTCGCAAGAACGTGTGGGTCACATTATTGCTTTGCTTGGCTATCGGAAGATCTGGGCACAATGGGTACCCAGGATGCTGATGCCTGAAATGAAAGCGCACAGACTTCTTCTATGACGGCTTCATAAAACTTTTTCATCGTTGGCAGAAATGTATCCAATTGTCTGGTGATTATGTGGAAACATGAATAGTGGTAGTTAAAGATCACATTCTAAGGATTATTTTTGTGTTTGATTTATTAAAAATTTTCCATCCAAACCCAAGTAACGAAGGTAAAGGGATTACTTTTTATTCAACGCTTGTATGCTATTGCCTAGGGGAAAAGACTAGCAAAATTGTGCTGTCACCCATCCCCATATAGAAGCTGCCTGAACTGGCAATCAGATCTTATATTAGTACTGGTAATCGAGATAGTCTTTCTCACCATGTAACGGCACCATGCTTGTTTATGGGGTGCAGTATAGACTGAGTATTACACAGAAGTCTTTTTTCCACAAGCTGGAGGTGCAATAAATCCTCTTCACCATCTGCTATCTGGGTAAGTTGCTTACCTCAGCCTAATATGATAGGGCCAGCATTACAAATAAGGGGGAATTATTGTAGAGCTGCAGGAATAGAAGTACTCCTTGCCTAAGCAGGGGCCTAGTTCCAAGGATTGGGGGAGGGGGGGGGGCTTAGATATGTTTGTCTCACCAAAACAAGAAAAAAGTGTGTGGCACTTTAAATACTTAAGACATGGATTATGGCATAAGCTTTTCAGCTCTTGAGTCTATTTCATCAGAGGCATGAAGTGTTATCCTCACTTGGCAGGTATACACACACACAGTTGCAGGGGGGGGGGGATGAAGAGCCAGGAATTAAATGGCAATGCAATGAAAGGCGAACCATCTGTGACAGTTCAATTAGAGCTTAAATGTATGCAAAATAGACACACTGACCCATCACAATGGCAGTAATTTGTGATAACACAATAATCTTAGCATTGGGGATCAAATTAACACCCGTAGTGGAATAGAAAGCCATTCTCCCAGGTTGGACTCAAAAGAAGTGAGCTGAACTTTTTGATTAGTGAAAAGTAAGCAGTTTCACACTGGGAATTCCCCTTGTACAGCGATAGGCACTGAAAAGGAATATTGATATATACAGTAGGCAAACCCCCCACTCTGTTCTTGATTTTAGAAGTTACTATTTCTGAGGTCAGATTTGTGTCTGTTATTATTTTGTTTACAACTTTTGCTTTTATGTAGAATGAATGTATCACACTCCAGAGAAAGCATGGTGTAGTGGTTTGAATGGTAGACTATGAGGAATATGGGAGCCCAGGGCTCAGATTCTCATTCAGCCATGGAAACTCACTGGAGGACTTTGGGTGAGTCCCACTCTCACAGCACCAGAGGAAGGCAAGGGCAAAACCTCATCTGTGCAAAACCTGACAAGAAAATAGGGTCACCATAAGTCAGAAATGCCTTAAGACACCCAGCCACAATTACGCGACAAGGTCAGCAGGTAAATGAACTCATTTTGTGGTGACAGCTGTTATTAAGACCTGTAATATTATTGACTTAGTAGATATGGGGACAAAATTGTTGCAGGGTCTGGAATCTGTGTTAATATTTGTCACATGCTGTCTCTTGCTGGAGATGAGCAATAGGTTGGGAGGGAAACTGCAAGTAAAAACAAAAACAGAACTACCACACAAGGCTTTGTGTGTGGGCTCCATTAGTATGGGCTGTAGATTCATGATGATGCATTGGCGTGATTTCAGTGGGAAGTTATACATCACAGCAAGTGGCATACTGCCATTTTCCCTTTTAGTTGTCTCTATTGTAGATTATCCTTGACTACCATTCAACCCGTACTGATTTGCCTTTTCACTTCCTTTGGTGAGTTTAATAGTCTAAGAAACACCTGGTATTAATTCTTAACAATGCAATTACATACATATCTTCCCACAAGACAGTTCAGAAGTAAGTGAGAGTCAGTTCAGTGTGATTTTTTTTTGCTGGTAAATAGTTACTGAATTGCAGCCTACGTTGGGATTATTTGACTGATCAGTCATATAGTTTTACATTATTATTACTATTATTACTATTATTATGTTTAAAGACAATTGATTCTATAATGTTTTGGGGTGGAATACAGATTAATGTGAAACATGTAGCAAGCGGTCTATTTCAAATGTAAATTTGTTCTTACATGCCAATAATAAAGTTTTGTGACAGAATCCAGAAAATGCCCCTTTTGCATGGATTGGTGCCAGCAAAGGATTGTTGCCTTGTTACGGTGCTGGAGATAGAGCACCTCAATGATGCCACAATCAAAACCAAGAAGGGACACCCAAGACAGGAAGGTCATGGCAGAGAGGTCAGACTAAATACGATCCCTGGGGAAGGTAATGGCCACCCACCCCAGTATTCTTGCCATGAAAACTAAATGAATCAGTACAAACAGAGATATGTCAGTATACCATCGGAAGATGGGACTCCCAGGTCGGAAGATGGTCAAAATGCTACTGGGGAGGAGCAGAGGATAAGTTCAACTAGCCCCAGATGTGATAACACAGTTTTTCAAAACTGAAAGGAAGGCTAGCGGCAACGGTGCTGTGGATGTACGATGAATCCAATGTTCTAAAGATCAACATACTATAGGAACCTGGAATGTAAGATCTATGAGCAATGGCAAACTGGATGTTATTATTGGTGAGATCTCAAGGCTAAAGACAGACATTCTGGGAGGCAGTGAACTGAAATGGACTGGAATGGGCCACTTATAGATGCATGTTATCCTTGAAGTGACTGGCTTGCCTTGAAGGAGCTGGGGGTGGCCACGGCAGACAGGGAGCTCTGGTGTGGGCTGGCCCATGAGGTCATGAAGAGTTGGAAGCGACTGAACAAATAAACAACAACAAGCAGGAATTGGTCCAATTCATGTTGATAGTAGGATTAAAGACCTGTTGGAAGATCTGAATGGTTTTCTATCCTGAATTCAAATTATAAAGGTGAAATCAATGCATGACTGCAGGTGCAGAAAAGTTTCAAGGACTGGAGCTGGGATAGTGTTCTTGGAATGTCACTGTATCATGATCAAATCATACAGTTTTAACAGTCTCCGTGATGCCCAGGAAGCATTACTATTTGAAATCAATAAATCTGCCTAGAAACAGTCAAAACAGTAATCTTTTGTAGTCATTGCTGCCTGTTCTACACCATAGAACAACAAACAACTATGGAGCAACACAATGCTCAAACTGTCCCTTTATGTCTCCTGGAGTCAGGAACAATTCTGAAGAAGGAAAAAACGAAGGAGAAAGATGAGGAATTGTCTTGGATTCTTCAACATGAAAACATTCGATTTTATGCATCCCACTATTGTTTTTGGAGTACAAAGCATTTCACAGTCCCAACCACTTTCAGGCTGTTCTTGTGTACAACATTATGTTTGGAAAGATACTATGGGCATCTTTCTTTCCAAGTCCAATTTCTGGCCAGGCTTTGAAGATGATGTAGAAGAGCAGCAGGCACAAGGGGGCACTGTGCTGCAGGGAGTAGGGCAGGTGCCTGCGCCTGAGCATACTCTGAGACAAGGCTGGAGGGATACTGGAGACAAGGAACCAGAGTAGTTGCCTGGTGATGAGAAGCATCCCTTCTCTCAGGAAAAGAAATTAGAGAAAGAAAGCAGAATCAGCTAGTCCCTGATGGGAAAGGCTGCTTGTCTAAGACTTAAAACCTGCCTTCAGTCAGAGCACACAATACTTCGTCCAAGAGGTGGATGAAACTTTTGAAGCAGCTTCTTGTGTTTCTAACTAAGCCAGAGCACATCCAGATGGGCTGTTTCAAGATAAACATTGTCTCAAATGTCTTTACAAAAAAACAGCTGTTCACAGGGTAGGGTATTGGACACTGCGTGCATATTTACCATTCTGGTTATTGTTTCCAGTTCATCATTTTAGAAAAGGCCAGACAGATTTTGAATTAAATTCAGGATGACTTCTGTTAATCTTTTATAGGACTTGCACCTCTAACCTCCCAAGAAGGATGGCTTTTCTGTTTCTCCTTGAACTCAAGAGACTTTCTAACCCTGGCTTTGTTGAAAGTCATTGTCACGGGTCTTCTGACTCTACCAGGTACAAAATAATTGCCTGTTTTATTTTTTCCTTCTGCAGAACAAAAAGGAGAGCATAGACCAAAAACTGGGAATCTAATAGAATAGATAGAGAGTTAAGGAAGCTACCAAGATGGTCCAATTATTGGACCATGCAGTCCAGTATCCTGTCCCTAAACTGCCCACCTCTGTGAATGTATTACTCAGCTGAGAAAAATCAGCAACCTAAAATCAGTTCAAAATAGTCACAGTGTGTGTCAAGGTTTGCCAGAATCTGTTTTACAAACCCTATGATACCAAGAGAAAGAAGTCTTATGTCATGACGTTGCACAGGTTTTTCACATTGATTTGTTTATGTTTTGGGATCCTATAGATCCTGACTTCGGTTTTCTTATAAGGCCATGCAGAGGTTAGGGAGATAACCGCACACAGGATCATCTGAAAGTTATCTGTTGACTGTCAGTCACAATTCATAAATATTGACAGACTTTTATGGCATCTACTGTAGCCACATTCCCAAGGAGAATCTACAAATGTGTCTATGTATGTATGTTTTCAAATGTATGGACAGACAGACGGATGGATGGATGGATAGAGAGATAGATAGATAGACAAACAGACAGATAAAAAGGTAAAGGTTGCCCCTTGATTTTAAGTCTATTTGTGTCTGACTCTGGGGAGTGGTGCTCATCTCCATTTCTAAGCCAAAGAGCTAGCATTGTCTATAGACACCTCCTAGGTCATGTGGCCAGCATGACTACAGGGAGTGCTGTTACCTTCCTGAAGACGCGATACCTATTGATCTACTCACATTTGCATGTTTTCAAACTGCTAGGTTGGCAGAAGCTGAGGCTAACAGTGGGAGCTCACCCTGCTCTCTGGATTCGAATTGCAGAACTTTTGGTCAGCAAATTCAGCAGCTCAGTGGTTTAACTCACTGCACTACCAGGGGGCCCTAGATAGATAGATGCATAGATAGATAGATAGATAGATAGATAGATAGATAGATAAAATTTAGAATCAGTCATAGGAGTCGGTGTGGATACCAGGATTTCAATCCCCACTTAGCTGTAGAAACCCACTGAGTGATCTTAGGCAAATCAGAGGAAGATGAACAAATCTTGCCAAGAAAGCCCCGTGACAGTCACTAAAGGTGGAAATGACTTGAAGGCACATAACAACAACAACAACAACAACAACAACAGTCATACTGCAGGCTTGATGGGTCATGTCCTTATTTCTGGTTTCAGTGAGTATGGAAAAAAACGGATCTAACCAATACAGAAGCCCATGCTATTCCTTTTTCGAGAAAAATCCTTGAGTTGTGGTGCCCCATGTTCTCTTTCTAGCATGCAGCTGCATTCACCTCTATTTATAAGTGTGATACAAAAAGAAAACTGAGTGGGTAAGAGACATGTTCACATCTCCACTCTGCTGAGGGCCTATGCCCTCCATTCACTTCTTTCCCCCCCAAATTGAACCTTCATTTTGATAAACATTCCGAAATCTGAACAGTTTATAACCAACAGTTCTCAGTGTCCTATGCTATACCAATCCATCCAACCACAAGTTTAGTTAACCATGCAAACCAGAGGCCTTCTTTGGCCATGGCAATCCACAAAGTCATGTATTTGCTGTGGCCGGAATGATAGAAGAGAGTGTGAGCTTATTAAGCTAGTGGAAGATATAAAACTGGGAAAGACTGCAAAGATGTGGGTGGATTCATACAGAATGAATGATGGTGATGATGGAGAACTAAGCTGAAAACAACAAAAGACAACTCAGTGAAGACCAATGTAGACGATACATATTGCCTGGGCAAAACAAAAAATAATGCACCAATGGAAGATGGAAAACAGCAAGTTAATATTAGCAGAAATGAAGAGAAGAGTACGCTTGGCCACGGACTGAGTGGCCTGTGAAATGTAGTGTTTGAGGGGAACACTTACGAAAATATATTATCTAGTACAGTAACAACCCCTGAGCAAAATGAGGTTCAAAGGCTGTTTCTTCAGTCCCCCTCAGATTCCCATTTACCCATTCCACCCTCAACACTTGGCATGGAAAAATCTCCCCCAAATTATCAGTAACCTGAAGCCTGGTAGTGTCCTCTCTCCTTCCTCAGGCATATTTAGTCTTCCTCCCTTTGGGTTTTAGATCAGGAAGTTCCTATTAATAGTCACTACTTTGAAGCCAAGTGAGGAAGAGAGCTAAAGTAAACAAAACAGAACAAAAATTACTTCTCAAAACGGTGGGAGTGACTCACCTGGAGTCAATGCATCCTTCCTAACCCTTGACATTGCCCTCCCTTAATCCAGAAGTACTTTCCTTGGTAATGACCAACCTCAGATGTATTTACCTTGTGATAAGTGACGTGGACATATTTAGGATAGCTTCAAGGCCATCCTTCATTGGTTCTGTCCACAAATTCTCTGCACTTTCCCTGTTTTCTAGTACAATGTGGAGTGTTGATTTAGAATAGATAAGACATAACTGGCCTGATAACAAAAGCTCAGGATCAAGTAGTGTGCTGTTCAAGCCTCCCAGAAGAGCTGTCAACTTGCCTGGCAGAATTTAATCTGTCAGGATTGGCTAGCTTTTAACGTGAGATATTTCTGCCTTTGAATAGACAGCTTCTCCTCAGCCATCCTCAAAAGAGTTCCTGGTCGTTGTCAGAGGCCGAAATAGAGGAATCCCTTAATCTTGAATCAGATCTTCTCCCCACCAGCCACCTCTGTATACTAGACTCTGAGATAGACTCTCCTTGACCCTTGCTTGCCATGTGTATACTGTTAGGCAAGACTGGGAAGTTTTCCTCTTTTCATACCTCAACTTCCAGTCACCCAACAATTTTTCCAGTTTCTGCTTCTGAATTAAGGCTGCCTTTGCTCAAATAGTTTCCCTGAACCTTCACACTTGAAGGATCCTTTGCCTTATGTTTTCCATAAATATTGTATCTGCTGCTAGTCAGGGCTTCTACTCAGGGGTGGCTGTATCATTAGGGAAAGTGAGGCAGACAACTTCCACTGAAAAATCACAACTGCTTCCTAAACTCTCTGAATGTGGATTGGAGGACAGAATTGTGTATATCACATGCCCCAACCGCCAAATAGAAGTGGAAAAAGCTCTCCCATTGCCAGATTGAATCACCACTTCAAATTCCATCATCAGTTCATCTACTTCCTTATTGAACAATGGATACATTTATTTTGCCTCAGGTAGCAAAATGTGTGGGGTTGGCTTGTGCTACTGGTGTCTGTCTAGCTATCTCTCTCCTTTCCCATCTGCTTCACTGTATCTATGCTCCCTTCTCTGCCTGGAACCTGCTGCTTCTTTTTGTTCTGGAATGTTTAGTTGTAAATGTTAGCTTTTCCTGGAAATATTTTCATTTCTACAATCACAGAGAACTTCCATTTTTGCTGACTTCAGCTTATTATGGGCCTTGGTTTCGCGTTCTGTTTGTTTTGGCATCTTGTCTCCAGAATGGAATGACTTTTCAGGTGCTGATTTCCTCTGCCTTCAGAATCCCAAATTAACCCTTATTGCTTTTGCTGCATCTTGGCCTTGACTCTGCAAGCCTGAAGTGTGTATGAAGAAATGTCAAAGTCTGCCTACAACTCAGCTTATGGCAAGACCATTCTTCTAGCCATTGACCCTCCTCAAAAATAGCAAGTCACTCCCATAACACAGCAAAATGACGACCAGTAGTATGTAGAAGAAGCCACCCATGTCACATCATACATTGCAGCATTCATGTAATGCAGTGGTTCTCAACCTGTGGGTCCCCAGATGTTTTGGCCTTCAGCTCCCAGAAATCCTAACAGCTAGTAAACTGGCTGGGATTTCTGGGAGTTGTTGTTGGTTCTGTCTTCCAGTTGACTCAAACTCATGACGACCCAAGGGGCTTCTTGGCAAGATTTATTCCGAGGTGGTTTACCATGGCTTTCCTCTGAGGCTGTGAGAGTGTGGCTTATATAAAATTATCCAGAGGAGTTCCACACCTCAACAAGAGTTTGAATTCTAGTCTCCCACTAAACCACACTGACTCCTACACCTTCTAAAAGGTGATTCATTATGTTTAAAAATAGACAGTGTTTTTTGTTGTTGTGACAATGCTTACTATGCCTTCTGCTTTGACATATGCCGCACAACAAAATCAAAAGCAGTAAAAAAAAACATACAAGCACACACACATATGCACACACACATTCACTGTAACAACAAAGCAGCACCTGGAGCCCAGCAACAACAAATTTAGTAAATTATTCTTTGCAGCCCTTTAATAACTAACAAATAATTTGCTCTACAGTACATTTCGGTTGTCAGAGGTCCAGGTTCCCTTGGTTATGCAGAGGGGAATCTGGATCCCTGACCACTGGGATGTACAACTCAACTACAGTAAAGGTACAGCAAATAAAGTGTGATGTGGCAGCTTTAAAAAGGCAAATCTAGACTGCATAAATAGTTATATGGTGTGTAGATTGAAGGAAGTCATAATCCCACTCCATTCTGCTTTGGTCAGACTTTACTTGGAATACTGGGTTCCATTTTTGGGCACCACAGTTCAAGAAGGATATTTGCAAGCCAGAATGTGTCCTAGGTAGGTGGGCAAAATGGTCAAAGGTTTAGAAGCCAATCCCTATGATGAATGGCTGAGGGAGCTGGGTCTATTTAGCTTGGAGAAGAGAAGGCTGAGAGGGGACATGATAGCAAAGTTTACATATATGAAAGGATATCACATTGAGGAGGGGACAAGCTTTGTTTCCTGCTGGTCTAAAGACTAGGATGTGGAGCAATGGATTCAAATAGCAGGAAGAGAGTTTCCACCTAAACATTAGGAAGAAATTCAGAAATATGGTGCCTTGGAGTATGGTGGAGTCTTCTCTGGAGGTTTTTAAACACAGGCTAGATGGCCATCTGTCTGGAAGTCTTTGATTGTATGTTCTTGCATGGCAGGAGGTTGGACTGTATGATCTCTTCCAACTCCATGATTCTCTAATTCTAAGGATGCCATCTGTTTTTACAGGATCTCTTTGGGTAGTAGCAAAGTATGTATTCTTCCTTCTGGGGGAGGCAAGGGAGGCTGACCCTCATCTTGGCTCAGACAAAGCACGAAGGCTAGGGACAGGAAGGAAGAAGGCCACAAACAATAGTTCAGAACTGAGAAGCTGTGGCCATCTCAGAGAATGGTCCATTGTCTCCCTGACACCAGCTGTTTACCTTTCACCAGCAAGCAGTAGGGGACAGAAATCCCCCCCCCCCTTTCATAGTGTGGATCTTTTAAATAGCTGCAGTTAAAAGAATTAACTGTTTCCCAGAATTGGGGGTGGGCTTTTCAGAGACAGGTGTGAACGCATTTCAATGCAATGTTCTGTGCGGAAGTTTTGGGCAGAGGAAGTTGCATATCCTGGCAGGTGGTAAAAGCTAAGATGGGAAGGGAGCCCAGGAATTCCACTGACTTTCAGGGACCAGAGCCACTTCGTGGCCTACAGTAAAATGATGCCCTGTGTTTTCACCTTTTTCAGAAATGTTCTTATTCAGAAAGGCAACTATGTCTTTATCCAGTGTTCTTTAAGGAAGAGGTCAGAATACATTACATTACAGCCCTCAGAATCACCCAGCTCGTATACCTAGCAGAGTTTAAAAAGTAACATTTCCAAACTCTGCTCTAAGAATCTCAAGAGAAAAATTGAACTCCTACTTGCCCTGCTTTCTGGTTTTCTTTCCTAGTTTGCATTCAGCATGTTGTTTTAGGGGTGGGGTGGAGCCTTTCCTTTTTATTGATGTGTGGATTTTTTTTTCAAATTCAGTAGCTTTAGGGTTATTACCCAAAAAGCTATATTTTCCCTACTTTGGCTCAGTTCTTATTGATGCTCCTCCCCTGCGTTTGCTATTAGCAGGAGAATTGCTACGTCCTACTCAGAAGAGGGGTGGTGGTCTGGCATCCCTTTCATTCCCTAATGTCATCCTTAGTTCATAGTATGCCCCCTCTTCCAATCCCTTTTCCAAGAGGTGAAAAGCCTTTCCTACTTTGCATTCTCCCAGAATGAGTTTATGTTGCTCAATGCAGGTATTTGCTATTCTTTTCTCCCAGAATGCGTTTATATTGCTCATTGTAAGTATTCCACTGGCACCCTCCAAGAGCAGCTCAGGAATATAAGCAGCCCAGTAAATAAGCACTCCAGCCTACTGGGAGAAGCATTGGTTCTTATGGCTTATTGGTTTTTATGGCTTATAAGCACTCCAGCCGACTGGGAGAAGCATTGGTTCTTATGGCTTATTGGCGAGTGGATTGCCAGGTGAGGAATGGTCTAGCCTGCTGAGTGCAGTTGCAGCCTGGAGCCTTTCCTAGCCATTTTGAGATACCTAAGAAAGATTCCAGCCTCTTTCTGCTTCACAAACAGTATGGCTTCAAGCTTGTGAATTCACTTTTTGGACTCCTGGTTGGAGAGGGGGCTCCCATCAGCTGCTAAAAAGACCTCACCACTTGGGTTGATTGGCACCTTCAAATGTACACTATCTGGCACTCGGAGAGATCAGAAATATTACCCTTTTTGGATTAGATCTTCCATGGTGCCCAGTAGGCATGCTGGCAAGGGAGTTGTATCATTTAAAAATGCTTTCTAAGCTCAGCAGACTGCCTGTTAACAAAAAAAACTTGCATCGATCTACTGTCCCAAGGAAGCACCTGGCATCTCCTGGGTGTGATTCCCCCCCCCCCCCTGGCAGTGCCCATCATCTCCATTAACCGAGATATGCTGCTGGTAGTTATATGATTTGTAGCCCAAAACTGGGATGTGTGCTTCAGGTTGTGTGAGGCTTGGTAATGCATGAGCTGAATACAGTATGTTGATAGCACTGCCTTTTTGGAGATGAGATACTCAGTTACAGAGTTTTCAAATGTGTTTTCTTTAGTATCTATTTGGCATCTCAGTGGTGCCAAACCTGTCTGAAATGTGTGTAAACTTTTTCCCAGCTTCTTTTCAGAGCCAGGAGCTGCTTGGTGCTGTGGGGGTTGGGGGTAGTTTCTTGATCCAACTGCAGCTGTCTGCTGGAAACTAAAGTTGTGCAAATCAAATGTTCATAAATCGTTTGATTTGCATAAAGTATTTTGCTTGTAGCAAGCATGCAGACTTAGCTTTCCTGGGTACGGGAATCTTTGATTTTGACCTACAGTCAGCATGGATTACTGGAGGTTTATGTAGCTGTAAATTCTGTAGCATTCTAAGGACATAGACAAGTAATTGGAAAAAGAGTTTAGAACAGTGGTCCTCAACCTTTCTTCCTCCGGATATTTTGGATTTCCACTCCCGGAGTCCTTGGCCATTGGCCAGGCTGGTTGAGAATTCTGAGATATGAAGTCCAAAACAAAGGCTGATAATCAACCCAGACTCTGCAGGACTTCCTAGAAGTCCAGTATTGTCAACACTGGAGTGGCAGGAAAAGTTCAGAGCCTCACATAAGTGTCTTTCCTAGTTCTGTCCAGAGCTTCTGGGGATCAAACCTGGGGCCTTCGACTTGCAGACCTCCAACATTCTACTTGTTGTCCTCCAACATCATTCGAAGTTTTAGGGTTAGATGTCATCTATACGCAGATGCTGTCCAGCTCTATCACTCCTACCCACCTGTTACTAAGGAGGCTGTTCAGGTCCTGAACCGGTGCTTGGCAGCTGTGATGGTCTGGATGAGGGCAAACTAATTAAAATTGAATCCAGACAAGACAGAGGTACTCCTTGTCAGTCGCAAGGCATGTTGGATGGCGTTACACTCCCCCTGAAGACACAGGTTTGCAGCTTTGGAGTGATCCTAGACTCATCATTGAACTGGCAGTGTCTAGGGGAGCTTTTGCACAATTAATACTTGTGCACTAGTTGTGCCTGTACCTTGGAAAGTCTGACTTGGCCATGGTAGTCCATGCTCTTGTTACATCCCAAATAGATTACTGCAATGCACTCTATGTGAGGTTGCCTTTGAAGACTGTCACCAGAGAGGCATACAGAGAGCTTCAAGTCGCCCTAGTAAAAACCCAATCAAGTACAGCGCATAGCAACCAGGTTGCTCAAACGCTAGGCGGAAGAGCCAGGCTTTAGGTCTGACCGGAATCTAGTTTGGGTCAGAGTGGCATACAACCCCTGGGGCCGCCTTTGTTATGCCAACTCCACTGGTTGCCAGTCTGCTACTGAGCACAATTAAAAATGCTGGCTTTAGCCTATAAAACCCTGAACAGTTCTGGCCTAGCTTACCTGTCTGAACATATTCCCCACTATGAACTATTGCGAAGGTTAAAATAATCGGGGAAGGCCCTGCTCATGTTCCCACCATCCTCACAAATGTGACTGGTGCGGATGAGAGATGGGGCCCTTTCAGTGGTGGCTCCTCATCTGTGGAACTCTCTTCCCAGTGACATCAGATCAGACCTCATCCTCCTGTCCTTTAGGAAAAAATTTAAAACCGACCAAGCGTTTGAACAGTAGAGGCAGCAATCAAGAATGAGACCAATGTTATGTGACTGGCAATGGACTGATCCAGACTATGATTTTGAATATGCGTGATTTTAAATGAATGTTTTAGTGATTTAATGTGTTAAGAAATTGTTTTAATTGTAATTGTTATTTATCGTTATTGTTGACATTGAATGAATGTCTGTTGTGAACTCGTCCTGAATCCCCCCCTCCCCCGGGGATGAGAAGGGCGGGATACAAATGTGCAAAATAAATCGATCAATAAACAAACATTTTGTGTGCTCTACCACTCACCTCAGAGAAGTGTGTGAGTGCGGCAGTCAGGCTGGGAACACATACACTATGGACTATCCACACACATGTTGACAAATAGTAACCTCTATCCTATGACCTCCTGATTCTAGGTTTTAAAATCCCATGTTGCTAATGACAACTTCCTAAGAGCCTTAAGAATGGTTCTGAATCCCTGCACCGATTAGTGTGGGCCTGTTGAAGCAATGGTAGTTATACAAATGTTGACTCACGATTCAACAGTGGTTTCAATGGGTCAACTCTATTTAGGACTATTGCTCCAGAGCATGGCTCCTCTCCTGCTGGATGGACTCGGGGCAAAGCCTGTGCCCAACCTTCCTCTTTTGCTGGCCTCCTTTGTCTTCTCTCCCTCCCCATCCAGCAGGAGGTTCTCTCAAGAAGGCAGATGCATGTTGCAAAATTAAATTTTCCCTGCTTCCTAGCAACGGTCGTCACGGTGCCAGGGTGGGGGTGGGAGGGACACATCAGGGTATCACACACGCCCCCTTTTCCTGCTTCCCTGTGCCTTGTGTTATTCATACCATATTGACATCATTAGAATCCAATCTTCATTTCCTTTGGGAGCCCCTGCCATCTACAGACATGCAGCCGTGTGTGATTCTTGAGCGTGTGACACATACACACTCTTCCCACACGCGGAAACAAACGCGGGTCTTTCTCACACATTGATAGACAAAGGACACCAGGCAAGCGAGCTCACAGTGTGCACAAGATGGTGCGTGCAAATTTATAAAGATGCAAATAAACCCAACACAAACACACTAAAGTAAAATCTTACAAAACTGGCAACTGCCTGCACATACACATGAAACATAGGTGCCAGAGCAGATAAACCCTCCAGTGCAAGTCTGTGAGCAGCGTTGCTGGAGTTCAAGAGTTTGGTAAGTTCAGCTTCCTCCATGTGGTGGAAGAGCAAGGCCGGAGTTCTTAGGGCAAAAGCTCTGGGGTTTTTGATTATCGAGAGAGTGACATCATCCGTCACAATCCTCTCCTCAAGATTCCCTTCACCCGCTGAGCTTTGGCTGCAATCAGCAGAGTAGCTGGGAATGGGAGATGAGAGCTACTATGAACTACCCTTCTCATAATGCAAAGGATTTGGGGTGACTTGAATGGGCAATTAGGAGCCATTAACTTTAAAAAAAAAATGCTGCTGTTGGTGGAGATTCAAACTGCTCCAACTGGGTTGGTGATGCAGATCAAGACAGCTCCCCCCATTTCCCCATCCTTCCTTTGGGCATGGCTATAGAGATTGTCATGAGGAGCAGCTGCTTTCAAAATGCTCTCTCTTTACTGCTGCCCTTGCGTTAAAAAGATTGACAATTTTCTACCATATGTTAGCTACATTTGCCAACCTGCTCTTTCCTGAAGATCTTCGTATAGGGCCAGGTGGTTTGACCTATTGATTTCATTTAAAGCCTCCCCCCCAATGAGGGCTCTAGGAGGCTTACCCAAAAAACCTGAAAATATGTTACGACAAAACCTGTGCCTGTAAAGCATTAGCAGCACGGTTTCAGCTACCTTCTTCCAGAAAAGCACCATTAGATCATTTTCACCTGCTCAGCTCCAAAACTTTGCCTGAATAAATAAGCTTAAAGAGAGCTTTAGACATCTTACCAGGGATGCATACTGACTCGCAATTTACTCGCAATTTGTTCCTAAGCCTTGCAGCTATTTGGGAAAAGGCCCTGATCCTGCCAGCACCACAAATTCCCTGCCAATTTTACTAAGGTGGGGGAGCGACATTGTCTGAGAAGCTGCTCCTGGGTGGTGAGGACTCTTTGAAGGTCAAAACCAAGATCTTGGGCTTTAAAGCCAAGGATTCTTAGAAACTCCAGGCATTTGTGTGGGTAGGAGATTTAGGAATGTATAACATCAGTTCACCTTGAACACAGTGCCAAACCCAGGATTCCACAGAAAACATGGTATATAAAGTGGACTCATAGAGCTATGTTTAACTGGGATCTCAATGTTTGGAATATTTCCACCAGTCAGAGTTTGTTTGATTTATATCCCATCTCTCTTTCTCTCTCTTTCTCTTTCTCTTTCTCTCTCTCTCTCTCTCTCTCTCCTCTCTCTCTCCCTCCCTCCCTCCCTCCCTCCCTCTCTCTCTCTCTCTCTCTCTCTCTCAAGATGAGACCCTACAGCTGACAAGATAGGGCTAGATCAGTGGTTCTCAACCTTCCTAATGCCATGACCCCTTAATACAGTCCTTCATGTTGTAGTGACCCCCAACCATCAAATTACCCTTGATTACTTCACAACTGTAATTTTGCTACATTATGAATCATAATGTAAATATCTGATATGCAGGATGTATTCACTGGACCAAATTTGGTACAAATACCTGATACACAAAAATCTGAATACTGGTGGGGTTGGGGTGGATTGATTTTGTCATTTGAGAGTTGTAGTTGCTGGGATTTATAGTTCACGTACAACCAAAGGCCCTTCTGAACTCCACCAATGATGAAATTGAACCAATGTTGGCACACAGAGCTCCCATGACCAGCAGAAAACACTGGAAAAGTTTTGTGGGCATTGATCTTGAGTTTTGGAGTTGTAGTTCACCTACATTCAGAGAGCACTATGGACTCAAACAATGATGGATCTGGACCAAATTTGGCACGAATGCTCAATATGCCCAAATGTGAATACTAGTGGAGTTCAGGGACAATTGACCTTGACATTTGGGAGTTATAGTTGCTGGGATTTATAGTTCACCTACAATCAAAGAGCATTCTGAACCCCATCAACAATAGAATTGGGCCAAACTTCCCACATAGAACCCCCATAACCAACAGAAAATACTGTGTTTTCTGATGGTCTTTGGCGACCCTTCTGACACCCACTCGTGACCCCCAGGGGTCCTGTCCCACAGGTTGAGAATCACTGGGCTAGATGGACCAGTAGACTGACTCAGAGTAGGCAGTATATTTTTATGGATCTTGCTGGACTTGAGTTGTCACGGGATGAAGCAAAGGTCCCTCCATTACAAAAACAGTGGCAAGATATATATTTAAGGATGGCTTTTGAACATGCTGGGTCATCTTTCAATTGAACCATAATGCTGAGACCAGGAGATAGATCGTTGAGAATGGTAGACACTTTAAACACATGTACATGGTGATCCTCTTTTCAAATAAACCTGTATGATGTCATCTGCCTTTCAGTCTGTTGAACCTTTCCATTCTCTTTGGAACACTTCTTGCTTCAAGAGATCTGCATAGTGTCCTCATTGCTAGTCTTCTCCCATAGGCTGAAAAATTTGTTGTTTGATGTGGTCTCTAGCCTCCCATCAGTCTGATCTTTAGACATTTGTTTCTTTTGATGTATCATATAGAAGTTGCTACTGCTGTGGGTTGCTCTTGTTATTGCCTTGTGCGTGTGTGTGTGTGTGTGCGTGTGTGAAAACGGATGGTAGCCGACTCTCTGTGTCCAGAGATTAAAGGCAAGATAAATATTTGTCAATAATCAGGCTGACTGGCTGTGGTGCTCTTAAGATCTTAAGTACAGGGTGTTTTTCACAGTCCCAACTCATTATTAAACTGGGGTACTTTGTCGGGGCATTGCAGAGTTTGGAATAGCTGCATCTTAACACAACAGTTCTTGGCTGCTGGTTTTAAGAATTGTAGTCTGAACAGCAACCTTTCTGGGCTGTAGGGCCCTGTGTATGTAATGTGTGTGTTCTGCTGCTAAGGGTGGGCCGTTTCCATCAACAGCAATGCCTTCCATGGGAGAATATACACCAGGGCTGTCCAACTGGCGGCCCCGGGGCCGAATCCGGCCCCGTAGCCTGTTGGACACGGCCCCACCTATGCCCTCAGCCGCCATTTTTAAATTTGAAAAAAATTAAATTTTTTTTTAAAAAATGGCGGCCGGGGGCCGGGGGGGAGGGGGAGGGAGGAGGAAGAGAGCTAGCTCCTCCTCCTTTTCGGTGCCCCCTACCTAGGACGGGGGCCGCGAAAAAGGGCAGAAGGCGGCGCCAAGAGCAGCGCGTCACAGGCCTGGCGTGACGCGCTGCTCCTGGCACCGCCTACTCCTCCTTTTCGGTGCCCCTCCCTTCCTAGGGAGGAGGGGGTGCCGAAAGGAGAGTAGGCGGCGCCAAGAGCAGCGCGTCACGCCAGGCCTGTGACGCTCTGGCTCTTGGCGCCACCTACTCCTCCGGCGCCCCTCCCTACCTAGGGCGGGAGCCGCAGAAAAAGGGCAGAAGGCGGCGCCAAGAGCAGCGTTACAGGCCTGGTGTGACGCGCTGCCCTTGGCGCCACCTTCTCTGCCCTTTGCGGCGCCCCCTCCCTTCCTAGGGTGGAGGGGGCACCAAAGGAGGGAGTAGGCGGCGCCAAGAGCAGAGCGTCACAGGCCTGGCGTGACGCTGCTCTTGGCGCCGCTACTCCTCCTTTTCGGCGCCCCCTCCGCCCTAGGAAGGGAGGGCGCCGAAAGGAGGAGTAGGCGGTGCCAAGGGGCAGCGCGTCACGCCAGGCCTGTGACGCGCTGCTCTTGGCGCCGCCTCTGCCCTTTTTCGGCCGTTTTAGAGGGGCGGGGCCTGGGGTTGGGGCGGGGCCTGGGGTTGGGTCATCAGTGACCTCTTATCCGGCCCTGGACCCCGTAGAAGTTGGACAGCACTGATATATACTATGCTACCACATCAGCTCTTTTTTGTCTTCTAAAGCAGGCTTTCCTTTTGAAAATAAGCATCTACTTTCCTGGTCTCATTTTTTTGACATTTTTCACAACCCAATTAGATTTTGCTAGGGTGGTTGCCTCCCGAAAATAGCTAGCAGTTTTAAAATCATTACAAACCTTCATGCTCCCTTTTTCAGATTTTTCTAGAACAGCAGAGACACCACTAGTAGCTATCATTTCTGCACTTGGCTCATTTTAAAACTCTGGGTCCCCTGCATCCCTACAAGGTCTGGAAGCAGTTGCATACCAGTGAACTTATTCATGATTTCCTTTCTTCCTCCTAAGGAGTTTGGTTTTCATTAGCAGCCCGCTATTACTTACTGACTTGTCTAACCAACCAATCCAGCAGCTGAATCTTCACTGAAATCCTCCATTGTACCTGAAAACCATTGGATTCATTAGAAAGCAAGCTGTGGCTCTCAACATCTACTGCTTGTGGCATCATTTTACCAATGTGGTGTATACCCAATTGGGTCTACAGGTATCGCTGACTAAATCTTCCAGAATCCATGACTATTAACCAAGCTAATGGGTTTGTGAGAATTAGGCTCTGACAACACATGTGAATACAAATTTGGGGACCCCTGATAAGTCCTGTATGAATCAGTGTTGTACTTTGATCATTTTCCTAGTTGCTTAGAAGTTTATAATTCAGAGGTTAGGAACCATGATGGCCACAGTAGAGACAATATGACAGTTTAGAGTAAAACTTGGGGTCCTCCAGAGATTTTGCATTGGAACTCTCAACAGCTTCAACCAGCATGGCCAATGGCCAGGTATAACACAAAGGCTGGTCTATGGACTGTTTCACTGTTGGATCTAATCTCATGGCGGAGGAGCTGCAGGAGGAGGTCCCAGCCGGAGCAGGAGAAAGATCCCCTGGTGGGAACCCACCCAGCGAGGATGATGGGGAGCCTGTGAGAGCGGCGACTCTCCCATGATGGAGCCCATGGACGGCCCTGGGTGTCCAGTCCCCCCCATCCCCAGCAGAAGGGGCGTCGGTGGCAAATTCCAACATGGCGCCGAGCTTGCCTGGCTCGGCGTCTTTAGCCCCACCCCTTCTGCCTACGTCATCACCCATGGATCCACCCTCTGCTGAACCAGAGCTGCCTACGTCATCGGCCATGGCTCCACCCTCTGTTGAATTAGAGTTGCCTGGTTCCCCTGGCCTGACGCCAAGGACTTTGAATATCTCCCAGGTCTTGGCAAGGGCCCCTGGGGGGCAACCTGGACGCCGTGCTGGCAGACTCCCCGTTGACCTGCCGGCTTTGATCATCTCCCAGCATCCTATGTCGCTGGGCAGTAGCCAAAAGAAGCCACGGAAAAACCCGCTGGGCCAGTCAAGATGGCGACGGCTGAGGGAGAGACGTGGACGAGTTGGCAGTCGGCCGCATCAGCCCCTCCTGCCTACGTCCATCCAACCCAGCACCCCCGTGGCCGATAGCAACCCAGACTATGTGGAAGCCATTAGTACTGGGGGCCCTAACTCTGACCCGGGGTCCCAACAGCGGGCTGCCCCCCCCTGCCTCCACCTACGGCTCAGGCTAGCGCCAAGTCGGCATTGAACTTGTTAGCCACCCAAGGTGTAGATCGACGCCCCCAGGAAAGAAGGAGGGCCGGTAAGACCCGAAAGAGATCCTTCCGATCGCGGACCTTCTGGGGGGCCAGCTATAGCCGGAAAGAGAGCCACCTAGTTCGGACCCATGAACCGGCCCTGGTTGGCCAGACTATAAATCTGGGAATGGGGGGTCGGGGACTAGGGGGTTGCCAGCTGAATCGGCGACGAATGTCCGAGACCCCTTGCAGGCCTCCCCTTTTCACGGGGTGTGCCGGAAACTGAACCCCAAGCCAGCTTTTGCCAATCAGGTTCGCTGAGTATCCCAGTGATCTCGGGGCAGGGTGTGTACGGTAGGCGCAGGCCGAATGCTAATGTTACGGCGAGAACCGGACCGAGTCATAGACGGACTCGACCTGGTTCTGACCTGCGTCCTATCCCCAGACACGCTGTTGGTAGACATCCAGTTCTCCCCCCTTCCACTCTGGTGCTGGTAAACGCACGTTCCGTTCGGAACAAGACCGCCACTGTCAGGGAATTTTGTTAAGATCTCAAAGCGGACTTGTTTTGTATCACCGAGACTTGGCTCCAGGAGAGCGACTCCATCTGCCTCCACGAAGTGGTCCCCCCTGACTACGTTGCCACGCACCAGAATAGGAACGAGGGACGGGGGGGTGGCAATACTCTCCCGTGATGGATTACACCTTAGAGCGATCCCTGCACTTGTCACCTCGGGATTGGAGAGTGTTGGTCTAGTGTGGGAGTCCCCGGAGAGCCTGGCGATCCTGCTGGTGTACCGTGCGCCTAGCGCACCGGCGGAGAGCCTGGCGCAGCTGCTGGAGACTGTGTCGGAGTGGGCATTGAGGTTCCCCAGACTTATTGTCCTGGGTGACTTCAATGTCCACGCCGACGCAGCCTCCGTTCCATCTGCAGCCGCGGACCTAATTTCGACCATGGCGACATTAGGCCTCTCCCTGTGTAACTCGGGACCCACACACTCGGCCGGACACACCCTCGATTTGGTGTTCAGCGCAGGGGTTCAAGTGGACCTAGCCTCCGTTATAGAGGTACCATGGTCGGACCACTGTGCTCTAAGTATCCGGGTTGAGCAACCGCCCCCCCCCCCATGCAAGGGCGCCGAACGGATTTTTGTTCGCCCAAGGAGACTTATGGAACCTGATAGGTTCCTGAATGCTCTGAGGGATCTGGAGTCTACCAGCGTCTCAGTCGAGGAGCTAGTCCAGGATTGGAACACCTCACTGGCTAGAGCTCTCGACGAGATTGCTCCCAGGCGCCCTCTCCGACCCCGCAATCATCGGTCTCCCTGGTATACAGGGGACCTCAGGACCATGAAGCGGGAAAGGAGACGGCTAGAGCGCGAGTGGCGGAAACTCCGTGACGAAGCCTCAATATCAGCTTATAAGCTATTCAAAGAGACTTATGAGCATGCTGTCAAGGCAGCCAAAAATGTGCACTTCTCTGCCTTGATAGCGTCTGCAGGCTCACGCCCAGCTCAATTGTTCAAGGTGATTCGATCTCTGACGACGGTCCCTACCGTCCCAAAAAATAGCGATCAGGCCCCCACTGCCGGTGCTTTCCAGAGCTTTTTCACAGACAAGATACTGAGCCTCCGCCGGGACCTTCCGGCCACAGTTGATACAGTAAGAGAGCTAGAGACTCCGTGGCCCTCCGCCCGGCCCACCTCGACCGGTTTCGCCACTGGACGCAGATGCTGTTGATAAGATTGTGACTGCAGCCCGCCCTACCACCTGCTCCCTCGACCCGTGCCCCTCCTGGCTTGTTAGATCTTGCCTGGAGGGGCTACGTGGGCCTCTGTTGAAAATCATTAACAGCTCCCTTGAGCAAGGAGTCTTTCCAGAGTGCTTAAAAGAGGCGGTGGTAGCTCCATTACTGAAGAAACCATCATTGGACCCTGCGGTTCCCTCCAACTACCGCCCAGTGTCGAATCTTTCATACCTGGGCAAGGTGGTTGAGAGGGCAGTAATGGAGCAGCTGCAGTCCTTCTTAGATGATACAACATGGCTAGACCCCTTCCAGTCCGGCTTCCGTTCGGGGCATGGGACGGAGACGGTCCTGGTCTCCATCACAGACCAACTCCGCTGCCAGCTCGACCAAGGCGGGTCTGCGCTGCTCGTGTTATTGGACCTCACGGCAGCGTTTGACACGGTCGACCACAATCTTTTGATCCACCGCCTGGCCATGGCTGGAGTGAGGGGGACTGTCCTTAAATGGCTGACCTCCTTCCTCCGCCAGCGGTCACAGCGTGTGAGGAGGGGCGGGGTGGTCTCTGAGGGCTCCCCACTGGTTTGTGGGGTCCCTCAGGGGGCCATTCTCTCCCCTCTGTTATTTAACATCTACATGCAGCCGCTTGCACAGCTGGTGCGGAGTTATGGGCTGGCCTGCCACCAGTACGCTGATGACACCCAGCTCATTCTGAGGATGGAGGGCAGGCCGGGATCCGTCCCTGATAATTTCCAACATTGCCTTGAAGCCGTCACTGGATGGCTGCGAGCCAGTAGGTTGAGGGTGAATCCGGCGAAGACGGAGATCTTGTGGCTGGGCCGCCCGGGCGGGGTGGGTGCCCGGCTTCCGACCCTGGACGGTGCGGCGCTGCACCCAGCGCCATCAGTGAAGAGCCTGGGCGTCCACTTGGACTCCCAGCTGACCATGGAGGCCCAGGTCTCCATGGCCAGCAAGGCTGCGTTTTCCATCTCCGCCAGGCAAGGAGGCTGGCCCCTATCTCTCCCGGGACGACCTAGCCACGGTGATCCAAGCCACGGTCATCTCGAGGCTAGATTACTGTAACGCGCCACGTTGGCCTGCCTATGTCGTTGATCCGAAGCTCAAGCTGGTGCAGAACACTGCCGCCCGGCTCCTGTCTGGGGCCCCAGCAGGTTGCCGAATAACACCAATTTTGCAGGATCTGCACTGGCTACCTATTGAGCACCGGGTCGCCTTCAAAGTGTTGGTTCTTACCTTCAAGGCCATCCACGGCCTGGGGCCAGCGTATCTGAGGGACCGTCTCGCCCCATATCGCCCACCGAGATCGCTACGGTCCGAAGAGGCCAACTTATTGGTAATACCATCTTGAAAGCAGGCCCATCTAACATCTACTCGCCGGATGGCGTTCTCTGTGATAGCTCCTACGCTATGGAACGCCCTCCCGGCCGAGGCCAGAGCCCTGAGGGACCTACTCCCTTTCAGACGGGCCTGCAAAACTTATTTGTTTGGGCAGGCCTTTGGGGAGTAGGCCCTGTATATGCTCACTGGGTGACTCTTTGGCTACTGTTTTACTGTTTTAATTGTTTAATAGCTATTGTACGTTTTAACTGTGATTTTATCGCTATGTGTTTTATGTTGAACCTCTGGCGTTTGTGCCACTGGCTTTTGTGAGCCGCCGCGAGCCCCCGGGAGTCGGCGGTGCAGAAATCCCAACAAACAAACAAATAAATAAATAAATGGATACCATCAACAAACCGTTATCAAAATAAGACATCAGGTTATAGTCTGATCATGTTCTAGAGCTAACTCAGTCTCCATTTTCTTTATTGTTGTGTACCTTCAAGTTACATCTGACCTATGGTGATCCTAAAGTGAAACTATCAGAGGGTTTTCTTGGTAAGATTTATTCAGAAGTTGTTTGTCATTGGTTTCCTCTGAGCCAGTGACTTACCCAAGGTCACACAATGAGTTTCATGGGCAAGTAGGGGTTCAAACCTTGGTCTTCAGAGTCAAAGTCCAATGATCAAACCACTACACCACACTGAATCTATCATTAATGTTGGCACAGGAAGCTTATAATCCAAGTTGGTTGGAATGAGTACCTGTTCCCAACTTGAACTATTGGTCTCCTGAGTTCTTTGGTTTCTTAGATTTTCCTATGATTTTCTGGGGCATAGGTTTTCTGGGTCCTATTCCTTCTTCAGATGATGTTCTAGTCATGCATGACATGGTAAAATATGTGTTTGGGGGCAGAAGGGGAAATTATTATGTATGACATCTGCACACTATACCTCTGTCCCCAGAGAGGTGCCCTGCTGATGTGAGAAGGCCTACGCATACCCATTCCACATATGTGATTTCTTGTCATCTGAGCATTGTGGGATGGAGCAACAGGGAAGAGCAAACTGTAATGTCACTCAGGAAATATGTGAATCAGCATAAGAGGAAGAGGGACCAACTGCCCAATCTAACAAAAAATGTCTCAATATCCTTGCAAGGCTGCAGCTCCTGGGGACTCTTAGAGGACACCATACAAATTATGTATTTGAAGAAGCTGTTTACTGTACGTTTGTAGAGCGAACAAAAGGTGAAAGCTGTATTTAAACCCATATTTGAATAGGTAGGTGGATGAAGACTATATTAATGGAAAACACTTTAAAAACACCTTTGAACTTTTATATTCAACTTGTTTTTGAAAATACTGAATGTGCAAAACTGGACGTAGATGAAATGTCTAATGCACATTCTTGATAGTATAGTTGTTATAATTGCATGACCAACCAATTTAACCCAAAGTTTTCTGTTCAACAAGCTTCTTGGAGAGTGTGTTGGGAGAGCCTTCATTCTTCCACCCACTGAAGAGGAGACAGGGCTTAGTGGCTTAAAAACCAAATATAGTTGGCCTTCTGTATCCACGGATTCCACCATCCACATCTTGAAGATATTTTGTAAAAATCCAACAAGCAAACCTTGATCTTGTCATTTTGTATGAAGTCCACTATTTTACTATGCAATTGTACATAATGGGACTTGAGCATCCATGGGGCCAAAAGCCAGTGGATACCAAGGATCTTTTGTATCTCTGTGACTTAGGCTGGATCTACACTGCCCTATATCCCAGAATCAAACACTTTGAACTGGATTATATAAATCTACACTGCTAGATAATTTGGGATAAGCAGATAATCTGGGATCAGATTACAGGATGTAGGGCAGTGTGGAATGTGCCACAGAGGGACATAATTTGACTACTGCAACTGTTGGGCAAGAAGGAGCACAGCCAGGTGACATTGGTCAGCACTGGAAGCTTTCAGTAGCTCAGTAATGGATTAGCCATTCAAAAACCAAAGCCCTAGTTTGATAAAATGATGCATTAACTGGATTAGTTTTGATTGCTGTTATGATGCAATATGGTGTCTTTTTGCATGTCTATTTGTTTATATCATGTTTCTCATGAAACCTAGACCTTTTTTTAAAAAAAAAAGAACGTATAAATTATAACACTAAACCACAATTTGACTGTTTATTGTATTAAAATAAGCAAATTAAAAGCCATTTAGAAACACATGGTGGAGAGCAAGTACAGCCCTTCCTTGAAAAGTGCCTTCCTCAGCAGAGAGTCAGTTATGTCTGAGTAATTTGATAATCTGATAATGAATCTGATCAGGGTCTGGGCTGCTTATTTTGGGGAGGTGGGCAACTAGTGGCCCTCCCGAGGCTGTTGGACTGCGGCTCCCATCAGCTATAGACAGTAAGCTCATGGTGGAAGATGATGAGAATGGCAGTGTGAAGGGAAGCTAGTCAAAGCCAGCCAGTCAGAATCCAGGGAATGCTGTGAAGAGGGACAAAGAGAAGGAAGGAAGGAAGGACGGAAGGGTGCAAATTAGAGGTCCACCTGCTAAAGAGTCAGGAGTGAGATTGGGAAAATGTGGGATCCCGTGAGGGCAGCCAGACACAAGCAGGAAGATTTGAAAAGAGTTGTGGAAGTTGCAGGTGAGGAAGGAGTTCAGAGTTTCTTGTCTGATATTCAGTCAGCGTTCCACATTGGTGAGTTTCACGTTTGTCAGTTTGATGATTCACAAATTGGATTAAAATGTTATCTCAAGCAATCTTCAGTGCAACTCAATGGTCAATTTCTGGCTGAGGTTGACCACAGAATTGTGCTGGAGGACCTAGAAACTCCTAGAAGAGATTTTCTCACGTTAAAAATTGCAATTAAAAATGGTTTTCACTTTTCCTGGGATCTTGTTTCTCTAACACCAACAGATGTGGAGGGCATTTGTTTTATAATAAGTATTCATTTTATTTTCTGTCTGGCTATTCCATTTAAGATTTGCTAAGGAGGTTGGTCTGAGAACCAAGTTAATCAACGCAGCCATTTATCCATAACAGGGAATCACCTTGAGATCTGAGTACCAGAACCAGAGAAGGATCTTGAGGATAAATGGGCAAGGTGAGTGACAGCAGACCAAGCATTGGTACATTGGGGCCAGCGTGGAATGGGGGATCTGTCATAGCAGGTTGTCCCACAATCTCTACAGGGCTGCATGTGATCCACCCCAATCTGGTTCCTGAAGTGAAATCTTGCCTTCTTTCCATCAGCAGAGCCACCCATTTACAATATGATCTCCAAATGGAACCCTTTTTTCCCTCAATGGGCCTCCAAACACAATAGCCACAGATGCCTAGAAAATGACTGTGACTTGGGAGAAAGTGCTTCTATTCAACACGTCCCTTTCTTTGACCCTATGAATTGGTTGCAGCTGGAGAGAAGTGAGGAAACACTGGGTGTAACACACACTCACACTCGTGCGCACATACTTTTTATATATAACTGGCATTAATGAACAGTATGATCCACAAATTGGTAGTGCTTTGTGGTTGCCCAGCCACGAGAGCTAGTTGGGTTCCTCCAGAGTAGAGCACTGCTGTGGCTCCTGATGCAATGAGCATGATGGACGGGTGGCAGTGAACCAGGAGCTGAGGGCCCTTGTTTAGAGCACCCAGAGATGCAACTGCCAGGAGGACTCATTTGGGGGAGAAAGAGGATGCACAGCAGGGAGGCCTCTTTCCTTTTGGAGACAAGAATGCCTGAAATTGCACTAGAAGACTACTCAGCCAATTCAGCCGTTGCCCCTTGGGGAGAGATGGCACTTACGGAAAAAGCCGCTCCTAATTTCTTTTCAGGGCAAAACAAAAATACCCGAAACACCAGAGTGACACTTCCTCTTTCCTGATCAGTAGCAAAATTCAGCATGGCTGGGTTCACTTTACTTCACAGGAAAGAAAACAGAATCTTGGGCTGCTTTTATCAAGACCGCACCAGCAATGTTGTTTTAAAAGTAGAAGCAAATACAGGACATTAAAGAGGACTGGACGCCCTGAAAGCCCTCCGCTTTTCCTGGCCAGCATGGCTTTTCTCCCCCAGGTTCTATTCAGGACACATTTGCTGCACTCACAGGTTTAATAGTCATTTCTCTTCTCTGGGGAAGCCAGGACAATTAAACTGGTATAAAACCAATATATACTGTACATGCAGTTCAGGTATCTCCATAGCCTCAGAACTCTTCTCAGTATTTTGTTATGATCTTTGCAGCCCTGAGTTTCTTTTCTATTCTGAGAAAGGAAAGATACAATCAGATTGAGATTGTATTTCATTCTCTTAAAAGATTTGAATCCAAAACAACAAAACAATCACAATTCCCAGATTTGTGCTTCTCAAACATTCATTTCACGTAGTAGGGCTCAGATTGATTTTCAGTTCATTCGCATTAGAGTAATTTGCTTTCTGTCCAAAGTTGCTCTCTTTTTTTCATTATCAGTCCTTTTCTCCTCCACTCCCTCCTTCACTTTTATATTTCTGTAGACTTACTCTCATTTAGCTCTACAAATGGGCTACTAATTTTCACATTTGATGACAAAATTCTTGTTGAACCGGATCTTCTAAAACAGTGTTTTTTGATCTGCGGCACATTTTTTACATTTACAAAATCCTGGGGCACACCACCAACCAAAATGACACAAAATGACACTCTAACACAGTAATACATATAGTTAATATGTTTTAAATGTATTTATACACTCAGTGTGAAACCTGGACCTGTTTCGATGAACACAACATAGATATCCTGGCAGGAATGGCAGAAAGACACAAACTTCCCACACAGAACTCCCATAACCAAGAGAAAATACTATAAGAGTTTGGTGGGCATTGACCTTGGGTTTTGGAGTTGTAGTTCACCTATATCCAGAGAGCACTGTGGATTCAAACAATGTTGGATCAGGACCAAACTTGGCATGAATACTCAATATGCCCAAATGTGAACACAGATGGAGTTTAGGGAAAATAGCGTGAGTGTGTTCAGGAGGGGAGGGGGGAGGAAGGAAGACGTGACCCGTGCGGGCGCTACTGTGCAGACTCGCCCCAGAGCAAAGCAAGGCAAAGCGAGCAGAGCGAAGCTGGGAAGAAGGGAGCCCGAGTGGAAAAGAAAAAGTGTCCAGCAGGAGGGGGAAGAAAGGGTATTGGAGGTTCCGCTTTCCCATGGCACACCTGATGATCACTCACGGCACACTAGTGTGCCACAGCACACTGGTTGGGAAACACTGTTCTAAAATATAAAGGCCCTCATGCGCTTTTCTCACCTCACCTGGCTTTGGAGACAAAGAAAAGTCCAAAACATGGTTTAACAGGATTATGGAGATACCAGGTCCTGTTGAGAAGACAATCAGAGTTGTTGTCCCAAACATCTTCCCATTCTGGGAAGACAAAGTAAGAATCCCAAAGATGTCCATTGCTGATGGGATTGCAATCAAGGTTTCTTCCTTTGTCCCATAGATAGCCAAGATTTCCAAAAAGCGTGTTCTGGGCAGAGGGCAGGTGGACTCTTGCTGAGATCCAGGAAGATCCTTTATTTCATAGATTATGTCCCATCTCTGGTTCCCACACAGGGCATGGGATGGGTATCTGGAACTGATCAAGAGGTTGTTTGAGAGGTTATTGTAGTTCATGTACATTTGCTTTCATTTTTAGAGAATAATAATAACAATAAGAGTTAATGTAGTGTTCTTAGTATAGGCTTATAGAGGGAAAGGGGGATGCATAGATGAGGTTTCGCTGTTGCTGAGCATAAGGTGGGGAAGGCTATTTGCCTTACCTATTTGCAATTTATCCCCTCCACTCGTGCAATTTATCCCCTCCACTCATTTGCATAGGAAAAAGTAAAAATAAAAGAAATATAGAGAGATATATTGTAGCAGAAGTTTGGAAATGGAGGTGCTTTTGATGCATTGTAGTTGTTTGGATTGTAGCTTGGCTGGGGGGGAAAGGAGAGAGAAAGATTGTGAGGCAATCTCCAGTGAAGCTCTGGAAGCTGAATAGCTGAGCTGGGTGGGTAGTGTATATTAGGGGGGGGGGTCCTGGGTGGCTCAAGGGAGACTGTGGGGATGGTGGCCTTTTCCATTCATCTGGCCTTCCGTCTTTGGGAAGCTATAATTCCTGCAGGGACCTTACAATGACTTCTTTTTATTAGGGGTGGGGTTGGGGGTCTTTGATAACACAAGCTACCATCGATACTATTCAAAAGAGGTGCTTAAATTTCTCATCCTCCCCTCCAAGAACTCATTACACTCCATCCTTACTGTACTTCTTATTCAAGTACCATGAGTAAACCTACCAAATTCCAAATATGAGAAGTCCTCAAGTTGCAAACAAGATAGAATCTGTAGGTTTGTTCTTAAAATTAAGTTCTTTTTAATTTGTATGTAAGTCAAAACAGGTACATTTTAAAAGTGTAACTCCAGCCAAAAATATATAGTTTAGCTTTGGATAGCATAGGGAAGGGTTAACACCCCTGTGGTGTTTGTTTTGCTGTCTGTGCCCCTGTTTAGAAGATTTCACCTAATTTTCTGTCCCTGTAAAAATTGGATTTTGAAAAAAAAAACTTGTTATGGAAACAAGGATTGGTGAGAAAGCTCCTCTTTCCCATGATAATTCTTTCAGGGGTTAATTTCCCTTCCAAGGGGTAGATTTATCTTGCTTCCTATTGTCTCACTCCTGTTCTTAACTATGAGTCATTTGCAAGTTGGATGTCTGTAACTCAGGGGACTGTCTTTATGAATGTTTATTGTACCAGAAAGCCCAGGGAGAGAGGGGCGCAGATTTGAAATGTGAAAATACATCCTGTAGCCACTCCTATGTGGATGGGAATTAAGGATGGGATTTAATTTAAATCCTTTGCAACCCTTTGGCTTTTCAGTTACTTTGAAAGCAGTGGATTTGCATAGGAACAAATTATTTAGAAATAATGAAGGAAAATGTTGAAGAAACATTTGAAGAAACCCTAGAAAGATTACATCTTCTGCTTTGTCCTCACCACAACATTGCAGCTGAGTCTTGGTGGATGCATAAACTAAGCTCAGTAGTCTCTTCCCAAGGTGCCCTTGGAATGAAACAATCAGGGCTCAAAAGAGAATGTTGTTTACCTGACCTCATGACTCACTCCAGTTAAAAGATCTAGAAAGTTCTGGGTCTTGTTAAAGCCTGAAAAATATCTGAACAGAGCCAGATTGAGAAGAATTGAATAGATCTTAGACTAGAATTCCCCTGCTGCATTAACCACTGGCCACACTGGCTGGCAGTGACAAAATGTGTGGTCCAGCACATCTAGGAGGGCCCTACGTTGGGGTTGACTGTCACCTTCTCCAAACGATGTTGGACTGTAACCACTAGCTTTCCTTCCATTGACTATTCTGGCTAGGACTGCTGGAAGTTGCAGTCCCAAACTTTGGAGGGATGCATGGTTCTCACCTCAGGCCCAATAGATTCCCACCCAAGGTTGATTTGATCTGAACAAATACAATGGTTTGCAACTGGTGTTGTAGATGGATATGCTTTCCATATTTATTTGCCTCTCTTCCATTAAAGCACAAGACAAAAGATCAAGTAACTCATTCAACTTTATCCAGTGTATCAGTCTATGGAGTTGCAGGAGCTTCTGCTTTGCATTACTTCCTAGTGTTTTCACTTTTCTGTTTAACCAGTGAATTCTCAGTTAAAATTATTTAGTTCCAACTGCTGTGGGCTATTGTGAGATTCTGCTAGGCATAGTATTTTTGAAGGCTTTCATGGCTGAAATCACTGGGTTGTTATAGGGCTTTCAGGCTCTATGGCCATGTTCTAAAAACATTGTTCCTGCCGTTGCCGCTGCTTCAGTTAGTCCAACGGTCGGCAGCCAGGTTGTTAACCAGAGCAGCATACAGAGAGCGTACCACTCCTTTGTTGCGCCAGCTCCACTGGCTGCCGATCAGCTTCTGGGCACAATTCAAAGTGCTGGTTTTAACCTTAAAAGCCCTGAATGGTTCTGGCCAAGATTACCTGTCCGAACATATCTCCTGCTATGAACCATCATGAAACTTAAGAGCGTCAGGAGAGCCCCTGCTCTTGATCCCACCACTTTCGCAAACGTGGTTGGTGGAGATGAGAGACAGGGCCTTCTAAGCAGTGGCTCCCCGTCTGTGGAACTCTTTCCCTAAGGACATCAGGTTGGCCACCTCCCTCCTGTCCTTTAGAAGACAACTGAAGACTTGGCTTTGGGACCAGGCATTCGACTAGTGGTTAGCGGCAACTTGGATAGGAAATTTTTGAACATTGCAACATTGGATTTACTTGGCTGGATCTTGGTTTTAGCGGCACGTTAATTTATTGTTAATGAATTTGTTAATGTATTGTATAATGTTTTAAATTGAGTGTTAATTGAAATGTTTATTGTATATGTTGATAGCATCATTGATGCTTATGTGAGGCTGCCCTGAGTCCCCTTTGTGGGGAGAAGGGCGAGGTAGAAATGAAATTAAGTAATAACTTAATTAATTTACCTGTTGGCAAGGATGCCATGATTAGCTAATTTATGTGAATATAATGTGGCCTAAACTTTTAAAAGAACATCTGGGGAGGTTTTTTTTTGTCATGTTAGGAGCGACATGAAAAACTGCAAGTTGCTTCTGGTGTGAGACAATTGGCTGTCTGCAAGGACGTTGCCCAGGGGGACACCCAGATTTTTTTGATGTTTTTTACCATCCTTGTGGGAGGCTTCTCTCATTTTCCCGCATGAGGAGCTGATAGAGGGAGCTCATCTATGCTCTCCCAGGATTCGAACCTGTGACCTGTCAGTCTTTAATCCGGCGGCACAAGGGTTTAACCCACTGCGCCACTAGGGGCTCCAGAGTGACCCATGCAAAAGAAGTCAAGGCTCCTGTGCCTTTAAAACTACAGAATGTTTTTTTAAGTTGGTGAGAAATCAATTTTACTATATTTTTATTTTAATTTATATTGTTTTTAATTGTATATTAATTTTAAAACTTTATAGAGGGGAAATAGAGGTAGTTAAGGAATTTAGGTATATGTGTTATAAGTTCTTCATGTAATGTTACAGTTAGTCTGAAACATAGATGTTATACTTCCGTATATATTTCCTTGGCTGCATTATCAATTTTTTTAAAAGTATTTTCATTAGGCAGAGCTTGTTACAGAAACTTTGCTTCCTGACCTTTTATCTTTACACAATTGCTAAACATTGAATCCCCCTTCCCCTGCCTGTTCTTCAAGTACACCAATAAAGGAGGCAAGAGATGCTTTAAAAAGTTGGTCTTAAACATTTTAATCATGGGCAACTTTACTTTAAAGGAAGTCCTGCTGAATCCAATGGAGTTACACTCAGGGAAGTATGCATAAAGAGCCTCAGGCTCTATTGCAGAGAGAGAGAAAGCCTTGGGGAGGCTACCAGGGAGGGAAGAAGTTTTACAACTGAAAATGAGGAGGAAATGGGTTTAGCAGCCTAGGAGAAGGGATTTTCCCCCTTTAAATAAACTGCTGGCTGCTGCATCCTTGTGCCTGGCCCCATCTCCGGCAAGAAGCCAGAGCAGAGTGCAATCAAAGTGGGCCCTCACCTGGGACTCCTTGAGCGGATTCAGGGCTGGTGCCATTGTGTCAGTTGTAAGCATCTTTGAGAATCCTGCAGAGAAACCAGGTCAGGAGCCAGGAAGACAGTTCAAAAGCAGAAGCCAAGGCAAAAGGGGGAACCAAAGTCAGAGTCAAGCAAAGCCAAGGTCACCGCCAACGAGTCTGTCAAGCAGAACAGAAAGCTGGGAGCAGCATCAAGCTAGCAAAAGGCAGGTCAGAAACATCGACTGGCAAACACAGACGAAAAACATACACACAGCTATGGATAAAGCCGGTGCAAAAACCACACCAGGCTTTATATGCATGCAAGAAAGAATAAACATTGCCTATTTAAAATTATGTCTTCTTTCTTCTAGAAAAAGCCACATGCACAAACCCCAAAACTATTCTCTTTTAAAAAAAGTGCTTCATAAGAACATCTCCAGCACACTTTGCACACTGAAGAGCAAGACGTACCAAATCCAGCCTTTAGCTGTGAAAGAAAATAGTTTTCTAAGATCTACAGAGACACTCGCTGGAACACCTCAGCAAGCAAGAGTCCAAAAGTGGCAGGCTAAAAGCCAGAACCTCAATCAATGGCTGATACCAAATGAGAGACTTTCTCCTAGGCACAAAGAAAACTACGCAACTTGGAAGGCGCTGAACAGACTGAGCCCTGGCACCACGAGATGCAGAGCCAACCTTAAGAAATGGGGCTACAAGGTGGAATCCACGACATGTGAGTGTGGAGAAGAGCAAACCACAGACCACCTACTACAATGCAACTTGAGCCCTGCTACATGCATGATGGAGGACCTTCTTATGGCAACACCAGAGGCACTCCAAGTGGCCAGCTACTGGTCAAAGGACATTTAATAGAATACCAAGTCTGCAAACTTTGTGTTTTGTTTGTTTGTTTGTTTTTAATGCAATACAACTGTTTCGTTTGCTCCTGGACACGATAAATAGCTGTGAAAGAGTCCTGTCTTAATAATTATGGTTGCCAGGGCTGCTATCCCAGGCCCTGCACTTTGAAGACCAAAACCAGAGTAGTAGAGATACCTAATTGAGATGTTCTGGTGATGTTATTAGGATTCGCCCCTGGTGATGGCATTCAGCGGGATACAGGTGGCCCTCTGTATCCATGGATTCAACCACCCACAGCATGAAAATATTTCCTCTAAAAATTCCATAAAGCAAACATTAATTTGCCATTCCACTATGCCACTGTATAAAATGGGACTTGAGCATCCACCAATTTTGGTATATATGATTGGGGTCCAGAAACCAAACTCTACCAAGGGCCCACTATAAATTTGAGCCCCAGGTGCACAGTGGGTTAAACCCTTGTGCCAGTAGGACTGAAGACAGGTTGGAAGTTCGAATCGGGGAAGAGCACGGATGAGCTCTTTCTGTCAGCTCCAGCTCCTCATGTGGGGACATGAGAGAAGCCTCCCACAAGGATGGTAAAACACCAAAAACATCCAGGTGTCCCCTGGGCAACGTCCTTGCAGACAGTCAATTCTCTCACACCAGAAGCAACTTGCAGTCTCTCAAGTCACACCTGATATGACAAAATTTTTAAAAAACAAAACAACAATTGTTTTCCTGCCAGTGTAAATACAGGGGTGGAGAATCACTGTAGATCCTATCAGTGTAGATCTTATTAGTGTAGTTCTAGAGGTGACCCTCCCAATGCTGTTCTGCCATATCTTCTATGACACCTAGAGAACAGAGTCAATGGATGTAGCATGGAAACTGTTATCAAACCATTGTGATTTTAAATTAAGAACATAAGAACATAAGAAGAGCCATGCTGAATCGGACCTCAGCCCATCTAGTCCAGCATTCTGTATCACACAGTGGCCCACCAGTTGTACACGGGGATCTCGAGCAGAAGGAGGGCAAAACCCTGACCTGCTCCCGACCCCCACAACCAGTACCCAGGGAAATCCTGCCTACCTCAACCAACTCCGAGGTGGCACTTGAATGTCCTTTTCAGTAACTACCGATACACTTGGTATCCATGAATCTGTCTAATCCTGCCTTGAAGTTGTTCAGGCTGACAGCTGTCACAACCTCTTCTGGAAGTGAGTTCCATAACCCAATGACCCTCTGGGTGAAGAAATATTTCCCTTTATTTGTCCTAATTTTCCTACCTTGGAGCTTCAGGGAGTGCCCTCTAGTCCTAGTGTTTTGTGACAAAGAAAAAAAAATTCTTTATTCACCTTTTCTATCCCATGCATGATTTTATACACTTCGATCAAGTCACCTCTTAGACGCCGTCTTTCAAGGCTGAAAAGACAAGGCGTTGCAACCTGGTTTCATAAGGGAGCCGCTCCATCCCTTGGATCATTTTTGTTGCCCTTTTCTGTACCTTTTCCAGTTCCGTTATATCCTTCTTAAGGTGCAGAGACCAGAATTGTACACAGTACTCCAAATGTGGCCTTACCATAGATTTGTAGAGAGGCAATACAACATTTGCCGACCTATTTCGATTCCCTTTCTGATCATGCCTAGCATATAATTTGCTTTTTCACTGCTGCTGCGCACTGGGTTGACATCTTCATTGAGCTGTCACCAAAACCCCAAGATCCCTTTCCTGGTTTGTCTCGAAAGCTTTGACCCCATCAATTGGTAGGTGTAGTTGGGGTTCTTTGCCCCGATGTGCATGACTTTACACTTGTTTAGGTTAAAATGCATTTGCCACTTTGTTGCCCATTCACTCAATTTCGAGAGATCTTTCTGGAGCTCTTTACAGTCAGTTTCATTTTTAACTACCCTGAACAATTTAGTGTCGTCTGCAAACTTTGCTACCTCAGAATTCACTCCTACATCCAGATCATTAATGAATAAATTAAAAAGTAACGGACCCAAAACTGAACCTTGGGGTACGCCACTTCTCACCTCTTTCCACCCAGAGAAATGTCAGTTTATTACCACCCTTTGTTTCCTACAGTTTAGCCAGGTTCCAATCCAGGACAAGACCTGTCCTCTGATTCCATGGCTGAAGAGCTTATTTAGGAGCCTTTGGTGAGGACTTTGTCAAAAGCCTTTTGAAAGTCAAGGTAAACAATATCAATTGGGTCCCCTTTATCTATGTGTTTATTTACACCCTCAAAGAATTCTAACAAGTTAGTAAGACATGATTTGCCTTTGCAGAAACCATGTTGATTTTCTTTCAGCAATGCCTGTTCTTCTATGTGCCTAGTAATATTTTCTTTAATAATGGTTTCCATCCCTTTGCCTGGAACTGAGGTTAAACTGACTGGTCTATAATTTCCTGGATCACCTCTGGATCCTTTCTTGAAGATCGGTGTTACATTTGCCTCCCTCCAGTCCTCGGGTACAGTGCCTGATCTTAGAGAAAGGTTATATATCTTAGCTAGAAGTTCAGCAATTTCACACTTGAGTTCCTTAAGAACTCTGGGGTGGATGCCATCTGGACCTGGTGATTTGTTGACATTTAGTTTAGTAAGGCATATGAGAACATCCTCCTTGTTTATCTCTATCTGTTTTAATTCTTTTAATTCCCTCCCTGAAAAAACTGACTCAGCTGCAGGCATATGTTGTCTGTCCTCCTGTGTGAAAACGGAGGCAAAGAAGTCATTTAGCCGCTCAGCAATCTCTTTGTCTTCACTGATTTTCCCTTTCAAATTGGATCATATGATTTTAATTTTTTTGTTTTAATGTGCTGTTTTTCACTGGTTGGTTTCTAATGTTTTAACGTTTTTCTTATTTACCAATGATATGTGTATGGCATCTAATAGTTGCCTTTGTAAGGATGCCCTGAGTCCCCTTTGGGGTCAAGAAGGACTGGATAGAAGTATGGTAAATAATTATTTATTTATTTAGTGGGTAGGGGATCTTCCCATATCCACATGTTCTAGACTGCAACTTCCATAGCCCTAGACACCAAAACTAATGGGGAGGAATTCTCCTAGTTACAGTTCAATAACAGTTTGAGGGCAATCTAATTCTCCCCCTTTATTTCTTTGCTTTGCTTTATGTCTTTCCTTTCTCAACTGGCTTTTGAAGTGGCTTGCAATAAGATTCAATAAAAAGGTATAGGTTAATTTTTTGAAAATTGTAATACTGAAGTAGAATTAAACAAATTATAATATTGAAGTGAATAACACTTTAAAAGCACATCGGAAATATCACACCCACCTGTTAAAAGCTCTTTCTTCAGCAAACAGTCAATTGTCAAAAGCTACACTGAGTAAAAAGTCATTTGCCTTTTTAATAGTCTCATATCCCCCACCTCTGGTTTAGATCTCACACTGGTCTGAACCGCTATAAGGCAACTCCTGAAGTGTTATCTGAGGCTGGAACTACACTGCCATATAATCCAGTTTCTGATTGAAGATTATCTGCTTTGAATTGGATTATATGGCAGACTCTTATAATCCCGTTCAAATCAGATAATCTAGGATCAGATACTGGATTATATGGCAGTGTAGATCCAGCCTGTGTCTGCTGAGGGACCACAGTAGGTCCTTAAGAAAGAAAATAATCACTGTTCATCTCTTGGTTTTGGGGCCCTTCCACACTGCCCTTTATCCCAGGATCTGATCCCAGATTATCTGATTTAGACTGGAATATATGAGTCCCCACTGCCAGAAAACTTGCGATAAACAGACCATCTGGGATCAGATCCTGGGATAAAGAGGCAGTGTGGAAGGGCCCCTAGTCTCCTCCTGACTGCTGATTGACAAGTGATGTGCATACATATTAGACAGCCACAAATAGTTTGGTACTGCTACTTGTGAAAAATCAAAGCAACTCTCTTGTCTTATATTTTTAGAAAGCTTTAAGCAAAGCAAGGAAAACACCAAATGGCCTAAGTGAGCATGTTAGAGAGGAAGACTCCCAGTTGCCCACCCAAACCCCGAATAACGAGCCGACAACAATAACGACACGGACAAGTAACTTTGGGTTCAAATCTTTGGGCAACATTTATTGTTACCTATTGGATTCCTGACCACTAACTCAAGGGGGGTGCTAGGAATCAATCAACTTCAACCAAATTTGGGGGCGAACACCGAGGCTGATCTGCCAAAACACCAGATCCAGCCAAACCAAGGAAAGGGTAAGGGGCCTACTCACCCGAGCTTGAGCATGGCCCCCCACCCTTCCAGGGCCATCCAATCCACCTCACTCAACAACAGAACTTTACTGTGAGGCTTTAACCAACTGGCCCTCACCCCTAAAGGGGGTGCCTTCCGGTGAACACCAATTAGGGAATTTCCCTAACAACCAACCGACTCTCTATTTAAACTAACCTAGTTAAACAAAAACACCACAACCACATTAGCCCCTAATGAATTTAGGGAGGTGGGCAAAAATCCTCCCGGCTTAAACGCAGCAGTAGGAGTCAAAATACCTCAACCTGGCCCCTAAGGTGGCCTGAATTGAAACCAAGGGCGGGAGTGGTGGGACGCTGAACAAGCTAGCAATGGCTTGTTGAGGCGGGGCCTCGAAAGCCCCCGCCCCAACGCCAGAAGGTTCCTTCCGGAACCTTCGCTCTCATCGGAGCCGGGGGGGCAAATCCCTCTCATCCCAGCAGGCTGGGATGAAATGTCGTTGCCCACCCAAACCCCGAATAACGAGCCGACAACAATAACGACACGGACAAGTAACTTTGGGTTCAAATCTTTGGGCAACATTTATTGTTACCTATTGATTCCTGACCACTAACTCAAGGGGGTGCTAGGAATCAATCAACTTCAACCAAATTTGGGGCGAACACCGAGGCTGATCTGCCAAAACACCAGATCCAGCCAAACCAAGGAAAGGGTAAGGGGCCATCCAATCCACCTCACTCAACAACAGAACTTTACTGTGAGGCTTAACCAACTGGCCCTCACCCCTAAAGGGGGTGCCTTCCGGTGAACACCAATTAGGAATTTCCTAACAACCAACCGCCACAACTTGGGGGCAGGTGTCTACCTTGTCCCCAACCCCCACCAATCTTCTAACACCCCCACTAAACCTTGCTGGATGTCTAATAAAAACATGTAGTTGCCCTCATCCGACAAGTGAACCCCGTCACTCCGGAAAATCCCATGATTTTCCGGATGCAGAAATCTATGAGGCACATAAGATCCGTTGGCACCATGTACCAACGACCTCATTGCCCTGTTCACACGCTTCAGCGCCCTAACCAAGAGCCTGAAGTCGCCCCCACCGGGCCAGCACATCCTCGGCACAATTGCCGACCACACGATGTGCACCGCGGGCCATGCCCGCCAGATTGCATACAGATCGGCCCGAGCCTGCAGGTACAGCGCTCGGCCGGTCAGCAATCCCAGGTCATTCCCTCCCAAATGAATGACCAGAATATCCGGGGGTGGGACCCCCCTTCCGTGGAACAACAATGGCCAAAGCCCGTCCCACCGCAGACCACGTCTGCCCAGCCACTGCACATCCAACCGGGATGCCAGGCCTAACTGTCGTCCGAGGGGTGACTGGAGCGCTGCCTTCTCCGCCCAATACACATAGCTGTGCCCGCAGATCAGGACCTTCAGCCCCGGCGCATCCCATCGGACCTGCAATGAAAAGAAACTGGGCAACATCAAACCGCTTACAACTGAACATTACGAACATAAACTTTGTAAGCGTCCGATCGCCACTCCCGAGGACCTAATTGCTTCGGTGCCATACCCCCATTGCAGCTGCAGAGGACGCCGCGCCAATTCGGCAGGAGTGGGTTCGAACTTCACCCCTTCCAAGCCCAATAATTTCAAGGCCTTTTTAGTGACTGCCCAAAACTGAAATTTAGACAGTGGCGTCCCGTCCAGATGGCAAAAAAGATAACCGGTACCCATGCCACGAACGGCCAAATATTGTGACATGGCACGCACCGGACACAACTCCTCGTCACTGGCTCTCCCCAAACGGACCAAAGAGCCCTTACCAGCCTGATCAGTTTTGAAACCCTGACATTCAAGGCCAAAGTGTCCTGATCCAAAGAAATGTCAGATAGTAGAGGGCCCTATGAGAGAGGTCTTCCTTTGATGAAGCCACCAACTCACTGACTCTAAAGGCCCCAAAAAATGCGGTAAGGGCAGCCGAATGGAACAAAGCCTGTTCGTAACGGGAGTCACACACCGATGACCACACCTGGCCCAGACCCTTCAAAATCTCAGGGGTGAAGGGTTCCCTGGAGTCAACAGACCTGCCAATTTGTCTGGACCATCCAGCCATCAATTTGTGAAGGCGAAAATCGTTAGTCGGGTCTTGCAGGCCCTGCGCCTTGAACCAGTAGGCCAGCGCTGACAGTTTAACCCGGATGGTACGGGCAGCAAGACCCCGCCTGTGATGATAAACACAAAACTGGGCGATGTGGTCATACGGCACAGGGAAGGTCTCAGGTAAACCATAATACTCCTGAACTCCCAAAACTCCTGACGGCCTGGAAGTATCGCGTCGGGAGCTGGGGGCTAACGCCAGCGCCATGCCGACCGCTACTGCCGTCCTCCAACCAGCCAGAGATGGTCTGGCATGTTTTTCGGGGAGGACCTCTGCGTTGGCGCCATTGCCTGAAGCGCTCCATCTGCATACGAGACAGAGCGTCAGCCAATGAGTTATCGAGCCCTGCAATGTGGAATGCCCGAAACAATATGTTCGCCTCTAAACACTGAAGCGTAAACGCACGCAACAGGCCCATAACCCTGCGGGAACGTGAAGTGAGCGTGTTGATAACATGCACAGTGGCCATGTTATCACACCAAAAATGCACAGTGGAGTTGGCAAACCTCTCAACCCAAATGTGCACTGCCACAAAAATAGGAAAGAATTCCAGAAAAGTCAGATCAGATGTAACGCCCAAACTGTGCCATCCCTCAGGCCACAGTTGTGCACACCACTGACCTTCAAAAAGAGGCATCCGAAGCTACCTTCAGGGCATCCTTTACTAGCAAATCCTGTCGCCAAAAGGAAATGCCATTGAAATTTGAAATAAAACTCAGCCAAATTTCCAAATCTGATTTGATGTCCTTGGTAACCCGGATACGGTGATGCGGCAAAACGGTGCCAGAAATTGCATCACACAACCTGCGCAGGAAAGCCCTGCCAGGAGCCACCACCTTGCAAGCAAAGTTCAGGTGACCTATCAACACCTGGAATTCTTTCAACGTGGCCTTTTCTTGAGCATAAACTGCTCGATCCTGAGCTTCAGGTCCGCCACCTTCCTAATGGCAACCTGGAATATTGGTGCACCGTATCCAACTCCACCCCCAGGAAAGTCAGAACCGAGGCCGGCCCCTCCGTTTTTCCTCGGCTAGGGGCACCCCAAGCTCTGGGTAAAGTCGCGTGAACGCGCCAAACATCGACTCAAATTCACCTGAACCAAAACGCCCCAAGAAAAGGAAGTCATCCAAATAATGGACCACCCCGCTAAGGCCCGCCTCGGTTCTGACCGCCCATTCCAAAAAGGTACTACACGTCTTTCGACGCGGCGCACAGCACGGAACAACCCATGGGTAATCTTGCGATCGATGTAAAACAAGCCATCGAACCGAAAACCCAACAAATTAAAATCCGCTGGGTGGACCGGGAGCAATCTAAAAGCAGATTTGATATCACACTTAGCCAATTCCGCTCCCGGCCCGTGTCGCTTTACTACCCGCACCGCCGCATCGAAAGACGTGTAGTACACTGTGCACAACTTTCGTCCGGTATCGCATCATTCATAGAGCTGCCCTCGGATAGGACAGATGATGAATGAGGCGATACTCGCCGTGCCTTCTTAGGCACAATTCCCAACGGGAAACTCGCAAACTATCAACCGGGAGAGACTCAAACGGTCCCAACACCCGTCCCTCCCTCAACTCTTTGGCAATCTTTTGCCTCACCACCTCCTCCATCCCAATTACCGACTTTAAATTGGGAGAAAGACGTGGTGCCCTAGGACCCAGGGCTGGAATGCGGAAGCCGAAGGTGAACCCGGACAACAGATATTGTGCCGCGGTTCGATTCGGGTAAATCTTCAGCCACTGTCCTAGCGGGCCCAGTTTAACTGGGCTGGGGCCCTTTGGGAAGGGTGGCTGAGCCGAAGCCTTTTGGCGTATCCCTCTCTGGGATTCCCCTCCAAGGCTTCCCCTTAGTACACTGCTTTGCCCCGTGCTGCCCGCCGCAGGTTGAACAGGCGTGCAGGTACCTGCACACCTTCCTGCTGCATGTCCCCTGGGAGGAGAACTCCCAGCACACCGGCCGCTGCTTCTGTGACTGCCCACCCTGGGCGGCCGACCGAAAGGGCTGCGTACCCTTGGTGTTCTGGACCAGGTGCCCACTGTCCGCCCGGCTCCCCTGGGACCGACTTGGCAGCATTCATCACGGCCAGCCAGAGCTGCTCGTGAATCAGGTCCCACCGTATCCGCGGATGCCGATCGTATTCGAGCCAGGCCTTCCCTATGAACCTGACCTTGGCCCCATAAATAATGTTTAGATACCGAACCAATGACTTCGCCCTGTAGGGCTGGGCATCCACCAGGATGCCCATATAAATTGTGTAACAGGCGAGCCAATTTTCCCAATTTTGCTCCACCTTTCTGTGTTTCAATTTCTCCTTGCCCTCATCGTCCAATTCCTCCCTCTCTTTTTTCTCAAGCTCTTTGTAGAGCAGTGAGAAAATGTCTATATACTCCGCTCGCAAGATCTTCTCCAGCGTCTTGGGGGCCAAATGGGCCCCCAACACTCCGTCTGTTGCGGCCGGCAATATGGGAGCCGTCCACCGGTCGGTTCCCCAATACTGGGTCAGCTCGCCGGTACGCGCCGCCTCCACCGTGACCGCCCCGCAAGCGGCCACCTGCCCCGGCCCCCCCAGGGATAAGTCGGACGACGCCACGACCGCAGCTCCCGTGGAACCCGCTGGGGAGCCTCCCGCCCCAGCCAACACTCCTCCCCCTACCACAGCCACGCCACCACCCGGCGCCAGCGGGGAAGAAGCTCCACACGGCGCCCCCAGGGCACCCCCCAACCCGGGGAACCCACCCCAAGGCCAGAAAGAGCTGGGCTCCCTACCGTGTCCAGAAGGCCCGGCCACCGCTGGTGCTGGACCAGCCGTCTGCGTCGCCGTCTGCGTCGCCACTGCCAAGGCCGCCCGTCCAGGACGCGGCGCCGTCACCGGCCCCGGCTCAGCCACCGCCGCCCGATCTTCCTGCTCGCCAGCCCTGGTCTCGCTCTCCTCCGTGCGTCCGCACGGCTCCATCAGCTGGCTCCGGCACCTCGGCTCCTCCCCTCGCGCCACTTCCGGTCCCTCAGCGGTGTCCTCCGGCTCCTCGGCCTCCTGGCCTGCCTCTAGAACGGCAAGACGGGAGAGCATATCCTTGACGAGCCGGGCCTTACTCACCCGGCCCGCCCCCACCCCTTCCATAGGCGCGCGAGCAGCCCCTGCGCCGCTCAAGACCTCGATCCTGGCCAACATGGCAGCCAGGGTCACTGAGGGCACGGCCTCTTCATCTGACGATGACTCCTCTGCCGGGGGTGGGCGCTTCTCTCCGGCCCTCTGCGCCAGTCCTTTTCCCTTTCTTCCCAGGGACATTCTTCTTGGGCTCCATCCTGCAAAAGGTAGCACACAACATTCCCATGAGTCCCCATCCGCAAGTGCCACCGTATCCGGACCTGACTACCCCTTTCAGCGAGGACCCCCGGGCTGGAGCCGAAAGAGGGGAGCTCCTCCCCTCGCTACTAGGGTCCCCCCTTGAGACCTGTCGGTCTGCCGCTTTAATGGCCCCCAGGCTCCACCCCTGGCCTGCAACCCATGGCAGCCGCCGCTCTACAGAGCATTGGCTCCAATATAAACATGTGTGTTACCCTGCCTGCCAATATTTGCCATTATTACCACCATTTGCCATGATTTTCCCTTTTTCGCCATTTTTTCCCCTGGCAGGGATCGAACTCACAACCTCCTGAAATGGGGTTTCGTCCCTCCTCCCTTGGGGGTCTCGAACCCGGGACCCCCGTTCCAGACGGCCTCAGCCCCGCTGTGTGTGCTACCGCACCTTTCCCAAAATGGCGGCCGCCCCTCAAATGGCGGCCGCCCCTAACCTGGCAGCCGCCCGACAAAATGGCGGCCGCCCCTAACATGGCGGCCGCCCGACAAAATGGCGGCCGCCCCTCAAAATGGCGGCCGCCCCTAACATGGCGGCCGCCCGACAAAATGGCGGCCGCCCCTCAAAATGGCGGCCGCCCCTAACATGGCGGCCGCCCGACAAAATGGCGGCCGCCCCTAACATGGCGGCCGCCCGACAAAATGGCGGCCGCCACTCAAACCGGCGGCCGTACGCAAATGGCGGCCGCCCCCCAACATGGCGGCCGCCACCCAACATGGCGGCCGCCACCCAAATGGCGGCCGCCCAACACGGGCGGCCGCCAGCTCACGGCGGCCGCCGCTCAAACGGCGACCGCCGCTCAAACGGCGACCGCCGCCAACGGCGGCCGCCCCAAACCTGGCGCGGCCGCCCAAAAGGGGGCGGCCGCCCGGAAACAACGGCGGCCGCCAACCAAAGGGACGGCCGCGCCCAAAAATGGCGGCCGTCCCTGGGCGCCGCCCGCGCCACCCACGCGGCGGCCCACCCAGCCCCAAAGCGGCGCCAGAAACGGCGCCCAGGGCCAAGATGGCGGCGCGCCAATGGCGGCCGCCACCCACGCGGCCCCTGGACGGGCCTGCCTCCCCCGCGGCCCTGCCCCGGGCCGAAGAGCCCAGGATCCCAGGGCCGAAACCCCCGGGGCCCACCCGCAGACGCGACCCCACAGCCCCCAGAGAGGGGTGGGGGAGGAGAGAGAACGAGTGGAAAAAGGGGGTACGACCCAAGGTCCCCAGCAGCCCTCCCCCCCACCCTCCCGAAACCCACCCCTCCCAACCACCCCGCGCCCAGGGAGGGAATAGGTGGGGGGGAAGCCAAAAATAAAGAAAAGAACCAAGCCAAAAAGAAAGAAAAGAACCAGAAGAAAAAAGGAGGGGGGGCCCACCTCCCCCCTTTCCCCGACACCTGGCACCGACCTTCAGCAGCAACCAATCTACAAACTGGTAAGCTCTCCCTCGCCGCTCCCTCACTCTCCTGTCTTCTTTTCTTCTCTCTTCTCCCCGCTCACCCGCTCTTCTTTCTTCACTCCTCCGTCCACCTACTCTTCTCTTCCCTCGACTCTTCCCACGTCCTTCGCCCTCCGCCTACTCCCTCTACTCTCTTCACTCTTCTCTCTTCGATCTTCTCCTTCTCACTTCACTCTTCTCTCTCCAATCCTCTTCTTCTCCTACAATCTTCTCTCTGCAATCTTCCTCTTCTCTCTACATTCTCGCTCTTTTAGTGCCCGGCAGCAGGCAGAGAGGGAAAAAACCAACCTCTCTGCACGCTGAACAAGCTAGCAATGGCTTGTTGAGGCGGGGCCTCAAAAAGCCCCGCCCCACGCCAGAAGGTTCCTTCTGGAACCTTCGCTCTCATCGGAGCCGGGGGGGCAAATCCCTCTCATCCCAGCAGGCTGGGATGAAATGTCGATCTCAAGACCTGGACTCGTTTCTCCAGGCAGGAGGATCTCAGGAGGAGAGTCTGCCTTTGAAAAGTATGTAGGTAACTTATCTTTTTGATATACTAGACATAGGTGTTTTAATTATTTCAATGGCATACTATGCGCAATTATGATTAATGCTTAATGTTACTTTTTTATTGGGTTGTTGTAGGTTTTTTGGGCTGTAAGGCCATGTTCTAGAGGTATTCTCTCCTGACGTTTAACCTGCATCTATGGCAGGCATCCTCAGAGGTTGTAGGGTCTGTTGGAAACTAGGAAAATCGGGTTTATATATCTGTGGAAAGTCCAGGGTGGAAAAAAAATCTCTTCTGTTGGAGCTAGGTGTGAATGTTTCAATTGGCCACATTGATTAGCATTTGATGGCTTGACAGTTTTTTGGTGTGGCTTGTTACTGCCTGAGGGAATACTTTGCTGAGAGGCTATTAGCTGTTCCTGATTGTTTCTTGTCTGGAGTTCCCCTTTTTATTGATATCACCAGGGCCCGTGCCCTCTTACATCACAAGAAATTGCCTGGAGGGCTCAGGGTCTGGGCCTGGAAACCTGATTTGGACCATGTGCACCAACAGAACAAGACCAGGTGCCTGGGAGCTGTTGCTGTTCTAGTGATGGAGTGGGGCAAATACAATTGACCTTTGGTATCATCTGGGTTTTAGTTCTAGGGTCCCTTGTGAGATACCAAATTCAAGTCCAATTATATACAATGGCACAGTCAAATGATGGCTTTGAGATCTATTTTTTTCATGTTATTGATGGTTGAAATCCACAGATACAACATCCATGGTAAAAAGGGCTAACTATAATGCTTTTTCAGATGACCAGGGGAGTTTCGGAAGTGGGTTAAACTGAAGTCTGGACAATGTGTTAAGAAGAGAAGTCCACAGCAGGCATCTGCAACCTGGTTTGTTTCTTGCCTCTGCTGCCTAGAGAGGGAGCGAAAAATATTCCACATGAGTATGGAGGGTCTAGGAAAGGCACCCCCCTCCCCACATTCCCCAAGAAGATTAAAGCCCCATTGTTCTCTTGCCAATTTTATCCCATTAAGCTAGCTAATCACAAGGAAAGACCATTATTAGCTGAACAACATACTGTAAATTATTAATGCAAAAAGCAGGATTGCATCCCTGGAGAGGCATTCTGGGCTGCAGCCGTCAGGGATAGCCCTGGTCCAGAGAGCCCTTCGAAGAGGGAGGGAGGGAGGGACAAGGAGGGGTTTTCTCCATTGGCAATGCTACTCACCTCCTTGGTGTGGAAAAGGAAGACAGTGGGAAGAAGCCAGACATCCTTCTCCATGACTGAAAATGAAAGTCTTGATATGCAAGCGAAGGGGGGCAGCAGTGGATCACTTGAGAAGGTGTTTGCTGCCTAAGGTTAAGGGCATGAGAGTTGTACAGAAGCTGACTGGCTCTGACACCATCCTACAACAGTGGTTCTTAATTGTGGGTCCCTAAATATTTTGGCCTTCAACTCCCAGGAATCCTAACAGCTGGTAAACTGGCGGGGATTTCTGGGAGTTGTAGGCCTGGGGACCCACAGATTGAGAATCACTGCTGTATGACACCCTGAAAGCAGATTAGTTTAGGAAATCAGGGTGGGTGCTAAATGTCACACACAGCCCAACAGCAGTAGCCAGGGGCTCAGGAGAAACAGGCAAGGGGGTACAGTTGTGCGGCACAGGACATTCAAGTGCCACCTCGGAGTTGGTTGAGGTAGGCAGGATTTCCCTGGGTACTGGTTGTGGGGGGTCGGGAGCAGGTCAGGGTTTTGCCCTCCCTTCTGCTCGAGATCCCCGTGTACAACTGGTGGGCCACTGTGTGATACAGAATGCTGGACTAGATGGGCTGAGGTCCGATTCAGCATGGCTCTTCTTATGTTCTTATGTACCTGACTTCCCTGCATCTCCTGGCTGAGATTGTAGTCCCATTTAGCCTCATGGCAGGGGCAGCCTTAAGCAGACACAAGAGTCCCCATGGGCACAGGTCAAGACCGCTCTAATTCTGGGGATCAGTGTTTCCAGTCTCAACATACTCTGGATGTGCAAAGAACATGAACCTTCAGCGTTCCCTAGGAATCTATATAGTTGGGGGAAGGTAACATTCTGGCAGAGTTCTCTTGCATTTCCCACAAGCCCTGTTTAGGAAAGGTAATCCATATGTTTTCACTTTGAAAGCTTCTGCCTTCGCTAGTTGAAAAGATCCAAACACATCAAGCTGCCTTAAACTGAAACAGATCATTGCTCGCTCCATGCGGCTGAACACTGACTCTGTTTTTTTAAAAATCTCAAGCTGGGTTTTTTTCTGTTGCTTTTAATGGAAAATTCTGAGGATTGAATTTTGGGAACTTTTCAAAGCTTGGAAGTACTGTAACTAGTTGTTTGTATGAAAAGGTATTTATTTATCATGTTTTGCAATTACTAAAATACAGTTATGTTATAATGTTATTGCAACACATCAAGGGTTAATATAACTTCCTTCACTGTGTTACTGTATGTTTTTAGTTATTTTTAATAGTGACCAAATGTGTGCAGTCTCATTTCCTAAGTGTGTTTTGTGTCTTTGAGAATGGCTCGTAGCTTTTTGATGGGACTTTAAAAGCAAGTAAAAGTATCCCCAAGGTTCAGTCTTGGACAATCTTCCATAGTTTTTAATCAGCAATTTAAATGACAGAGTGAAGAGAATAGGTAGATAATACAAATCTGGGAGGGGCAGCTAACACATTGGAAAATATGGAAATAATTCAAAACAATCTCAATAAATTAGAAAACTGGACTGAAATTAATAACATTAATCTCAACAGAGGAAAATACGAAATTCTACATTTGGGCAACAAAAGTCAAAAAGCACAGGTATACGATGGGGGATACTTGGCTCAGCAATACTACATGTGAAAATTACTTTGGAATTATTGTTGATTTTTAAATTGAACATCAGCCAGCAGTACAATACGACTGCAAAGAAGGCAAATGCTACCTTAGCTTGAATTAATGTAAGCATGGATTCCAAGTTGAGAGAAGTAACCGTCCCACCATATTAGATGCTGGTTAGGCTGCATCCAGAGTACTTCATTCAGTTGATTTAGGAAGGATTTAGACAAGTAGAAACTAGCTCAGAGAGAGGTGCTAAGACATATCTGTATACCTTTATAAAGCGGAATGTTTGTATGTGTGCGGAGGGCGGAAGGGCGGATATGTGGCAGCCACTTTCACAGGCCACAGCGACCAGTGCGGGTGATGGACCTGCACCAAACTTGGTACACATAACCCCCCTAACCCCCTTTACATCCTGGCGCGGTTCGGGGGACATGACCCATGGATTATGGGATTTGTAGTACTTTCAAACACTTTGGTTCCCACAGACCACTGAGGCCACCAAAAAGGACCAATACAGACCACACTCAGCACACACAGCCCCCATGACCCACTCTACGTCCTGGTGCAGTTTGGAGGAGGATGGACCATGGATGATGGGACTTGAAGTACCTCTACTCACTTCCCAAGTCCGCTGCAACCCTCATCCAATCACTGATTGAGACCAAACTTGGCATACATAACCCCTATGACTGCCTTCACGTCCTGGTGAGGTTCGGGGGAGGACTGACAATGGATGATGGGATATGTAGTACTTTCACATCCCTCTGTTCCCACAGACCACTGTGGCCCCGAACAAACACTGATAAAGACCACACTTGGCACACAGAGCCCCAGTGACCCACTCTACATACTACTGAAGTTTGGAGGGGGCCAGAACATGGATGATGGGACTTGCAGCACCTTCCCTCACTTTCCAAGACTGCTACAAACATAATCCAATGACTGATCAACACCAAACCTGCCACACAGAGCCCTCATGACCCACTCTACATCCTGGTGCAGATCAGAGGAGGGTGGACCATGGATGATGGGACTTGAAGTACCTCTACTCACTTTCCAAGACTGCTACAAACCTAATCCAATTACTGATCAAGACCACACTTGGCACACATAACCCCCATGACTTCCTTCACGTCCTGGTGAGGTTCGGGGGAGGACTGACAATGGATGATGGGATTTGTAGTACTTTCACACACCTCTGTTCCCACAGACAACTGCGGCCCCCAACAAACACCGAGAAAGACCACACTTGGCACACAGAGCCCCAGTGACCCACTCTACATCCTACTGAAGTTTGGAGGGGGCCAGAACATGGATGATGGGACTTGCAGTACCTTCCCTCACTTTCCAAGCCTGCTACAAACCTAATCCAATGACTGATCAACATCAGAGCTGGCACACAGAGCCCTCATGACCCACTCTACATCCTGGTGCTGTTTTGTGTGAGACGGACCATGGATGATGGGACTTGAAGTACCTTCATTCACTTCCTAAAAACAATGCAACCCTCATCCATTCACCAATACAGACCAAACTTAGCACACAGAGCCCCCATGACCCAATCTACATCCTACTACACTTTGGGGGAGGGTGGACCAGAGATGATGGGACTTCCACTACCTTCAGTAATTTCATGTTACCACAGCAACTCCCAATAATGATGGATCAAGACCAAACTTGGCACACAGAGCCCCCATGACCCACTCTACATCCTGCTGCACTTCTCAAATGACCCGGGCACCGCCGGGTCCCCAAGCTAGTGGAGAATAAAACATGAGAAGTTGCTGGGGATGTTCAGTTTGGTGAAGAGAATATTGAGGGGCCACACACGTTAAACACCTCACTGAGAGGAAGAGGCAGACCCAGAAGCCAAGGAGAGGAGCTACACTGGTATATAAGCAGAGGCCACATTAAGCTCAAGTCGGGATGGGGAAAGGATGTGTAGTATTTGTCCTTGGAAGGGTGCTTCCAAAGGAGTCAAAGGCAAGGGAACCAGGGAGAGCGGATAACACACCCAAGAGGCAAAGGTTTTATTGTGAAGGAATGAAGATATGAGGAAGTTCCACTTTTAGGAATGGTAGAATGCTTTGGGATCAAGAAACCCTCAGGGAATGAATTTGTGGTTTTGCCTCATTGGTGAATCATAGAGACTGGAGGGGGCAGAAGTCATCACATTCAGTGAGCCATGAAATAAGTAAAAATTAAGTCAAGAAGGTTGGTAAATCAGAATTCTATAAGTAATATTCACATTTTAGAAGTAGCCTTCCAAGTATTCATTATTCTGCTTAAAAGTCTATTATCTGACACCAGACTAAGGCTCCTGTTCTCTATTCTTCCTCTAAGGAGTTCAAATTAATATACAGCAGGCTGGATATCCTGTGGTCTCCAAGTGATATTAGACTGCAACTCACAGTAGAGTTACCAACATTGGAAAATTCTGGGAGTTGTAGTGCAACATCTGAAGGACCACATGGTTTCCACTCCTGTTATACAGAATCCTTGGTGTGATATCATAATTCACAACATCCCCGCATAGCAAGCTAGCCTCTGAGCAGCTCCAAGCCACCCAGTGAATTCCTTGGCTTGGCTAAGTGAAGATTTAAACCTTAGTCTCGCCCTCATACATTCCTGAGACTGTGCTGGCAAAACCTTACTTGAATTCACTCAGGTGGCAATCGATTTATGAATGGAAAACTGTGACAGAAGCAAAAATACCCTGGCTCTTCCTCAGGTTGAGAGGCTGGAAGACAGTTGTGTGAGCATAGCTGTCACAAGGATGAAATCATTCCTCCCCTTGTGGCAGGGTGCTTTTGGGCAGTGCATTTAGTGATGTCACCTGTCCTCTGAGCTGGAGGCAGCACTGCTGTAAGTGAGGCAAGAGGAAAGGATCACTGACTGGAATTGCAGCTCTGTGCTATCTGCTTTATGGCTCCCCAGGAGAGCAGGGATGTCAGCCTGCCACCTTCTAAGTATTGTAGCTCTATTAATGCTACAAGACAGCCTTCCTCAACCTATGGCTCTTCAGATATGTTGGATTATAGCTACCAGCAAAAGGCAGCTCTTTCGGAAGGATGGGAATTGTGTTCAAATCTATCTGGAGGAAACTGGGTAAAAGAAGCTTGAAGATAAAGGTGTCTCTGGGATGGAATATCTAAGGGCCCCTTCATATTACATAGTTATACTGCTATGGTTTCACTTGTACTGCCATGGAATCCGCCTATAGCAGCATTTCTCAATCTGGGGTTCAGGACCTTTGTGGGGTCGTGAGGGAGGGGTCAGAGGGGTCACCAAAAATCGTCAGAAATCACAGGATTTTCTGTTGGTCATGGGGATTCTGTGTGGGAAGTTTGGCCCAATTCTATCGTTGGTGTGGGGTTCAGAATGCTCTTTGACTGTAGGTTAAGTATAAATCCCAGCAATGACAACTCTCAAATGTCAAGGTCTATTTTCCCCAAACTCCACCAGTGTTAGCATTTGAGCATATTGAATATTTGTGTCAAGTTTGATCCAGATCCATCATTGTTTGAGTCCACAATGCTCTCTGGATGTAGGTGAACTACAACTCCAAAATTCAAGGTCAATGCCAACCAAACCCATTCAATACTTTCTGTTGGTCAAGGGGATTCTGTGTGCTAAGTTTGGTTCAATTCCATCATTGGTGGAGTTCAGATTGCTCTTTGATTGTAGGTGAACTATAAATCCCAGCAACTACAATTCCCAAATGATAAAATCAAACCCCCCTCCAACCCCACCAGCATTCAAATTTGGGCGTATCAGGTATTTGCACGAAATTTGTTCCAGTGAATGAAAATACATCCTGCATATAAGATACTTACATAACAATAGCAAAATTACAGTTGTGAAGTAGCAACAAAAATAATTGTATGGTTGGGGTCATCACAACATTGGGAACTATATTAAGGGGTTGAGGCATTAGGAAGGTTGAGATATGGAATCCTGGGATTTCTAGTTTAGGATCCTCTTGTGTTTTTGACATGACTTACAGTCCCAGGAGTCTGAATGGGCCCAGAGTCATAAAGAAGAAGAATAGTTGTGGGGGGGAAACTGAACCTTTTTCTTCAGCTGTCTTCCTGTCATCATAGCCTAGAAGTATCTCAAGAACACAGGACCACCTCTGTGCTAAGAACAGCAAAGGATCTTTCAGGAAATAGCCTCAGGATTATTATTTTTAAAAAACCAAAACAGCAGGAATTCCACTCAGGTTGGAAGAGAATATTTTCCCATGGAAGTAAAGCAAAGAAGCAGGTAGGAAAAGGGGTGACAGCTTTTGTGTGTTTCAGGTCCTCTCCATCAGGACGCCTGTCCATGGTCTTGCATGGAGTAACTCCAGCTATCATCAGTTAAATGGGCTTATGTCCTAGATCTGCATGCCGAAGGCACAAAACCTCATATTTTTCAATTCAGACAACACATTAATATTCCAGGTGGATAATGGTGCTGCAGAGGAATAGAAGCATCGCTACAGAGGAATAAAAACATTACTATAGATCTCAAGAGTTTCAAAAAAATTAATACAAGCACATTCTTTAAAATTACAGATTCTCTTGCTTCTATGTAATGTAATATTGAATAGATCTTTAAAAATGGCCTTTGACTTCCACTGTGTATTATCTTCCCCAATCCACTATTCCTATAATGTCTATGGAGCCAAGACGTGCCAGGCTGTTCTCTTATGGGCAGTCCTGGAAAGACAGTCAATGGTACTTTTCAAGCACTGCTAAAACCAGATGATTAATGGACCCTCGATAGAGTTGCCAACTTCTTGCTTTCCCTGCTTCCCTGGCAGGATGCCTGAGCCAAGAGGGAATGCATGAAGTTTTTTCTAAGTATTATAGGTCCTTGTATAAGACAAGCACCTTTCCCACTGAATGCCTGTCTTTATCCCCGCTATTATGAAATGTATGATGGAACCAGAAAGAAATGTTGGCAACCCCTAGTGAAAACCTAGGGGTTTTGTCCTTATTGCCCTGAACATATTGTGCTACAGCAACTTGGCCCTGAACTTTCCTGCTGGTGGATCTTGTCCTATTTAGTTCCATACAGGGTTCTCCCTCTGTTCTCTTCCTATCACCACCAGACATTGTGGGGTGGGGCAGGGGAAATGATGGAAGGAGCTCCGGACCCGATGGCATTGTGTGGCTTATTTCTTTCTACACATGCCATGCCTGCTGCTCCTGTTTTTTTGTCCAACTGCCCTGTGTCAACCTCCTTTCTGGGAAAGCTGCACCCTCCTTGCCCCCCCCCCCAAGCCCACTCCGCCTGGCACCGGCGCCATTCTCTCAGCCAATGTGGTACCCGACTCCCCTGCTAGACTGGAATTGGCGTGGCCTTCTCGTAAATCATGCTCTGAACAGCGTGGGCTGGGAAATACAGATGTGGGAGGGGAGAGTGGCAAAGCCCAGGGGTGGGCTGGGGAGGGGGGCATGGAGGAGAGAGAAGAGCCTGCAAGGCCATTATTGAGACAGGGAGGGAAACACTAATGGAGGAGTCTTGGGAGCAGGGAAAAGGGAGGGGGTTGATTGAAGAGTTTAATTAAAAAGAAATACAGGCTGCTTCTTGTGGATTCTCTCCTGCGATCCCCCCCCCCCCCCCTGCTGCTGTGCTGCCACCCCCACCCCCCAGCTGCTCCCAGGATTTGCAAGCTTTTACTGCCTCTGCCCACACCATCTCTCAATATGCAATATTAATTCTTTGGAACCTTAAACAAAAGCGGCACTGGAGCTCTGCACACTTCTGCAAAACATTCTGGCATTCTTCGGCACCAGAGCAATGTTTATCACACCAACACCGCTGGAATGCTTCCGACCATTATGAATCTTCTGGCAACATGACACTTCTGTGTAGAGCATGCCATGCAATGGCACACCTTGACACCTCAAGGTATGCCTCTCAGTCAGAGTTAGTATGGCTCCTCAATAGTAATCCAGCACAAACCCTTTAAAAATCCATTCTTGCTACATTCTTGGCTTGCCCAATTCTGTCTCGGGAGGATAGGAATTGTAGTTCCAACACAGCCTGGAGAACTGCTAGCTTAGGAAAGCTGTTGGAAGGTGGCTAACAGTGGATGGGACCAAACTGTACCTGGTTTAACCCTTCTCCCTTATACGAGGAAAAGAGGAATAGCAGGGAGGAAGATGTGTGTGTCTGTGAAACTAATGACTTAAGCAACAACAAAACATATACCACCTCCTTCGTAAGCTCAACTGGTGGGGACAAGAGACAGCGCCTTCTCAGTGATGGCCCCTCAGCTATGGAAATCCCTCCCCAGTAATATTCGATTGCCCCCCCTCCCTCCTGGCCCTTAGGAAAAAAGTCAAAACCTGGCTATGGAATCAGGCATTTGGGGAGTAGTGAATTGGGGATCGACATAAATGTAGCAGCACAAATGATGACTACGGACTAGGTGTTATGTTTTAACAGTTTAATTTTAAATGTATTTATATGTTTTATCTGTTTTTACTGCTTAATGTTATGTATTTCTATATTTGCATTTGCAATGTGGCAAATACAAAGCCACTCTGAATCTCCTTCAGGGTGAGTAGGAGCAGGGTAGAAATATAGTAAATAAATACATAAATATACCTTACATGTCCTTCTTCTTTTGCCCTGAGAACAAACATTATACCCTAACACTAATAAGATGAGAGAAGACAGCATTGTTATAGGTACTTCATAGCAGGGGTGCTCACACTTTTTCAGCATGGGAGCTACTCTTAAAGCAACCAAGTCCAAAAGATCTACCTGCCCCCGCTGCCGTGCACTCCCGCCGCAGCACGCTCTTGCCACCGCGCGTGCTCCTGCTGCTGTTTTCCGTCCGCGTAGCGCTTCTTCCGCCTGCGAGGCATTGCAGGGAGGAGAAAGCATGAGGCGGGACATCCAGAGGGAGCGCTCTGCCCTGCCTGTCTCACCGGCAACAGACGCTGCACAGAGGCCCCGCCTTGTGCTTCCTTCTTCCTGCAATGCCCCGCAGGCAAAAGAAGCACTGCGAGAGTGGAAGCAAGCAGCAGGAGCGCGCGTGTAAGGTGTGCGCACACATGGCAGGAGCGTTCCATCTGGCTGGTGAGGCCCGAAGATCACCTGGAAGAGGGCCGAATATCTACTAGTAGCTACCTAATGAGCACCCCTGTTCATAGGCATAGTGCATTACAGCTAATACATGTTTTCTGAAGAAAGCCTCAGGATTCATCAAGAGGGACCCCACAACACTGAAAACTGCTGGCATTTAAGGTAGGCAACATGGAATTAAGTGTACCAATGTGAGAAGTTTCAGGTGCACCAGAACTATCAGGTTTTCTTTCCTTGAGATAAATACTAGAGACTTATGTTTACCCAAGCAGAAATTAACCAATATTTGATTTATTTACAGATAAACAATGAGATCCTCTTGAATACAAAGAGGTATCAAGCAAGAACCCGTAGATTCAGAGAGCAAGTGAGTGTACATATAAATGTATCTGTGATAGTACTTTGCTTTAAATGGTAAAGTTGGAACATCAGTATAATAAAACGGCTTAACACGTTCCATTCATTGTTAGTGAGCTTGGAAATTTAATCCATGTATATTAGCATTAGATGGGGGAAATTTCATCACATTAAGTTACTATTATGTTAATCATTAATGTTATCATTCAAAAACATCGGCTTACTGTGGAAAGGGGCATATAATACTTTGGTTGATGCTGTTGTCTGCAAATGGTGTATTTTTGTTAGAAGTATTAAAGTAAAGTTAAAGGAGTACATTCAATCAATCACAGTGCCAAAACACAATCTAAAGAACATCCTTGTAGAATTTAAAGACCATGTAAAGAACAGATTTGCACTACTAAGCCTAACTGAGCATGAACCAGAAGAGAGAAAAAAAACCCAGACATTATTGAGGAGGGGGAGAGATGCAAACGGCTATGTCTTAGCCAAACAGAAGAAAAGCCTCACTGGATGACTAATGAAGCACTCCAAACGGTTAAGGATAGATAAGAGACAAAAGTAACAGTGACAGAAATAGGGTCAGAATCCTGAACAATACTCTTCAGCAATTTGTCTGTAGGCACAAAGACAACTATTATAATAGCCAATGCAAGGAAATGGAGGAGGAGGAAAAGGAGAAGAGATCTGTCACAAGAGATCTGCACAACAAGAGGTGCTTAAGTTATTTGCACCCCCCCCCCTCCACCTTCATGGGGATCTTGCCCCCCTGAGTCCTGTGAATCTTAAAGACCAATTGGACATGGTTCAAGGAGAAAATTCCGCCTAAATGTAAACTGAGGCTTTTGCACTTTGGACATATCTTGAGATGACATGATTGGGAAAAACGATAATGGTTGGTAAAGTTGTAAACAGTAGGAAGACCAGAGGATCTGATCAAGGAAGTAAGAGTCCTGCTTTTACAAAACCAGAACAGGGCTTTTAAAAAATAGGGCCTGCTGGATATCTCTCCTTCATAGGGTTGTTATTAGTTGAAGCTGATGGCACAGTACAACAACAGTAATAGCTGGCAGAGGTGCCCTTTTATAACTTTAAATCACCTACCCTAGGTTGCACTTTCCACTCATACTCCACAATGCCATTGCTCTCTGAGCATGAGAGAATTTGTAGACCTGATTATGTGGAAAATGCCAGATTGAGGGAAGTTGTCCTAAAACAATATCTAATTACCTACATAATCCAATTTTTCCAGTGGGTTGCAGCATCTTTCCTCTTCTTCCACATGTACCATTTATTAACCTGGCAAATACCATGGATTGTTTAAGAGAGAAGGGCATATCATCTGAAAAGGTAAAGGTTTCCCCTTGACATTAAATATAGTCATGTCCAACTCTGCGGGGTGGGGCTCATCTCCATTTCTAAGCCCCCCCAAGTTCATGTGGCCTGAATGACTACAATGAGCACCATTACCTTCCCGCCAGAGCGGTACCTATTGATCTACTCACATTTGCATGTTTTCAATTTTAGTTTTCCCATACCAAATATATGAGTGCCACCCCACCCTCTCCCACATTTGCATGTTTTCAAACCTCTAGGTTGGCAGAAGCTGAAGCTAACAGTGGGAGTTCACCCTGTTTGAACCATCAACCTTTTGGTCAGCAAGTTCAGCGGTTTAACCCACAATGCCATTGGAGGCTCCTGTTGAAATGTCTCTTAAAAACAACTTTGAAAGTGAAGTCAAATTAATTGTTAATTGCACGAAACAGGTAATGACCTTCCTGCTCACTAGATGTTACTCCTTTTAGCTCACTTGATGTTTTATAGGGAGCTGTGTCCACATTAACTGATTACTTTCCATCTCCACTTAAAGCTCCTCACAGGCCAGCAGGGAGCTCATCTCAGAGTAAACTCATGAAGCTGAATGGGTCATTCAGGGGATCCTCCACAGTCATTAAGGAACATTAAACATTCCTTTTTCAAGGTCTTGACCGCTCATTCACAGAGATCAAGCTGGCCAGATTCAGTACAGTGTATTTGAGAGCACTGGAGAGAGACAAAAAAATATGATATGCTACCAAGGGTGATTGTGTTTCTCTAAAATGTCTTTAAAATGAATCATAGTCCATTATTCACTGTGTGGTTTCTCACATTACTGATCTATAAAGGTGCTGTGCCACTCCCATCTCTGCATGAAGGATAGATGAGAATAAGTGTATTGTATTTCCCCACAACCCTTCTGTTTGATCCCTGGCATACTGCTTCGGCCCAGCTCATCTCATGGACTTTTTCCCTGTTCCTTTAAAATTGGTACTGGCTCTTTCCTCCACCCTTCTGCAGAACATTGCCAAACATGCATTTAAATGCTTAATTCACAATGTGCAAATGCGGAATACAACAAATGCTCTTCTGGTGAGGTATTTGAACATGTTTCTGAGCTGCAATTCCCAGCATTTCTTACCCTAGTTCTCCTGGCTACGATTGGTGGAATTTGTAGTTCAACAATATCTGAAGGGATGCACAATTCCCAGTCTTGTTTTGCCCTGTTAGTATTATGCCGAGGGGGAAGGTGTCTCATGGCAGCATGTGAAGGACTATCAAACTTTTCTGTGCACTGTCCACTTCATCTTATGCCTACAGCATAAACTTCAGCTTGGCAGATTTATATATGCATCCTTGGATAGGCAAGAACGGGTTGCAGATGGTCAGTTCAGAGGGAACTGAAATATTGACATTACAGGCAGATTATTATTACTTGACCTGTAGCTGTTAACAGAACAGAAATCAGCAGGGTGTAACAGTTTCAGCTTTGGACTATGGCTCAGGAGGCCAGGGCTCGAACCCTCGCTTGATCATGAAACCCACTGGGTGACCCTGACCAAGTCACTCTCTTTCAGCTTGAGAGGAAAGCAGTGGCAAACCTTCTGAATGAATTTTGCCAGGAAAACCTTGTGATAGGTTCACCTTAGATCAACACAGGAAAAAACTTGAAGGCACACAATAACTAGTTGCATAATAGCACAGATATGCCGGGATAAATGATCCAGGAAGATAAAAAGCCTAATGATCTCATCACAAAGGGCACTATTCGGCACCATACACCAGCTCTGCCCTACATCACCCACAGAGCCTGACACAGGTTGGGCTCCATGGGTGATGTACGGTGGAGCAGGTGCATGCCACTGCTGTGGCAACACAGAAGGGTTCCCATATTGCCATTAGAAGCAATCAGGGAAGCCGCGCTGTCGACACTCCCCCCATGGGATCAGCTGGAACAGGAGCTGGGCAATGCGAAGCGTGGGGTGGCAGGTTCCCCATGCCCCTCAACGACATGGAGCAATTCTGGCGGCCATGTGACAAGGTCGTTAATCCCATTTCAAGTCATATGAAATAGTCAAACCTCTTACTGCAGTGATTCTCAATGTTTAGGGTAAAGGTTTTTCCCTGATATTAAATCCAGTCGTGTCTGATTCTGGGGTGTGGTGCCCATCTCCATTTCTAAGCTGAAGAGCCGGCGTAGTCCGTAGGCACTTCCAAGGTCATGTGGCTGGCATGACTGCATGGAGCACCGTTACCTTCCCATTGGAGCGGTACCTATTGATCTACTCACATTTGCATGTTTTCAAACGGCTAGGTTGGCAGAAGCTGGGGCTGACAGCGAAAGCTCACACTGCTCCCCGGATTTGAACCTGCGACCTTTTGGTCAACAAGCTCAGCAGCTCAGTGGTTTAACCCACTGCACCACCAGGATCTCCCAATGTTAAGGCTCTCACAATGTTTTGGACTTCAACATCCAGAATCACTGGTCACCGAGCATGTGGGCTGGTGTTTGTAAGAGTTGGTGGCTAAAACATCTGGAAGGGTGACAAACAGCTGCCATGATGAATTCCTATGCTGCTGATTCATAGTGGATTTTGCCTTTCATGTTCTTTTGTGAAGATGATCAATTTATTCTCCATATGGCTAAATTGCTGATGCCTTCCAGTGTAGAACTTGTTCAGAGGACTAGCTATATTTGCTTGGTGTGGCAAAAGCCACAACCAGCCCTTCAATACTCTTGTGACAACTCACACATTTATAATAAAATTAGTTAAAGGATAATCTAGAAACATAGCCCCTTGCCTTGTTTCATTGCATGCAAGTGTGTTTTCTTAAGAGCAAAGGAACTTTGCTGGAGACCCCAGAGAGCTATTGCTAGTAAAGGAAGACACTGCTGGGCTGAGATGGACAAATAGTCTGGCCTGGTACAAGACAGTCTCCTGTGTTCACAATTTTTCTGACAAAATGGAGGGAGACAAGGCCCTTAGGGCTCAGAGGGAGAGTTTGCTCTGAGGGGGAAGTCATCTTGGCCTCCCTTCTAAAATAAAAGTAGGTCAGAGACACCAAAGTGCACAACCAAGAAAGGGAAAAAAAGACCACCACCCCCTCCCTATAGGGTAATGCTGCCACTTGGGAGGGGGTGCTTGTGTTTGCCAGCCTCCAAAGGTTACAGGGACTTTTGTGCAGCATGTGAATCTGGCAAGAATAAAATCACACAGACACGCCCAGGAAATATTTGACATTATGTTGGCATGATTGTCCATGGCGTTATGGATGCCATCTAATGTGTGCCTCTGACAACCCATTGGCACACGGCAACCTTAACAGCAGTGAAAGCAGAGAGGAAACTAGTCTTTATCACTGGGGGTTAATGCCATGTTTCCAAGCAGGGCTTCAAAGAAGAAGAATAAGCTTTTTCTTCACAGGCAATAGAAACATTGGAAATTGTGCTGTCAAGCACAAAAGCCTATAGTTAAGATCTGGTAGAGCATAATGTTCTATCAGGGTTTTAGTGCTAAAGACTCAGACTAGTGAAGGCTGCATGAAGAGAACCGGATGGTAGTGGGGTGCAGCCGCTACTTAGCTACTGGCCAATTTGGACCAGCAAAATACAACAGCACACAAAGGTTGCCTAGTTGCAACTATGTGGTTAGGGAGTCAGGTAATGGTGTTCCTCAAGGAGGCACAGGATACCTCCTTTGCTAAGAGTCCAAACAATGAGTATAGGTTGAGTATCCCTTACCCAAAATGTTTGGGACTATAAAGGTTTTGAATTTGAAAAAAACAAACATTTTGGAGTTACTTTTTTGCCTCTATGTGCATAATGTGATATTTTAAAGACGGGGCCAAACTCTTAACACAAAAATCATTTATGTATCATGTATATCTTATACACATAGCCTGAATGTAATTTTATACAATATTTTAAAATAATTTTGTGCATTAAACAAAGTTTATGTACATTGAAATATCAGAAAGGAAATGTGTTACTATCCCAGCCACCCATGTGGACAATTTTGTATTTTGGAATTCTGGGTAAGGGATGCCCATCCTGGATTACACCAGCATAACTCCTGTTTAGAGCGTATCCTCCAACTTTTCATAGATAAAACCCAGAACATATGTGGCTAAGTGACATCATAGAGTGGTCAAGATGACAAAAACTACTACTAAGGAAGGACACTCAGGCTTCTTCCATCACCTCCTCTTCTGTCTGCCCTGCTGAGTTCATTGAGTGCAAAGTATTTTTGCACTTTCAGTTTATAACCATTGAAGTAATCTCAGGCCAAGAGAGAGATTGGGAGGAGGAAACTGAAATTGAGTCTTTTTAAAAACTGCTTTAAAAGTGGAACATAATTGGAGACTGTTCCTGCCAAATCAGGATGGTTGGAGGGCATACCTTTGCATATGATAAATTTAGTGAATAATTAGAATTTGAAACAGGTAATTAAAATGTTCAAAAGTTATTTCTAAGTTCAAAAGTTGATGAACTTCTTCCCTTAATGAAATATGTCTCATACAAAAGAGGCATGATGGTGCAGTGCTTTAAGTGTTGGACTATGAGTTTGAAGGCCGGGTTTCGAATCTCTGTCCTTGGTCAAGTCATACACTCTCACTCTCAGGTGCAAAGGAAGGCAGAGGCAAACCTGTGAACAGGTGTAGAGGCTATATAAAAATGGTATGGGACACAATTACAACCATCTCTGATGGAATGGCTGAATATTTCATAAGACTTATGGATTTTAGATCGGCTTCTTCCCTCCTGGTTTTCAGAAAGAAAGTCGAAACCTGGCTGTGGAAAGACAAGCTGGCAAAATGGCACTACTTAAAAGAATCCTCCTCCTTGTGTGACTGTGGAGCAGAACAGACAACCCTGCATCTGTATGCTTGTCCGCAATGTCCTGACTCATGTACAGAGGAAGAGTTGTTGGAGGCTACAGACAATGCTGTTGCTGTTGCCCGTTTTTGGTCAAAAGATATTTAGCCATTTGTGCGCCTTCTATTTTTATCGGTTTTATATTTATTTATTTATTTATTCAAATTTGTGAGTCGCCACTCCCGGGTGGCTCGGGGCGACTTTCAGCAAATTCAAGATTAAAACAGAATAAAACACCATTAAAAACAGCATATAACAAACAAACAGTAGAATACAGTAAAAGTACATCAATGTGATATACAGGACACAGGAAGGCAGAGCCTACCAATCTTATTATTGGAACCCAAAGGCCTGCCAGAACAGGAGGGTTTTGCACGCCTTCCGGAATGTAACTAAGTCTGTAAGAACACTGACTCCGGAAGGCAGAGCATTCCACAGTATCGGAGCAATTATTGAAAAGGCCCTCCGCCTCGTGGCCGTCAGGTGGTACATTTTGACGCCGGGCACCTCTAATAATTGACCCACCTCAGAGCGTAGTGGCCTAGCGGGACAGTAGGGGATAAGGCGGTCCCTAAGGTACGCTGGCCCCAGCCGTTTAAGGCCTTAAAGGTCAGAAGCAACAATTTGAAGGTGATCCGGTGTTCCACTGGTAACCAGTGCAGCTCTTGCAAGACAGGTGTAATATGGGAGGACGTCGGAACGCCAGCCAGGAGTCTAGCTGCCGCATTCTGGACCAGCTTCAATTTCCGGATCACCGACAGAGGAAGGCCAATGTAGAGAGCATTACAGTAGTCCAGCCTCGAGATGACGGTGGCTTGGACCACTGTGGCTAGGTCATGACGGGAGAGGTAGGGAGTCAGCTTCCTCGCCTGACGAAGGTGGAAAAAAGCAACTCGACTGACGGCGGAGATTTGCGTCTCCATCGTCAGTCGAGAGTCCAGAGTAACGCCAAGACTTTTTACTGCCGACGACGGACATAATGTCACGCCATCCAGGAGAGGAAGCTGGATCTCCACCCCACCCGGATGACCCAACCACAGGATCTCCGTCTTAGCTGGATTCACCTTCAACCTACTGGCTCGCAGCCATCCAGTAACGGCTTCGAGGCACAGATGGAAATTATTGGGTTAATTATACTAATTTATGCAATGCTTTTGATATGAAATAAATAAATAAAATTAGGTGCTATGTTTTTAACAGTTTTTAAATTGTATTTATATGCTTTATTTTGATTTTATTTTGATTTTAAAGTTTAATGTGTTGTGTATTTGTATGCTTTTATGTGGCATTTAATAATTTCCAAAACTGGAATCTGCTCTGAGTCCCCTCCGGGGTGAGATAGAGCAGAGTAGAAATACAGTAAAGTATTGAATACATGTTAATAATAAACAACAAAAACAGTATCAAAAGAACGGAAATAAATACACCAGCTTATCCTATAGTTATGTGGTGCAAACAGCTGGTGCATATTTTCCTCCAAAAAACAAAAACTATTTAATCTTTCATAGCACACAATACAAAAGAAAAGAAAGGAAAAGGAGGAGGGATCAAAAACAAAACCCAAATCAAGAAACAGAGCAAGGCCATAATCTAACCAGTTAAGCACTTCCAGCAACCAAAGTGAGGGTGATGCTGAGCACATGCCGAATTTTCCTGTTCACATAAATGAGCCTTTTTGGTGTTTGGTGATTACGAAATAGCTTTCGTTCCTGGAATCGTTCCTACGAGGCCGCTCGCAGCGGGTCGAGTGGCAGGGTCAAGTCTCTTTGAAAAACGAACTGGAGTGTGGAGTTCCTCAGGGTGCCATTCTATCTCCCACCCTCTTTAATATCTACATCCAGCCCCTGGCTAATATTGCTAGGAGCCACGGGTTCTCCTGCTACCAATACGCAGACGACACGCAGCTGCTCTTGAAGCTTGACCCAGGGTCATCATCAGTACCGTACAGTTTCAGCCTAGGATTGAGGGCGGTGACGAGCTGGCTCAGAGCATATAGACTCAAGATCAACCCGGCTAAAACGGAGATCCTCTGGCCTGGCCGTCCCGACCCCCGCCCACCACTTCCACTCTTCGAGGGCGAGTCCCTGGCTCCAGCCCCGGCGGTGAAAAAGCCTGGGAGTGATCCTAGACGAAAATCTCACGATGGAGGCCCAGATCCAGGCTGCAGCTAAGGGCGCCTTTTTCCATCTCCGTAGGGCCCGTCGGCTGGCTCCCTACCTTCCACCAGAGGCCTTGAGAACAGTGGTCCATGCCACGTCGTCTCACGCCGACTACTGCAACGCCCTATATGTGGGCCTCCCCAGACAACAACTAAGAGGCTGAAACGCATCCATAACGCCGCAGCCAGACTCATTACTGGGTCATCAGTGAGGGATCACATCTCCCCATTCTTAAAGAACTCCACTGGCTGCCCCTAGAGTTCAGAGCCCTTTACAAACTCCTGGTGCTCACCTTTAAAGCCCGGCACAACATTGGGCCTTCCTATCTGAGTGACCGGCTGACGACCCAATGCAGCGAGAGGCCAGCACGCTCCATCAACGGTGACCGCCTGACTACTCCTGGAGTGCGGGAGGCTAGACTGGCGGAAACTCGGCGGAGAGCCTTCTCCGTCGCGGCCCCTTCGACTTGGAACTCACTGCCGTCCGCCCTCAGAGCCTCTCCGACTCTATCTGGATTCCGCCCAGTCCTGAAGACCTGGCTCTTCCGCCTAGCGTTCGGACTGGCTCGGTACCCTGACTACTTGAGCCACCCCTCCTGCTTATATTCCATGTTTTTAAACTGTTGTACATTGTTCACCCTAGGGTTTTAACTGTTGTAAGTCGCCCGGAGCACCGCCGGTGGAGGGCGACTCACAAATATTAAAGTATTATTATTATTATTATTATTATTTCTCCTCCTCTTCCCCACATTTTTTTTGTCTAGCAGCACAGAAAAAGTATCATGTCATTGGGTGCCCATTTTGGAAAGGATTGAGAGCCAACATTTGGGGCAACAGTGGCACTGGGTTGGGGTCTGAGGGAGGTGGGAAAAAAGCAGCCTCCCTCTGTCACTCCATGGGATTCCCCCTTTATTCTCCTTTTATTATTGAGGTGATAGTGGGAGGTAGCACTGATAGTTTCCTACCTTGAAAACAGAAGGGAGGACATGTACAGCAGAGGAAGGGGGGCTATTTGTGTTTTTCCCCTACCCTCCAAAAAAGGGAAATATATTGTTGGAAAAAAAGATGGGTGGGGAGGGGATGGGACCTGAACATGTGCATTTGTACTGCTACATGCACACTTGGAAACAAAGCCTAGAATTCCACACTAGTAAGGAGGCCACAGGGGCATATACACTGTAGAATTAATGCAGTTTGATCCCACTTTAACTGCTCAATGCTATAGAATCATGGGAGTCTTAGTTGCACAGGATTTTTAGTCTTCTCTATCAAAGAGTGCTGGTGCATCACCAAATTACATATCCCAGGATCCCATAACAATTAAAGTGATATCAAACTGGATTCATTCAACAGTGTAGGTGCACCCCAAGGCTGGCCTGGTGACCTGTGTGCCTGCCTGCTCCCTTGGTGCTCACATGCACCACTCTTTGCCTCTACATTACTGGACTTGGGGGAGATAATATCTTTAGTAGAGGGTGCCTTCTCATAGAATATAGACTTCTGTAAGGCATGGTATATGATCACTACTACACAATATCCTAGAATACTTGTTGGGTATCTGAACAAACACAAAGCAATCTATGTAAGGAGAAGGTATAATATCCAAATGAGAAGTCACATCTGTTGATGAAGTCAGAGTTCATTCAGAGATAGTTTTGGAAGGCCTTTGGGTTCCAATAATGCAAACACACTGAATAAACTCATGAGTAAGGGAGACTGTCGACCTCATCACAAGGGGCACTTTTTAGTGGCATGTGGAGGCTCCACCCTACTTCACCCACAGAGACCACCAGCCCCCAATCAAACGACGGCAGCAGTGTTCCGTGGATGAAGTAGGGCGGAGCTGCTGCAGGCCGCCACCATGGCAACACAGGAGGCTTCCCATGTTACCATAAAATCAATGGGCAAGCCACATGCTCCACGCTACCCCCCTGGGATTGTCCTCAGCTGGAGCAGGGCAATGTGGGGCACTGGGCGCTGAGTTCTCCATGCCCCCCAATGACATGAGATGACACGAGCCAGTCACTACAAAAATCCCTATAGCCATTCACCCAAAAAGAGACCCCAAAGCATGGGCAGCTGGGATAATCCAGCCAAACAAATCAGATTTATACTAACAACCCAGTAATAAACTAACACTTTTGATTTTCCCAGGAGGCAAGTCTTTTTAAAGTGGAATAGGTCTTGTTGCAAGGGCAAACCAGACCAGAATACTTTGCATTGCAATCGTAAAGCTCGCTAATGTGCTATGGTTGTTAAGAAAATCCATTTCTCCTTCAGCTGCTGCAAAGATTACATTTAATTTTAGGGAGAATGAAGAAGCTGGGGAGGCATGGCAGAGGACACTCCGCTAATCAAAAAATCTTGCTGCTCTGGCCCAGCAAACCCAAACTCCACTACACCACTGAGAAATGTATTATTCTGAGCAAATACATTCCAAAAGTTGGATACACTTCAGGTGTAAGTTGTACTTTGGCTAGTATTAATATCATACTTTTTGGTTATGGTTTGGTTTATTGTTTAGCAATTTGACAAAACAGACCAGAAAAAAATCAGAGGGGAAAACAAAGTGAAAATAATTGGAAGAACAGCAGCTGCAATATTTCTGTTGAAAAAGAATATGATTACAAGTATGAGTTGCTGTCCATTCTCTGTCTGTGCAGCGTGTGACCTGGATTATTTTACTGGCTCAGTTTTCTTGCCAGGTGCCACTATCAATTTGTCCACAGTAGCATTATGCAGGAGTTTATTGGAGGCCAGACTTGATTTTCCTGGCCTTTTTATCACCGTCAGATTTCTATGCTTCCTTTCCCCCGCTAGGAACTTCCCCCCACTCTGTTCCATGTTGTCATGAACCATAACTGTAGGCATTAGAAGTACAGGTATGGCATATGTGAGCCTTCTGCTCATTAACATCTGTTAATTAAATTGTGGCAATTTAATAGTAATACTTGGCGAGTGTATTGCATATTAACAGCACAATCCTATGTATATTGACTCAGAAGTTCAATTGTACAGCTTATTCCCTAGTTATGGTTTGTAGCCTTAAGTGCTTCATATCCACATTTCTTACAATGGCTGCCTTTGTCCATAAGGGTCTGATTTCTTTTAGGAAAGACATAGAACATTCTTTGAAAAATCGCAGGCACTAAATGCAGGCAGCACTAAGTCTGGTGGATCAATAGTTTAAATACACTCAGCTCTCCCTATCCAAGGACTTAATAATTTACTGTGTAAAAATATTCTTTAAAATCTAACAAGTGAATCTAGATTTTCTCATTTTATATAAGGACACAATTTTAATACATTAATTATATAATGGGAATATCCACAGATTTTAGTATCCACGGGGAGTCCTGGAACCAAACCCCAAGGGTTACCAAGAGCCCACTGTATAAAGCAGCTCTATGCCACAGGGACACCTATATTAGCAAAGAAGCCCCTCTTTTCAAAGTCTTTTCATGCCTACCCAGCCTCCTCTTTTCTCCCTTGTCCTCGGCCTAGCTAGTCCTTTCTAGTAGCTCAAATAGTGTGAGAATGGTGAGTAGGGGCTAGAGAAACACTCACTTTTCATGTCAGAATGCAGTAAGAAAGCTTCTATGAAGGCTTTTAAACAGCGGCTGGATGGTCATCTATTGGGGGTGCTTTGAATATGATTGTCCTGCTTCTTGGCAGGGGGTTGGACTGGATGGCCCACAAGGTCTCTTCCAACTCAATGATTCTATGATTCTATTAACTGTGGAAAAGTGGGATTCTACTATATTTGAACCAACTGTGTGAGCCTGCAACAGGTGAGGTAAACAGCAGCTGCCACCATAATCTTTTACTGGCCATGTGTGGCCAACAAAACAGCAAGAAAAGGGGAAGGCAAACTAGCCTTACCATCTATACCCAACATGTTAAGGACAAATTGAGAAGTTTGGCCACAAAACTGCAAATCATAACAAAAGTAGAGTCTAATGGGAGAAAGCATGAAAATGAACAAAATCTGGCTACCAATACTGAGAAACACAAGAAATCAAGACAGTAACTAATGAACATTACCCAGACACAGGAAGCTTTCAAGCAAGAACCAGTGAACATGACTCAGACAAAGGATGCTTTCCAGGCAATAAATACTCCAAGAGAACAAAGGACTGGCTACTTCCAGGCAGATACCCCCACAATTGACTGTGCAAACTTCTCAGTTACTCATATGCTAATGGATGAATCCCACTCAAACACTTGCAAATTAGGCTTGCTAATTGCACCCTTGTGTTAATAGACACTGATTCTTTCTCCCGGCCTGGACATTCCACAGGTATATATACTCCAATTGTTTTATCACCATCAGATCCTCTGAAGATGCCAGCCACAGATGCAGCCTAAACGTCAGAAGAAAATGCTGCTAGAACACGGCCATACAGCTTGGAAACAACACCACACTCCAGTGATTCCACCCATGAAAGCCTTTGACAATATAATGAAAAAAACTTCATTGCTGGATGCATTTTAGAAGAAAATTTCAAGTAGCCTCTAGAAAATTAAAAATGGATTTGTTTGGAGGGGGCGGGGCTAAAGGGGGGGAATAGACAGGAGGTGGAGCAACCCAAAGCCCTCTCTCTAATACACAACAGGGAGGAAAGGCATTCTAAATAAGTGAATAACTGTACAAGTAAACAAACAACAAATAAATAAAAAATGTACACCTCAAGAGTAAAAGAGCGGAGGATGAGACAGGAAGAGGGATCAGAAGAGGAGGAAATAACTCTGGGGGATGTCCTCGCAGAGCTGCGAAAGATAGGGAAGGCCCAAGACGGTTTCCTGCGGAGGATGGATGCCATGCTGTCCCGGCAGGAAGACCAAATGGGCGCGAACCGGGGGCATCCCTTACAGGAAAGATCAGAACCAAATGAAGAGGCGCTCCCCACAGGGCCAGGGTTGCCGATCTTCTATGAGGATGGAGAGGACGCCCCCCCCTGGTCAAGGGAGAGAGCGCAACAATATGTGCAGGTGGAGAGGAGAGAGGGAAGGAGAACGTAAAGCCGTGGGCAGGATCAGAGGAAAGAGGACCACACCCCAGAAGTAGGGAGGCAGACCTGCTGGATGCTGCAGGAATGACCTCGAAGAGCCCTAACACCTCTGCTCCCAAGAAAGAGAAGAGGGAAGAACCAAGAGGTCACTGCAACACCCCAAAACCCCAGCCGGGATGCAGCTAAGAAGGACGGCAAAAAGAATGGGACGCAGCCCACTAGGAAGAGAGGCTGGACGGAACAACCCAGCAAGAAAGGAAGAATAATCTGAAGAAAAGCTGCCCTTATTCTCTTGAGGCGTATTTCAGGCCTACGAGATGTGGCATCCCGGGATGGACACGGAAGGCCTCGAATCACCTAGGGAGAACGGCTAGGATGGAGGTTGGAGGACGTGAAGGGGCACGGGTCCGGCTACGCTGGAAGACAGGGACCGGACAATGGGCATCAAACACGGGAAAGATTTTGAGGCTGCAGGAAAAAAACAAAAGTTCTTTCAAAGGACAAAAGCTAAAAACAACAGATTGCTCTCAGATACAGAGGGTTAGGAAGGCACGTCTCGGAAAAAAAGAAGGAAAAGGAGCCTAGAAAGAAGACCTGTAAAAAAGAAGTGACCAGCTCAACAAGGAGGAGACTGCAAGAGAACACGAAGGAGCACTCATGAACAAGGACCCTAGAAGGAAACAAGCTACTCCAGTCTTCATCTCTTCCCATCACCATTACCCATCACTAGCCTTCCCAGAACCCGGACCAAGCAGCCTCCTTCACCGCCCACCACCCTTACCCCTTTCTACCCCCATCCCTTGCCACCACCACCTTCCCAGCACCACCACCCCCCTTCCCACTCCCTCTACCCCCCTCTCTCATCACCATACTCAGCCTCTCCTTTATTTTTCCTACTGTCCTGTCCCTGAGACTGTTCCCCCACTTTCACTGTTTGTTTGTTTATGGAAAAACCCCAATAAATATATTTTTTTAAAAAATGGATTTGTTTGGATATACAAGGCTTACCTGAAATATGCACATCTTTTGCTTTGAATGAAATATTTGCTGAAACGTGTTTCACTACTCTACTTTTGGTGATGTAGGACTCTATTTTTTCACATTATTAGTGCCACTAATACCAAATTCCCTCATAGAGAAGCAAAACCCAGGAGCACATCTACTTTGTTAGCGTGTTTTCCTATATCTTAGAAATAACATGTGAAAATAGACTTTGAAAGGAAGATATTTTTGTACTCTACTATTACAATGTGCCTCATTCATGCCCAAACATAGTCAATATCCAAGTTCAGAGGTCATACACAGTGACTTCTTGGATCAAAGCCTAAATCCAGAATCCCAGTGCCGGTAAGTCAGAGTCCACGTTCTGACAACAAACAAGCCAGTAAATAATAGTATGGATCTCATTAGATGGGGCTTGGGAAGGATCCTAGGATGCTTTCCCACTGGTCCAGTGATGGATGGGCATGCTGCCCATCCCATGACTTTGCTGGATTTCCAGCAGAGGCCCCATCCACAATTGGAGTGGAAGCTTTGTACGATGCTTCCCTCCCAACATAGTCTGCCACAGATTCTCGCCACTCGGGTGATGCTTCCCACATCTAATGGGGAAAGTGACTCCATGGGCGAGTACTAGCATGCGGGTTGCTGGATTTGCAGGATGCTTCACCTGGCTCATGTGATCCAAAGTACTTACGTCCATGTCGGGTCCAAGATTCACAAGGCTAGTCACAGAACAAGTTCATGATAACACCATCTAGCAAGACGTTGCCTTCAGCACAAGACTGTGACCTCAAAGAGTCTTTTATGCTAGGGCCACAGGTGTTGCTTGTGGATAGCTTCTTTCTCAGTTAACCTAGCATACCTGCATAATTGAGCTTGCTTTCTGTGAAATTGTACATGAGAAGGTTCAGTTAACCTTTCAACAACCTGCCCTGAAGTGCTGGCTTCTGCTTGCTCATCCTGCTGGGACTTGATGACAACTACTAAGGGTTTCCCTTCTGCAACGACTACACTCTGCTGTGCAGGCTGCTGAAACTGTCGATCTGCAGTTCTAACCACTCATCCTCACTGTCAAAGCCGACAGGACGCCTACAACTGTCTGAAGTGTTCTGCACATGATGGTCCAAGCAAGTAGATCTTTCAAACAAAGTCACTCTTAGAAGAAGAGGACAATGGACATTTCTTTTACCACTTCCCTTGCCAGTCTCAACTCAATAAGCCTTCAGGTACTTAAGGGCATGGGAAAAACATAAATGACAAGTCTTGTTCTTCTCTTTTCCATATTTCCTCTGAAAACCACAGGGGAGATGACTGTGTTCCTATTTTGTAGAGGATCCCCAAGTTTCCTTTTTGCCCCCTTCTGCTCTGTGCCCAATGCTGTTCCATGAAAGGAAGAGGAGGTTCAGAGAAGTTGTATCTGCAGAGTAGTGCAGTAATTTGAAGGAAATGCCCTGCTCTCTGATAATGCAGGTGAAAAGATAAGCATGCTTGTAATAACAAATCTTTGTGTAGGGATGAGTTCTTCCTGAATCTTCATTCGTGAAGAAAAGCCAAGAAGGATCCTGGGCTTTTGGATTCAAAACATTGGGATTTTCTGATGAGCAAGGATAACAACAATATTTGCAGCAAGCCCTCTTCATTTTTGCTCCCTCTAAATCTTTGAGCAATCATTGCAGTAACTGAATTGATTTTCACAGAAATCATGTACAGTATTATTATTAGTGATTCCTCTTGCAGTGCATATTCTCTTGCTGTGGGTTGGACTTGAATACGCAATTAACACCCCCATTATTGATATAAAATACCCGTCTCTTCATTGATAACTCCCATTAGGTCAACTTTGACTTATAGCGTCCCGATGGATGATAGACCTCCAACTCACCTTGTGCTCAGGTTTAGGAGATGCAGAGTACTGACTTTCTTGATTGAGCCTATCCATCTGGAGTGTGGTTAGCCCTCCACTCTACCAATCATTATCTTTTCTAGTTAATTATGTTTTCTCGTGAGGTATCCAAAGTGTGATCATTTCATGAACTCATCATAGGGGGCTAAAATTGGTGTCAAACACTGATCTAGCCCTGGTCACACATGGAACCAGCTGGTTCCCATCAGACGATGTCATGCAAGCTCCATGGGTGAAGGAGGGCAGAATTGGCGTGCCACCACGGTAACACGGGAGGCTTTCTGTGTTGCCATAGACTTGTATGGGAGGAAGCCGCATGCTCCATGCACACACCACACTTCCCCCCATGAGATCAGCTGCCGGAGGAGCCCAGCGATGCAAGACATGGGGCGGCAGCTTCTCCATGCCCTGTGGTGAAGTGGAGCAACATGGGACACTTTTGGTGGCCATGTGAGGAGGTTGATAGACATCTTAGCTTCTTGGGAGAGTTCATGCTTGGTTTGATCCATGACCCATCCATTTCTCTCTAGTGTTGTCAAAAACACCCAGCCTTGTTTCTGATAGAGATAAACACAGCTTCCTGGTTTTTTGGACGTACCTGCTGGGAGCACCTACTAGCAATATCATCATGATGAGTGCTTCCATTTCAGAATGTATTACTACACAGGACCATTGATGATGAACAAGATCAGTGAGGCCCAAATACTGTAATAAGCAGTCATGTTCTTACTTGGTGCTAATCAGGTCTCCAATGGGATGGCATTCTGCAATCGGGGTGTCACACAGTAATATATGAGTGACCTTTTAAATTGTGTGTGTATTTAGTGGGGGAGGGAATGCTCTTAGCATTACGTCTTTGAAGTGCACCAGAATGTCTATTCATGTATTTCTATCCATGGGAATTACATCGAAGTAGGGAATGGTGAACTGGGGCCAGAGGCTGGACCAGGAGAAGGAGGTGGTACCAAGTGGTGGCTCATGTGTGAGACTAGATGTCCTAATTGACGATCATCCCAGCAGACTCCAAAATGTGCTGAATCTGGAATCAAAGGGTGAAGAGGTATTTGGGTCACTCTGTCATCGTAAGCCTATTAATGGATTATTATTTTTAAAGAAATAAGCATTTTTATGCATGTGTTGTGGCGAGTGGGGGGACAGGAACAAATGAATTGCTCAGTGTGCATTTTTACAAGGAATTTTTCAAAGGCTTACATTTGTGCTGAGTAGGGGGGTCAGTTTTCCCATTTTATCATTGGCTTTTTAAAGTGTTGTTATTGATGATGAGGTTCTGTTTGTGTGAGAGGAAAACAGATTCAGAGCTGTGCTTTTGCAGAACCATATTGGAAAAGGAGGCAAACAGGAAAGAGGGTGATTTTTTACTCTTGTCTTTGTATGTCCTGTTCTCTGGATTTGTTTTAATTAATTGTAGCTGTAGTTGTAGGGGGAAAGTGGGTTATGTGTGCAAGGGCATGAGGAGAAAGATGAAAGCAGCAGAAACAAGAAACAACACGAGTTAGGGGACAAGAGACTGTGATCCACATATAACTTCTCTTGAAAGCTTTTTTGGCAATGAAGAATACAGGAAGGATAACCAACATTCATTCTGGCATCTACTTCATGTTAGCTCTCATCATGTCATCCTTTTTCAATTACTTGAAACCAGGAAAATGAGTTCCTAGTACTTGTATGCAAAAGACATATCTGAGGAAGATTTTTTCATGATTTCTTATTCATCTATGTGGTAGAACCCAGTTGTATTTATTACCTTTGTTCCAATTGAAATATGTATATCTTCCTAGTACTACCTGATTTTTGTGGGTATACAGTATGTCGAGTATCAAAATATACAAAAATAATCTATGTAAAGAAATGTATAATACTCAAAGAGCATAAAGTATATAATTTCCAGTACACAGTTCAATACAGTCACGTAAAGTACAGTGAAAAGGAACAACTGCTCTCAAACATAACAGTTGTAAGACTGATAGATCCCAATGTCGCGTATCCCTTATCTGGAATTCTCCAAAATTGTCCACGTGAATGGCTAAGGTAGTGATAGCATTGATTTTTGATGATTCAGTGTACACAATCTTTGTTTCATGCACAGCACTGTGAAAATATGTTTAAAAATTACCAGAATTATTTTGAATTTCAGATTTTTTTCAGACTTTGGAATACCTGTATTTGCATATATGTATATAATGAAATAGCTAACAGGGAGCTCTGACATGGGCTGGTCCATAAGGTCATGAAGAGTCAGACATGACTGAATGAATAAACAACAACAAACAACATATAATGAGATATACATATATGCAAAAAGTCTAAGTCAGTATTTCCCAACCAGCATATACATTAAAATCATAGTCAAGGCCATTCCAGTCATGATTGTACATATTCCATCTTCTCTTATTGCGCTGCACAATAAGAATTGAGGTCTATTGCAATGTTTATTTGTGAAATGCTGCACCTTTTACTTACAGCAGTGTTTCCCAACCAGTGTGCCATGGCACACTAGTGTACCGGGAGCAATCATCAGGTGTGCTGTGGGAAATTGGAACCTCCAATACCCGGTCTTCCCCCTCCTGCCGAACATTTTTCTTCTCCACTCGGGCTCCCTTCTTCCCAGCCTCGCTCTGCTCGCTATGCCTCGCTTTGCTCTGGGGCGAGTCTGCGCAGTAGTGCCCACACGGGTCACATCTTCCTCCCTCCCCCTCCCCTCCTGAACACGCTCACGCTACCCCCTTGGATCAAAAAGGCGGCAGAAGCGGCAGTATAGAAGAAAAAGTAAGTGTTCGGCAAGAAGGGGAAGAAAGGGCGTGAAGGGGAAAGGTGAGGAAGAGGTCTCTGTTGAAAGCTGGCATGGGCCAACTTGAACATTCCAGATGTTTTGGACTCCAACTCCCACCTTTCCTAGCAGCCTCAGGCTCTTTTCCTCCCCCCCCCCCCCCGCCATTTAAGCAGGAAAGGGCCTCAGGCTCTTAGGAATGGTGGGAGTTGAAGTTCAAAGCACCCAGAGGACCAAAGTTTTCCCATGCCTGTTTTAGGGACCTTAAAGTGGTGAGCCTCCTTCCAACATTGTGATTCTGCATAGAAAACAAACAACAACATAACATAACATTGTTTGAGTCCACAGTGCTCTCTGGGTGTAGGTGAACTACAACATCCAAACTCAAGGTAAATCCCAAGCAAACCCTTTCAGTACTTTCTGTTGGTAATGAGAGTTCAATATGCCAAGTTTGGTTCAATTTCATTGTGCAAGAGTTCAGGATGCTCTTTGATTGTGTGTCAACTGTAAATCCCAGAAACTGTAACTCCCAAATGTCAAGGTCTATTTTCCCCAAACTCCATCTGTGTTCACATTTGGGCATCTTGAGTATTCATGAAGAATGAGTTTCAAAGGGTTAGCTGCAACACACAAATTGTCTTTCTTGTATTCCAAAATATATTTTTTATTTTTGAAAGTATATATCCAGAATCACTTGTCGTGGAACATATATATCTTCCCAAATGGGGTTGTGGAATTGTAAAGTCGATCAAAACAAATCATATAAGAACTCCCACAACGGATGCATCACAAAAATCATCATATATAACCATATATTGGGCTTGTAGTAAAATCCGTATTGAGGGGTTCATAAGGGTCGACGGACTATATATCAAAAGGCCTCTCCGTTTCGCCAGAGAACTGGCTTCATCGGGACCCGAAAATAATATTATTTGTAATTCCACTGGTCCGATTATCTAAATAAAGGTAAACATAACAATAATCAGATATAGCATCATTTCGTACATACTCATAAGCCCACCATTTGATCAGGACAACCCTTATGGCTAGGCTATATATTTTACATACCATTCGTAGTATTCATTCGCAATTATATTTCAGAGTGGGACGCAGCCACTACTTCATCTGGTAGTCAACGGACAACACATAACACAGGGGTTTGCCCTTACACTCCTACTTAGCTCCAGGTGAAACTCCAGCTCCAGGTGAAACCTTTTAGGGAATTCCAAAAACTTCCAGAATTTCACTGATTGATAAACAATCATTGTGGCCCAGGGGTAACTCGCTTTTTAGGGAATGAATCCAAAAAACTTCTCTTTGATGCAGTAATTTTTTGTGTTCCTGGTATGGTTTGGGTGCAATGATTTCTAATACCAGGATTTGGTATTCAGTGAAATTCTGGAGTAAGGTTTCACCTGGAGCTAAGTAGGAGTGTATGTAAGGCAAACCCCCTGTGTTATGTGTTGTCCGTTGACTACCAGATGAAGTAGTGGCTGCGTCCACTCTGAAATATAATTGCGAATGAATACTACGAATGGTATGTAAAATATATAGCCTAGCCATAAGGGTTGTCCTGATCAAATGGTGGGCTTATGAGTATGTACGAAATGATGCTATATCTGATTATTGTTATGTTTACCTTTATTTAGATAATCGGACCAGTGGAATTACAAATAATATTATTTTCGGGTCCCGATGAAGCCAGTTCTCTGGCGAAACGGAGAGGCCTTTTGATATATAGTCCGTCGACCCTTATGAACCCCTCAATACGGATTTTACTACAAGCCCAATATATGGTTATATATGATGATTTTTGTGATGCATCCGTTGTGGGAGTTCTTATATGATTTGTTTTGATCGACTTTACAATTCCACAACCCCATTTGGGAAGATATATATGTTCCACGACAAGTGATTCTGGATATATACTTTCAAAAATAAAAAATATATTTTGGAATACAAGAAAGACAATTTGTGTGTTGCAGCTAACCCTTTGAAACTCATTCTTCATGCTGCTTTGAGGACACCCTTCCTCTCTCTTTACATAGACTTGAGTTACCCTTGAGTAACAATATGGCTGAATCCAATTTTTTTGATTCATTTAATTTGGAGCAAGAAGCTGAATTAACCAGATTATATTCCTTATTTGATGACAACGCCGACACTTCAGCGTCTGGGAGTGAACGAGCGAATTTAATGGCTTCTATTGAAAATAAAGAATTGAGAAAAATAAGAGTACAACTGAACATTGCGACCTTGTCGGACTATGTGAAACGGAAGATTATTCCGAGAGGCCTACGAGTGCAAATTAAACCGGGAGTCTACGAAGCGGACCCTTCATTTATTACCAATTGGAAAAATATTGTCCATCGTTGTTCAAAAGATCTTATGTTACTTATAATTCAAAAGGCCACGGCCGAGATGACCACTTTGGAACAAGAAATTGACAATATTAAATCCACAATTGACCCCCCGGCAAGCCTCCCGGATTTGAATACTATAAAACAAGAGTGTGATAAATTGTATCAAGACCTCAAGAAAGAAAAACTGGGCAAAGTCAAACGAGATGAAACGGACTTTGCCAACAACAGAATTTATCGATGGCAATTCCGTCCATATAACCGGCCTCCGCAACGCAAGGTTCGCTTCCCAGACAGAACCACCCAGTCCGGAGCCAGCACAGACGACACGGCAGGTTTATCTGACGGTTCCACCACCTCCAACACAAGCTCCAGATATGACCTCAGACATCCCCGCAATACGGAGGAACCCCCAAAGAAAAATTTTCACCGGGCCAAAAACAAAAAGCCCCCAACCTGATTATCAATCTTTCGGACCTCCCCCTCTCGGATAGAGACATCAACATTTTGGACAAAGGAATTTCATTTGTATATACTCCACAATGTTCCACATTAAATATTAGAAAAGACCTTGCAACACTTTACAGATCCATGAGACTGAAGGAGTACTTTCAGGATCATCCTTCACGCCATGTTGATGATATTCCATCCCGCCTTAAAGGCAAAAGCTCCTTTGTTCCCCCGGTCATCTCTGATAAATTAAAAATTTTTGAATCTGTAGTATCTAAAGAAGTAGCCAAAATTAATCACCAACAAGATACACGGAATGCCAATCTTACCGGGAGGACATTAAAAGGCTGGGGAGCTGAGACAACATCCTACAGTCATCATGAAACCGGCGGACAAAGACAGAGCCCTGGTCCTGCAAAACCGGGGGGAATATATGACAGAGGCTAGAAGACAATTATCAAACACGGCTTTTTACTCTCAGCTCCCCAATGACCCGACAAACAGATTTTTGAAAACCATCATCCACACGATACAATCTGGGGTAGAAAAAGGATTTATTTCTGCGCAACTAGGGACTGCTTTAATCAATCACCACCCTAATATAGCAAAATTTTATTTACTCCCGAAGACACACAAAAAAACATTCCCGGTGCCAGGGAGACCAATTATCGCCGCGACCAACACTTTATTACAACCCCTTGCTATTTTCCTGGACTCGATCCTGCAAGAATTTGTGATTACATCACCGGCCTTCATTAAGGACACGGGACACCTGATCTCCAAGATTGATGGTATGACACTACATGACCAAGATGTCTTTATTACTGCAGATATTACATCTTTGTATACTAACATTGATTTAAAAATAGCAAGAACGGTGATTTATAGACTTCTGGACTCCCGCCCGATCCCTCGCACCCCACCAACAGCTTTCCTTATGGAACTTATTGACATTGTGTTTGATTACAATTATTTTACTTTTGATGGTGATTTTTATTTACAAAATGGCGGAATTTCAATGGGACTGTCCCTAGCTCCCAGCGTCGCAAATTTGTTTATGTCAGACTTAGAAATGCAATTTTTGTACCCAGATATAGAGATTACCACTCCCATTAGGCACTACTATCGTTACATTGATGACGTTTTCTTTATCTGGTCAGGAGAGGGCGACATTGAGTCCATTATGAGATACTTCAATACATGGAATCCATCCATACAATTCACTTTTGAAAAAAACCCTTTAAATATTACATTTTTGGACTTAACCATCTTTAGAGAACATAATACACTGAGAGTTAAAAATTATTGCAAACCCACCAGCCGCAATTCATACTTACATTTCCAGTCTCACCACACGCATTCTTTAAAACATAATCTCCCATTCTCCCAGCTGATTCGCCTTAAGCGCAACTCCTCCAGAGAGGTGGATTTCGAACAATCGGCCGCGGTTTTGATATCCCAATTAAAGGAAAGGGGATACCCACAACACATTCTCCACAAATCATTGAATAAAATTCGCAAAATACCCAGAGATAACCTATTCCAACCTCGCCCTAAAACACCCTGTGAACGAATTATATGGCCCCTTACTTTCACCCCGCATTCCCATTCTATTTCTAAAATTGTACGAAAATACTGGCCCATTGTTAGCTCGATCCCAGGACTGGAGAAACCACCTATGATAGCCAACAAAAAAACATCGAGCATTAAACAATTATTGATCCATGCTGACCATAGAATCCCCAAAGATTCTCCCATTGGCAAAACATTTACCCAACCATGCTATCATTGCACGATATGCAAACATATTTCAACACAAGAAACAATCACAGACCTGGAAGGCAAACATACTTTCAAATTACGCACAGGAGCAACATGTGGCAGTAGAAATATTATTTATTGTTTGATTTGCCCATGCCAGAGATATTACGTGGGCGAAAGTGGGCGTGACTTACGCACGAGGGCTCAGGAACATAAATCTAGATTTAAAACCCGCAATGAATCCTCACCACTCTATATTCATTATACACAGAACCATAACTTTAATGAGTTCAAAATCCTGGTATTAGAAATCATTGCACCCAAACCATACCAGGAACACAAAAAATTACTGCATCAAAGAGAAGTTTTTGGATTCATTCCCTAAAAAGCGAGTTACCCCTGGGCCACAATGATTGTTTATCAATCAGTGAAATTCTGGAGTAAGGTTTCACCTGGAGCTAAGTAGGAGTGTATGTAAGGCAAACCCCCTGTGTTATGTGTTGTCCGTTGACTACCAGATGAAGTAGTGGCTGCGTCCACTCTGAAATATAATTGCGAATGAATACTACGAATGGTATGTAAAATATATAGCCTAGCCATAAGGGTTGTCCTGATCAAATGGTGGGCTTATGAGTATGTACGAAATGATGCTATATCTGATTATTGTTATGTTTACCTTTATTTAGATAATCGGACCAGTGGAATTACAAATAATATTATTTTCGGGTCCCGATGAAGCCAGTTCTCTGGCGAAACGGAGAGGCCTTTTGATATATAGTCCGTCGACCCTTATGAACCCCTCAATACGGATTTTACTACAAGCCCAATATATGGTTATATATGATGATTTTTGTGATGCATCCGTTGTGGGAGTTCTTATATGATTTGTTTTGATCGACTTTACAATTCCACAACCCCATTTGGGAAGATATATATGTTCCACGACAAGTGATTCTGGATATATACTTTCAAAAATAAAATATATTTTGGAATACAAGAAAGACAATTTGTGTGTTGCAGCTAACCCTTTGAAACTCATTCTTCATGCTGCTTTGAGGACCCCTTCCTCTCTCTTTACATGTGGTGTTGTATTGTAACACAGTATAATACTGCCAATGATAATGTGATACAATAATTATATCGTGATATTATAATTTATATATTTGTATTACATGCAATATTGCTAACAATATTGCTATATGTTGTAATGATAATTGTTGTTTTTTCAGTTTGTTGTAAGCCGCTCCGGCAATATTGTTATATGTACACTGTAAGCCACTCTGGCAGTATTGTTGTTTGCTGTAAGCCACTCTGAGTCCCCTTCAGGGTTGAGAAGGGTGGCATATAAAAATAGTAAATAAATAAATAAATAAACTATATGTATTACTGTGTTAGAGTGTCATTTTGTGTCATTTTGGTTGGTGGTGTGCCCCAGGATTTTGTAAATGTAAAAAAATGTGCCGTGGCTCAAAAAAGGTTGAAAAACACTGCTCTAAGTGTATAAGGAGTATATGAAACATAAATGAATATCATGTTTAGCTATTAGATATATCCCCTCCAAGATATCTCATTATATACATATATGCAAATACAGGTATTCCAAAGTCTGAAAAAAATGAAATTCAAAAATAATTCAGAAATTCAAGCAATTCAGATAAGGGATATTCAACTTTTACTGGGGCTTTTGAATAATTTGGGCCAAACATCAACAAAAGTAAGATCTCTCTGTGTTTTTTAAAGAAACATAGTATGTGCATGCACACTGCTACTTAGTATATTGACTAGTAGTGTGTTCCTATGTATGGATTTTTTTTGAAGTAAATGTTCTTAATATACTGCAACTTGCTTCCCGGAAAATTGGCATAAGATTGCAATTTTTTAATGGAAGATGATGCTGAAACAATGCTGGAATGAGAATTACAAGGACATTCTTCTTCAAATGTCCCCCACCTTTAGATACATAGTTTTCCAAGGGCTTCGTCATTATTTTACAAGATTTTTTTCAAACTTGCGCTATTTTGAAGCATTGGGGGTTGGGAGCAGTAGCTTCTTCCCGACAAAGAGTTTATTGTTTCAAACCTTTAATAAAACATATCTACTTTTCTGGCATTCTGCTTTACTTGTATCTTCATATATTTTGTATCTATTAATTTTATATAGAATGTATAAGTTTCCTTATAAAATGTAGCAAGGCTTAGCTTTGCGACAACCACCTTTTTGTAACACTGCTGCTGAGGCATTTCCTGAAGAGGTAAAGTTGGTCAAATCCTTCTGGCTGTTCCCAGCCAGAGCAATCATCATCATCCATTGTGTGTGTGTGTGTGTGTGATAAGCCAACAAATATTTGTTTAGTTAAATGGTCCACTTGGGCTGAGAGATTTGCTGACCGCAGAAACAGGCTCAGAGCATGGACATTTGTTAAACCTTTTTTAAAATTGAAAACCCAATTTTTGATTGCTGAAATCACCACCTTTTGTCTCTGGAGCCTCACAGGTCCGACAGGTCGCAGGTTCGAATCCGGGGAGAGTGCGGATGAGCTCCCTCTGTCAGCTCCAGCTCCTCATGTGGGGACATGAGAGAAGCTTCCCACAAGGATGGTAAAAACATCAAAACATCCAGGTGTCCCCTGGGCAATGGCCTTGCAGACGGCCAATTCTCTCACACCAGAAGCGACTTGCAGTTTCTCAAGTCGCTCCTGACACGACAAAACAAAAATCACCTTTTGTCTCCGGAGCCTCACACCTTTGTTACATTTGGAACTAGACAGTTGAGCTAATCAAAATCTCATTATCATTTCTTTCACCTGGTCTTCACAAAGGATGTCACCTCGCAGAGGATATCTCAGCAGCTGATTGGTTCCCCGGCTGGCAAATCCCTGGCTGACATTTCCCCATAAAAGGGAATCCCCACACCCTCAGCCAATCAGGGCATGGATCCACACAGGTCCCTCTTTCAGCCTATCAGGGAGAAAAGCAAGGATTTTGAATAGCTGTCAAATTGTATAAGAAGCCTTGTTTTTCTCTATATGTTTATGTTCATACATTTGAAGCATCCACTCATACTTGCATCCCTTTTGGCTGAATTGAATATATTGTCTTCAGCCTGGTGAGTGTTTCTCTGTTCTGGCCCAATTCATTATAGCCTGCGCTCCCAGTCCTAGTTATCCACAATAAGGGAAATCTGTCCTTTCTGCCCATGTTGGTATGATGTGGTTCTGCCAAACTTCATCATCCCCAATAGTCATCCAATGTGGAACAGAATCAGTCAATCACTAGCAGTCTGTGTGATCAGCCCACACATATCCTTTTGAGATTGCTGTTTGGACTAGAAGTGTGTGTGTGTGTGTGTGTGTGTGTGTGTGTTTGGCTGTATTCCTTTACTTTGTTTTTATATACTGGATGCTTTCAAGCAATGCCGTCCTTTCATCGTATTCCAAACAAATAGACTTAAGTTAGAAATGAGCCAGTAGAAGAATAGCACTAGTCTTTAGTAGGAGGCACAGCAATCTCAGCAGTTTATGTCTCCAGCTACATTCATGGTGTTGGATCAAAGCAGATGTAGATGCCTGGTTCACTTATTAAGGCAATGGACAAAGTCTCTCTGTAATGCTCAAAGAGACAAATCATTGTACCTGAGGCTGTCAATTGGCTGTTGTTGTTGCTGCTACTGTTGCTGATTAACTGGTTAATTGAATTCTCAATTAAAAGCTCAATACTACATAATCTCAGCACACCCCCTGGGCATTGGTCCAAAGGGAAATTGCTTTTCCTAGTCTTGGAGGAATTCCACTTGCTCTTAGGGGAGCAGACAGCCACCCAACATAAGCTGCCCCCATGTGCTCAGGAGAGTTCCTCCACCAGACTTTATGCCTCAGTCCAGCTTGTAGAAGTCCCAGATGGGAATGAAGGCACTCCTTTCTCTTTCCTGCTTCTATTTCACAGACACCTGAAAAGTATGACATGGTGGCAAATAGAATAGATAAAGGAGGGTCTGGAAAAGTTACTGTTTTGGAGCACAACTGCTAGACTTCTCAAGCCAGCATGTTGTTAGCCACCCTGAGTCCCCACGGGGAGAGCGGGATGGGATACAAGTTTTGATTGATTTTTGATTGAGCATAGCAAAGTCTACAGGTATCAATTCTGATCAAACTCTTCTTCATGTTCACAGTTTAGATGTTCAAGATGGTCCCTCCGCTTTGCCTTCCTTCTCTCTCTCTCTCTCTCTCTCTCTCTCTCTCTCTCTCTCTCTTCTAAACCTCTGTCTGTTTGATCCCTTGGCCTCCTATAAGAATTAGAGTAGGCCCTCCATTTTCACTGGAGTTAGAGGCATGGAATCCCCACAAATGTGGGAAAACTGTAATCTTTAAAAAGGCAGTGACTTTTACTTGTGAGAACATTCCTCCAGGAATCTCTAAGTCTCACATCACAAGTCTATGGACATTGTCCAATTGAGGTTGTGTATAGAGTTGCCATGGAAAATCTTGAGCAGTGGTTCCCAGCCTGTGGGTCCCCAGATGTTTTGGCCTTCAACTCCCAGAAATCCTAATAGCTGGTAAACTGGCTGGGATTTCTGGGAATTGTAGGCCAAAACACCTAGGGACTCACAGATTGAGAACCACTGATCTAGAGATTCCTAGAGTGCATGTTAATCAAATTTGTGAGTAATCAAATCCACAAAAATTAAAGCCAAAGATGTGAAGGACCAACTGTATTCTTATCATATAGGGTCCTGGCTGAACTCATGTTGCCAGAAGACATGTTTGTGCATTCCCTTCAAAAGGAGACATGAACCTGATCTTAAGAAGGCAAGTGCTCTTGAACTGCTGTCAGTACACTGTAGTTTCCCAGGGCACCCAAGTCACTGACCTCAGGTTGGCCGTGATAGAACAAAGGCATGTCAAGGGGAGATTCAAAAGTAGATTGTTGAATAGAGATAAATTCACAATTTCCAACCAATTAGCAAAGGGTGGAACAGAAGTAATGGCTTCTTAGCACAATACACATATTACGTGCTTGCTTTCATTCCATTAGTGTGTGTAGCTTCTTCAAAGTAAGACAATGCCTTCAGCAGAACCAACTTTCCCCAAAATCGCTTTCCTGTATAAGGACAAGTAATATCCTAACACTTCGCAATCCTGAGTATTAGCTAACAGATAACCAAACTATTTCTGTTAAACTCTTTAAAGATTTATGCTTGATGTGACAATTACAGAAAAGGGCAACAAGAATGATCCAAGGGATGGAGCGGCTCCCTTATGAAACCAGGTTGCAACGCCTTGGTCTTTTCAGCCTTGAAAGACGGCGTTTAAGAGGTGACTTGATCGAAGTGTATAAAATCATGCATGGGATAGAAAAGGTGAACAAAGAAAAACTGTTTTCTTTGTCACAAAACACTAGGACTAGAGGGCACTCCCTGAAGCTCCAAGGTAGGAAAATTAGGACTAATAAAGGGAAATATTTCTTCACCCAGAGGGTCATTGGATTATGGAACTCACTTCCAGAAGAGGTTGTGACAGCTGTCAGCCTGAACAACTTCAAGGCAGGATTAGACAGATTCATGGATACCAAGTGTATCGGTAGTTACTGAAAAGGACATTCAAGTGCCACCTCGGAGTTGGTTGAGGTAGGCAGGATTTCCCTGGGTACTGGTTGTGGGGGGTCGGGAGCAGGTGAGGGTTTTGCCCTCCCTTCTGCTCGAGATCCCCGTGTACAACTGGTGGGCCACTGTGTGATACAGAATGCTGGACTAGATGGGCTGAGGTCCGATTCAGCATGGCTCTTCTTATGTTCTTATGTTCTTAATTGTCCTTTTCTGACTTCCATTTCAGCATTATCCTCCTACCCTCACAAATATGTAACATGAATATTTTATACATGAGACTTGAATATTGCACACTAACTCAAGGAATAATGGATTACAATCCATTAAAGCTTATGTTACAATAAACAAGTTATGCTTTAAAGCACCACACAACTCCTTATTTATGTTTTCCTTCCTTATTTTGAATTATGTACCTCAGGGACCAGGAAAGTCCATCCCATGGGCAGCATAAAATCTCAAAGCTCTATACCAGGGCTGCCCACAAAGTTGACCGCGATCGACTAGTCGATTGCGGTTCCAAAGCAGGTCGATCACAGCCGGATTCCAGAGGGGCGCTTCTGCCCCGCACACGGTGCTCCTTCCTTCCACGTGGCGCATCTTCTGCTTCGTCATGCTGCCCCTGAGGCAACTCCCCCGGCCCCATTCTCAGTGCCGTCGCAGCGTGGCCTGAGGAGGGAGGGAGAAGGAGGGCAGCAGAGCGAAGGAGGGGGTGGGCGCCTGGCCCGCGCATGTGCTTTTGGAGCATGTGGTGGCGTGCAAACACGAGCAACAAGCGAGGACAACCAGAAGGAGGCTTTGGCAGCCATTTTCTGCCAAAGCCATCTGCGACTGTGAGGAGTTCATCTGCTTGGCCACATTGATCAGCATTGAATGGCTTTGCAGCTTCAAGGTCTGTGTGCTTTCATTCTGCCTGTTTATATCTGTGGAATGATGTCAGGGTGGGAGAAGGGACTCTTGTCTGGGTGCATTTTATGAAGTGTCCCTTATTTTTGCGAAAAATCATGTAAATGTCCCTTATTTTGTCTATCAAAATATGGGTAGGTAGATCATTGGTTGTTTTATAAGTAGGTCGCATGCTGAAAAAGTGTGAGCACCCCTGCTCTATACGGTTCTGGCCCAGCTTACTTGTCCGAATGCATCTGCCTCTACATCCCACCTCGTACTTTAAGATCATCTGGGGAGGCCCTGCTCTCGCTCCCGCCAGCATCTCAAATGCGGCTGGTGGGAACGAGAGACAGGGCCCTTTTGGCTGTTGCGCCCCTCCTATAGAATGCGCTTCCAAGCGAAATGCGATCGACCCCATTTCTCCTAGCATTTAGGAAAAAAGTAAAACTGTGGCTATGGGACCAGGCCTTTGCAACATAGCAGCATGCAGCACTTTGGACTGAAATAGGATTGGCTAATTGACAGCTGAGAATATGGCTTACGGTTTTTAACCTAGTCTTGCGGACTGAACATTGTTTTTAACTTAATTGAATGTTGAGTAGTTGTCTGTTTAATCTTGTATGTTTTTATGGTTATATTGTATACTCTGGCATCAAATTGCTGCCTTGTAAGCCGCCCTGAGTCCCCCCTCGGGGGTGAGAAGGGTGGGGTAAAAATACTGTAAATAAATAAATAAATTTTGTTGCCTCAAAGGCCTCCCTGGAGTCAGAGTTGCCTTCCCATTTCTCTGGAGCATTTTGGAGTCCAAGAAAATCAATTATGGATGTGTGGCAGGGGACTGCAACCCCCTCAAGCTCTCCAGGTGTGGAATGGGGACAATGCAGTATCCTAAATTTCAGCACTTGCCCACCCTTGTCCTGCTCTCAGTATTTCTCCCAGCTCAGATTGGCTCTCTCAAATATTTTTTTTATCAGCATCTGAAAATGACTTTATTTCTTTTATAAGTGTAAGGTAAATTAGAAAACCAGGCCCGGTGAATCAAGGACTCAACTTTCTTTAGGGAGAGGAATGCATTTGTCTCCCACTATGACAGACCAGACTTTGGAGGGAATGGTAGCCCTGAGGCACAAGCCTTTATAGTCACTACTGCAAGACACAGTGTTGGGGAAGTTCCACAAAGCTAACAAACTCAACAGAAGTCAAAAGGTCTAGGCACCAATGGGTCATGTACAGCCTCCTGTAAAATAAACAACTATTCATTTCCCAGTCCTTTCTGCATAACACGTTCCCCAGTCTCTTGGTATCACAGGCAGGAAAATATGTAATGTAACCTTCACAGTGTCAGTTTGTTCTTTTGGAAGAATTTCTCCAGCACCAGGAAACACAAATAAAAGAGCGCAGCATATGCAAAGCCATTTTAGGTACCTCTTCAACCCCTTCCCTGTGTTCCTCTTTCTATGGCAAACTATTATTTATATAATTAATTTCCCACATTTGTACCCCACTCTACTCACCCCAAAGAGGACTTAGGGTATCCTTACAACAGGGAGCAATTTTATGCCATAACATATATCTCCATAAAATAAACAATTACTATCCAAGCAAGTAGGGCTACACTACTGTGCCCCCAACAATAACTTCCTGTTTTAGATGTTTAATATGTCTGCCACCAATTAAAGCATGTTTCTTTATTCTAACGGTTTAAAATCTGCTGGTCAGTTCTTTCATTGATTAAATTGAAATAACTGCATATTGCTAAAATGTCAATGCAACATTTGGGGGGAGGGATGAAAGAGTACAAGAGAACTAACAATGTCATAGATCAGTACAATGGGACTTCCATGTCGAAGGATTCCCCAGATTTTAAAAAAACAAAACAAATCACAGGATCTGATCCCAGATTATCTGTTTATCCTGGGTTATCTGTCAGTGGAAACTCATTTATTCCAGTTTAAAGCAGATAATATGGGATCAGATCCTGGGATAAAAGGCATTATGAAAGGGCCTTTTGAAAACTGGAGGACTTCCACATTTGAAGGTGTAATTTTTGAGGATTTGACTAATACGTTCTCTAGGAATTTCTAGGACTTCCAATGTGACTCAATGATTGACATTCAGTGAAAATTTCTAGAGGGAACACTTCTCTGACCATTTGTAGGTCCTCTAGAGTGATTTTGCTAAATTTATGGCAAAAGTTGACCATAGCATTATGCTGGAAGACCTAGTAATTCCTAGTAAAGAATTATCTCAGATAACAAAGACAGTATTTTAAATAGCAGTTTTTCACTTTTGCAGGGGTCTTCAGCCTTTATTCCCAGCAAATGTGTGTGTTGGGGGTGGGTGGGATGGACACAGAGTGCTTTTGAGAAAAGAGATTGCCCTGGTGTCTTATGATTATTGACTGATGAATCAAAAGTTCTGTTCTGACTGGACCCAGGTAGCTAGCAAGTGCTGCCAAAAACTTCCTCCCTTCAGAGACCCGGGCATATTTACTCACATTGACCTTAATCATCAATGCACTTTGCCTGCTGATCAGGCTATAACTGTCAATACTGCTTGTTTCCCCTTCAAATAGCAGCAGGGTTCCTTCAGCAAAGATCTTACTAGGCTCCAGAAGCAACATCTGAATTTTCTCCCTACTACCCATGGTTGACTAGGTCTTAGGAGGAAGAGAAGGGTGCATGGAAATCAGTAGCGTTCCTTGTTAGTGGCCCTTTTATGTTCCAAAGTATTGATGGTCTTGGTACAACTTCTATAGATAGCTAACACCAGATACAGTTGTTGTGCAATTTGCCTCTTTCTCCTGACATACTTCTCCACATTACAGTATTGTATAGGTGTGTGGCAAACCTGACATTTATTCTGGGAAATACTCGCATGGAGAAATTGATCCGCCAAAACTACAGAACCATGACTTAGCCTAGATCCTTGGAGGACAAAGTGTATTATATGAGCATTTCAGATTCATTTTTTAAACAAAATGAATTTCTAACCCTTGTGACAGCAGGGAAAAAGCTTGAAAAGGTGAATCCAAATAACACAAAAAAGGGATTGGTTTAGGGGCAAAACTGGAGTGGAATCCTATGCATGGAACGGGATGGAAAGCCTTGGCCTCCAGAAAGTGGAAAATAAAAACTGGACTGGTCTTTTTTAAGATGGGAACGAACCAATAAGGCTAATAATGGATTCATTCAAAGGACTGGCATTTCAATTCTGAGTGTTCTTACTCAGAAGTAAATCATACTGAATTCAATTACATTTACTCCCAAGTAATGGTGCATGGGATTGCAATCTTCCAGTGGATGTGTTCAAACATTTCAGTTTTGAAAAGCTTTTGGCGGGATGAGCTGTCTGATCTGTTAATGCTGTTATTTATTTGTTTTTATTTAAAAAACCCTTTATCTCCTGATAAGAGCACGTGGATTGATTAAATGCACAGGCTTAAAAAACAGATTATGCATCCATATGCCTCTTCTTTGCAGATTTGTAAAGCACAAAAGCACTGATTAGAAACACAAAGTGCCCCAAACAAAGGACATGGACATTGGGGACAGCACTTGGCAATAGAATGTGAGAAACTCAAGCTCTCTCAGCCTCAAAGGAAGGGAAGGTAAAACTTTCTGAAGGAAAATCCTTTGATAGAATTACCTTAGTAATTCAGAAGTGATGTGAAGGTAAACAACAACCGCCCCATAAGGATAATTCACCTTTGCCCCATCCTCCAGTTACAGAGCATCTCATTACTTACACCTTACCTATTCAAGATCTTCTTCCACCTCACCCCCACAAAGAAAATACAAAATGAATCCTGACCTATCCAATCCTACCGATGGTGGAGAACCAGGGATACTCCTTCAGTTCCCAAAAGCCTCAGACATCATGCTAAAGCCACTAGGGATTATGGGATTTAAGGTCAGCCTTGGCGAGCAATGTGCTCCGTACCTGATATCAGTTGACCCAATTAGAGTCCTTCTTCCAAATAGGTATGCCTGTGGTTGTACTACCTCAAAGTGCTTCCTAGGGCCAGTCTAAGGCATTTTGCTGCCCAAGTTGAAGGCTAAGCTATACCTACCCCGAAGTTGATTAGCATTTCCTTCAAAGCTGACAATGGATTGGCATCGTTCACCATATCTGAGGGCAGCAGGCTAGTTTGGGTGATGCAAAGCAGACTGTGTGAAAGAAAGAGCCCTCTCCTCTGATGCAGGTCTAGGGCCATGGAGCTGCTGTCTGTCCCTTCCACTCCACCCAACATCCTCTGCTCCAGATGTATTACTGGATGACTGAAATCTTGATTTGAGAGCCATTGCAGTTAGTTCCAGCTCTGACTCACTCTGGCTAATAAGGGTGCAGGATAGCCCTAAGATCACCTACCAATTCACCAGCATTTTGCATAATTTCCTCTGTAGTGCAATTACTTGGATTCAGCAATGTGTGAGACTGCAGCCCAGCAACAACAAAAAGTTCAATAGATTCTTTCAGAGGAAGATTGGGCTGAGAGAGCTGTACACTCAGAATGAGGCAATCTGTCTGAGTGGGGACAGATAGCTTATGGGAATTTATTTATTTACTTATTTACCGTATTTGTACTCTGCCCTTCTCAACCCCAAAGGTGACTCAGAGCAGCCTTACAATAGGTAACAATTTGATACCTTATCAAACAAACAATAATAAAATCAACATATACATTAAAATCATAGTCAAGGCCGTTCCAGTCATGATTGCACATATTCTATCTTCTCTTATTGCATTGCACAATAAGAATTGAGGTCTATTGCAATGTTTATTTGTGAAATGCTGCACTTTATACTTACACAGGATGGCACAACATGATTCTAATACTGTAAAGTAATGGTGGCAACTGTTGTGGGCTGAGAACCCATAGTGTCTCGTCCCGTCCCCATCCCGTCCCCCGGCAAAATCTTGGGAGAGCAACACACACCATTGATTTATTTATTTTTAAACCTAAATGCCACTGAAAGTCTCCTAAAGGGAGTGGGGACAATTTTGACATGCTTTTAGCCTAGGACAGGTTTCAAGAGAAATCTTTTTTTTTCTTCAACAGGAAATGATCCACAAAAGCCACAAAACCAATCCTGGAGGGGCAGACACAGCTCAATACATTTTGAGTTGAGAGTTACATACAACCTTTCCCCCCGTGAATGCATATATTATCCAATGTATTGAACAAACCCTCCTGGCCTTGTTTATTTCTTGTGATACACAATAATCTAGATGATTTTAAAGTATTTTGGAGCATGTGTGTTCAGTATAAGAAACACCTGTGCAACCTTTCAATAGCCACTGTTGGCCTATAGTATGGCTCGAAACTTGTGGTCCTTCAACCATTCTTGGACCGGATCCCACTTCAGCCCTAGTTGGCAGTGCTGTGTTGAGCCCCGATTTGGAACAAAAGACAGGATATAAGAATAACAATGGCCAGTGCTACAGGATGCTAAGGCTTGTATCACAGTATCCAGAAAGCTGGATACTCCATCGGAAGGAGCATATGATTACACCACTCCTCATAAGTACTTTCGCACCTAGGAGCACTGGATGCGTCCTTCTGTAAGCAACTTTACATCATGCCTGACTCTTGATGCCTCCGATCTAGCCTCTTTTTCTGGGAGAGGCCTTTCTCATTCCTGCTTACCAGATCCTTCCTAGCAAAACAATACCAAGGGTTGTGCTCTGAGGCCTCCTGCATGCAAGCCATGGGCTGCTCTACCACTCAGGGCTGCAGCCTCTTCATATCTTGGCCTGGAGGGAGTCTCTGGTTTGCTGACACAATATGCAAAAGGCCAACCCAAGTGACATGTTGAACTGCCTTCCAGCTGCTCTTGTGTGCAGACATAAAGGCTGGGCTTGGTGGAGAATCTTCTCTCTCAGGATGCATCTTCTACACCAATGTTTCTCAACTTGGGGGTCGGAACCTGGGGGGGGGGTCGCAAGGGGGTATCGGAAGGGCCACCAAAGACCATCAGAAAACATGGTATATTGTTGTTCATGGGGGTTCTGTGTGGGAAGTTTGGCCTAATTCTATCATTGGTGGTGTTCAGAATGCTCTTTGATTGTAAGTGAACTATAAATCCCAGCAACTCCAACTCCCAAATGTCAAGGTCTATTTTCCCTAAACGACCAGTTTGGGCATACTGAGAATTCGTTCCAAGTTTGGTCCAGATCCATCATTATTTGAGTTCACAGTGCTCTCTGGATGTCAATGCCCACCAAACCCTTCCAGTATTTTCTGTTGGTCGTGGGAATTTTGTGTGCCAAGTTTGCTTGAATTCTACCATTGGTTGAGTTCAGAATGCTCTTAGATTGTAGGTGAACTATAAATCCCAGTAGCTACATCTCCCAAATGACAAAATCAATCCCCTTTCAACCCCACCAGAATTCAAATTTGGGCATATTGGGTATTTGTGCCAAATTTTCTCCAGTGAATGAAAATACACCCTGCAGATCAGATATTTACATTACGATTCATAACAGTAGCGAAATTAGAGTTTTGAAGTAGCAACGAAAATAAATTCATGTTTAGGGGTCAACACAACATGAGGAACTGTATTAAGGGGTTGTGGCATTAGGAAGGTTGAGAAACACTGTTCTACACTATAGAATTAATCCAGTTTGACGTCACTTTAGCGGTCTGGGTTCAGTGATATGGAATTGTGGGAGTGATGGATTTAGCCTTCTCTGCCAAAGAGTGCTGGTGCCACAGTGTTCCATGCACCCTCAAAGTGGTGACGAACCTGGGCCAAGTCCCAAATCAGCCCTTTCCCCTCTGCTGAGGCCAAGCGCCAGGCAGTTGCATTCTTCCTTCTGAGGCACCCCCCCCCCCCTCTCCCCTCGCTGTGGCCCAGCACAAGGCCACTCGGGCCGAGCTCCCCTTGGTCCCGGCCACTCTCCGCCTACAGGGCCCCGCAGTCCTGAATCTGGAATGAGCCTTCGCTCTCTGTCGCCTGCCTGCCACCCGCTCACGACGTGACTCCGCCTCCTCACGGCCGATTCCAGGCCAGGTTTCCTTGCCAGCCAAGAGCATCCCTCCAAGTCCAGCTGAGACGTTCCCCGTTCCTTGGGGCCCGCTCGGAGCCACTGGCCCCCTTCCTACGGGTTAACTCCTTTCCCAAAACCCGGACGGAGGCCTAGCTTCGCGAACCAAGTCCCGTCCCACTCCCCCTACATCTCGGGTTCAATTTGCGCCTTCGCCTGGAGCGGAGTTCCCCGCTTGGAGCCCCTTCCTGCTCCAACCACCCCCTAGTTCGCGTGTGCCTTTGCCCTCCCTCCGGCCTCCTTCCCAGCCCGCTATTATGTGTCAAGCAGCCGTCTTCACCCCCTTCCCGTCCGGTTACTCCGCCCCGGGTTTTCCTCTTCGTAGGACGCCGGCCTCCCAGGTGTGTCCGTCCCTCCCGGAATCCGCCCCGGGTTTTCCCTCCCGCCGCCTCTCGCCCTGAATGGCAGCGCTGCCTCCCGACCCCCGGCGGGCAAAACAAGCAGCAGCCTCCGCCGCGGGAAGCTTCCCTGCTTCGAGTCTACGGGTCCAGCCGAGGGCACCGGGGGGGCTCCCTGCCGCCTGAGCATCACTGCCCCGCTCTTCTTCCCATTGGCTCCCTCCCTCATTCCCTTCAGTCACCTTTCCTTCGCATCCACTGCCCCGCCTCGGGTCCGCCGAGAGGGGGCGCCCACCGCTAGAAAGAAGAGCGAAGGGTGGGGAGGGGCGAGAGAGAGCGAGAGGGGAGGGTTTTAATTTTATCTTGGCAGAGGGAAACCTTGGACCATAGGGAGACCTAGGCGTCCGTTGGGGGGAGGTAGAAAAACAGGCCTCCACCCACCCACCCGTGCTTTCCTTCCTTCTTTTCCCTGCCGGTGTTGGGTCTGGGGGAGGCGCGTGTCTGTGCGGGGCGGGAGCCGAGCAGGGCAAGCAGACGGAGACCCCCTCCCTTTCCCTCCCCGTCCTCGCGCCGCCGCCGCCTCCAGGGCGCGTGCGCGACCCCCCCTGCCTGCCTGCCTGCCTCTCGCGCTCAGTCGCGCGCTCCTTTCCTTCCTCCGCTCCTTCAGCCTCGCGCGCGCCCGACCGCCATCCCGCCCGCGTGCCAGTGAGGGAAGGAGGGAAGGAAGGAGGGGGCCGGTTGCGGGGCTGGCTGGCTGTCTCTTCCTCCTCTCGCTCCGCCGCCTCTGCCTCTCCAAAATGCCCGGGCCGCTTCCCACGGATGGATGTATTTTAAGGCTTCTTTTCGCAGCCCTAGGCGAGGCGCTTCGCCCGCGGGAGGCGTCCGCCGGTGACATCTTCTTATCGGGGGAAGAAGGAAGGCTTTGATTTGGCCCCTTCCTCCCTCCCCCCCCCCCCCTTCCCTCCCTCCTCCCTTCTGCTGCTTTGGGAGGGGGCGGCTGCAAGCAAACAACAACAACGACCAGGAAAAAATAGGGAGAGAGAGAGCGCGCGCCTCTTTCTCCTCCCTCCCACTCGAGTCCGTGGTCCCGGCGTCTGTGTGTGAGTGTGTGTGTGTTCTCGCGCTCCCCCCTCTACGCTTCTCTGAAACCGACGCCCCGAGGGAGGCAGGCGGGAGGGAAGGAGAGAAGAAAGGAGGGGGAGCCATCGGAAGGAGAGCCAGACCGCGCTGCCTCGCAGCCTCCCACCGACCGACCGACCCACCGACCGCCTGCCTCGTGTTTCCGGAGACCCGCGGGGCTCCTGCCCTGCCTCGGCGGCAGCGGCAAGGGCTACGGCATGGATTAGGCAGCCCTGGATGGAGGCGCCCGGCAGAGCTGGACCGCCGAAGGTAAGCGGAGGAAGCGCGCGCGCGGGGCTTCGGAGGGAGGGAGAGAGGGAGGGAAGGAGGGAGGGAGGGGGCCTTCGGAGGGGAAGGAGCTGCCCAGCCTTCCCCTGTGGACCCTTTGGGCCTCGCTGGCAGACCCCAGGGACCTCGGCAGGCTTTTGAGAAGAGCAGCCAGAGGAGAGTTGTTGTTCTTCCTGCCGCTGTCACGAGTTTTCCTTGCGGTCTCCCCCTGTTTCCCCCTTCCCTTCCCTTCTGCTTGGAGTATCATCGGGCTGGGTGTTTCACATCTCCCTCTTTGCGCCACCCAGGCTTGAAACGGGGGATCGGGAGCTGGGTTGGAAGGAGACGGGGTGGGGGTGATGTTGCTGCCTGGACTCTGGCGCTGAGAGGAGGGGACTGCTTCCTACCTTACCTTTCTCTCCCCCCCCCCCAACCTTGTTTCCCGGCGTCGTCGTCGTCTTTGCAAATGACGGTCCCTTTTCGTCGCCTGTCTCAGCATCCTCCTCCCCTCCTTTTTCAGGTTCTGTCTCTGCGTGAGCCCAAGACAAAGCCATACACCATATATGTGTGTGTGTGTGTGTGTGTGTGTGTGTGTATAGAGAGACAGACAGACAGACACACTCACACGCTGTATCTACACCATATATATGTGGTGTGTGCATATATATAAACACACATACACCTTGCCCCTCGCCGCCGTTACTGCGGTATTTTCAGATTTTCTATCTGTGTGTGTGTGTATTTAGTTGAGGGGGAGAAATTGCCCTCAAAATACCGTAATGCACAAAAGGGGAGGGGAGGGCTGTTTCCGAAGATCTCAGAGCTGAGCTTTACCTCTCTCTCTCTCTCTCTCCCTCCCTCCCTCCTCCTCAAAACCTCTGGGTGGATTTTGCTGCAGGAAAAAAAAACCGTAAGCCGGAACCGCCACAAGATCGCAGTGGCAGCCCCTTCCCCGTCTCCTGTCATGATTCCCCCCCATTTCCAATTTCCTTGATACGTGTTTTTTTATGTAACAGGCAGGCCTGAGTGAAGGAGGAGGAGGAGGTGGCGGCGGGCACACATACACACACACAAGCGCGCAAATCTCGCCCCCCTCCCTCCCCGCGCGTACAATTGCACGGCGGGAGGAGGAGGATGCTGCCGGAATGGCTAATCAGGAGGGAGAGGGAGCGCGCGGGTGGCGGCGGCGGGGGTACACACGCTGTTGTGATGAGGCTGTTCCGTGATCTCCCCCCCCGCCGCCGCCGCCGCTAGCTCGTCCCCCCCCGCTCTCTCCCGGTGCGGGCTGAGATGCCCCTTATTTCACCTCAGGGCCGCCGGGGCCTTTTGAGTGGGGATGATTTGAAGACAACCCCCCCCTCACCCACCCACCCACCCCCGACTAGGAAATGGGGCCGAGACACGCGTTGGAAAGGAGGCGCCTTGATCTCCCTCCGTCTGCGATCCACAGGAAGGCTCTTCTCCGTTCCTCCTTGCCCGGGTGTACGTGCGTGTGAATACGCGCCCTTTGGGTGCCGTGTGTCGAGCGACTCCTGAGGCTCCTGGCCCCCATCGAAGGCTGGTGGGGGAAGAAGAAATTTTGAGAAGACATGTCCCAGCCATATCCGCCTCTTTTCAAGGAGGGATACAACACAGTTAAAATACAGAGATAAATCACAAACCGGCCAGAACACATATATGAAAAGACAGGCATAAGGTGAAAACACCCCAAAACCATTCCTATGAATAAAATGAAAGCTTACATTTATAGGTTAAAATTGACTGGGTAGGCCTGTTGGAAGAGAGAGAGAGAGATGTTTTTAAAATGGCTATCCTTAAAATACTGTGTTTCTTTTCCTTCCTCTCTAACCCGCCTTCTGCTCTTGGTATCCCACTGATTTTTAAGATGTTTGGGTCCTTTTGGTGTGAAGGCAGCCATCCTTCCAAGAGCCGACCCCAAATGAGATGGATGATTGCTGCAAATCTGTGGGATTTCATCTTCTCCAAAGGGGTGTGGGATGCAGTCGGCCAAGGCTGGATGCTGTGGGCTCTTTTTCCCAGTTGACAAATAAACTGGCTGCATGTTTGGAGAAAAGGTTTTTGCCCTCCCCCTTTTTTGGGCTATTGATATAGGGCAAGGAAAAGGGCTGTGAGGAAGGTGGGGGGACATGCAAAAAGGAGACAAAAATTGTTAGCCAATATAGACATGGATCAAGAGAGGGAGGGAAAGAAAAATATGGATGAAAGAGGAACAGATGGACAGATGGAAAGGGGAGCGGATGATCATATAAAGAATCTGTTTATAATCATTCTGGTCCTCCTCCTTCTCCATGAACGTGTGGTATGTGAAGGCTTCCCCCCACTCAGTAATGTCCCATGGTAAGCTTTCCGCTCTCTGTGGTGATGGAAGGATCTGCTACATTTGCCCAGCCGTACATGTCTTCTCACAGTGCTGGCTTGGCAAATGTGAGGGAACTTGATGTCAAACCACATTTCTTTAGGAGCACCACAGCGCAAGGGGTCATTTCAAAGGGAGAGTTGGTAATAGGAATAGATGGTTGACCTGGCTTCATGAAATTCTCTCATTTTGGAGAGGAAGAGAAGCAGAACAGGATGGCCTGTTCATTCTATTCTGAAACCCACTTCCCCATTGTGTCTGCCTTTTCTTCTAGTCGTGTTCCCCATCTTTGACTGGCCCTTCATCCTCTCAGAATCAACATGTTTCTGAGAGGACTGTCTCACAGCATGACCTGTCAGAAGTCCATGTGACTGTGGTTAAGGGAGTATGGGTGCAATAGGGCACCAATACTACAGCAGTTTAAATACATTTGGGAAAGTGGGGCGAGGAGACAGAATTTCAAAAGGGGAGGGAGGCTATGGAAGCTTTCACATATTGTCTGCAATGTTAAAATTGACAGGGAAACAGTTCCAGATTCCTCCAAAACCACCTCTTTTCTTTAGAGCACAAATTACTTTGGGTTGTATCCACAGTACTGGAAAAGAAACAAAGGTCTGGTGGTTGAGGTTAGGGAGACTGGGGAACCAGAGCTTTTGGGTCCCCCTTCAACTCATTGACAACCAAGTGAAGCTGTGGTCTCTATAATTTATTTATTTCCAACATTTCTACCCCGCTCTTCTCAACCCCCGAGGGGGGACTCAGAGCGGCCTAACAAAAGGCAACAATTCGATGGCAAACACAATATAAATACAATATAAAACCAAAAACATTCAGCATTAAAATACAATTAACATTAACACATCATATACATTCACTTAAGTTAAAAACAGTGTTCCGTCCATAACTGGAGCATTGAGCCATATCCGTCAACTTGCCATTACAAATCCAATTCAAGTGCTGCAAAGTGCTAATGTGCAAACGCCTGGTCCCACAGTCAAGATTTCACTTTTTTCCTGAATGCCAGGAGGGATGAGGTTGATCGTATGTCGCTTGGAAGCGCGTTCCACAGATGGGGAGCCACCACCGAGAAGGCCCTATCTCTCATCCCCACCAACCACGTTTGAGAAGTTGGTGGGAGCAAGAGCAGGGCCTCCCCAGATGATCTTAAATTACGAGGTGGGACGTAGAGACTGATACATTCGGACAAGTAAGCTGGGCCAGAACCGTATAGAGCTTTAAAGGTCAAAACCAGCACTTTGAATTGAGCTTGGAAGTGGACAGGAAGCCAATGCCCAATGCTCTTCTTTTCTTATTTCAAATGTGTTGGGGTTGGTTGTGGTAGTACTCTTTGTGTTGTCGTAAAATGCTGTGGATGTAATTATGAAAATATCAACAATATTAATTTTTCCACAAGACCACGAACTGAACAGAAAACAAGTTAAGATTTGAGTCTTTTAACCTATGGGTATAATTTCTAGGAGATGTTCAGAAAATCCTCAGTTCTAAGTGAGCTTTCAATTTATGGTTTTTGGACATAACTTGACTACCTGTGGCTACTTCATGTGAAACTGAAAGCAACATGGTCCTGAAATGCTAGTACTGTAGGGCATAAGGAACAAGGTGGTCTTGTTCCTGTATCTTGCTTGAGGGTTTCATCTACTTTTAGCCCCTTCAGAAGATTGGCTGCAGGGCTAAACAAGGCCTTTGGCTTGAAACAGGAGGTTTCATCTTATTTCAAATGAAAGTGAAGGGTTTTTCCCCCCTTTGCTGTATTTAACACAGTAAGAGGTTTTGGCTAGGCTTTGGGGCCTTACTCCATATTCTTAGCATCTTAGCACTTGTAAGCCATTGGGCAAGTTTACTAAATTGGTGAGGGAGAGAAGAGTTTAGTTGTATGACTTTCCTTATTTGCCTGTAGGAACTTCTGGGGCAGAGTAAGAATCCAGACCTGTATTGTAGCAGTTAGTGGAGGTCAGTATGTACCACATTAATTGTAGCTCCAAATTCATTGCTGTTCTGGGTGAGAACCAACCAGACTTTGTGCTTGTTGGTGCTGTGGGTTGAACAGAGTAGAGGGACAAAATATCACTTTGAAATTGGTTACACAGCAAAACATTTCTGTAACTTTTGTGAAATCATCCATAATTCTCTGTTCTCTCCCCCTTTGTTTGCACGATGTGCTCTTAGCAATGTTGTATGGTCATAATGAAACCCAACTGGAAGACTATTGTTGATGCAATTGAAATACAAGCAATAATTTCATCCTTTTCGTATCTGGAAACCCACAGTGCATCTGCATTGTAGATTTAATGCAATATGACACTGGAACTGTCATGGCTCAATGTTATAGAATCCTGGGATCTGTAGTCTGGTCAAATTGCATTAATTCTACAATGTAGATGCACCCCAATAAGTACAATAGAAGGTACAGAAAGAGGATGGGAGAACTTCCACTTATCTGTTAAGTATTTTTGGACACCCATCCCTGGAGAACCACACAGCCTACACTACTTTTATATGTGATTACATGGTGCCATAGATGCAGGCCTGTCCATCTGCAGTGAGAGGTCTAAGCATGATGTTGGGATTGAAAGCCATAGCAAGTGCAGGAGTTCAAACTCACATAAGACTCAGTTGCTTGTTTGGAAGATGGGCCTATATTTTCCATTGTGTTCACTCTGCTGCATTGGAGTTATAAGTCCAGCTGGTATGCATTATTTTTCTAATGGTTAAAATCAGCTAGGTGCTTTGGTGCTGATAAATACATGATGTATGATGATTCTCAAATAGCATGGAAGCTTTTAAGCATTTCTCAGAACATCGAAGTTCTCAGTGATTATCCATGAATGCATTTTTCAGAACATCGACGTTCTCAGTGATTATCCATGAATTCATCTCTATCCTCAAATTCTTCTCTTTCAAAGTGCCAATAGTATTTGGATGATGAGAAACGAGTATCTTCTTAGGTTTGTGTTTTCTAATTCTACCTGGAAAATAAAGGAACTTCTCTAGTCAGATGGTCTAGCTTGGATTCTTTGGGGTTTCAGTGAATTTGTGCCTGGGAGGGGCTGGCTGAATTTGTGCCTTGCTGACCTGGATGGCATGACCTTTTCACCTCACATGTATATCTGGTTAGTTCTCTTAAGAGCCTGATCCTGTTTGGTGTGGACATTGGTAGAGTGGAGTTGCATCTGTGGAACAAGTAGCACAGAGCACACAGGTGGAGTATTTTTGGAGGAATTAATGCAATCAGCCCTGTTTGGTGTAAACTGGCATCATTTCTTCAAAGCCAATAAAGTTGGATCCCTTGATAGATGTAAATAACCCTCCTTTTTAAGCAGATAGACACTGTGCTTATTGACACCAGCTGAGGGTGTACAGCCTTTTGCCAAATGCATTTGTGCTGTGGTCCTGGGGGTGGGGGTGAGTGCACAATCTGTGACAGGACCTTTGCTTATACGAGCCTGTGGCACTTGCCAGGAGCCAGTGTTACGTTATTATAAAGAATGCCATCTCCTGACATTGTAACACAAAATGTCTCTGAGCAAAGAGCTCTTCAACTAAATCAAAATCAACATCTCCCTGCATAGAGGCACAACCTTACTGTAGAAATTTCACCAGCAACTAAGCCCAAGGGTGTGTGTGTGCGCACGTGTGTGTGTGTGTGTGTGTGTGTGTGTGTGTGTGTGTGTGTGGTGGGAGGCTGTTGTTCTGTCCATCCAGAACCTCTGATGTGACAGGAAGAATTCCCTTCTATGCTTGGTCATGTGGGACACAGATTCCTACAGATATTTCAGCCATTTGCAAGCCAGCAAGTGTGTTCCTGACATTAAGACTTCCCAATTTCCTAGAGACTGGCAAGGCAACAGTGGTTTATATACAGACTGCCCATGGGTTGCAAGCAGGAAGAGAGGGCAGCAGGTCATTGGGATTTTTGTTTTGTTTTGTTTTAAATGCATTTCCTTTCCATCCATTCCTACAGTGTGTGGGTGGCTCTTTCTAAGCTAATGTACATAGTGTTCCCCCCTTAAATTAATGATTATTATTTAGCTGAGAAATGTGTGGGCGTCTGCAGCCAATTTCTGAAGCTGAGTTACCTGTCTTGCATTCAGCAATGGGGGATATTTCCCCAAGGGCTTCCGGCAGTTGCACTGAATATATTAGTGACACCTCTTTGACTCACGTGCACACATAAAGGCTTCTGTTTGTGTGTGTACACACATGCAGAAATTTTTCATCTTTCTGTGTAGTCTTGTATATGTATAATGCCTGCACGTGTGCCTTCAGCTTTTCACACGTCTTATCCTTCCTCTTCTGGTTTTGTCATAAATTCTCCTGTGATCTGCATGGTAGATGAACCCCTTCTTCTGCCCAGTCTCTCAACATATGCCTGTGGATTAGAAACAACATGTTAGGAATAATTAGGGGAGGGCATTTTGCAAGAATCTGGGTTGGGATGGTATAGCAAAACGAGAGGAGGAAGGAACTAGCCCAGTCTCTTCCTTTTTATCACTACACAGTATCTTAGTTCTAGAGCTTGGAAGCAACATGGTAGCTATATCAATATCTCATTGAAGACTTTCATGGCTGGAATCACTGGGTTGTTGTAGGTTTTTCGGGCTGTATGGCCATGTTCTAGAAGCATCTCCCGAAACTCTAAAAGTATAACAGTAAATAAAGAACAAAACTCAAACACAGGGGAATTCCAGAGAAAAAAACAATCAGGAACAGCTAATCACCCCTCAACAAAGAATTCCCCCAAGCAGTAAGTAACAAGCCACACTTAAAAACTGTCAGGCCATCAAATGCTAATCAAGGTGGCCAATTGAAACATTCACACCTACCTCCAACAGACAAGAGTTCTTTCTCCCACCCTGGACATTCCACAGATATATAAACCCCATTTTCCTAGTTTCCAACAGACCTCACAACCTCTGAGGATGCCTGCCATAGATGCAGCCGAAACGTCAGGAGAGAGTGCTTCTAGATTCTAGAACATGGCCATACAGCTCAAAAACCTACAGCAACTATATCAATATCATCAGAAAGCTGTGTGCTTAGCATGGTAATGATATTTATTTATCATGTTCTAATGTTTATAGTTCTGCTGTTTCCTTTCTTTAGTACTGTTTATGTGTTACTTCCAAAACAGTGCATTTGTTTTGTTCTACCTTTTAAAAAGAGTTCAATTAATAAAACAAAACCAAGGTGTTAGCAATGCATTTGTAAATGTGTAAACATTATTGATTTGTCCCTTTAAAAAGCAATGTCTGATACATTAAAAAACCCCAACAATAATATTCCCAGATCTGCTTTATTTAGCTGTCCATGGTCATAAAATGTATCCCCGTATTATTACTGTTCACCTTTTTAAAAAAGCAAAACAAAAAACCTTCTCTTAATTACTCCAGCCATTGCATTAGCAGGCTTAAATCCCTCATCCCCACCTTGTTTACCCAGTATCTTTTCATGAGGTTAGTGCTAGGATTTGGCATCATCAGGCAGCTTCCATGGTTTCAGCATCCTAGCAGGACCCAACTCTGATGACTCCCCCACCCTTCCCTTCCTAAAAAGATCCGTGGTCTGGCTGTGTTAATTCCTACCAATTCCATAGTGATGGGGAATGAAAGTTTATTTGTTTATTTTTAAAAATACAGTATATTCCACCCTTCTCACCTCAAAGGGGACTCAGGGTGGAGCACAACATATGAACAGCATATAAACAGCAAACATTAAATGCCGGGGCATGAATCCATTATATGGATACATAAACATTAAAATAGTAGGGAGGCCTAGGTGCTTGACAGCATTTTGTGCATTGATAAACCACAGTGGCTGCTCATGTTGGCTCTAGGTTCAGGCTCAGTTCTCAGGATTTCCTAGAAGAGGAGTGAACTCACCAAAGGTATCTTCTGCCACTCCAGGCCTTCTCAAGTCTGGTATTGGTCTTCGTATGCACACATGCCGAGAAGTCATTTTCTGATCAAAAATGCAGGATCATGTGGTATCAGATCCCCCTAGAGCCGAGATGCAAAACCTTCTAAACTACTGGTGCTGCAGTTAATGTTGGCAATTGGGGATGTCTGCAATGGCAGGGTCTGCACATTCATGGAAAAATGTGCATATGCATACTACACATCACCATAAGACTCTGGAACCACTGATCTTATTTAATTAGGAAGCTTAACAGGGTAGGATGTGGTTGGTACTTGGGTGGAAGATTACCAGGGAAGACTTAGGGCCTCCCAGTAGGATTGGGAAGTAATGCTTCTTAAAACCCCAAGAGCACTGGGGTAGATGGTCTGATTCACTGTAAGGCAACTTCTGATATTTATATGCCTGTGTCTCCATATATAGGGAATTGATAGGCTTGAATCCTTTCCTCTTGGTATCCAGGGATAGTTTCATGTATGTATATAGATAGAATGTGCTCCCATCCTCAGCTGCCTCTGAGACTGCTGTTTCTCTGGCCCTGCTGGCAATGGAAATACAATGGTCTTGGAAGCCAGGGAATTGTGGTTCTCTCCTCATAGCCAAGAATCAGCTGGGATATAGGAACATGCTGCTGGGTCATTACTGTATGCATACTCAGATTGTGCACTCTTGAAACTGGTAGGATTTTCCTTAGTACACAAAGAGTATTGTTTATGTTGATATTTTGCATTTTATTGTTTTCTACCTTGAGAAATCAAGGACTTCATGCCTCATGCGATTCAAGGCTTTGTAGAGGAGCTTTATAAGGGGGAGGGGGAACTTGAAGCAGGACTACAGTTCCCAACTTCATGGCTAGTGGTTATGGCTGGTGGGAGTTGGTAACATCTGGAAGGAGACAGGTTTCCTATACAGTTGGTTCAAAACAGAGCTGCTCTACTGTCTGAGATATTTATCACTTCTGAAAGATAAATTGTGCAATCTTTGAACTTTACTAGCTTGGTGCATTTTTTTGGTCATTTTATTATCAATAGGAGTAATTGCCAGAACCAAGTGTTCATGCCTCCTTCAGCACTTTTCTGAGGAGGAAAAGTCCCACAACAACTTTATTTAACCACCTTTGGTTATTTTCTAGTTGATAGATTTAAACAACAATACTTGGAAATTTTGCCATTGGCAATGATGTCCAAGGGATTCTAGAATCTGAGTCTAATACATAAAAAGAACTTTTAGCATATCCACACACAATTACCTCTACCAGTGTAGCTAGATGGGTTGTAATGCATGGTCCAAGATGTCTTCCCCAATGGCTAATCCAAGGGAGTCCAGCTCAAGCCAATAGGCTGCTTGTTCTCTACAAGTTATTTTTAACCATCTTCCTTATACCCCAGTTCCTTTTACTACTTCATTAAACCCTGTCAGCTGTCCTCTGATAGGCTGAGAAAGGCGATATACAAGTATAGTAAGTAAATAAATAATAAATCTTTGTCTTTGTCTATAACCACTGATGTATGGTATATTAGGGAAGGGAAGACAGGTGATATACAACAGCATAGCTACAATGGTATTGAGTCATAGTGTCATACTGGAGACACTTGGGAATCTCTAGGGTCCTCTAGTGAATTTTTATGGCAGCTTCTGGTATAAGTTGAACATAGAGTCATACTGGAGAACCTAGCTTCTTAGAGAAGTGTTCTCTCAGGAAAAAGAATCATTTTGTATTTTCAGTTTTTCACTTTTATGGAAATCCTGTAGCCCCTACCTCCAATGAATTTGTAGGACTGACTGTGTAGCTGATGTCTGTATGTGATGATCTAGTTCAGTGGTTCTCAACCTGGGATCCCCAGATGTTTTGGGCCTACAACTTCCAGAAATCTCAGCCAGTTTACCAGATGTTAGGATTTCTGGAAGCTGAAGGCCAAAATGATCTGGGTACCCCAGGTTGAGAACCTCTGATCTAATTGATGGTGCCCTCTTGGTGTTCTGTGGTCTGCTTTTCTTCAGGTATGTGAGAGCTATTTTTTTCCTCTTTTCAAAGAATGATTTGCTAACCCTGCTGTTGTTCTGAGAAGAAAAGAAATTTACCACTGCTCATTTGCATGTGTTGATTATCAGGCATGCAAATTTAAAATAGCTTCTTGCCTGCCAGTGTGAGGTAGTGTTTGGAACCACAGCTGACTGTAAACTAGCCTGGTTGAAAATCCAGTGATAATTGATTTGTAGGTTATTGGTGAAGCTTTCGTAGATTGAAAGCTTTCAAGTCAGGGTATTAGTCCTTTTTGCTTGCTTTGGGAGTTCTGATGTGGGAGGCTTCTCTCAAAGAGGGAGGGAAGTTGAATTGGATTTTTAGGGTTGTAGAAAGGCTACGGGGGAACAGTGGTTTCCAACCTTTTTCTTGGCCAGGGCCCACTTTGACCAGGGAACACTCTTCAACATTATTACCAGAAGGGGCGGGACTAGTCAGCTCTGCAGAAAGGAGCAGAAATAAAATAAATAAATAAAGAGGAAGGAGGTTTGCGGACTGGATTTTTGTTCTTGTGACCCACAGGTTGAAAATCACTGGACTAAAAGGAGGAGGAGGAGGAATTTTGGAACAGTGATACTCATGGAGTGTTGTGTGGTTTCTGGGCTGTATGTCTGTGTTCTAGCAGCATTTTTTCCTGATGTTTTGCATGCATCTGTGGCTAGCATCTTCAGAAGATCTGATGGTGGTAAAGCTTTACCACAATCAAATCCTCTGAAGATGCCAGCCACAGATGCAGGTGAAATGTCAGAGGAAAATGCTGCTAGAACATGACCATATAAACCAGAAATCACACACCACTCCAGTGATTCTGGCCATGAAAACCTTCAATGATACTCATGGTTATTCTCAGAGCCAGTGTGATGTGGTTAGAGCTATAGTTTTTAGGCTTCCCTGCCATCATTGGATTTCAAATTTCAGAAACCTCAATTTGTTTAAGCCAATGTAGTAGAGATGTAGTAGAGCAACATTTGGGAACACAAGGTCAATCGCATTCTGCAAGCTGAAGTGAAACAACGTTTAGGAATGCTAATTTGGAAAATGTTTGATGGAAGTCCTGGACTATCCCTGGAACTAGAGCAGGAGATCAGAGTTCAAATCCCCGAGTTACTGTGGAACAGTTGTTAGCTCTCAGACTGGTCTGTGATGGGCTTGTAATGCTGTTTTGTTGTTTAAAAATGCCTTTTAATTAATTTTAAATTTTAATTGTTTTAATTTTTTTAAAAAAACAACTTACTTTTGCGAGCTACTTATAAACAACCAAGTCTAAATGATCTACCTACCCACTACAAAAATGTGAAACATATAACACAATATCTGCTTTGAACTGGGTTTTCTGAGTCCACACTGCCATATAATCTGATTCAAAGCAGATAACATGGGGTTTTATTCATCTGTGTGGAAAGGACCTCAGATAACCCAGGGCCCTTCCACACATCCTATTTACAGTTGACACACACAAACTGATTTCTTACTGCTGGACGAATTGCTGCCAAATTTAGCCACAAGACACCTACAAGGAGTGACCATCACTAAAAAAATCGATTTTGTCAATTGGGAGTTGTAGTTGCTGGGATTTATAGTTCACCCCACCAGCAACGGAATTGGAGCAAACTTCCCACACAGAACCCCCACAACCAACAGCAAATGTTCAAGGCAGAGAGGAAGGAAAGGAAGGACGGAATGAGGGAGAGAGGAAACAGGAAGGAAAGAAGGCAGGGCAAGAAGGAGGGGAGAAAGGAAGGAAGGAGATGAAGGAAGGAAGGAAGAACAGAAGGGAGGGAGGGAAAGAAGGGAAGGAAGAAAGGATGGGAAGTAGGGAAGGAAGGAAAGAGGGAAGGCAGAAAGGGAAGAAGGAAGGAAGGAAGGGAAAGGAGGGGGAGAGAGGAAGGAAGAAAGAACAGAAGGGAGGGAGGGAAAGAAGGGAAAGAAGAAAGGATGGGAAGTAGGGAAGGAAGGAAAGAAGGAAGGAAGAAAGGGAAGAAGGAAGGAAGGTAAAGGAGGAAGGAAGGAAGGAAGGAAGGAAGGAAAAACGGGAGGGAGGGAAAGAAGGGAAGGAAGAAAGGATGGGAAGTAGGGAAGGAAAGGAAAGAGGGAAGGCAGAAAGGGAAAGAAGGAAGGAAGGGAAAGGGAGGAAGAAGAAAGGAAAAGAACAGAAGGGAGGGGGAAGAAGAAGAAAGGATGGGAAGTAGGGAAGGAAGGAAAGAAGGAAGGGAGAAAGGGAGGAAGGAAGGAAGGAAGGAAGGGGAGAGAGGAAGGAAGGAAGGAAGGAAAAACGGGAGGGAGGGAAAGAAGGGAAGGAAGAAAGGATGGGAAGTAGGGAAGGAAGGAAAGAGGGAAGGAAGAAAGGGAAGAAGGAAGGAAGGTAAAGGAGGGGGAGAGAGAGGAAGGAAGGAAAAACGGGAGGGAGGGAAAGAAGGGAAGGAAGAAAGGATGGGAAGTAGGGAAGGAAGGAAAGAGGGAAGGAAGAAAGGGAAGAAGGAAGGAGGGAAAGAGACCGAGGGGTAGGGACAGGGAGGGAGAAAAGAGGAAGCCCCTCCACTGCTTACCAACACCTCCGAGTCCCAGTCCATGCCGCAGCAGCCGCAGTTGGAGCCGCCTCTGGCTGTGCCCCTCTCCCGCACCCTTCTTCTAGCGAGACTACGAAATGGTAGGGAAAACAGCATGCGTGATGTCATGGCGGCGGCAGAAATGGCATGGGAGCCATACACGCATGGGAGCCATATGGGCCATAGCGACGTCGGTCACGCCGCCGCCACACTGACTGGCCGGCAGCACCTGGGCGGCGTCGGGGGGGGGGGCTGCCTTTGAAGACTGTTCGGAAGCTGCAACTGGTCCAACGGACAGCAGCCAGGCTGATAAAGGGAGCAGCATTCAGAGAGCGCACAACTCTGTTGTGCCAGCTCCATTGGCTGCCAGTTTGCTACCAGGCACAATTAAAAGTGCTGGCTTTAGCTTTTAAAGCCCTAAATGGTTCTGGTCCAACTTACCTGTCCAAACACATCTCTCCTTACGAACCAGCGAGATGTTTAAGATCATCCGGAGAGGCCCTGCTCTCGATCCTGCCTTCTTCACAAGTGCAATTGGCGGGGACGAGAGACAGAGCCTTTTCAGTGATGGCTCCTCGGCTTTGAAACACTCTTCCTAGTGACATCAGATTAGCCCCCTCCCTCCTGACATTTCGTAAGAAAGTCAAGACCTGGCTGTTTGAGCAGGCATTTGCAGATGAAATATAATTGTTTAATTAGACCTATAGAATGATGATCATATGACGGAAAGTGATTTTAACGAGATGCTGAGAATTGTATTCTTATGTTTATAATTTATTTATTTATTTATTCGATTTTATATTCCGCTCCTCCCTGCAGGCTCGGGGCGGATTACAACAGCAAATTCAATAAAAACAACAAAATACACAATATTAAAAAACCATAGGTTACAGATTGTAAAACTCAACACATGGTCATAAAATATTTCCGGGATTAGCCGAAAGCGAGTACGAAGAGGGCAGTCTTGCACGCTCTCCTGAAGGGAACAAGCTCTCGGATCGCGCGAGTATCGGGTGGAAGGGAGTTCCACAAGGTAGGAGCCGCAACAGAAAAGGCACGCTGCCTAATTGTTAGTTATTTATATGTTTACTGTTTTAATTCTTTTAATTATGTTTTATCAGTAGGGCAGTAATTGCCTATGTAAACTGCCTTGAGTCGCCTTCGGGCTGAGAGGGGCGGTATAAAAGTGTAGCAAATAAATAAATAATTTTTTATCTAATATTAGTGCTAGCGTCTTTTTCTACTGTAAGTAGTCTTGGACCATTAGGAGAATGGCAGTATTCTCCTAATAGTGGACTTGCTATTTATCTCATGCTATTTTCAGTGTACAGTTAAGGTTAAGGTATCCTTACTGTCAGAAGTGTTGCTGCTGGCTCTCTGATGACTTCCCAACAGAATAGTTTCTACTTATTTCTGGACAGAGCAAAAGAAACAGACTAAATATCCTAAAAGGACCAGTGTCTGAAGCTAAGAATGGTTAGTCTTGGCTGGTACTTGGATGAGAAACTTCCAATGAATACCAGCTGTAGGCTATATGAAGGAACTGACGAAACTACTGTAAACTATTCCTTGCCTAATAAAACCATATGAAATTCATGGGGTCTCCATAAGCCAACACGAGACTTAAAAGTAAAAACATACACAAGAGTCTTAAAGGTGCTGCTACATAACTCTCCCCGCTCCCCAGTTCCCTTTCTCGTTTTTATGGAGATAACATAGATCCACTTGGTTCCCACGTTGTTCTTTCAAATGACATCTTAACATGAAGGTTACAAAAACAAATAATGAATGCTGACAGTCTGAAAATTTTGTTTTGCTTTGTTGAGATTTGTTAAGTTATATTTCTTTCAATAAAAAAGAAGACATCCTTCTGATATGCTGGTGCAACCAGCAGAGACATTCTTCAACATGTAAACATTCCTTTTGCATGCATCTTCTCCTTAATTTGGCTTGTGATGGCTCTATTGTATAGTCATTGGAAGCATTTCAGTAGTGGACTGGTTTTACTGTTGAAAAGCTGTCTGAGGACAGTAAGAGCAGGCTTCCTACAGTGGTAGTATGGTTTGTAGTGGAAGACACCGGGTGGCGCAATGGTTAAACCCTTGTGCCGGCAGGACTGAAGACTGACAGGTCGGAGGTTCGAATCCAGGGAGAGCACAGCTTAGCTCCCTCTGTCAGTTCCAGCTCCCCATGTGGGGACATGAGAGAAGTCTCCCATAAGGATGGTAAAACATCAAACATCTAGGCATCCCCTGGGCAACATCTTTGCAGATGGCCAATTCTCTCACACTAGAAGCAACTTGCAGTTTCTCAAGTCGCTCCTGACATGAAAAAAAAGTGGACGACACCATGACATCCAACCCATTTGGATTGTCCTCAACTAAGTAAATGGGACAACTCACAATAATTCCGCTCTTTAGGGGGGGGAAACTAGGAAACTCTTGACCTTTCCGATACTTTGACTACCTATCATCTCCACAGTGCCTAAACTTTTTGGCCACATTGGTTGGTTGTTCACAGAGTTGAAAATCAATCCATTTGAAGGGATCTGCTCTAGAGTTCTCTTGAAGAAGCACAGAAGAACTAAGGCATAGGTTAATCGATCTATATTGTCTATATCCATAATAAAAGTGAAAATATGTACATGTGTGTGACTGGAGTGCCCACTTTCACAGACAGGCTCCCACTTCCACAAACAGCTATGATCCCCACCCATGAGGAGCCAACAAAGGCCCTCCCCTTCAATGACACCGTTAAAATGTATAACCCCTGCCAAACACAATACTTCCCACCACCCAAGTGAAGGCTTTCATGTGTGGACAATATCATCCTAGATTTTATGTTTTTCCTCCACCAAAAACATCTCAGTCTTTCTGACTCTCTCCATTCGTGTGGGATTTGAGTGATCCCACCCACTGCCTCTCTCATAACCCTTTCCTACTCTTTTCTGCCGGGCACAGCAAACAGAGCAGAACTGATCAGCAACTGAACATACTGGAGGGGGTTGGGTGACTGACTCAACATGATGGAAGTTGTAGTTCACCCTGCATCAAGACAGAGCACTGTGACCTTCACCAATAGTGGACCTGGACCACATTTGGCACATAGAACCCCCATGACCAACAAAAAATACTGGAGGTCTTTGGTGAGAATTGACCTTGATTTATAGGAGTTGTAGTTTACCCATATCCAGAGAGCACTGTAAATCCAAACAATGATGGATCTGGGCCAAATTTAGCACACATACCTGATATGCCAAAATTTGAATACTGGTAGGTTTTGAGGGTAATTGGCCTGGACATTTGGGAGTTGTAGATACTTGGATTTATATTCACCTGCAATCAAAGATCACTCTGAACCCACATCAACGATGGATCTGGATCTAACTTTGCACACAGAACCTTCATGACCAACAAAAAATACCAGGGGGCTTTATGGGAAATTCATCTTGATTTGGGGGAGTTGTAGTTCATCTACAGCTAGAGAAACTGTGAACTCCACCAACAATGGACCTGGATCAAACTTGGCACACAGAACCACCATAGCCAGCTGAACATACTGGAGGGGTTTGAGGGAACTGACCCACCATGGTGGGATCTGGATTTCATCTTGCAGCCAAAGAGCCAACGGACCTCACTGGTGATGTATCTAGAGAGCAAACTTGCCCACCATGACAAACTTTAAGCACTGATAGAGGTTCAGGGAGTTTGCCTGGCATGATGTGAGTTGTAGTTCACCCACAACCTTATGTATTTTGTAAAATAAAAAATGACTTTTTAAAATAACCCGGGCAATTCTGGTTACCCAAGCTAGTATGAAATAAAGGCACCCTCCCATCTTATGAATACCTCACTACCGTATAAGAGATAAGATGTTACATATACCTCCCTCCTGTGTTCATCTAAAACCATTTTTATATTTCTCTCATCTATCTAAAGTGAATGTTCAGTATCACCTAAAATTTAAATCAATCATATCGGTGTCAAGCTTGGTTTTGGACTAAACCAGAGTGTTGTTTTTTTCTTCAAAAATCATTCTCTATAGATCAGATTTAACAGCAAGCTGAATTGGTCTCTCAAAATAAAAGTGTACAGAGCTCATGAGGTGGTAGCTTTTAATGTTTTAAAAAGAGAACCAGAGGGTAAGCTTTGAAAAGCTCTTCATGTTGCATTTATTGAAGGCAAAAATAAAAATATGAAAGACCAAAGGCATTAGGGAAAAGAAATGTATATCTTGATCCCTTCTCATTGCTCTATATTTACATCTTATAAAAAGGTTTATATCTTTGTGGATAAAGTTGTAGGTAGGAATATTACTTGCTCTCTTGTCAGGCCCGTAGCCAGGATTTTGATTTGGGGGGAGGGGGGAAGCTGAGTCTGAGTGAGAGAGGATCTACCCTAGCAAAACTTTTGTATCATTATCCCAATGCCCCCATGCATATGGGATATATTGAGCATGGTGATCAGATCATGATATGAATAAACATAACAGTTTAAATAATAAAGGTTATTTATTTATTTACTTTCATTAACAAAATGTTTAGAATACATTTTGACTTATTTTTTACTTTATAGCAACAGTCTTTTCTTCTCCCTGACCATTTTGTTAATTACGTTTTCTGGTTTTATAGTGATGTCGTGATGGATGGAAATCATTGCTAGTCCACTAAGTCTCTGGTCTGTCATTAAACTTCTAGATACACTTTTCACTCTCTTCATGCATGAGTAGCTAACACAGTCAAAAGGAAATTTATTGATCTATAGTAAGTTTTGTCACGCAGTTCCAACACTTTAAGTACCTCAGTATCTTTCTTAATTGATGGTGTAATGGGCTGTGGTGCGGCACCATCCTCTTTGGTGCCTGGGCTGTCGATGCACTCCCCTTCCTCTCCCAGCACCGAAGGCTGAAACCAGGGGCGCCAAACAGGAAAGAGAGTGCACCGAGAGCCCAGGCGCAGACAAAGACACCACCATGCCACGTACGTACGCCTTCTCTCGGACCACCCTGAGAATTTGGGGGGGCTGAAGCCCCTCAAGCCCCCTCTCCTGGCTATATGCCTGTCTCTTGTATAAGGTTTTGTATTTTTAATCTAATTAACCTGTTTTAGGCCAACTACCTGTGCCTATTCCTTGGTTTTTGTTCACCTTACTTCCCAGGGGGATTAAAAGAGGCCATGGTGAAACCGCTGCTGAAAAAGCCGAACTTAGACCCCTCGGCTCCCTCCAATTACAGGCCTGTTTCCAACTTGCCTTTCCGAGGCATAGTTATTGAGAGAGCGGCAGCGGATCAGCTGCAGCGGTTCCTAGACGACACAGCTGGACTTGATCCCTTCCAGTCCGGCTTCCGTATTGGGCATGGGACGGAGACCGTGCTTGTTGCCATTACAGACCAACTTCGCCGCCAGCTGGACCAGGGTGGATCAGCACTGCTTGTCCTGTTAGATCTGACAGCAGCGTTCGATACTGTAGACCATGTACTGTTGACCCACCGTTTAGCCGGCTCCGGGGTTGGGGGGACTGCCCTTCAATGGGTGGCCTCCTTCCTCCGGGACCGGGGACAACGTGTGGAGGGGGGCGGGGAGGTCTCCGGGAGACTCCCACTTAACTGTGCGGTCCCCCAGGCGGCCATTCTCTCCCCCTTATTATTCAATGTTTACATGCGCCCTGGCCCAGCTGGCCCGTGACTTTGGTCTGGAGTGTTATCAGTACGCTGATGACACCCAGCTTTTGCTGAGAATGGACGGCAGGCCGGACTCCGCACCGATCGTTTCCATCTATGCCTCGAAGCCATGACTGGTTGGCTGCATGCCAGCCGGCTGAAGGTGAATCCATCGAAGACGGAGATCCTGTGGCCCGGTCGGCCTGGACTGGGTGGGTGCCGGTTGCCTACCCTGGACGGCGAGCGGCTTAACCCATCGCCGTCGGTTAAGAGCTTGGGGGTTGTGTTGGACTCCTCGCTGACCATGGAGGCCCAGGTCTCCGTGGTCAGCAGGACATCATTCTATCACCTCCGACAGGCTAGGCGACTGGCACCCTACCTGTCCAGGGATGGCCTGGCCACGGTAATCCAAGCGACGGTCATCTCGAGATTAGACTACTGTAATGGCCTCTACGTTGGCCTTCCCTTGTCGACAATCCGGAAACTCAAGCTAGTGCAGAATGCCGCTGCTCACTTGCTGGCAAGAGTGCCGGTGAGGGAGCATATCACACCTATTCTCCGGCAACTGCACTGGCTTCCTATTGAGTACCGAATTGCCTTCAAGGTGTTGGTTTTGACCTTTAAGGCCTTACACGGCCTAGGGCCTGCATACCTGAAGGACCGCCTTACCCCGTACCCTGCCCCGAGATCACTGCGCTCAGATGAGCAAAATCTGTTGTTAATTCCATCAGTCCGCTCCTGCCACTTGTCGACGACTAGACAAAGGTCTTTTTCTGTGGCGGCACCGGTGCTCTGGAACGCCCTCCCGGACAGTACCCGAGCCATCTCGGAACTGGGCCCGTTCCGGAGGGCCTGTAAGACGGCCCTTTTCGGGCTGGCCTTCAATTAGGCACACCGGACTAAGAACTATGATATATGTCCTCTCACCCCATGTTCTGACGATGTAACCTGTTTTAAATGTGGTTTTATGTTTTTATGTTTTTATCAATTGTAGGGTCGCATGTTGACATGTTGCAACATGCCGCCCATGTATTTTGCTGTGATCCGCCCCGAGCCTGCTGGGAGGAGCGGAATACAAAAGTGAACAATAAATAAATAAAAATAAATAAATAAATAAAACCAGTCTCCCCAATGCAGTGGACCATGTACCTCATAATCTCTACCAGCATTGCAGTAGGATGGGGTGATTTATCACCCTATACATCTGAGAGAGTGTCACACTATAGAAGGCTGCTGTAATGTTATCTCAGATGAAGAAAGCTATGCAATATTCAATATTTTTATCTCACAAGAGTTGTGTATAAGGTCTCCTCTCTGTGCCCTCATGCTGTATTTTAGATGACAATTCAAATTTAAAATTAATGACTTCAGAGCCTATATTCCTTCCAGAGTAGATTAATTATTCTGCATATAGACCCAGTGGTGAATTTGGAAAGTAGTTGAAAAGTATGAAAAGTCATTATCTAGAGTTATTTTACCAAGGCCGTTCAAAAGCAATTAGTTAGTATTGATAGATATAGCTTTTAAGAATTAATTCTTGGCTGTTTAGTTTTTCACCAAAAATCTGAAATTTTAGTTCCCTGCATGTGCTGGCAAGCTGCTGGTACTTATAAAGTTACGCCTTTGTTGGGAAAAGGTCTTAACAACTAGTTATTTGCAAGCTCTGGGCAGAGGATCATAGTGGGATAACAATTAAGACTATTATAAGCTAATTCTTAGGAGATTCAGAGGGCTGTTCATTCACAAGTGCTCTTCATTGTCTTCCCCTGTCTTCTTTGTTTTGTTTTGTTTTCCCTCCCCTCCATCATTTTATCTTCCTCTACAGTTTTCACATCTACAGCTCCTGCCCCTTTTTCTGCCCAGGCTACAGCAGCTAATTGATATGATAACTGGGTACACACCTGATTATGGTGATAATTGACTGGAGCCAAGCTGGGGAGAAGAATCCCAGTTTAATTTGGTCAGGCGCTTGGAGTATTTGGAAAAATCCTAATCAAGTTTCTGGCAAAGCAGCACATGCAATTCCTGCTGCTGGGGTTTCCTTGGTGGCAGGGAATGGAGGGAAGAAAATAACAGGTGCTTCTTGTTTGATGCACACAGTTTACTTTCAGACTTAAAGACTTGATGCTGGAACAGCAGATGTAGGTTTGAAAACTCAGCTCTTTGTCGCATTGCTATACAGCAGAAGGGTTCTTATCTATGGGTCACTGTATAGAGCTACTTAGTATCTTTTGTTGATAGTCTATAAACCAGATGTAATAAATTAGTATCTCTCCAGTACATTGTAGATTGCAATAGCTGACTAGGGCTTTGATGTCTTCAGAGGAGGCCCTTCCCTCTGTTCCATCATCCTGTCACCCTTGGAATACATTGGATGCCTTTTGAGTGACTACTTCCATGCTTTGAACCTCCCTTTCTAGAGAAGCTAAGATGGATCCTTGCTTGCCCTCCTTCTGTGTACTTGTACATGTATACATATACATGTTCATTCCACTTCCACTGCTGTGAGGAGGGCCATTGACTGAAAGCTGTAAAGCCAAACTGTAAACATTGACTAAGTGTGCCCAGGACCGCTCCCTGCAGGGGTGATGTAGATTAATGAGCATTAATTAGCTCTTGGCTGCCTGTCACTGGGGATCCCAACTCACCTTACAGACGTGGGCTAAGAATGCTCAGAGGCATTGCTGAGAAGAGAACCTTTTAGCCCGAACTCTCAATTCTTGGAGTTAATGCCTCCACTTCTTTACCCACTACTAATATTAACCTTTTCTCACAGAATACTTGGCTTCTAGGAGTACCCATGTCTTTTTCCCTATCAATACTTAGGAAATTGCTACTGCTTCAGTTTCTTTAAATTCTATTTTAACAACAGTTGTTTTCTTGGACCTGTATAGATTCTGCAATTGGTGTTTCACGCACACATTTCAGATCACAATGAGGCTGCTTGAAAATATACCATGTATGACTGGCTACTGATCTGTTTCTGAACACAATTCAAAGTGTTTGTTATGTCCTATAAAATCACATATGACTTTGGTCCAGAACAAGTGAAAGCTGTCATCACCCTGTATGAGCCTGCTTTAGTCTAATGCTTATTTGGAAGGGCTTCCTCCCCACCACCATGACAGGCTTATCTAGTGAGGACATGAGTGAGGGTGTTTTTTGGTGGCTGCTCCTATGGAACTCCTTTATCTCTGGTTTGGCCTTTGTTCCCCAGAGGAAGGCAAAATGAGTCCTTCATTTCCAAGTTTTGCCAAATGATCTAACTTTTGGAAAAACAGGGTTAGCCCAAGCTGGCTGCTTGAGGCAAAGAATAGGACTTCATATCCATATACTTGTAGTTCTGTCATGCTTAGTCAACAGTGATGGAAAATGAATATCTTCCAATAATTCTGATATATCTGGTTGTTTTAAAGGCAGGCTGTGTGGTAGAGTGGAAGAGCTGAGGAGTGGGAGGACAAACTAAGAATCGTCCGCTTTTGCCTCCTTCCCGTCCCCCATGCGTGCTGCCTGTGAAGTCACCTTGATCTTCCTAATGGTTGGGCAGTCTTCACATTAACCCCTTTGACTGTGCCAAGCAGAAAAGGCCTGCAAACAGCAGACATGTGTGATCAGCTGTTCAATAGCTTGGCTTGTACTTTGACTGGATGCCAGAGAGAGAGTTAATTCTAGGAAGAGAGTGTTGCAATGTCTCTCTGGCTTGCAATGGAATCCTGTCACTCTTAATAAGATCACTCTCTTGCTGTCAATAATATCACTCACTGCTGAGGCTTAAGAAGGCAGCCAAGGGAGGGGGAAGAAGATGGCATCTCTTTCAGCCCATTCTCCAGTGATCTAAAATTCTATAACAGTGGGAAATTCTGAGGGCTAATTTGAACTAAGGAAATATTTAACAGGACCATAGATGGCAGTTACCGATAAGCTCTTCATAATGATGAAATGGGGTATGTGGTAAGAAAAAGTTTCATATTTCTCTCACAGGAAAGGTTATGATCTTCTGCCACATCTTCTCACTCTGCTATTCAGGATATTGACTTTTCCTTCTTTTTAAATTTTTATCTGTGTGTTTTTATACTGGATGTTTCCTATATCATTTATGAGTTTGAATGCTTCAATTATAACATCATTATTTCAACTGTATTTTATTGTTTGCTACCTTGAGCACTGTTGCTTATGCTGGTCGATGGTTTATCAATGGTTTACCTTGATCAATGGTTTAAAATCTGCTTTGAAAATCTTGCTTTAAGAGTCATGAATGATGGCACTGTGAGTAAAGAAGTACACATATTGGGCAGAGTGAGGAACTTATGATCCTCTAGATAAATGATGGGCTCCAGATGGAAATATTAGTTCACCAACACCTCCAAGTTGCCTCGGTAAAAATGCTGAATAATTTCACCTGCTGATCCATGACCAAAGGGTGTTTTACCTGGTTGTCCTGATGAACTGTATCACTGATATTCAAAATCCATTTGCACAATTGAACAATTTGTGCCTAATTGAACTATGACAGTTTATGGCTTGGACTGAATGTGTATCATGCTGGGTGGGGAGAAGAAAACATTTCACATGTTAGTGATGCCCCTTGGCCTGCTTGGTTGCCCACCTATCTGAAAAGAAAACCAAAACTGGGGAGAGTCTAAGGCAGGGGTGCTCACACTTTTTCCGCATGTGAGCTACTCTTAAAGCAACCAAGTCCAAAAGATCTACTTGCCCTTCGCCACCGTTTGCTCTTGCCGCCGCGCGCTCTTGCCACCGCACATGCTCCTGCTGCTGTTTTCTGCCCGCACAGCGCTTCTTCTGCCTGCAGGGCATTGCAGGAAGGAGAAAGCATGAGGCGGGGCATCCAGAGGGAGCGCTCCGCCCTGCCTGTCTCACCGGCAACTGAGGCTGCACAGCTGCTTCTGGACGAGAGAGAGGCAGGGCGCTCCATCCAGAGGCCCCGCCTGGTGCTTCCTTCTTCCTGCAATGCCCCGCAGACGAAAGAAGCACTGCAAGAGCGGAAGCCAGCAGCAGGAGCGCGTGTGCGTGCAGGATGTGTGCGTGCATGGCAGGAGTGCCCCATCTGGCTGGTGAGGCTCGAAGATCACCTGGAAGAGGGCCGAAGATCTGCTAGTAGCTCCCGAGCTACCTAATGAGCACCCCTGGTCTAAGGAATCTACTGGGGGGAAAAGGAATACACATCAAGTCTTTTCTACCAGAGACCATCTACTGAATATCTTCAAATGTGTCTTGATTTCATCTGCCTCAAAACTCAAAAATTGCCACAGTTCACTGGGACAAGGATGAATTTGTCTCAAAATGGCTGGTGGTATCATTTTAAAGAAAGTGTCTGATTATGTCAATTTCAGGATTTTCAAAAAGAGCTAAACCTCCGCTCATTGAATGGGAATTCTGTGCTCTGTATCCTAGGCCCTACTATTCAGCATCACTATATCTCCAAAGCAGATTTCAGAATGGACAGGAGACGGATGGAACGAAATTGCTGTTCACATCCCAGGTTCTTACCTCTGTTCCATTCAAAAACATGGGAACTTCAGACAAGAAACTATCAGGGACAGCTGATCACCTCTCAACAATGATTTCCCTAGGCAGTAAGAAGCCACACTTTGAAAACTGCTAGGCCATTAAATGGTAATCAAGGTGGCCTTTGAAACATTCATACCTACCTTGTGCAGACAAGAGTTCTTTTTCTCCCACCCTGGACATTCCACTGATATATAACCCCCATTTTCCTAGTTTCCAACAGACCTCACAACCTCTGGGAATTCCCGCCAGGCAAAACATCAGGAGAGAATGCTTCTAGAATATGGCCATACAGCTCGAAAAACTTACAACAACCCAGTGTTTCCAGCCATGAAAGCCTCTGGCATTACAAATAATAAAATTTGAACTTTCATCCCCTGAAAGAGGGAACAGGCCAGCATGTATGGCACTCTGCCACTAAGGGCTGTAAATAAAGTTTTAGTAAGGTTGGTTGAAGTAGAAGAAGTATCTACTCTAGAAGTATCCCTAAATATCGGATCTTCTTCCCTAGTCTCAGGGATGGCTGAGGGGGAAGAATCTCAAGGTGAAAGTGTTGTCTTGAAAAAGTGTGCATTTCCTAATTTGCCAGACTGTCCAAGCATAGACGTTTAGGATATTAGGTGCAGTGGTGTTACTAGGGCCCTCCAAGTCCAACATCACAAGGGATCAGCCCTAGCACTCAGATTTTGGTGCAGTAATCAGGGCCTAGGATACTTATGACCTAGCAGTTTAGTCTCTAATTTGATCACCGTCTTTGCGTGAAAATACACATATGTCTTATAGCTAGGAATGGTCTCCCTGAGAACAGTGTGTATGAATGCATATGCATGTCTGCTAGAAAAATAGATAATATATGTGAACCAAATGATAATAATAATAATAACCTTCTCATTGCTTGAGGCGAGACACAACTTTGTTAAAAACATACCATCATAAAAAATTCAGTAAAATACTGAATATGTATATTAAAACATATTTCAATAACATACACAAAACAAAGATTAAAATACAGTACACACAGGACCTGACTTTAAAATTCATCATTAAAAATTGACTGGGGAGGCCTGCCAGAAGAAATAGGTCTTCAGTTGTCTCTTAAATTCCAACAGCTCATTTAGCTGTTGAAGTTCTTCCAGCAGATCATTCTCTAGTCTTGGGGCAGATGATAAAAAGGTCTGCTAGGTGACGTACACTCTCTTTGCTTTCTTTGTGAGTTATCCTATATGCAAAGTGTCTCTTTGAGACTAAGAGAAATAAGCTGGTGGCATATGCTTTTGTAGGCTTACATCTACTTTTATTGGATATATGATGAGATGCATATGGTTAGACCTACATGAGTCTGCCATGTGTGGCGGTATAAATGCAGAACTTCTAGGTATGGTTTTAGGTGACAGAGTTTAGTTTTAACAATGGTCATAGAAGAACTAAGGCAAGAAGAAAGATGTTGTCTACAACCAAGATAAATAGATAACGACCAATGAATGGTGGAGTGAATTATTGAAATGTAGTGTGATGCTGGCTCCAACCAGAAATGAGATGTGATAAATTGGCCAAGAGAGACCTCATGAGGCAGGGGTAGTAACTAGTGTTATACGTAGTATTCATAATGTATCAAGAAACAATTGTCTGTGTTCAGCCCACTGTGGATGGATTGGAATTCATGGATGAATTCTAGTTCTGTTTCTCTTTCAAATCTTCTTTTATAGTTTTTTGGTTTTTTGTTCAAGAATTGCTGTTCTGAGGTCAGAGGTGGAATGTCTTATGAAGATTGAAGTGTTCTGCAACTGGTTTTTGTGCATTTCCATTCCGAAGTCTGATTTATCCTCTGACTCAGACACACTCTGCTGTAGGCCAGAGTTTTACTTCATGTGAATGTGTTTAAATATATAGTGACACACAACCTACTGCACCTAGCACTTTGGACAGTGCCATTCATGAGGCCAGTTAGTGACTAAATATTTCGCATCCTACCTAAATATGATAGTGCAGTTGTGGTTGTGGTGTCTTTAGATATGATGGCACCATTCACTAATTAGGCTCTCCTCAATAAAGGAACAAGAACTCAAAGCTTTGAATGTTTCCCCTTTGCACCCCCCCCCCCAATAATGAATTCATTATTTAAAAGCAAGAAAGCAACCCTCATTATCATATCTAGAAAATTACTCCCGCTCCCTTGAACCGGCAATTTGCCTGCCATGAGGCTCCGCTCTGACTTGCCCATTAATTACAGGGATGAAAAATCATTTAGAAGCCAGGAAAGGAAACTAATTGGATCTTCCCCCAGTAAGAATTAATGAGAGACAGAGAAGATATAACAAGATGGGATCCAGAATCCATAGTCATTGGAGAGCTTCAGATTCTTCTGTCTCATCTTGAATCCTTGCCACTGGATTCTCCTCCTCCATCCCCCTTTAATTCTTTGTCAGAGACTGTCTTCCCTTACCTGTTTTTTGAACCATGATTTCCCTGCCATTACATAAGTAAAAACAGTTTGCCTCTGCTTGGCATGCTCTCTTTGCTGACTGGGCCTTTCTCTTGTATTCTCTGAACACTTGTAGGATTATAGTTGTAGAGGCATTCCCCGAATTACAAACGTCCAATTTACAAAAGACTCATAGTTAAGAACGGGAGTGAAACAACAGGAAATGAGAAAAATCTACCTTTGAAAAGGGAAATTTACTCCTGAAAGAGTTGTCATGGAGGAAAGGTGTCCCCACTGAACCTTTATCACCAATCCTTATTTCCACAACAAGTCATTTTTTTCAAAATCCAATTACCATAGGGGTAGAAAGTGGGTGAAATCTTCTGAACAGGGGCACAGACAGCAAAACAAACATCACAGGGGTGTGTTAACCCCTATGCTATCCAAAGCTTGAGTGTGTGCATGTGTGTGTGTATTCAGGCTTTGGATAGCATAGGGAAGGGTCTCTCTCTTGATAGATAGATAGACTTTAAAATGTACCTGTTCTGACTTACATGCACATTCAATTTAAGAACAAGCCTACAGAACCAATCTTGTTTGTAACTTGTGGACTGCTTGACATATGGTTTGCCCCAGTAAAACTAGAGAATGCTGACTTTGATTGTGCCAGGCATCTAAATTTTGCAAGGATTCAGTGAACTGGAGCACATTGCTATCAGATGTCATAATTGTATGTAGACAAAATTAGTTATGCTTTCTATCTTGTTGAAATAAGACTTTCCATCATATTGGTATTACGTTTTTGGAGGAATGCTTATTCTTGGTATCTCTGTCTGTAACCTTTAGATGGTGAAAGTTTAGAGTAGATCTTGAAAACCTATTTTGGACTATAATTCCCAGATTCTCTGAGAAAGCCTGTAGGCATTAGCTACACTGATTATAGAATATTCTGAGTCCTGTAAATCTTCCAAGCTCTTTTCTTGGGATAGTCTATACTAGGAATGTAAATCCTTGTAAATTTAATTCTCTTCCTCCCCACTATAAAATTCAGTTTGGAACTTACTCTGTGAAAATCCATGCAAAGAAACATTTTCTGGTCAGGAATTATATTTATGTGCAAGAAGGAGCCCTGCAATGATTAAACCCTTGTGCTGACAGAACTGCTGACCAAAAGTTCAGCGGTTTGAATCTGGGGTGTGGGGTGAGCTCCCATCTGTCAGCTCCAGCTTCTCGTGAAACATCCAAGCATCCCCTGGGCAACGTCATTGCAGATGGCCAATTTTCTCACACCAGAAGTGATTTGCAGTTTCTCAAGTTGCTCCACAACACACAAATGTGTAGAACGGCATATGCATTTTTTGCCTGGAATAAAGCTGGAACAGCAAAGATGCTTGTCTATCCATGAATCACCTTATTAGGAAATCTATTTGTTTGTCTGGGATTTGAATATTTATGAATATTCTTTCCACCTTTTTTTGCACACAATTGCTAGGGTAGCAAAATGGCAAAGGATCTGAACTTCAAACGTACAGCTATCCAGCTCAGGTCTGACTTCTGCCATCTCCGAGAGGTGTTTAACTGTACTGATCAGTCTTCCAGGGACAGTTCAGGATACTATCTATGCACGTTGAACTTTTCAAATGTTATTTGAAACGTGCTATTGTTATTTCTAATACAGAAACTGGGATCATTTTATTGTACAGATGTTTACAAAGTCAGCCCCCAGATGTTCCATCTTAAAAGATACAGGAGAAGTATCACTATCCAAAATCCTGGAACCATAAGGGCCTGGGATTTCAGTTCATAGAGCCATTCATCATCTTCAAGCTGACCCTTATCAGCTGGGACCCCCGGTGCTTGACTCTGACCACTGGGCTGACTAGGCTGGAACACCACACCTATGGACCAATTTCTCTTTACCATCTAAGATGCCATGCAGGGGCCAGATTTGGATCAAGGTTAAAATGCTTCAAGTATGAGACTATACATATGAACTCCTTCATCCTCAGTCACATAACCTCCTTTGGGAGATTGATATAGGGAAAAGAAGAATTTTCCCACTGTTGTAGGCTTGCTGCAAATTAGGTACCCTGACGTTTGTACATTTGTGTACATGTGTTTGTACATGTATGTGTACCCTGATGTTTGTACATCCTGATGTTTGTACATTTTTTATGCTGGTCATTGACCGTAATAAATCTTGTGTGTGCTTCAAATTAGGGGCCTTGTGACTGTTTATCTGTGTAAAACCAGCAGTGCATGAAGGCTAGTCTGTGAATCACAGACGATCAAGTTTGGCTCTACTGCTGAGGGGAGTCATGAGAGAAAGTATAGAAACCGGTTGCCCAAGATTTGGGTGACAGAATCATTATCTCTGGCATGGTGAGATGCTGCCAACCCAGTTCTGATGGCTACCTTGTGCCCAGCTCAGGCAAGCATTTAACAAGAGCTGCAGTTCCCAGTGGTGTGTTGACCTTCATTGACAGGAAAGTGCTGATGAGTGGGAATGTGATACTGGGAGCTTGGGCACATGGGGGACAAGATTCATTTCAGAGTCCAGGCATCAGTGCTATCTAATTTATTTTGCTGTATGCATCTCTTAAGTTTCTCCATAGGGACCAGTACCTCCATTAACTGTAAAACTGTTTTATTTTTCCTGGTTCCATAATTTGTCCTACAGTTAGATATATTGTTGCAGAGAATAATCCAGTCATAAATACTAACCATGATTTACTCTTTTGAGGGAATCAGCCCATATAACATCACGAATAGCATCCTGATTAATTAAGCCGTGTGTGTGCCTTTCTTAAGTGTAAATGTTCTATGTTGTGAGCATGTAACATTGCTCAAAAATTCTGTGCATATTTTATGATAACTTTAGTGTTTTCAAAATGGATGCCATAGAGGGCATGTGAGGGTTATTTTCTGATTTTTAGGGTAAAGCTTTTTCTTAGGTAAATATACTTGCCATTAAGAATTCTTTGCTTAGGTGCATGTAAATATGGTAAGTGATTTGGCAATGGAGTTTAATTTGTGCACCTTCAAATTTTTGTGCATATGTGTATACATGAGAAGTAAGATGGAATAAAACAATAACGGGAGTGGTAGAAAATGTCAGTCTAAATGTGTACAAACGTATATCTGTGTAAAATTATGATAAGGGCAATAGATGAGTGACTAAATGGAATAGTACCGGGAATATGCTAAGGTAGCATGTGAAATAAAGATTATTCAGATGTATTTGGAAAATACACATTTATGAGGCATCAGACTCAAAGTGTTGCTGGGGAGCATGTATATGTTAAAACAGCAATCATTGTGAAAGAAAAAAATATTTTGCATGTAGTTGTGTACATCTGCAGAGGTACATCTGTGTACCCAAAAGGTATTTATGATGTACAATGTGTTTATTATAGGGTTGTCTTGATGCACCTGTATGTGTTAATGAAATCTGAGCAATGCCAGATTTCTAAGAAGAACTTAGAAACAAGTTTTCATAGGGCGAGGCAGCTCACAAACCTGCACATTGTCCTTCCAATATGAACGCATTCCTATAGTTACACACCTCATAAATCTCATATTGTCCTGATGCTCTGACTGCTTAGCCTGTAAGTGTACTAAGGAAGGCTCAGACTACAAAAGCTGGGAAGAGACAGACAATGCTGACAGCTTCTCAATTGATCTTCTAATCTAGGACATCAGGGATTGTTACTGTGTCCCCTGTTACTTGCTTCCATTTTTTACAGTGGCTAACCCTGGCATTGCCATTTTCTTTCCAAAAATGTTTTTTTTAACGTCTCTGCAAACTCCTTAGAAGTTCCTGGAGAAAAACATTGGTCCCTAGACCTGCCACTGTTGCCCACTTCTGTTCTAACAAATGCCCAGAAGTACGTATTGTCGAAGGCTTCCATGGCTGAAATCACTGGGTTGTTGTAGGTTTTTCGGGCTATATGGCCATGTTCTAGAAGCATTTGTTCCTGAAGTTTCACCTGCATGTATGGCAAGCATCCTCAGAGGTTGTGAGGTCTCACAACCTCTGAAGATGCCTGCCATAGATGCAGGTGAAACGTCAGGAGAGAATGCTTCTAGAACATGGCCATATAGCCCGAAAATCCTACAACAGCCAGAAGTATGTTTGCAGATTCTGGAATGTAGCTCCTAAAGCACCCATGTGGGTTGATTTCCCTCAGTTTGAAGTCAAAATCAATCAAATCCAGAGGATTTGTTTTGTCAAAACGATGGCCTGGAGCTCACTGCCTCATTTTTCTATCTTGTACCCAGAAGAATGTTGGGTTTCACAGGCCCTCTCTCCCTCGCGCTCACAGCCCTTCCTACCTGCCTGCCTGCCTCCAGGCGGGTGTTTGGGACTGCAACTCCCAGCATACCTCCTGTCGTCGTCCCCCCAGGGAGCCCCTCCTCCCTCTTGCATCCTCGGCCCCTCCTCCTCTTCCTAAGGAAGGGAGGAGGAAGAAGGAAGGAAGCTCCTTCACAATGCCGGGCCTGCCTTACAGCTCAGAAGCTGCAGAGAAAGAAAGAGAGAGAGAGATATATATAAAGAGAGAGAGAGAGAGAGACAGATAGAAAGAGACAGAGAGAAAAAAGAGAGATAGAAAGAGAGAGAGAGAAAGAGAGACAGATAGAGAGACAGAGAGAGAAATAGAGACAGAGAGAAAGAGAGACAGAGAGAAAGACAGACAGAGAGAGAAAGACAGAGAGAGAGAGAGAGAGAGAGAGAGAGAGAGACAGAGAGAGAGAGAGAGAGAGAAAGAGAGAGAGAGAGAGACAGAGAGAGAAAGAGAGAGAGAGAGAGAGAGAGAGACAGAGAGAGAGAGAGAGAGAGAGAGAGAGAATGGCGTATGGCACAGCAACGCGTGCACGGGTCAGCTAGTATATATATATATGTATGTATATGTATATGTATATGTGTGTATATATATATACACACACACACACACACACACACACAGTCTAGAATTTTTTTTAAATTGCAGGATTTGGGAACTTTGGCATTTTAGTGTGGCCCACTACAGAGGATGTGAGAACAAAAATTGTCCTTGTCACATCCACGTCTGCACTGTTATCTGTCCTAGTTTATTGCTATAGTTATTTTTAATACTTTATTAACTGATACTATGCTTTTTAAAATGAATTGGATATTTTAGCTGATATTCGTGCCCATGTTTTTAACTATGCTATGTGTTTATTCGTTGTTGTATTTTAATCCATTGTTCCCTACCATAGGGAAAGGCAGGTAAGAGGGCAATAATGTGCTCATAGATCAGAAGTGGGAACAAAATAAAATACTCCTTCCATCCTCCTTCTCTAAATTCTATGACTGTCACTCAGACAATGGCTTCATAAGTTGATTAATTGTATGAGTTTAGTTGGCTATTTAATTAATCAGTACAATGTGTGTATGACTAAAGTTATTTCTTCTTGAGCAAGAAGCAACTCTTGTTTTTGGATAATGCCTACATTTGTTGTAGGTGTAATTTCAGAAGAGTGGACTTGCCTGTTCATGATAGGTACACCTGGCTCTTTCCCTGACTGTTTTCAAACAGGTCACAAAGACTTGGATGTTTCCATCAGTCTTTAATTGATGCCAGTGAAGCATGTAGCCAAATGATGGAATTTGCTACCATAGAACACAGTGACAGCTGCCAACTTGAACAGCTTGAAAAGGGGATTAAACAAATTTATGGAGGAGAAGGCTATCAATGGCTATTAGTTCTAAAGGCTGTATCTTATCTGTAGTGTTGAAAAAGGGTGCCTTTGAAATCAAAGGTGATGGGGAATGTGGGCAGGAGGATGCGGTACTGGTCACATCTTTTTAAGGCCTTCTTCTTGGGACACATGACTGGTCGCCATGTGAACAGTAAGTCACTTTAGATCGGGCATTAGTTTGATCTGGCAGGGTTGTCTTTCTGTTCTTTATTCATTATTTTACCTTTTGTGATTTTCCCAGTCATTTGTATTTGTATTTTTATTTGCATGCAAATGACTTTTGAATGCTATTGTTTTAGTGAAGTGTTATGTATTGTTTCATGTTTGTGTTTTGTAAGCTGCCATGAAAGTTTAAAGACAGCGTCTTTGAAAAATAGTGCATCAATAAAAACAAAAAGGAGTTCTTGCTATTTACAATTTTTTATAAATACTTTTAATTAAAAGTAACTCTGTGGATTTTCTTGAATGGCAGCACCTTCAAAAGTATGAATTTCCCATCAACACCTGCATATTGACCTTCCAATATAAAAGCAATCATAGGATTCCACACTGAAGAGAGCATAATCTCTTCTTTTCTGCCCATTTGTTTTGTGAGTCCTGCAGCGTTTTAGTGTATTAACTGATTTGTAACCCACCCTTTTCACTCAGGGCGGCCTTACAACAGGCAGCAATTTGATGCCAACACATATAAATCTAAAAATAAATACAATTAAAATCCAAACAATTAAAAACATCAATTATTAATACAACAATTAAAATAATGCAAATTCAAATCATAGTCTAAGACCTGTCCATTTGTCAATCACGTTAATTCATTATCATTATTGCACTGCTTCAATTACTGGTCAAGAACTCTCTCTGGAGAAGGACTTTCCAGATGAAAATTTAAAGTCACTGCTTTAATCTGCCCAGGTGGGAAGTGATTCCAGCCCCATAAAGAATATGGTCAGAAGTTCTGAAGCTTTATTTAGCAGTGACTGGGCAATAACGTTTAATATGACAGTAGAAAAGACAAGCATTCATGATGCTTTTAACTCCCTTTATTTAAAATATGTGTGGAGGTTGTAAACATTTTTTAAAAAATATCCTACAAGTGCATGGGAATAATGATTATGCTCATATTGCAGGAAGCAGAGCCATGGCTGGTAAATTGTGACATGCTATTGTTATGCTTATTTTGTTAAAGGGAGTTAAGAGAGCTTGGACAACAAAATGTTTTCATGTACAAAATCTGTATTTCCTCCCCTCAGAAGTTGTTACAGCTCGGAAAATGGCTGTTTAAATAATCTCTATGTAACAACATTTTGAAAATGTGTCTGTTCTTGGTTTGTACATGTTATTTCTTGTTTAATTGTGTGGTACTACTTACTTTGAAAGTAGTTTTTATACTCCAGAAACTTCTTTTTTGTGGCTGCCACAAACTATATAGAATTGGTTGAGACTGTGAGAAATTCATTGAAAAACTATAGCAAAATGTGCTGCAGGATGTCCTGTGAAAACAAAGTTGCGACTGGTGGGGATGAAAGACAGGACCTTATCGGTAGTAGTTCCTCGGCTATGGAACTCCCTCCCCAGGGAAATTAGATCAGTGCCTTCTATCCTGGCCTTCAGAAAAAAGTAAAAATCTGACTATGAGACCAAGACTTTGGCCAGTAAGCAATACAAGGAATGATCAGGTTCATGTGCAATAGATATTTATATTTGGAACAGCCCTGTACTAGGATTGTGTGATTTTAATGTTTATATTAATATGTTTTAACTCCACGCTTTAATGTTTAAATGTAATTGTGTTTTTATGATTTAATTTATAGCTGTATGATATTATTGTTTTATGTTGGGGGTTTTAGGTAAGTGAGGCATTGAATTTTGCCGTATATATGTTGGAAACCACTTTGAGTCATGTGTGTCCTCCAGGGTGGTAAAGTGGTATACAAATGAAGTAAATAAATAAAGATAATACAATCTGAACAAGTCAAACCTGAAAACGTAGAAGGCTGACTGTGATTCTATATTAAAGAAGGATTCCTTTTAAGTCGAGATCCAGGCATCAAAGTTGAAAATCTGTATGTGGAAAACATATGTACCACAGTGTTATGACTCCTTATCCATATACAGTACTTTAAAAGAACCCTTCACCTGACTTCATTTTTCTTATTGTTTTGTTTCTTAGCCCAAATAATGTATTCTAGCTTTTCTCCGTAGTCAGTAGGGCTTGAACAATGAAGAACTAGATGACAAAATTATGAGAATTAGGACCCCAGTGGGAGTTGGCTTAGTCCTGCTGATAAAATGGTTTTGAATTGGAGAGTGAAACACTGAAATCTGCTGCCTATGTTAAGATGTGAAATTTCATACAAGTGTTCCCAAAGAGTATTAGGTTCTGTGCCATAAGGTTGTAATTGTGACTATTGTTTTTCCAGTACTTATTCTGTTCACTGGTTTTGGATCCAATAGGGGTACTTAAGCTAGTCATGACTACTTAGTATGATTCAGGTATGAGTTAAATCAGTAGCCCGATGGATCCAACTCACTAAGTCCTACATTAATATGGTGAGTTTTTTTAGGAGTGTGTTTGCACGTGTAGCTTTTGTGAGGTAATTGATTCTACAGTATTACGTGATTGTGTCAATTTTGATTTAGTGTAGCATTATTTTATCACTTTCCTATGAAATTACTGTCTATTGTAAATTGTTACCCTCTTCCTGCTTTGAGGGGTGTACATCTGTGGTTTGCTTCAAATGTTTTTCTGTGTCTATGTACAAAGCAGATGTGTGGGCAGCATAATAGGGCAAGTCATTAAAAACAGCTTGACCATCACAGACAATAACTATTTCATTTTCTGTGTAGCAAAGTGAGTTAACCACTGCCTCTGAGATGCTGTCATTTCATCTTTCCCTCAAATGAGGATATTCTCCTGCTAGACCCAGTTTTAGTTTTTGCATGTCTAGAGGCTATCTTGATAATACAGATTGGAAATAAAGGGACAGATTATAGAAAACTGAAAAGAAGAACAAAAAATCCCCAAGCAGGAGCAAAACAAAGCAAACATATAAATGACTAATAACAGCTAAAGCAAAACAGCTCTCAGTCACTTTACTCAGAGAAAATTCAAAGGGCACATTCTCACAGCTGGCCATGTTCGAGTGTGTCTATCTCAGAGTGGGTAACCAGGAGAGATTAGGGATTCTGTTTGTGTACCGCCCACCCCGTTGCACAACAGTTTCCCTTCCTGAGCTAGCAAGGGTGGTCTCCATCCTGGCCTTGGAGTCTTGGTGGCTAATAGTGCTGGAGAACTTCAATGTCCATGCCGAGACCACTTTATTGGGGGCGGCTCAGGGCTTCATGGCTGCCATGTCAACTATGGGGCTGTCCCAAATTATATCTGAGCCCACTCATGTAGCTGGACACACTTTGGACCTGGTTTTCAAAATGGGAGCGAATGATGAGATCGGTGTGGAGGAACTCTCAATTGTACCATTGTCGTGGACCGATCATTACCTGATCGGTCTCCCAACCTCTGCAAGGGTGGGAAAGGACCAATTAAGATAGTCCACTCCAGGAAACTTATGGATCTGGATGGATTCCTAATGTCTCTTGGGGATTTCCTTGTCTTGGCGACAGGTGATCTTGTCAATGCTCTGGTCAATCTCTGGAATAAGGAGACAACTAGGGCTGTGGACACAATTGCCTCTGAACGTCCCCTCTTGCTTAGCAAAGCTAATCCAGCCCCTTGTTTCACTAGGGAGTTGGTGGTGATGAAGCAAATAAGATGGAGAGTGCCGCAGACAGAGCTCAGGATGAATCTGACAGAACACGGGCTAGAGCCTCTCTTAGGGCCTACTCTGCGGCAGTTAAGGCAGCCAAGAAAGCTCACTTATCTGCTTTAATTGTGCCTGCAATTAATAGACTGTGGTCAGAGGGCTTCTTCACCCTCCTTCTCAGGATGGGCCCCCTGATCACTCATCAGCTCGATGTGGTGATTTCGCCCATCATATTGCAGACAGTCATTCAGATCGGTCCAATGTAGATACCAGCATTATAGCAGCTTCAATAGATGTACCTAAGGCACCTGTCAGTCCTAGTTTGTTGGATTCATTTCAGTTTGTTCAGCCTGATGAAGTGGACAAGATCCTTGGAGCTGTGAGGGCTACCATATGCACTCTGGATCCTTTCCTTTCCTGGCTTATCAAGTAAGCCGGAGGGAGATTGGCTGATTGGGTTTCTACCATCATTAATGCTTCGCTGGGCCAGGGTAAGGTACCATCTTGCCTGAAAAAGGCAGTTGTAAGAACAATCTTAAAGAAACCTTCCCTGGACCCAGTGATCCTTGACAACTATCAGCCTATTTCCAACCTCCTCTTCCTGGGCAAGGTTCTAGAGCAGGTGGTGGCCACCCAGCTCCAGGGATTCTTGGGTTAAACAGATTATCTTGACCTGTCACAGTCTAGTTTTAGACCTGGTTATGGAACGGAGACAGCTTTGGTCGCCTTGGTGGATTATCTCCATAGAGAACCAGACAGGGGGAGTGTGTCCCTGTTGCTTCTCCTGGATCTCTCAGTGGCTTTCAATACCATCAACCATGGTATCCTTATGGGACAGCTCTCCAGGATGGGACTTGGGAGCATTGCGCTGCAGTGGCTCTGCTCATACCTGGAGGACAAGACCCAGATGGTGGTACTGGGGGATACCTGCTTGAACCCCTGGCAATTGACTTGTGGGGTCCCACAAGATTCTATCTTATCCTCCATTCTTTTAATATCTACATGAAACTATCTTATCCTCCAGATGCTTTTAACTCGTTTCCACTCTACAGAATCCTGAACCGGTGCCTGGCAGCAGTGATGGGCTGGATAAGGGCTAAAAACTGAAACTTAATCCAGACAAGACAGAGGCTCTACTGGTCAGCTATGAAGCAGATTGGAGTATAGGGCAGCAGAGTTCGACGGGGTTCAGTGTCATCTGCATGCAGATGACACATTTTAGATTGGTTTTAATGAAAGTGGGTGATTATGGCCAATGTTGTTATGGACTGAACATTGTTTGGCAGCAGTGATGGGCTGGATAAGTTGTATTTTAATGTATTTTTAATGTAGACAAGACAGAAGTGTTTACTGGTCAGCTATTGTTATTATGTGGGCAGATTGGAGTATAGCCGCTCTGAGCCCCTGTGCTGAGAAGAGCGGGGTAAAATCCCGAAATAAATAAAATAAATAAATAAATACACTCCCCCTGAGGACAGAGGCCCACAGTTTGGGGTTCCTCCTAGACTCAGTTCAGACACTTGAGGCTTAGGTGTCGGCAGTAGCTGCGGGCCTACACACAATTAAAGTTTGTGCACCAACTGCATCCCGAGAAGCCAGATCTGGCCACGATGGTCCATGCCTTAGTTACATCACATATGGATTACTGCAATGCACTCTATGTGGGGCTGCCTCTGAAGATAGTTCGGAAGCTCCAATTACTACAAAGATCTGTAACCAGGCTGCTGACTGGGGTAGGTTATAGAGAACATCCAACCCCCTTCTCAAAGCAGCTCAATTGGTTGCCTATTTGCTACTGCAATTATTTATTGCAGCCCATACGGTTTCTCCCATATTTTCTGTACCTGTCTGTACCTGTTTCGTCTTTAAGATTGGCTGGAGAGGCCATCCTCTTGATCCCGCCCCCATCACAAGCGAGGCTGGTGGGGACGATGGAGAGGGTTTTCTCAATGGTGTCCCCCCCCCCTGGCCCTGTAACGCCCTCCCCAGGGATATTAGACAAGCAACCACCCTCACGATTTTTAAGAAGGACTTAAAGACATGGCTATTGAAACATGCCTTTGAAAATGATCAGTAATATCCCCCTTAATGTGGAAGAGGTCTTTGTTTTATGGATATACTCAGGTATTTTGGCTTTTATCTAGTCACTTTAATCTATTGAAGCCACTGTTTTAAATGTGTTTACTGTTTATTGTTTAATCTATTTTGTTTTCTTTCTTTATTAACTTGTCATTTATTTTGTTTATATTATTTATTGTATTTACTTATGTTGTGAGCCACCCGAGTCCTTTCGGAAAGACTGGGCAGGATAGAAATAAAGATTATTATTATTAATAATAATAATAAAGATAAGTATCATTTAATCAACCTCATTTTGGTGATTTCTTAAAAAGAGGAAATATGTACAATTATGTCTTCATGGATATATAGATTGAAATCCTCTTGGGAAATTACACTGGTCTAAATCCTTGTTTACATTGGCAGGTGTACATTTTAGAAACTCTTTTAAGGAAGTATCTGATCACCTGTACACAAGATGTTTCCACATTGGCCCACAATGCAACAGTTGCAGGCACCAAATTTCTCCCTCACCCCTTGACCACAACCCCCACCCCCGGAAAGCCCCTGGGATGGCTGGAAAGCCAACGGCCACATATGTCTAGCTGTTGCAGTACCTGCTGTCACATCTCTCCCTGAAAGTATGCACCTAACAGGAACTGAGCCAATGTAAGCAAAGTTGCAAAATAAATGTTAATATTCCAAACTGCTCAAAATCTTTCTTCTCAGTACATGTATTAGACTTCCTGGCATGTCAAAATGTAGCCATATACCAAACTCTATGTTGTATGCCTTCAAGTAGCTGCCAACATATGGCAATCCTGTAATGAGGCTTTCTTGGGCTGAGACTGTGTGACTCATCCAAGATCACCCAGTGGATTTCCATTGCGGAATGGAGAATCAAACCTTGGTCTAACACTCAAACCACTACACCATATATATAGCCCAGTTTAAAAGTGCCTTATAGCACACTGTTGTTTCATATTATTGTTTTGTAAATGTATATTCCAACTGTCCCTGTTTATGTTCTGGTACTGGTTCTTAGCAAGTTTCTGTCATGATTATTACTATTACTATTTTGCAGGGAAATGTTTGAAATGCCTTTAAAAAAAAGTGTAAGTGTGCACATTTGAGGCCTCCCACATTGGAGGTCCCCCAGATCCAGTTCAATTCCCTGTACAAGTTAAGTATCTGAATGGGGATGCATTTTTCTTGATTTGAGCAATCATTGACACCCATGTATATACACTGACACAGAATGCTAGTATACTTCCTCTCTTCCATTTCCCTGCACAAATGCCTACCGAGACAGTAAATGTTGCTGAATGGGTTTGGGTAAAGGAATTCTTCAGTAATGATGAGCGGAGCCATTATGAAACCCTCTTGTATTTTAAAAGAATCTTTTATGGTCACTTCACTAACATGCATGCTTCAGGTTATAGCAGACTAATGAAAATAGTAGGCAGACCTCCTGCCTGTTCATCTACATATAATGAAGAAGCCGAATAATAATAATCTTTGTTTTTGTATCCCATCATCATCTCCCCAAAGGGACTTGGAGCAGCTTACATGGGGACCAAGCCCAGTCAAACAGAGTTAAAATATAACACAATAAAAATACATATAAAAACATCATAAAAACTATAAATCATCATACAACAACCAGGAGCCGAGCATAGTGGACATTTCAGAACTAAGGGGTTAGTGATCTTTATTGGTAGTTCAGGGGTAAATGTTGGAAATGCCTAGAGAACTATTAGAAAAATATAATTTTGACCCCTTGTATTTGCAGTTAGCTACTACCATCTTTCAGAAAAAATATTTTTAGGGACTACAATTCTTAGAATCCCCCAGGTAGCTAGCGGCCATTGAATTGTGGATTTTGGCTGTTATAATCCAAAACATAACTTTTCCAACCTCTGGATTAGTGTAGTTTGAAAATATGTTATTTATTTATTTATTTATTTACCCTATTTATACCCTGCCTTTCTCTACCCCGAAGGGGACTCAAGGCGGCTTACATATAGGCAATTATTCAATGCCTTAAAACACATACAATTCCAGCAACATTAAAATTAAAATTAATACATATTAAGCATTTAAAACATTTAAAAACATTACATTCAATCTAAATCATGCCATCCATAATCGTAGTCCAAAGACGTTCTATAGTCACTGCACATATTCCAAATCTGTTATTGCACTGCACCATTCTCCAAAAGCCTGCTCTCAAAGCCAAGTTTTTACTTTCCTTCAGAAGGCTAGGGGGGAGGGGAGTGATCTAATGTTGTTGGGGAGGAAATTCCATAGCTGAGGGGCCTCCACTGAGAAGGCCCTGTCCTTCATCCTCACCAGTTGTGCTTATGAGGAAGGCAGGACCAAGAGCAGGGCCTCTTCAGATGATCTTAATCTCCCAGGTGGTTCATAGGGAGAGTTACGTTCCAACAGATAAGCTGGGCCGGAACCATTTAGGGCTTTATAGAGTAAAGCCAGTACATTGAATTGTGCTCGGTAGCAGGCTGGCAGAGCCATGGAGGATGGCAGAGGTGAGATTTAATAATTTTGGGTTCGGTTCTGGACTCTGGAAACTCAGCAGAAGAGAGGAAATGCACTTTAGTGTCATCAATGCATGTATGATTGCTATGTTATTAAAAATAAATTTTGTAAGAACATGTTTCTTCTTTTTGTCCAATAAGTGGTGTGAGAGTTTTAGTTCCAAAATTTCTGAAGATAAATTTCAAACAACCCCTGAATAAAGTATTTGAAAGTGTTATAACACACCAAAACACATTAGATGTCTTATTAATAAATTATTAATTTATGTATTCACTACTTTGAGACCCGACTTCTATTTTCTGATGATTTTATTGAGTGTGCCCCTCTGGAAGCCGAAGCCATCTTCATACATTTATGGCAATCCTAAGAGTTGAAAGGCAAGTTACATATAGATAAATATTTAAACCAATATGTTTGCTTGTCAATCATGTAAAGAAAGGTAGAGTAGGGAACTTTTGCCCCTTCGCCCATTAACAAACTACTGTATTTATCATGGCAAATGGCTGTTCCCGTCATCCCACCAGCTATGGCTGATGGCAGCTGAAGTTGTCGGTTGGATGATGGGATAATGGGACATGTAATCCTCTATATCCACAGTTGCAGAGAATCAGCAGAAGGTGGTTGATGGTTATGTGAGCAAACAGCAGCAAAAAGAACAAAGTTTGGCTTCTTGTAAAAATATGCACAAACTTTAATTTACAAATATAGTTTCAAATAAACAATAAAGCAGCAACATGCTCTTTCAATAAACAGTCCGTGTGGAGATAGAAAAACAAAACATATAAAGTAGTTCTTCTTCAGTATACTCCCACACATTCTTCAGCAACAGGCTTCTGTGTAAACTCACACAGTATTGCAGCTCCCAGCATACCTGTCACCATTTCTCCAAGCTTTTCTTCAAGCTTTGAATGCATTTCTCCAAGCTAATGAATGCATATCTCCCAGCTATAAATGCATCTCTCCAAGCTTTGAATATAATTCTCCAAGCTAATGAATGCATTTCTCCCAGCTTATCTTGAGGCTTCCTTTCGGCTTCTCCGACTCTTCCATAAACATTCCTTGAGTCAGCCAGCCAGCACAAACAGCCAGTACACCAGCCTCTTCACACCAGTCAGGCTTTTCTTCAATCAATCTATCAATCAATCAATCTTTCAATCTAACCCAGTCTGTTACATTGGAGATTTTATACATACAGCTGCCCCACCCCTCCCTGAGTCAGGCAAAAACTCAGCAGCACCTATTTAATCATTATAGCAAAAGCTTTACTCCCAACATAAACTGATAGAAACAGATACTCACAACTCAAACATTTGTTTTATATCTTTACATTCTGACAGAAGTGTGGTAACATCTTGAGGAACTTTTTTGTTGTAAAGAATTTAAGCAATAGTAAATGATATACAAATTGCTCTAATTTTAAACCTGTAATAATTTTAACATAAGATGGGTAGCTGGTGCTAGGACACATATTTCCATTTAGTTTATTAGGTTATTAATTTTTTGCTCCACTTGGTTTACCAGGCCATTAAAGGTTCATTAGGATATATACTTTCCTCACTCTGTATGTGTGTATATACATGCTCAATGTATTACTTCCATTTTTATTCTGCTTTTGTGATGGTATATTGTGCCTTAATACATGCATTAATGTTGAACACATATAATGGACCAAAATGTATAGAAATAAAAAAATCTAATGGTTGTGTATGTCTTTTGGGAGGGGAGGTTTATTGGATGTATGATGAGCAGGGAGATGTATGTTCAAGTGGTTCTGCAGTTGTAAACTCAATGGCTTGTATTGGAGAAGTTACTCTTACCCACAGTCAATGCAATTCAACTGTATACTGGGAATGTACAGCAGTAGATTTCCGCTTACACAGGAGAAGAATCTATAGCAGGGATCTTCAAACTTTTAAGTTGAAGACTTCAAGTCATTTCAGGCTTAGGGTAACCCTAAGTCTAATGTTTAGAGTGGGGGCTGGGTAAATAGCCTTGGAGGGCTGCATCCATCCTTGGTTTGGGGACCCCTGATCTGGAGTATGAATACAATTGCTTTTCCCTCCTGGAACCACCCTCCTAAGTATCCTAAAAATGTGCTCCAAAGACATGGGATAGAGGAAGAAAGAAGGATATACCACAAATGAAGCCAGTATGTGTGTCCTCCTCCCACACACACACACACACACACACCCATGTGTCTGTTGTGACAATGTAGGCTTTTTACATTCCAAAGTACTCCACATACTTAATAAGAGTCAAATAGAAGAGATTACTAATGTAATGGCGCTTCTTCCTCCAGGGTGCAGGATTTAGTGAATTTGGCTCCTTCCCAACTTGTTAGCAAAGGTGTTACAAATAAGAGATTTTCTTTATCCTCAACTGGTTTCTCATTATGGGGCTATTTTTAGCTCTACACCAAGGCATACATGCACCATTTAGAAAAAAACACAAAATAAACCAGAAAAATTTGGCAGTCCGATCATGGTTCCTCGGGATAACTAGTTATGCTTTTGGCTGTTGTTTTCTTATTATCCTGTTGTTTTACACCAGTATTTGATTAATTCTAGCATGGCCATATTGCTGCCTCTTGAGATATAACTTATTTGAATGGAGATATAACTTTCGGGAAAACTCGCATACAGGAGGAGGCAAAAATGAGTGTCATTATTAGTGTAGTTTAGGAAATGAAAAAGAAACTGGTGGGAGGATAATGCTGAACCTTTCCTTTGCCCACTGTTTCCCCCTTTAGTCCTTCTTTTCCCAGGCCATTTTCCCCTCTAACACAGGGGTATCCAAACTTTTTAAGCAGAGGTCCAGTTTACGGTCCTCCACCTGTTTTGGGGCCATACACATGAACGCATTCTTATGTACATTGCATATGCCTTTTGTGGTGCAAAAAACAAAAAAACCATGAAAGAATACAATATATAAAATGAAAAATAATTTTAACCAGCGTTAATGTACCAGTCTTTAAATGGGAAGTATGGGCCTGCTTTTGACTGATGAGAGAGTCAAGTTGATTAGGATTGCTGTTGTGTGCCTTCAAGTCATTTCAAAAAGTGGCATATACTGCCTCAGAGCCTGGTGAAGTCTCCTTCTCTGCAGGTTTTTCAGCAGAGGTGGTATGGCCATCTGTCAGGAGGGCTTTGATTGTGGCAGGGGGAGTTATTGTTGCCACCTGGCTCTCCCCTTTTCTTTCCAAGGGAGGAACCGCAGCCTTTGTGGGGAAGAGAAGGAGAGAGGGATGCCAGACAGGCACTCGCCCTTCAGGGCCTAGCCTTTCCAGCCATGCAGTAGCAGCAGCCAGCTCCTGGGGCAAGCAGGACAAACCTTCATTTACAAAGGAATAAAGAGAAAGTTGTGGGGAAAGAGAGGGGGGGCAAAGGGGTCACTGGGAGTTGTAAGGCCAAAATACCTGGGGACCCACAGGATGAGAACCACTGACCTAGAGATGCCTAGAGCAGAATTCTCTCTAAAAACAAAAGCCTAGATTATCTAGGACAACCACAGAAAATTGATAATAGAGTCACACTAGAGGACCTAGAGCAGTGGCCCTCAATCTGTGGCCCCCCAGATGTTTTGACCTTCAACTCCCAGAAATCCTAACAGCTGGTAAATTGGCTGGGATTTCTGGGAGTTGTAGGCCAAGACACCTGGGGACCCACGGGTTGAGAACCACTGACCTAGATATTTCTACACATAACATTTTTATCATATATGTAATAATCAAATCCAAGTAAAAACTGCAAATATTGAGGGATGACTAGTTGCTTTGCTCTTCTTAATTTTAGGGATGCCTGCTCTTTTCACCAGCATTAAGAGATAGTAGTAACCAGACAATAAGTTCAAGAGAGCATCCCCATCCTTTTTATTTATATTCTGGCTTTTCCCCAGAACCAGCACTCAAAAGACATCATTGCCAGTGGATTTTGTCTTTCAGGAAGACTTGCAGTTGTTTATTTAGGAAAAACTTGGATTTATCCTTTTGAAACCTCTGCTTGATTTCCCTTGTATAGTATTTTCTAAGAGACAATGGACTGTGCCATTTCAAATAGCAAGGGGAACAGCTGAATGCATTTCCACCACCACTTTGCACGTATCGCAGGGAGAAGGCATCTTCAAGCACAGTTAATTTTATATGTACAATTATGACATTTCTTTTTTACATCAGGGATGTAATTGTTCACCTAATGTCTGAAATCGTACATTTCAGAAACAAATACACCATAGTTCTTAGATTTACTTTTTATGTTGAATACAGCTATGTGGGGTATGTGCAACCCCCCAAATACAATTTGTGTAGTCCTTGATATTACCAGATTTTTATTGCCTTTTTTTTGGGCAGATGGGGTGGGGTGGGGGGGGCGTCAAAGCAAAGTCTTTTTCTGAAAGTATTTCTTATTTCTAAGGTTGAAAAAAACTGGGGGTTTTTTTCCAACACAAAAAGTGGTGCATCAGCCACTTCTGATTTTTTTGTTTTTGATTTTGACTTGTCTGTGGAGCCTTCTGAGAGCCACAGGGGTAGAAAACCGTCTGCTGGCCACATAACAGTTGCCCACCTCTGGGACAGATCTTTGGTTTGGGTTGCAGAGACTGACTAGGTGTCTGGGGATCCTGACACTGTCCAACAGCAGTTGAATGAAAGGCTAGACGATGTTAATGGAAAATGAGTTTAACTGGACAATATTGGTGATTATACGTTTTTAATGGTTTTATAAGGTTTTGTATATGGATTTTTATTATGTCATGTCAAATGTTTTCCTGGTCTTTATTGTTATTGTGGCATTGAATTGCTGCCAATTTGTAAGCTGCCTTGAGTCACCTTCAGGCTTAGAAAGGCGGGATAGAAATACTGCAAATAAATAAATAAATAAATAAATTCAGTTGTCCTGAGACAGCATGGAAAGTGTGTGGTTATGAATGCCAATCCATCTTGACAAGTACCATTCAAGCTAAAGTCGCAATGCAATTAATGACAAGAGAAAAGCAGGGACTCATTGCTAATAGCAGCTCTACTGTAAATGTTCTTTCTAAGGTTTGAGAACAAGGCCTACAGTTAGAAATGTCTTCCTGCTGTACTAATTGTTTAAAATGCATCAGGACGAAGCTCTCTCTTGGAAAAATCAAACTGCAGACATGTAGCTGCAGACAGAAGTTGAAGATATTAATATAATGAGGTGTAGTCTTGAAAAACAGGGTAAAATGCTTGAAATAAATAAACAGCGGTTGCAAACCTTTTTGAAGGCACCGGGTAAGGACAGGGACAGAATTTTGTTTCATGGTCACTGATGATCTTGCACAAAGATAATTTTCAGTTATGCAGGTCATGTTTGACCAGAACTTGGAAATCTTGCTGCAGTCATGCTGGCTGAGGAATTCAGGCAGTGGCAGTCTTTACAAAGTACCCCCCACCCCAGATTTGGGAAATCCTTTTGGAGTTTGTGGTCATCTTAGCATATTCTACCATAGTCTTTTCTTCAATATCTGTTCTGATAGCTCCATTGTAGATTTGTCTTACTACAGAGATCTTATCCTTCACCCACACTGACTTCAAATAAACTGAAGAGTATCTAAACATGGGCAGGGGCCACACTCCCTGAGCAGTCAAGCTCAGGAAATACTCATAATTCTTGTTGCCCCTTAGGAGTTGGTTAACTTGGTCTCCCCCCACTTCCCAGCTTTGACTAGCACAGGGCTGTCCAACTTCTATGGGCCCAAGGGCCGGAATTCCGGTCACTGATCACCTGGGGGGCCGAAGGGTCTGCCTCCGCCCCGGTTCCGCCCCCTCCCCTCCCCCGGCTCCGCCCCCTTCCCGGCTCCAATTTACTTACAATTGACCTTGAGTTGTGGAGTTGTAGTTCACCTCCATCCAGAGAGCACTGTGGACTCAAATAATGATGGATCTGGACCAAACTTGGCATGAATACTCAATATACCCAAATGGGAACACTGGTAGATTTGGGGGAATGTTTCCTAATACCTTTGAGTTATTTGAGTCCACACTCAAATTGGGACACACAAAAAAAAAACCCAAACACCTCAATGCCGTCGCAGGGCTTGATGGGGCCTCCTTTCCCAGAGGCGGGTGGAGGAGGCCCAAAGAGCTCCCTCCCTCCCTGAAGGGAAAACAAGCCACGGGGGCAGGCGCAAAGGAAGCCACGTTGCGCCCTGCACACGGGGGAAGGCAGCACAACAAGGGGGAGGGGCGCGGAGGAGGGGAAGGAAGCATCGCCAAGGAAACCGCCGCTGAGGGACACCTCTCCCCCCCTCACCCAACGTCCCACTGTTTTTAGATTGATTGATTCGAGCCAGGACCTTCCTTACCCATACTGCGGGAGCCCCGCCACAGGGCCGAAGCGCCAACGCCGCCACCGTCCCTGAAGAGCCCCGCTGGAGCTGAGGCCAAGCTCAGGCCGGGCACGGCGGCTCTCCCATCTGCGGGGCGGGAAGCGAGGGCCCTCCACAGGAAGAGGACGGAGCCAGGAGGGGCTTTCCCTGCCTCACTCCCCTCCTCCCTCTCTCTGAGGGAATGGGGGCTGGCCTGGAAGCAGCCGCGAGGGAGGAGGAGGCGCGCGCCCAGGCCGGCCGCAAATCCTGTGGGACCCGAGATTTTGGCAGCTATCGTGAGACTACGCAGCCACAGACGGGCTTTCGACCTCCCTCGAAATCCCATCTGTGGCTGGCGTAGTCTCGCGATGCTTGCCTAAACCCGGAAGTAGGTTTTTTAATTATTATTATTTTATTATTTTTAATTTGTATTTTATTAAAACAAGTTAGGGGGCCGCAGGGAAGGGGCTCGGGGGCCATGTACGGCCCCAGGGCCACCTGTTGGACAGCCCTGGACTAGAATATAATGCACTGGTGGGAATCTACGTAGTTCTTGTGATTCTCCAAACTTTCATCAGAGGAAATAATTCAGTACACCAGCTGCCTAGATCTGTACTCTTGAGAGCAGCAAGCCTTCAAATAACACACTGATGTCTTGCTTTAGACCTAAGAAAGGGTGGCAGTCAATGCTGGAAAAGTATCTGCTGAGCCTAGAGGAACTTGGAAGCTGAGATATTTGTATAAATATGAGAATTAAGGTAAGTACTTGAGTAGCACATGCAAAAATGCTTTAGATTTTATTTTGTTGTTGTTGTTGTTTTGCCCTGCCAAAAGAGTGTCTGTCAAAATGGCTACTGTCCCACACTTGCCACCTTTCTCTGCCATTTGCTGCCCCTTTTCTAAACAGTGCTAGATCACTTGGTTTCAGCTTTCAGGGAGCTGTGAGTCTTCTATGGATTTGTGATTTGGGTGCCTCCATGCAAATGAGCTAGAAGCAAATGCCTTTTCTTGGCACAGAGACTAATCTCTAGTAGCACCATATCACTCGCAACAATGGTGCCACCAAGCTGACAGGGAAATTAGCTTCTGTTGTGTCCTAGCTCCATTTCAGTCCATTAGTGAGAAACACTTCTTCAGGCAGAGAGATCAGCAAATGTAAAATCAGCCTTCATGAGTACCATAGCAAATGATGAGGTTGCAGACTGGACATGCACAGGGAAACAGAGCTGGCAAAACCAGCCCTAGGCTTCTCGTTGTCATCTTTTAATTCTGACCTACAGTTTATGCTATCTTTTTGCCATTGCTACTGAGCAACCTTTTTGAAGCATCTCTAGTGAGCTAAGGATATACAAAGTCATAATCTTTGAACAGAGGACATGTATTTTAGGTAGGTAAGACAGGGTGGGTAAAAGGGAAAGGATTTGACAAATGAGTAGTGTGTATAGATAGGGTAGAAGTTTGCAGTATCTCAGCAGAAGGCATTTCTGAGTCTTGACCGATAATTTAATGAAGGAAAGGAAGGTGGATTCACGAAGAGAAAGAATCAAGATGTTTCTGGAATAGGGAGCAATATTGCATAGGAAGTGTCCTCATACCATATTTAACTATATAGTGATGTGTAGTTTGAGTCTTTGCATCTTAAGAAAAGGATATGATAGATCTGTAACAAATTTTAAAAGAAATAAGTGGATAAAAGTGATTGTACATGCTTATTTGAAAGAGAGCCTGTATCAGGGGACAACTTTTTTATTTTGTGTCAAAAGAATTGCATAAGTAAGTATGAAAATGATTTTAAAAAAAATAGGAGCACAAGCTGCTAAATAATTTTTGACCAAAAATGGGCAACAGCGACCACATTGTCTATAGCCTTAAACAATTATTCCTCTGTGCATGAGGCAGGGCATTGTAGGCAAGCATACAGGGGTGGAGTTGTTTGTTCTGCTCCACAGTCGCACAAGGTGGAGGATTCTTCTAGGTAGTGCCATTTAGCCACGTTGTCTTTTGATCTGCCCACTCCACTTCTGAGTCTGTTCAGGGACTTCCAAGTTGCCCATTCTTGGTTTGCCCCTGGAGGCACACCTTTGTAGGGGGCCATTCAATTGGGATTGCTTGGTTTAGCTGCCCAGAAGGATACTCTTGCTGTTGTACCCCACCCTTCTCACCCCAAAGGGGACTCAGGGCGTCCTCACAAAGGCAAAATTCAATGCCGTATACACATGTACATATCAATAAGTAAACAACTGCATTACAATCAACTCAATTAAACACTTGAACATTAAAACATCAGTTAAAACCACAAAATCCAAATCATATTTTAGGGCCAATCCAAGTCATCATTCCATTGTTTGTAGTCTCTTACTGCACTGCTTACTGATAAAAGAACTTTGTCCCAAAGTTTTAGTTTTTTCCCTGAAAGTCAAGAGGGAAGGGCCAATCTAATTTCACTAGGGAGGGAGTTCCGTAGACATGGGGCCACCACTGAGAAGGCCCTGTGTCTCATTCCCACCAGTTGCGCTTGCACGGGCGAGATGGGACCGAGAGCAAGGCCTCCCCTGATGATTTTGGCCTCCGGGGTGGATCACAGAGGGAGATGCGTCCGGAAAGGTAAACTGGGCTGCAAGCATTTAGGGCTTTATAGGCTTTATCGGCCCCCTCTCTTCTGACTTTCCAAAAGAAAAAGTAAAAACTTGAATCTTTGAACAAGCTTTTGGAAATGCAGCGTAACAGATAAACAAGAAACTATGAAGAATGAACATGGAATGGCTAGACCAGGGGTGCTCACACTTTTTCAGCATGCGAGCTACTTACAAAACAACCAAGTCAAAATGATCTACCTACCAACTACAAAAAAGTGGGAGCCATATAATATATTTTAAGACTGAATTCAACTAAATGTGAGTATAATAAGCCCCTGAATTTATTCATAATAACACCGATGATGATAATATTCATTCAGCCTCTGCTAATGAATATTTGTTTGGAAGGAAAGAAGGCAAGAAGGAGGGGAGAAAGGAAGGAAAGGAAGAAAGGAGATGAGGAAGGAACAGAAGGGAGGAAGGGAAGGAAGGGAAGGAAGAAAGGATGGAAAGTAGGGAAAGAGGGAAGGAAGAAAGGGAAGAAGGAAAGAGCGAGGGGGAGGGACAGGGAGGGAGAAAAGAGGAAGCCCCTTCACCGGCGTCGGGAGCATGCGGGGCAGGACTGAGCCTTCCTCCCGCCCTGCTTGCGATCTACCAGAAGTGCTTTCATGATCGACTGGTAGATCGTGATCTACTCAATGAGCCCCCCTGGGCTAGATGATGCTAATGGAAAATGAATTTAACAGGGTGACACTGTTAAGTATGTTCTTAATGGTTTTTATATGGTTTTTATAATGTTATGATGAATGTTAATTGTTTTTTTTATGATTGTTGTGGCATCAAATTGCTGCCAGTCTCTAAGTTGCCTTGAGTTACCTTAGGGCTGAGAAAGGCAGGTTAGAAATATCGTAAATAAATAAATAAAGCCAGCCCTTAGAATTGTGCTTGGTAGCAGACTGGCAGCCAGTGGAGCTGATGCAATAGGAGGGATGTCCTCTCTCTGTACGGTATTCCGGTGAGCAATCTGGCTGCTGCCCGCTGGATCATTTGAAGCTTCCGAACAGCCTTCAAAGGCAACCCCGTGTAGAGCTCTGCCCTCTTCTTACGTGGACAACATGCTGTCATTAGAGAGGAAGAAGGAAAAGTAAGCAGTATATGCCTGGTGTTTGTACAGAATGTGTATATTAGGTTGAGAAGCACGGGAAGAGGTGTTCAAAAGAGGACAATCAGAGCTTGAAGGGTAAAGGCTAGAAATTTGAGTTCGTTCACAGAGTGAGAGAGGCTATTATGGAAAGGAGTAAAGTAAACCTGGGGCAATGGCCTTAATAATCTTCCCTGCCTGTCAGAGACCGGTCTCAGCTTTTCTGATATCAGATGAGATTTGCCTCCCACCATGTCTCATGCTGCCTGGGCTCAAAACATTTAGCTGTAGTCCTTCTGCCATCCTGATTCTCATACTGGTGCTACTTCTAAATCCTGACCTTCTGAAGTTGTTTTAAGCCTGAGGTTAATTGATATGAGACCTTGCCCCTCCTTTGTCCTTTATTTACTACCTAAAATCTCATTAAAAATAAACACAATGGAAGCAGAAAGGAGAAACTCAAGGGGGCAAAGGAACAACGGCAAGCATTATCGTGAAGCTGCGGATTAAAACGAACACAGAAAACAATTTTCTAATTCTTAAATAGGAAAGCAGAGTTTACAAAGCTTCTTCCTAGGAGGCGAGCCATTCCAGTGTGATACACTGTGGCAGTGATATGACAGTCTGCCTTTGCAGAGAGCTCGAGACAATGGCAGCTTCCAACCTTACCCACAGACCACAATTAAGTCTCCAGATTTCCCTTCCGGATTTTGGTGCGTGTGAATTTATCAAAGCCATTGTCTGCCGGGAGGGACCCCTTCACGTATCTCCAAGGGACCATGAGTCATTCAGTTCACACACGCGTGGGCAAGATTACTTGTTACCTCCTGGGCTCGTTTAATCAAAATCTATTCTGCTGGCTGGAAAGAAGCAGGTATTTTGTTTTATTTATTTATTTTAAACTATTCCCCCCACCACCTTTAACAGAAACACCCATCTTAGCTAGCAAAATTAAAAGTCACATATACATAAAACCATTTAAGAGTGGAGCAATAATGAAGACAGCAGCAAGACCTTAAATACCAACAAGAAGGTGGAAAAAGTAAAGAACTTGATAAAACTCCTGCATGTAGAGATGGGGAATATGTAACTCTTCGTGTGATGTTAGATTGCATCTTCCAGCATCCTTCACCATTGCCTCTGCTGGCTAGAACTGATGGGAAATGCATCCCAATAATGTCTGGAGGGAAATATATTCCACACCTCTGTCTTTGCTGTACTTGACTCTGACTGACCATCTCACATTCTGAGAAGGGACCAAAAAATAGAAGAAAAAGTATGGAGTGAAATTCTTGAGGGATATGCTTTCAAAAAATGACTAAAGATGACTATTTGTCATCTCCCGTGATCTCCTTGGGGCAGTGGCACCCATTAATAGCCATGCTAGGTGTTTGACAACCACTGTCTAAATTTCCCAAAAGCCTCAGGGTGACACTGTGCCAGATGCATTGTGGGAAATTAAAATAGCTCATTATCTGAAATATTATGTCTTCTTATACAAGCTAACTCAAGTTCTGAGATCTGCAGGAGAGGACCTTTTCTCATTTCCACTACCATTTCAGGTGCATTTACTGAGAGCTTGGGACACAGCCTTCTCAGTGGCTGCTCATAGGCTGTGAACCTCCTTTCCATGGAAAGTCCAGTTGGCACTCTCCTTGCAAGTGAAGGCTTTTGAATTTTCATTATGTGTGTATGTGTATGTGTGAAGTGGTGAGCTGTATTTTTTAATCTTTTCCTGGTACATATGTTTTAAATGTGTTTAACTGTTTTAGAAATGCGCTCTCTCTCTCTCTCTCTCTCTCTCTCTCTCTCTCTCTCTCTCTCTCTCTATATATATATATATATATATATATATACATTTTTAACTTTTATAAACTAATATTTAGTTTAACCCTTTAAAAATCATTGTAAGCCAGCTTGAACCCCATCTTGGGAGAAAAGCAGGATAAAGAAAGGCATCCTGCAGGATAAAAAGAAAGCAAATAGCTACATAAAATACCATATTTCATTGCATAATAGTTGCACTTCTCTTCTTTTTCCCATCACCAGGAAAAAACTCTGCCTTGTATTCTGTGGTTTCGGTTGTTGTATTTAAAAAATACAATGTTTACCTCCAAAAGGGGAGGAGGAGGAGGGATCATCCAACCTGAAATAAACAGCTCAATTTCTGTTTATTTGATTTTTTAAACTGCAGAGCCATTTGGTGCTGATCTGTCCTTCCTTCCTTCCTTCCTTCCTTCCTTCCTTCCTTCTTCTAAGACAAAGCAGGAGCTCCACTCTTCTCTCCTTTCTCCTTCCTCCAAGGCAAGGCAGTTTACGAAACGTGAAATGGAAATCTTTGGAACTCAGATCTTCCCTCTTTCCTTGTTTCTCCAAAGAGCTCCATTCTAGTTTTTGTAAACTGGATTATCTCAAAAGAAGGAGGGAGGAGATAAGAATGGAGTTTCAGAGACCTCCATTTTATAGTTTAAATTGCCTTGCCTTCAGAGAAAGAAGGAAGGAAGAGAAAAGCAGTGCCAAATGGGAATGTGACGATTACGCGAGGAAAACAAAAACACAATTTTAGCACCCAAAAATAGGAGTGTGGTTATAATGTGGTGGTGACTATTATGTGAGGAAATATGGGTAAATAAATAAATGAGCATATATATATATATATATATACACACACACACACACACACACACACACACACACACAATAAATACATAGTCGCCCCTCCACATCTGTGGTTTTGACATTTATGGATTTGATTTAAAATGTTCTCTCTAGGAATCTCTAGAGATCTTCCTGGTTGAATCCCTACTCAGCCATGGAAAGCCACTGGATGAGTTTGGGGAAGTCACTCCCTTAGCCCAGAGGAACAAATCTTACCAAGTTTTGCTTTAGGTTTACTGTGCCAGAAATGCAATTAGCATTCCATACCCACTGATTGTGCATCCACAGTTTCCATCATCCACAACTTGAATATATTTTTGAACCACCCAAAAGAAAATGTGGAGTTTTCAATTTTCTATAAAGGATTCGGTTTACATGTTTTATTGTCAATTTTCACATTTTTCAAACATACATGAAAACATTAGGAAAGGGGATGGGGGAAAGGGGAAAAGGGGAATTGTGTTGACTTCCGTTCTTATTCCATACTACACATATAGTTCATCAAGATTTCATTATACTACAAAAGGCATCCCAGTGCTCTTAATTATCCTATTCAATAACTGACAGTAGTCCTTTCTTTATCACATGTTCTTAATATATTCGTCAATCAAAGTCCAGTCTGTCTTTATAACACCTTTGCCATCCATATCTTTTATATCCATGATTTTTACTAGCCACTGCTCTTTCGTGGGAAGGAGGCTTTGCTTCCATAGCTTTGCAAAGACTTTTTTTTATTTCCAGTGTTTATACCCCGCTACTTCTCAACCCCCGAGGGGGGACTCAGTGCAGCCTAACAGACGGCAACAATTCGATGCCACACAATACATAGTAAACAACAGTTAAAATTAAAATACATTAAAATACACCTAGAATTAAATACATTAAAATACAGTTAATATTAAAAACATCATGTACATTCATCACCATTAAAACAATGTTCCATCCAAAGTCTTAGATCTTAACCACCAATTTGGCAACTGACCAGTCTAGAGTGGCCGCTGTTGTGAGAAACACAAAAAGCTTTTCTATGTTGTCATTTGAAAACGTTTCTTCGTCTATCATCCCTAGCAAATACAAATCTGGTCTCATCCTAAACTCCAATTTTAATATCTTTTTACATTCCTCATGTACCATTTGCCAGTATTCTTTAACCTTAGGGCATGACCACCACATATGGAAAAAGGTGCCTTCCTGACCATTGCATTTCCAACATTTGTTTCCAACATTTTTGTACATTAAACTTAGTTTCTTGGGGGTAAAGTACCAGCGGTGTATCATTTTTAGCCAGTTTTCCTTCAGATCTGTCGCATATGTTATTTTCAGGTGCTTACCCCAAATTCTTTCCCATTCCTTAAATTGTATCGGTCTCCCAATGTTTTGTGCCCACTTAATCATTGACTGTTTGATTACATCGTCCTCTGTTGCCCAATTCAATAACATAGAGTAAGTTTTAGATATTGCTTTCTTTTCCATTTTCATTATTCTGTCCCAGGGTCCATCGGCGTCACTAAATCCTTTAACCTTATCAATGTTGAACGATTCTCTGAGTTGGAAGTAATGGACCCATCTTACATTGTGGAATTCCCTAGAGACTTCGTCTTGTGTTTTTAGTACAAATGTACCTTCTTTTTTTCTTATTATATCCTTATACTTAGGCCACTCCGTCCATCCCAGTAGTCTTCTTTGAGTTGCTTCCAAAGGTGAAAGCCATATCGGTGTCTTGGCATACATATGATCTTTATACTTATTCCAGATTTTTATCAAAGAGGGGCAGATAAAATGGTTCCCAAAGTTCTTTTCCTTCTGGGTTCCTCCATACCATAGGTAGGAGTGCCACCCTTTACGTAAATCAAATCCTTCCAAGATTAAGATCTTACTTCTATTTAACAGAGTCCAATCCTTTATCCATGATAGTGCACAGGCCTCAATAAAGTTTGAGATCTATAAAGGATTCTATGTTACTATGCCATTGCAGATAATGGAACTTGAGTGCCCACGGCTTTTTGGTATCAATAGGGGGTGGGTTGTCCTGATTTCAGTATCCATGGGGGTTAGAACCAAACCTCCGCAAATAATGAAGGGCCACTGTAACTTGAAGGCAAATCTAAAGAATAAAGCCATATGGCCACACATTAGGCTATATGGTAGAATGGAACCCACAGAAGCCCCAGTCAACATAACCAATTGATAGGGATAGTGGGAAATGAAGTCTCAAAAATTTAGTAGAGAATGAGAACTCTGAGTGTTTTTTTTTAAAAAAAAACTATCACATATTTCTAACTAAGTTCCTTGGTTTGAGCCACATGGTGTGTTGCTGAAATATGCAGTCCAGCAACATCAGGAAAAACAGAAATTGTTTACTGTCAGATCACTGTCACCTCAGTAAGAGTTGTTACTATCATCTTCCCATATATTTCATTATAGGTAGAACAGGAGCACTGCTGAACACCAAGATGGTATCTGCACCTGAGATAAAGTATTAAGTAAATTTGATCCTTTTAAAAAATGTCACTTTTCGGTTTCAACATCCAGATTTCTAATTTGAGTCTTATGTGGTTGTAAGCCCAAACTTTTGAATAACCAAAGGCAAGTACTAATATAATTTTAAAGAAAGGAAAGAACAAAATATAGAAACAGACATGTACCCAGAATGCAAGATAGCAAGCTTGCTTAACTAAAACTCTGGCTCAGTTAGAGATAAAAGTTGATATCAGATCAAGGCAAGATAATTGTATGGCAGCCTCCTAATGTTTTCAAATCCAATTTTACCACCTTTTATAGCTTTTATTACTTTTTATGGCTTTTACTAATTTTATGTCTTGTTTTATGAATGGTTTATGTTAGGACAATGTTTTAACGATGTTGTAAGCCACCTTGAGTCCAACTGGAGAAAGGCGGGGTAAAAATGCCCGAAATAAATAAATAATCAACTCATTTTAAACCATGATCTGGCCCATGATTTTTTCTCCTCTCTTTTTGCATTCTGTGTTTGTTACAGCATCTGTCTCCTTGAGCTGCTACCACTAGCAAAAAGCACAACCAGCAACCTAGATAGAAATGTTTTGTCTAACAGGTTAAACCATTCCATTTGGTTATGGAGGAATGGCAACCTAATGTATCCAGGTACCAAACTTGAAGCTAGATAGTGTTATAATATCTGGTTACATGCAAAGTAAATTGGTTTTGTTGAACCTAATGGGTGGAATAAGCCCATATACAGCTAAAATATAATATTATGTGACGGTGTGTTTTCACATTGCCTCTTGACTTATGGCAACCCCATATATTTTCCAGGGACTTATAAAAGCAGAGTGCCAAGATGTGGTTCTGCCAATTCTTTTATCTGAAATACAGACCACATCACCTGGTATTCCTCAGTATCTCAAAATCCAAGCCCTAACTAGGCCTAACACAGTCTACCTTTCAATATCAGATGGGATTTTGTGCCTTCTGGGTATCTTGGTCTTTCTCTCAAAAAAGCCTGGCCAAATAAAATATAAAAACACCCACTATAATCAAAAAGAGTGTAAAAGCATTTAAAAAGTAAAATCGCAGCCCTCCACCCTTTTGGAAAGAAATTCCATATCTTGGGAGCAGCCCAGAGAAGGCATTCTCAGTTATGGTGTTAGAATATTATACATTTTTGGACTCCTTTTCATCTTTGGTACTGGGCATGCAAGCGATACATACTGCGGTGTTATTCCCCCCTTCCCCATTCTAGACTTCTGTTTTCCTGCTGTGCAAGTGCCAACTGCATATTGTTGCTATGCATGCAGAAAGATCATTTGTTACAGCAGATGTTAGAACACATTGCATTTAGGAACCATAAAAATGCAAGGACCCAAGAACTGGATTTGAATGAAAACAAGGCTAGAAGAAGCCATTTTCAATAAGTTGAGACAGATATATTGGTGAGAAAATCCTTCTAGATGAAGTTAATATCCTGGAAAGGCCATGTGGGTGGTGGGGCGGGGGGGGGGGGGATTCAGTGATGATATTGAGAGAAAAGTGGTGGCTGCAACTAGTTTATAGACTTATCATCTATAAATAAATCAGAGGTGTCAAACTTGTGTCCATGCAGATTTTTGGATCTCCAACTCTCAGGAGCCCTAGCCAGTTTGCCCAATGGCCAGGAATTCTGGGGGCTGAAGTCTAAAACACCCGGAGGGCCACAAGTTTGACATCACTGAAATAACTTCCTAGGCTTCCCCCATTCGACGGTCAAGCCTGATAGCTGACCTTAGAAAGCTCCGACCCACATGGGCCCGAGCTTGGCTTCCCCTTCTCGTTAGTTTTGTCATTCCCTGTCGATGTTGTTTGTCTTGTTGTATGCTCTGTATTTTTTATGTCAAACTGTAAACCGCTCCGAGCCCTCGGGGAGTGGCGGTATAGCAAGTTTGAACTATAAATAAATAAATAAATAAATAAATAAAATGTAAGACCATACGAAAAGTAGAGGTAGTCATACTGGCTATTAGAAGATGCCCACAATCCAGACTAGGAAAATGGTTTTATTGGTTCCACCAAAAATGTTATAGAAACGGAGTGTTGTGTATGGCTGTGTTCTAGCAGCATTTTCTCCCAATGTTTTGCCTGCATCTGTGGCTGGCCTCTTCAGAGGATCTGAAATGCATGCAAGCATTTGAGATCTCAAGATGTCTTCATTAGGCAAGATGATAAAAATAAGGCTGGGGGGAAAACCGGATTAGATCTCAGTCATGCAGTTTAAAATGTTGTTTATTTAATAGGTTTTCTTTCTTTTTAAAAATGCCCTTTAGGATAGTTTATTTTTCCAAGGCAGTGCACATCTGTCTTCCTTTCTAATTTCTGAACTAATGTTTCAAAGAACTGCAGGAGCCATGAATCATTGTGATATTAAAAATGGTCAACTTCCACAGGATCAAAGGTTGCATGAGAACCTGCCCTTTAACACTCATTAGTATGCATGGCAGGGAGTAAAATATCACTATACCTTTATCACTATGGATCACCAAATATTTCCTTACTGCTTGGAAAATTAGTTATACTGATTGAGCTGCTATCTAATTTAAAATTATATCCAATATATAATTGTGTGTGTGTGTGTGTGTGTGTGTGTGTGTGTCTTTGCACACTGACGTGTTTCAGTTGTTGGTATGCGTATTCATACTTTACATCTTGTCTTTTTCATAATTCCATCATCAAATTAAACACATCTCACAAAATGCTCTAATTTTATACCAATCTGATTATTTAGACCGGGGTTCTCAAACTTTTTCAGCCACGGAGCCTTTTTTGTGGAGCCCCAAGATAGAAGCATAGAATCATAGCGTTGGAAGAGACCTCATGGGCCATCCAGTCCAACCCCCTGCCAAGAAGCAGGAAAATTGCATTCAAAGCACCCCTGACAGCACCCCTGACATATATGATATGATTGTGTGTGTAAGAGAGGGGGGAGGCATGGGCAAACTTTTTGATACGTTGTGTTTTAAAATTTGTCAGACGGCCCCAGGCCAGTGGTAGATGGATAGAGAGTGTTTGTATGAACTAACTATACACATTGCACATACCTTATTTGCAGTGCAAAAAAGGAAAGAAAGAATAATACTATATTTAAAATGAAGAACAATTTTAACCAACATAAAGTTAACAGTATTTCAGTGGAAGAACCCAGGGAACATTCAGTCCAACCCTCTTCTGCCATGCAGTAAAAGCATAATCAAAGCACCTCCAGATGACCAAACAGCCTTTGTGATAATAATAATAATAATAATAATAATAATAGGAGCAACTCCAGGCATCATCCAGTCCTTCCCCATTCTGCTATGCAGGAAAAGGATCTTGAGTAGTGAGGAAGGTGAGGTGGCAAGGCAGGTGGGGGGAAGGGGGAGAGCAGGAAAAAGGAAGAAAAACTTGGAGAAGGAAGAGGGAGGAGGAGAGAACCAATGAGCCCCTCAGTATGCTTCATAGAGCCCCAAGGACTCCATGGAGCACACCTTGAGAACCACTGATTTATACGATACTTTAGGAAGCAGTATTTTCACACTTGTTTTCTTTCCCTGGGCGGCCCAATGTATTGCCATTTTGTGATTGTTACCTTTTCAAATATTTTCAGAGTACAATAGTGTGAGCTTTAAAATGCTGCACTTTGCTTTTTTTTCTTACCAGATTAATACATCCACTTAAGACTTGGCAACACTTTTTTAGAGCTGGGTTTAAATATTTTCCGCTTGTTTGTCCATTTTTATGTATCTTGTACATATAGTGAATCCTTTGGCTTGTGTAATGAAAAATTATTGCTCACATTGGTGTAATTAGAACATTTTGAAAGCATTCATTCATTCATTCACAGGATATGGCAGACAAATGTTTAAGTTTGGAAATGTCTTGTGCAAGAGAGCCATCAAATGAAGATGTGAATAAGACCAAATAGTACAGTTGCGTCTCAGTTCTTGGCTGCTGCCCTCAGCTGGGAATACCAGCAAGGTGATGTCAAATGAAGTCCACCAATCCTGCTGGTTCTCTTGACATTCTAACAATGTATTGATATAAACAGCCCAAGTTCTATCAGTGTTTAAGCCCTTGATACTGTAATTTCCCTGCACCGTTCATATGGAGAGATATAAAGTGAGATAAGGATAGCAATATGGGCTCTGCTTTAAAGAGGTGAATGTAACAGAGCTCAGAAGACGTCTTTAAAAAAAACACCCTACATCTCAGAGAATCCCCTAACCAGCATGGCACATGACTGGGAGATTAATTCAAAAATTGTAATTCAAAAAATCTCTCTCCTGAAAGGAAGTATAGGAAACTATGGATGACTAGAGCCTTCCAAAAATGCTGCTACTGTGTTCAGCCATTGCATAGATAGCAGCTCTCCTTTCCTGGCCTGACAGCTGGCCAAGGTGGCTCTGGTTTTTTTTTTTTTTCAGACAGAACACTATTGACTATGAAGACATTGGGGACCCCGTTCAAAAACAACACTATGAAGAATACAGCCGGTCAGCTCTGTTCTTGGAAACATTAACTGCAAACAGAGGATGTATTCTATCCCCCCACCCTTTCACTAGATGTTACTAGCACCCTGCCTGAAGACTTATTTCTTCATCATGGTCCCTGTAAATCACACAATTGGGTCTAACTGCGCCTGTGCAGGTTCCAAAGGAAAGCTTTCCCAAGCTCTCACGTTTGCGTTTTGGAGGTAACCTCGCCACTCCTCCCCAAGGCATAAAAGGAGCCCTGTGTTGCAATCCAGGCCAGGATACACCTCTGTGCTTAACCACCGCACTCCAGTCCAAGTTAAATCAGCAAAGCAGTTTATTAAAGATTATATAAAAAGCACTGTAGCAAAAATAGTAAATACTTCAAAGTCTATACATTTAAAATAGTCCACAATGTTCAAGGTACAAGAGTAGTCCAAAATCCCAGACCAACAGGATATCCAGCACATAAAAACAAGAAAACCAGGAAGTACAAGGTAGCATAGACTTCAATACAACAATCCAGAAACAACCTTTCAAACTTGGAAACATGATCAGGAGCAAAGACTTCCCCAGAAAGCTTGACTAGGACTTTGCAAGAGCTGTTGCCTCAATTACCAATGTTGACCAGACTGGCTGGAAAATGCCCCCGGCCTCTAATATACACATGAAATCATGCCTCCTCCCATGACTTCCTGATGCGGATCTCTTCTCTCACAAGCACTGTGACCTTTGGAGATTTTGTTCAGCAGCACAAAGGTTACAAAAACTAAGTCTTCTATCATTTTCTTTCCCTGGGATTTCAGCCTCTGAACTCATTTCTCTAGAGAATGACTCTTCTGCAGCATCTCGGCACCTCTTGGAATGTGAGCTTCACTAACTGGTGGAGACACAGACTGATCATTTTCAGGACTTAAAATCTCATGTTGGCTCACAAACCCATTGTTCCCATGATCCACTTCCCCATTTACATCAATATCAGCCACAACCATGGGCTGAACTACAACACCATGCTCCGTGGCTCCCCAGTTCCTTTTTTCCTCACTGCAGCAGCAACTTCAGAAGCTTCTTTTCACACACTCTTGTTCCTTGCAGCAAGATGCCTACTATGCGCTTTAAGCTCCGCAAAGATTCCCAAATCTGACTGACATTCCCTTTGCCTCCTCCACCTCAAAGAAGGCCACATCGTAGGAGCATACTAGTACTGCCAGGCCTTCATCTCTCAGGCAAGGAAGAACAGGGAAGTGAGGCTACACTGCCTCTTACCAAGACTCCTTCAATAGCTCCTTCCCAGGCCTCAGCCTCTTCAAAAACTTCAGCTGCCTGAAAACATCTGCGTCATCCTTCGGGTCACACACAAACCTTACACATTGAAACCCTACACCTACAAACTTTCCTGCTTCTTCTTCCTCACCGAGGAGCTTCTTTCACGACAGCATCAATCCTGGATTCTAGATTTCCTTCTTACCCTGGTCTCAGGGCGGCCATCTAGTCTAACCACTGATCTTTGTTTCACATTACAGATTGGACTCTAGAGCATCTGCCTTTGGATGCTCCATCCTGTTCCTCCTGTGTCTCATGACTCCTACCTCTGGCACCACATGTTTTCACAGGTCCAAATAATGACTCCACACTTCATCTTGGTCAAAAATTTTGGTCACTTTATTGAAAGTTTCTTACTGAAAGTTTGTTATTGAATGTCGCTTTATTTTAATATTGCTGATTGAGTTACTCTGTATACTCAGAAACACTTTGCTTTATCCTCCACCCTACAGTGCTCGTCCTGCTTCCTCTTGTGAGAAGCAAGGATATCAGTACTCAGACAATCCATTCCTGCTGTTACGTTTTTTTGTTTTTTGTCTTATGTGTGCTCTGCATTATTTGGTAATGAAAACTAACATGCATATCTTTATATGTGGGTATATCGATATCCTATACTATTTCTACTTGCTATATGCTCTTCATCCAGCATTGATTGTGAATGCAACCTAGTTACTTGCCAGCTCTCAAGCCGGTCTGTCAGTCTTGATATGGCTACCTTGTTACTCGTTCCTCATTACTCCTCAGGAGACATTAAGTTAACTTGTTAGTATGCACTTTTGGACAATTCGAGTCTGCTCTGATTGTCCCTTTAGATACCTGATCAATAAACTTCAGTATTTTTTGCACTGTTTTGGTGTTGGTTTGACATGCCCCTTGCCTTCCTTCACCTAAGCTTGCTAGTCTCAAATTGTGTGATTCACAGAGACCACAAAGAAGAAGGACAGATTGCTTACCTGTAACTTTGTTTCTTCAAGTAGTCCTCTGTGAATTCACACAAACCTGCCCATTCCTCTCCTCATCTATGCAAACCTCCCCCTTTCTAGATGCTCCTTTTATGCCCTGTGGATAAATGGGCGGGGTTACCACCAAAACTCACAAATTAGAGCTTGGGAAAGCTTTCCACTGGAACCTGAACAAGTGCAGTTAGACTCAATTGTGTGAATTCACGGAGGTCCATGTGAAGAAACACAGTTACAGATAAGCAACCTGTCCATCTATTTCCCCCATAGGAAGCAGAACTAAGGAGAACTTGGGGATATCACCTCCGCACCCTTTAACGAAGTTATGCACTTTACAGAAGTAAGGTCTTCCTGTTTTCAGTAAACACAGCTATATTTTTAAATCTATATTAGAGTGAGCAACTTTAGAAATTAGGAGGGATTTCTGCCACTTGAACACTCCAAGGGATACATGGACTGCCAGAAATGTCCCTAAATTTTAAAGAAATGAAACCTGAAATGGCAGTTTCTCTGTGTGTTTATCCAAGAGGGGAGAAAAACTTTTTTTTTTGCAGACAGCTTATGCTGATGGTTTTGGCAGGAAATAGTTCTAGCTGTAGGACTGGGGCTCATTTCTATGTTGCAGTTTGAGCCATATCTAAGGACAGTAGAAACAGATTTTTTAAAAACAAAAACCTTTATCCCCAGCATATCAAGATAGAATCAGTTTGATTGTTAACACGGAAAGTTGCCTGGAGAGTGTCCATTCCCAAACCTGCTAGAATGTTGCACATATGCCATTTTTGCTTCATGGTCCCTCTGTCCTCACAGGCATCATCTAGGTTTGGCATGAAATTTTGAGCCAGGAATCAAATGTGGGCATTATCCTACCTTGTCCTTTTAGACATTTCATCTGTGTTGCTGACATAAGCCACAATATAGTCTGGTGTTTCTCTGTGTAAAATTAGTGAGTTATTAAATCACCTTGACAAGATTTTTCCATCTGTTCAAAACAAAAGATGGAGTATCAGCCACGCTGGGCACAACAGGTACCTATCCTTGATGAAGCCACCCTATCAATCTGTGCCAGCATAAACACACATATACACTTCTTAGTTATCAGCAGGTATAAACACTAGAATGATGGCAGGACATGCCTGCTTATCAAAAATCCATGGAGGAGTGCTATGGATAGAGTGGAGGAGGCCTGTGCCATACTGCATGCAGGGCCTAACTGCTGTGACATATGGCACCGTTTCTGTAATTAGACATTTCTCATACACTGATGGTGTTTGCTGCTGCTCTTTTTTTCTGAAGAGAATGGAGGTAATTTGGGCTCTTATTTCAGTTCACAGCCTGTGGGTGAAGATGGGCATCCATATGGGCATCCAGTCTTACTGGAAAGCAATTTCTCAATGGAACTTGATCTCTGGACTTGGAGAGGTCAAAGGTCTACTCTAAAAAGAAGAACTTGAAGAGATTCATTTTCAAATTATTGGCTATATGTGAGGAGTGATTCTGGCAATTGTGGTCCAAAGATATAACTGTTATGTTCTGAAAAGAAGAAAATATGACTATGTGGGTAGATTCCTTAGTGGTCTAGAACAGGGCTGTCCAACTGCTGGCCCTGCAGGTGTTTTGGCCTTCAAATCCCAGAAATCCTAACAGCTGGTAAACTGGCTAGGATTTCTGGGATTTGAAATCCAAAACAACTGCAGTGCCAGCAGTTGGACAGCCCTGGTCTAGAACAGAGGTAAGCAACCTGGAGTTCTCCAGGTATTTGGAAATATATATTTTATAATATAAGTGCTGTCTTGGATTTATCTGGAGGATATCAGGCTACTAATCTTGATAAATTAAAGAGGAGTTATTAATAGTTATAGTACCAGATCCAACCAAACATTGAGTAGATGCTATTATAGTTACAATACAAATTACATTACTTGCCAGTTATCATTTATTTTAGTTGCTTTCCGTTTGAATTGAGCAGTACAGCAAACACTAGAAACCTGCAGTATTTAGCAAGACTACAGCCCCTTAAATGCAAAATTAAAATTACTTTGCAAAAGGAGTTATTTCTTAATACATTAGTAATAATTTAACCTAGGGCCCTTCTGCACTGATCATATCATGCAGTTTGAAGCATACTCGAGACTGTGGCAACCACAAACCACATATCAGCAATGCATGCTGCAGTGTGCATCTAACGGTATATAATACACTAAGAAAAGTCTCAGGAAAGTCAGAGTTTAGCCAAAAAATGTGCTGAAGCAGGTGCCAGTGTATCCCAGATCCAAAGCAAAATAGGCCCTGCAATATGTGGAGCATGTAATAGACACCTGTCCCTATTCGAGAGCATTATAGACTCCAGACGGTCAGGGGGTGTCCAAGAAATGCCCCAAGGGCATAGCAAGGTTGGGAGGGAGTTACCGTACTTGGCCCTCTGGGAGTGGAAATTGATTACCTCCAGTTTTACCTGTCACTTTCACTTTTTTCTTTTACCCTATATGTCTCCAGTGCACTGATGTGTCTCTCTCCTGGAAATATAAAAATGCCCTTCAGAGTGGTTTGAGACCAGGTTCCTTGTTAATGTAATCAGCTTACTGGCTTCAAACCAGTTCTTGAATAGCAATCTCATCACCCCCACAGTGAAACCAGTTTCTCCCAAACTGGATTAGAGTATCATAACCCATTATTTTAATTAGTTACTTTGATTTCAGTACCTGTTTCTTATTTTAGTAAAGACCAGAAAAGAAAGGGCCACATTATGTTTATGTTGGCAGAAATTTCATTAGAAGGTCATGTTAGTGAGTTTAATTCCAGGAGCCTAGTTTTCTTAGCATGTTTGTCCTCATCCCACAAGAATTCAGCAGTTCTCCCATGAACAAAAAAAAAGGATTCTCCATAAGTGAAAAAATAATCCTAACAAATTTGGAGCACAGTAATAAATCATTGCAGTTCAGAGCATCAGAGATAACGGAGGATTAAGGCCCTCTGCAAAAACTGTGTTCCAATCACTTAGGGTAGGGATGGACAACTGTGATCATGTGGGAACCATTTTCATCCCTACCCTAAATGATTGGAGCACAGGTTTTGCAGAAGGCCTTGACCTTGATTAGTCTAGGCAGGACTAATGAATTTACTCAGAGTCCAAATGTGCAAAGAGACACATTGGAGAGGGAAATAACCTCTATCATACCTACTCCAAATTGGATCTCTTAGATAGCTGTTTGTATTGATGATTAGATCTTGGAATACTTTTTATAATTTCCAGGAAATATTGCACAAAATGTTTTTTATCGTCAAAAGAACAGAGTTCTGGGTTGTGTACTTTTTTAAAAGTAAAGCGAAAGCAAATTGAGAAAATGGGATGAAAACAGCAGCTACTATATCATCGCAATCTAGTGGTAGCCACTATTTTTGTACAACATCTTGGAATTTCATCTGGGAATATTTGTTTCCATCCATTTGGAAGACATGTCCAGCCACCTCAGATGTAGGGCTCAATTGAATTCTCTAGCTCAGAGCAGCTGAAAATGTGTATACAGATGTGATTCTGCATCAGCCATATGTCTTGCTCTGAAGTGTGGATTCCCATGTTGAATTGAAGTATTTGGGTTATTGTGTATAGTGTTTCAGAAAGATGTAACAAAGCTGAAAAGAGGATAGGCAAGGGCAAGCAACAAACAAATGAAAGCTGACAGGAATTTCTTTCACAGAGAAAACTAAGGTTGGAGATGGTGGAGAGATATATAACATTATGCATTGAGCCAAACTTTTTTATTTCAAAAATGAAATGCTATATACATTGATGGGTAATTGTACAGTTGATTAAAAAGGGGGCAAGGCAGAGCTGTGGAAGATGGAATCAGCCCTCTTAGCTAAGATGGTTAGGCCACTCATCTCCTTGCAGATGCTGACCCCAAACATTAGCCTGTCAGAAACCAGTGGTGATTGATGAGAACTGGAGTACTTTGTTAGTGCACTTTGCTGTTATACACTTCCTTAAGTAAGAAGCATCTCAGAGACAGAAAACAAGAATAGAAGGACTATAGGATTGGCATAGTAAGTCTTCTGTTCAGGACTGTATGTATCCAATTATTCCTTGTGACTAATTGGCCATTTTAAAACACAATGAAATGCACATACAGAAGCACAAATATGAATCCAACCTTATGACTCTGATCAAGTATAGTGTCTCTGTGTGTGTGTGTGTGTGTGTGTGTGTAGTGAGTGTTTGTCTTTATGTTATGCTCTACGACTCTGTTTGCTGGATTCCAGAGCTACCAAACTTAGTCTATTAACCACTGGCACCAAAACAAAGATGGCAGTGCAATTGGCTCTCAATATCCATTAATTCTTTGTCTATTGAGTCAACCATCCATGACTATATATATATATATATATATATATATATATATATATATAAAGCAAACTTGATTTTGCTATGTTATATAATGGACACCAATTTTATATAAGGGACACCAATATATGAGGGCATCATTCTATACTGGATAATGGTCTCTGAGCATCCACATTTTTGGGATCCACAGGGGCCCTCAAACCAAATCCCAGGGATACCAAGGGTACACTTTACAGTTCTGTCAACTACTTTAACTACCTCGTGAATAAGCACTTCAGATTTCTGTATTTTTAAATTTTTGAATGCATCTTTATCAACCAGTTTTGATCAAATCTGATATTTACACTTAGAAAGTCATCACTAATATTTTTTGTGTAGTTGTCAAAGTATTCAGCAAATTTTGGCATTATTGAAAAAATCCTGACTTCGATTTATTTTGCATGTAACTATGTGGAAAAACATTTTAAGACCTACCACTCGAACTTTTGTTTTATTCAAACCATTAGCATACATGACAACATTACCCTAAGAAAATCCAAATAAGTTGTCCAATGTAGCAGTGTTGCTCACAAAAGAGAAGAAACCAGAATGTGGCTGTAGCATGCTCTAAGAGTAACTCACTGTTTTAATGTGTACTGTTGTCTAATAACTAAAGCATAAATATTTTTGGATTATGATTAAAGTTTAATTGGAGACAGTTGTACTCTTTCAGAGATCTAACTAATTTCTTAGTTACAATAGTTAGTTAGTTACAAGGGCGTGTGGTTCAACAGCAGCCTTGTGTTCTCTTGAAATTATTGAAGCAATAACTGAACAGAGAAGAGAAAAGTGAGTTTTGTGCCATAATAGCTTGTAGTATTGTTTTTTCCTAAATATAAAGTCACTATTTTGCTACCTTTGAAAACTGGGAATATGATGGGTTAGATTTTGAATATTTTGCAATTATGAGATTGGCTGAATCAAGATAACCATTATTGTGATTAATTATTTTTGAAAAAATTAGTAGCCCGTGCTTTTCAGTCTGTGCAGTGATTGGCAAAAGGCCAGTCCAAGAGGGAAATTGGAGGCATAAGGATGCAAAGATTCTGGTTACGTGCATTCTGATCTCTGGACCTCTGTTAGATGTTCCCAATAGTTTTTCAAGCTTTGCTCCACAAAAATTTGCAACTTTGCTCTTCAATAAATGTTGGGGTGGGTTTTTTTAGAGAGAGAGTTATGATTTCAGAGAACACACCAGAGTGCAAGCGTTTGCACCACACACATTCTACCGACAACTCTGTCTGTTGCCCTTAGATTCAATCTAAAGGTTGCATTTCTATTTGTATAAAAGCTCTCTTTTCCATTTAAAACCACTGTCCCTACTCTGTGAACAGGCAACAGCAAAGTCAAGATTAAGTTCTGTTCTGCTGGTTATCTTCTCTTGTCTTTTATATTTCCCAGTGAAATTCAATTGAAATGGAAAATGCACCTTGCAGTAATTTCTGGACAGCGATTCTTGGTGGTTTGACTCTATGATATCTCTTTACTTTGAAATGTTATCTTCTTGCTGAAGGCTTGATGACCTGCATCCAATTTAAGAACTTTATATCAGGTAGATAAAGGGTTACACCTTAGCTGTGGTTCTGAGCTACATGAGGATAATTTATCAGCCTGCAAGTGCATTGGCTTATATTGATCCATGCACAGCCCCGTGCAAATAGAGTCAGAGCGAGCGAGAATTAGTCCCAGCATGATGGTGACATTGCTGTTTCTATTACAAAGCAGACCTGTATGTGCTTAGGACCTGTTAAGCTGGGTGGTGAACAAAGGCATAGGACAAAAGTATCTGCCCCAAAGGTCCCTCATTTGAAGGAGCCAAGGACAAGAACATATTGCTGGGTTTGTTGCAGAGTATCGGAGATATGCAATGAAGTTCCCAGAGATACAGATCTTTCTCCAAAGGGTGGCATATTCAGTAATAGAGAAACAGGACAGCTTCTTCTTACTAGTTTATACTGCATCAGATGCAAACACAGAAGCTGCATTCGGGCTTTCCAATATTTTTCCTAGCTCCCAGCCATTCCCATTTTTTCTGCTAGCACTGCCATGGCAAGAATAAGAGAAGAGAGACCAAGTAGGTTTATATGTAGCTTCAGAGGTCCTGGCCATAGTTTGTGATGTCTGGAGAGGTACAGCATCCTTTGTAAAGATTCTGTAGCTGCTGTGCTCCATGGCTGGATTTCCCATCTTTTGTGTGCCTACCTGACACCCAGCTTCTCTGCTGTGTTCCTTGTGTCAATGCTGACTGGCATATTTTGGTCTGTAAGGACCTGATATATCAATAGAAAATCCTTGGTAGTTGAGAAGGACAGGCAGAATAGAACAAAACATAGAGAAAGTAACAAGGCTTGGAATGTGAGTGTGTATGGATTGGTAGACATGAGTGTGGTATGAGTGTGACAGAAATAGCAGCAGAGATGGAAAGACACAAAGAATTAGGGTTCTGGTGATCATCCCATGTTTGCTTTCTTAACTTCTCTACAACTTCACGCTGTTGTCTCTGTTGATATTCTTATGAGAAACAGACAAAGGTAAAGAGTAGGGCAGTGATGATTTTAAGAATGAGAAGGAATGTGTGATGTTGTGGGGTAGTTCTTGAGTTCATGACATGCAGCTCTTAAAGGGATTGCCTCCAAGGACTGCTTTATATGACTCTTGATGATGAAAAGTTGTTCCAATTGTAAATATTGAACCTGCTTTGAGCTTACCTCAGTTTTCAATATCTTTATTCCTGAAGCTTCAGTGTCCATAGAAATCAGAAGCAACAGATATTGGTACTCCTGGGTCTGACATACTATTGTTCTCCCCACAACCCATTTGTTTTGTTTTGTTAGCACTGTTTCATAAGGTAGGATCCAAGAAAGGAGTGTGTGAAGGGGGGAAAAACTTTCTAGTGATGGCTCTATTTTGAGATCAAGAGAGGGAGGTTCCTCCGAGGGAAGAAAGGTGCCTATATCATTCAATCCAGTGAAAAACACCTGTCCCATCCGTTGGACTCTGGGGACATCCTGCCTCTAGATCTAGCAAGACAAAACTGTAATAATCAGATGAGAGAAAATCTAGAGAAGTTGCGATTAAATGATTAAAGAGCTTTAGAGGATTAAATAAGTGAGATTAAAAAAATCTCTGTGTGTCTAGAGCAGCCAGACAGGAAGTGTTCAGAGGCATCCTTGAATTGCAACATAATGCAGGCTTTATAAATGTGATGAACAGTAATCCTTAAAAAGACCTCATAGATTGAAGACATAGTAAAAAAAAAATGAGCTGGAGCAAAATGAATGGGGAACCTGCTATGGAAAGCTGTGCTCCATGGAGCCCTTGGAGCTCTGTGGTGCCATGGTGCTTCACACCTCCTTCCCATTTCTCCCCCAGAGAAATGCAGGGAAAATAATAGTTTTGAGCTGCTGGAAACAACAGCAGCAGCAGTGCCCTTTCAGGGCATAGACTCTCCCCTCCTCACTTCTCAGACTCTTTTACTTGTTGCCCAACACACACACACCCCGATCACACGCTTTCTTTTTTTTCGAAACCCTATTTCCCTCCCACTTTGATTGTGTTTTTCCTGCATGGCAAAAGGAGGTTGGACTGGATGGCCTCAGGGGTCTTCCACTGAAATACTGTTAAGTTTATGTTTAGGGTACTTGTGCCCGCTTTGCGCTGGTCAGTGACCGCAATAAAGTTTTTTTGTTTGTTTGTTTAGGTTGACTAAAATTATTCTTCATTTAAAATGTTGTATTGGTCTTTTTTTTTCTTTTTCTCACTGTGTGAATTAGTTTACACAAACACTTTTTAGGCCCATGCCTGATATACATTTTATATAATATACTAGTTATGCCCTGCCATGTGTTGCTGTGGCTTAAAATAAGAATTTTTGAAGTAGAGGTAGCTGTCTGGACTACGTATTATGAAAGAAAGCTACCTACCTATTCCTTGCCCCCTTTTTCTTTCCCTTCTTCTTTTTCTCCTTTCTTCCTTCTGTACCTCTTTCTTTCATTGCTTCCTTCACTCTTTGATTCCATCCTTCCTTCTCTTTTTCCTTCCTTCCTGACCCCTTTCTCTCTTTCTTACCTTCTCTCCTTCCTTCCCTGCCTGTTTCTTTTGTTCTTTCACTTTTTATTTCCTTTCCCTCCTCTTTCCTTCTTTACCTCTTTCCTGACTTTCCCCCTTTTCTTTCCTTTCTTCTTCCTCTTCTTCCTTCCTTTGGTACCTCTTTCTTTCCTTCCTTCTCTCCTTCCTTCTTTTCTTCCCTCTTTCCTTCCCTCCTTTGTTCTTTCCCTCCCTCCTTCTCTCTTTTGTTTCTTCCCCCTTGCCCTCCTTCATTCCTTCCCTCTTTTCCTCCCTGCCTTCTTCTGTCCTTCCTTCCCATCTTCTTTCTTCCATGCTAGGGAGATCTTGGCTTTAGGGGTGCCTCCGGTTGTTTCTCCCTCCTGTTGCTTTTTGCCTGAAGTCTAGGCTTCCGGGGGATCTTCCTCGATCGCAGAACAGAAGAGACAGCGTGGGAAACACTGTTTTGGACTTAAATTCTCAGATTCCTTTCTCATTGTCCAAGGTAGCAGAGGCTTCTGGGAGTTGAAGTCTAGTGTGTGGGAATCACTATGAAGAGCTGAGCCTTCCTCCTTCCTTCCTTCCTTCCCTCCCTCCTTCCCTGCCTGCCTTTGCCACCATCTTCCCTTCGCCCCTTGCATTGAGAGTCTCAGGCCAGCCATGGCTGCTCGGCATCCCGTTGCTGCCCTCCTCCTGGCAGCTGCCTTGGCTGGTCCTCCGGAGTTAAAAGTGGGGCCAAACTGCAGCCGTTCTACAGTGTGTGCCCGGGCCGCAGCCTGACTCCATGGCTAGGCTTCACTTGGCAGCAGCAGGGATGGCCAGTTTGCTACGGATGGTTGGTGCATTGATTTTTCTCCGAGCATGGGGGGGAGGCTTTGCGCATGCGTTGTAATGTATTCTTTATTTTTGGAGTTTTAAAGTTCCTTTTGATTTTTGGTGTTGTGTGTGTGTGATGGACACTCCTTGTGTTATTAGGTGCCCTGTGTCCAAATTTGACGGGAATTTGTCCAGTGGTTTTTGAGTTATGTTAATCCCACAAACAAAAATTACATTTTTTATATAGATATTTAATATATAAGCATTTCTTGGGGGTCCATGAGAAACTTTTGCTTCCAAAAGGGCTCAGTAGCTGGAAAGGTTTGAGAACCCCAGTGCTATGGAAAAATGGGGCTAGGCAAACCCTTTCTCTTACAGAATAGAGTGGGTGGATGGGAACACCTGCAGCCACTGCTGATTTGCACAAATAAATCTATGTAAAATTTACATTGTGAATAGAGACCAATGTATATGCCTGCAGTCATCCATAAAAAGCACCTGCCAAGGCTGCCATGGTGACTACCCCTCCCTGTTCTGCTAGGCATTTCTGCCCTCTTCTCTGAATCTCAAGTGAATGAGTGGATAGCAGTGGGCTCAGGCAGGCTTTAAAGCAGAATCAGGGAGTTTATGCCCTTCCAGATATTGTTGGACTGCAAGTTGTGTCAGCCCAAAACAATAGAGTTAGTGGGGAAGGCAATGAGCATTGCAATTATATAATGAAACATAGTGCATCTGTGCTTTAAATTTGCTTGCCATTTTTTTCAAACCAGAAAGTGATGATTTGCACCAACCCTGAAAGCGAGAGTCCAATCCTGATTTTTTGCACTGGTTTGGAAGAAAAGGGAAAAATGGCAGGTAACTGTATTCAAAGAATGGGAGTTGCCACACATGTAGGAGATGTGGTGTGAAGGCATATTCTGTACCACCAAACTGTGCCTTGGCATTGTTGAAATAAACTACAGAATTACCTGGATTATCATCCTTATATCCTTTGTGTGCTATTTCTGTTTTTGATTTATTTATACAGGGGTGTCTTGTGTTGCATATTCCTTACAGTGACTGTTTCTGTTTAAAGGAATAAGAAAAATGCGTTTTCAGTTAGGTTGCCTTGTTTGTATGAATTACTGTCCAAATTTTTAAAATATTGTTATTGATCATATATATAATTTTACTCATATTTGTGAGCTTAAAGAATAGAATACAAAAGAATGTTTAGATCGTTGTCAAAAATTGTTTTATTACTGCAATAGGACAATCGTTTAGCAGTTATTTTATAGGAAGTTTATTTCCAAATGGCAGAGCAATGCTGTGGTCTTTTGTTTACATATGTATTCTCATACTTTAGACTGAGGTTCATTTAAAATAAATACAACTAACTACTAGCAGCTAATTACTTTTTTGGTCCATAGAACTATAACAGTGGCTAAAAGCAATGTATTAAGCCTTCTAAAAAGCCTCAAATTATAATGGGCATATAGTCTGAATCTAGCTTGATAGCCTAACTGGAATATACCCACTAAGTCAGCTCAATTTACATAAATGCTGATTTAATAATTTCCCATAGAGTGAAATGAGTATATTCTAATTAGAGCTAACAGTCGGTTTTATGCCAGAGTTGGAATTGTGTAGTCCTTCAGATGTTGTTGGACTGAAGCTTCTGGCAAAGGGAATGGTGAGAAATAGTGTGTGTTGCAGTTCACCAATATGTGGAAAGCCGCACAATGCCCACACCTGATTTAGCTCATAAAGATTGCATTTACTTTAGGATGTAGACCAGGACAACAGAGCAGGCAAAACTAAAGAACCTTGAGCTCTTGGCTAATTTTTCCTTGTGCAGTGTATTGGCTGGAAGAGTAACAATCTTTTCATATGATAGTTAAGTATTTCGCATTGATGTATGCTAAAAAACAAAGGATCACAGCAGTGTTACCTCTCCAACCTATGGTTTATTTATTTATTACGGTCAATGACCAGCATAAAAAATGTACAAACATCAGGATGTACAAACATCAGGGTACAAATACATGTACAAACACCTGTACACAAATGTATAAATGTCAGCGTAAACACAGGCAAAGTTTAAAACCCAATATTAAAAAAGATAGTTATTTGGCAATTGAATATTTTGTTAATCAGTTATTTTATTTTCTCTGATTTTTACTCTCCATTCAGAGCAGAAATATGCATTCACCCACATACACCTTTTTCCCATGTTATTTGCCACCAATTTGACTTCAATTTGTGGCAGCACTATAAATGAAAGTTCATCAATTGCCCTGCACAGATTTGAAACCTGAAAGAAGCCACAGCGTTCTTGACTGAATCAACCTGCCTTTCCCACTGTCTCCCACTTTACATCATCACCTTGTCCAGTGAGTCATTGTTGTCTCATAGCATGTCCAAAACACAACATCCCCAATTTAGTAATGTTAGCTTCTAGGGAGATTTCAAAATCCATTCATTTTGCTGCTTGGCAGTTCAGCACCATATTTCAAATCAGTTGCTTCTCTTCTGGTCAGCTTTCTTCACTGTCCAACTTTCACAACTATACATAGAAATTTGAAATACTATGGCATGGAACATTTTTCCTGGTGAGTCAATATGTCACCACCCACAATATGTTGGATATCATATAATAATTGCTAGGAGGCTAGAAGTCAGTGATGATGACACAAGAAATGGTGCTTTGGGTAGGTAGGTAGAGAGTGGAGAACACCACTAACCTTATCTGTATGAGATGCTACAAGGTGGTGCTTTAGGAAAGGGGAGAGATGTACTCCAGTGATACATAGATGCTGTTCTGTTATGAGTATCAGATGTAATCATTGAGCTGTTAAGAGCAATCTGTACTGGATGTCACAAGCCAGACAGCATTTAGATACCTGCACCGTGCTGCCTCTGCTGCTTTGCTACTGACATATAACAATGGGTTCTTCTTTTTGTTCTCTATTTAGTAACACAAAACTTAACCAGCATTATGTATAAAAGCTTTTGTGAGTGTGATCTTTCAGATGTTGTTTGACTGCATCTCTTATCACCCCTCACAGTTAGTTATGTTGGCTGGGGCTTGTAATAATCATAATCATAAAATCATCATCATCTTTATTTGCATCACACCCCAGCTTCTTAAGGTGACTCAGAGCGGCTCACAACAGTATAATTATACAAATCATTTTGACAACAAAACATAAATACTGTATATCCAATTTAAATTAAATCAACAGTTAATAATGAGGCAAATAATATAAAAATAAAGCAGCATTTTAAAATTACATAAAACATCATTCATTAAAAATCCCAGCCATTGTTCAAGTGAAAAGGGACAGTAAGATCCAATTTTAGATTTATCTCATATCTCCAACCGTTGGATGACATTAAATTTACCCATTTTGAAACACCTGTTTGAATAGCCAGGTGTTCAGTTCCTTCCAGAAAATTGATGGCGTGGGGGCCTGTCTAACCTCCCTGGGGAGGGCATTCCAGAGACGGGGGGCGGTCACTATTGAGAAGGCCCTTGTCGATCTCACAGTCCTTACAACGTGTGGAAGGCCACTCACTTCCTATATCCATAACATGTAAAGCACAGGCTTTTCTAATTATCTTGAAAGTCCTCTCGATTCTGAATGGTGGGTTTGGGATGGGCAAGCTGCCAGCTGAGAAAGTAGTAAATGCAGAACCAAGAATGCCTAGTATCTTGTCTACTTAACCAGTAATTCTTCTTGTCTTCTATAAATGGAAACAAGAATGAAGAAATCCATCCAGCTGTCATTCCACAAACCTTTGCATTTCCCACCAATAGAGAAAACTCTCCAAAACTGTGACTCTGTTTATGTAAAAAAATTGGATATAAAAGGGGAAGCAGCTTAATACCAGAAGTTGCTATGACATCTTTGTATCTGGAAGTGGAGTTCAAACTCTGAATGCCAATAAATTTGCTGGTGCTGGTTTCAGTTTATGTTCTAAGAACCTGTCACTTTCTGTGTGTGAAGAGATAGAGATGCAGCCCTTTGCTGGGGTTATTGTGAGTTGCTCGTACTAAACCCAACACAGTCTGGCTCTGTAGAATGAGAGGGAAATTGTTTTTATGAGCTAAATGACATTATGAGGGCTTAGTAAGAAATGTATCTTGGATTTGGCCCCTTTGTTTCATTCTTCCCCAGATCTACCTAAAACTAGAAAAAATGTTGTGCAGTCCTTTCAGGAATCAGATTGTGACTGTTGATATAATTCAATGCCTGTCAGTATATCCCTGAAACAACCAAGGCTGGCCAAAAACCAATAGTATTTAACAGTGGTATTATGGGAGTAGATTGATCTTTGAACTATGGAGACCCCATGCTACCAGATGTTGCTTTATAAGTAGAAGCAATTTTTTTGCAAAAAGAGATTCTAATTTGAATAAACAGGCCAAAAGCCCTTTTCAAATGACCAATTTATTGCACAGTGAATATGCAGTAGTAGAAGTAGTAGTAAAGCAGCACCAGACATATGTTGCTGTGTATGATAACAGCAATTCCCTACCAAGAAGCTGTAGTTTCTTGCTTTGCTAAAATGACATTTTATTTATTGCTGGGGAAACTTTTTTTTTAATCTGTTGGGTTGACTGTAATTTGATAGGTTAGTCATGATTACATTGCTGTCAGGAGTACAAAGATGGGCAGTACCTATGATACTTACTATATGTATATCTTTTCTTCTTTCTTGGTTGAAATCATCAAGGTGGTGTATCCAGGCTGTCTCCCATCCAAGCATTGACAAGACCCAGATCTATTTAACTTTATCAAAATATCACATGCCTTCAGACTATGCCATGGAACTTCCCATGAGCAACAAATTGCCCACCAATGACTGAACAAGGGTTTGAACTAAGAACATGCAAAAAATGGAATTGCATGGAAGCTAACCTGTATTTAGATTTTGTTTTCAGAAAGTACGTAGTCTTCAGCTCCCATGCAAATATCCTTTGTACAGCTCGTGCTGCCCCCATCTAATAAGCTGAGGTGCAGGCTATTAATCAGTAAAGTCAAATATCACCCCACCATTTCTGCCACAAGTACTCTTACCTTTTTGTAGGTAGAAAATATTTGCTCTATGTGGTACTTTTTGGAGAAGTTGACCTATCAGGTGGCTCAAATGGTCAGCTAATCTAAAGGAAGCTCCCATCATCCATTTGGCAGAACTGGAGAAGTGCCAAACTGGAATTGTACAGGGTTGGATAAAGGATATGAAGAGAGGGTCTGCTAATTAAGTGTGAAAGTGCTCTTGGCTAAAGTGGGACACCATACATAGCTGACCAGTAGTCTTTTTGGGAGTAAAAGGTAACTTTATTCCGATTTTGAGATCCTGTGCTACAGATCTGCCTAGGGAAGAGGGGAAACATGCAAGCAAGCAGTTCTTTAGGGCCAAGCTTCACATTCTGTTTTGCGTGATTCATAGCACTGAAACAGAGGAGGCTACATTGTGCTGAGAAAGACCATTTGTCCATCTTGTCTGGTGTTTTCAACAATAGATGAAGTGTGACTCAGCAGGGTTTCATGCAGAAGTCTTTCCCATTGCCTACTACTATTTCCTTCCTTCCTTTGGGCTGCAGATACCAACTATCAAACCTAGAACCATCTTTATGCTCTACCATTGATTCAGAACGTCTCCCCAAATATTATTTTATAAGAGCTAAAACAGGGAAAGGGTTTGATTTGAAATTATAGTCTGGAGAACTGCTAAGAGTAGGGATAAAAGACCTCCTTATGATCAAACAGCTATAAATGGTCACCGAATCCTGCTCCTCTCTCAAAACCCAGGATAAAAAACACATTGTCTTTTCTCTAATTCAAATGTTCAGTCATTGGCTCAACCTGCACCAGCTAGAGACAGTATAAATGCCCTCTTGCTTCCCCTGTGTAATAATCTCTTCTAGGACTACATCTAGTTTCTATCTCACCCTGGTGTACATTACAGAGATATGTACATCGCTGCTCTCCTGGGGGTAATGCAATAATTTGGCAGTTTTAGATGTAATTAGGTAGTTTCTTTAAGAAGCGGCATCTTTTCCCAAGAGAGAGCAAGCAAGAGAGCAGCCTTGTGGAGAGATGATAAATCCATAATTAGGGAGGGTTTCTGAAAGTATCTTTAATGCACACACCCCCACCTGGGGAAGTGTACTCCTGGTCCTGCTTCACAAAGCCTAGAGCAAACAAGGTAAAGTGCTGCAGGACAAAAGCTTGGGACTCTGCTGAGGCAGGAGTTGGACAGCATTCTCACAGTACTGGGAAGGAGCAGACGTGGGAGAGGCTTTCGGTCTGCTTGTTAAACCTCTAGCTTAAGCTGGGATGGTTTGGGTCAGTTTGCATGGTGGAGCAGGAAATTAACATGAAAGGCTCTGCAGGGGATAATCTCTCCCATCAGTTAGTGCTGACACAACAGGAAGGGAAGTATTGTGCGGCAAGAAGGAGAGGGCGATGTGATGAAGGGAAAGGGATCTAGGACATTACATGCATCAGTCAGAGGCTGCCAGAGATATTTTCTTCATTGTGTGTGTACTCAAAGGACAGCAACCAAGTTTCTAAAGTGCCTTGCTATTGGAATTTGGAAATGCTAGTTCCTCTTTGGACTACAGCTTCCAGAATCCACCCAGACATCATTCTGTGGGGAAAAAATGCTGAGCTCTGATTGTTACAACAGTTCCTAAATCGGAGTCTTGGTAGTACAACCATTTCCCAGGCTCTCATTGTTAAATACTGATGATGGACTCATGGGGTGTGGACACTCTGCTTTAGAAGCATCAATAGCGCTAAGCATGGTAAATGACTGCATTTATGGTGCTACTGTGCTAGCTCTGATAGTATGTGAATATCATTGATCATAAAAATACTGCCATCCATCACCGACATAACTTCTATGATGTTTAGCAGTGCATTCACTCCTGACAGAAGGTAACAGCACCCAGTGTATTGCCAGTCATAACGGGGTAAAGAAAATGGCTGTGTTTGAGATTTCAGTGAAAAAAGACATATGTCCTGTTTCGGCAGGCTTTGGGGGATTAAGGCTGTGATTCTCCGACTACCTCACCCTCTTGTCGCTTATAACTCCTGATGAATTGTATTTTCATCTGTTATCATCTGCTTGCTGTGTATTTTACCGTGTTTTATTGTGTTTTTATTGTGTTTTTACATTGTGCCTTTAAACTATGAGTCCACTGTTGTAAGTCGCCCCGAGCCACACCAGTAGTGGCGACTGACAAGTGCGAATAATAAATAAATAAATAATAAGTTATAAAGGTTCAGTAGAAGACTTTGTGCTACCAATGTTGGAGTATCCATATAATGTGTCATGAAGGAGGGATGTTCCCCACCCTGCCCATTGTGCAACCCCCTTGGATCTCAATTGTCCCCCTTCATGTTTATTGCTGAGTTTAGGAGGTGGGACAAAAGTCTATTCCCCTGAGCCAGAATGGGAAATAGTCACATTCCTGGCATGTAGTAGGTACATTGGGGGAGGGGGGGTGGATTCTGTTATGCTGAACCCTCTATTAGCCCTGGGCAGAGTAGGCAACGTGAAAAGAATGACTTCTGCCTTCTCAGAACACAATGTTCTCTGTCTGTGATATATGCAGTTCTGTTTTGCCCCATCTCCTGTCCTACTCAAAGTTAAGCCATGGTCTTTTATTCCATGAGAAAATTTACAGCTGCTTGCTCATGTTGTGCCCTTAGCTTCCATGGGGAATCACTGTCCCCATGCCAGAGAACCGGACACTGAAGCCAAGAGTGGGGTGTCTGTTTTTCTCTTTTCTCTTCGCAGTTGCTGTCAGCATCCCCCTCCAGTTTAGGGAACCTGCAAGAATCATAGTGCTCAGGAGCAAACGTTAAGCCCAGAAGCAGGCAGGATTGACAAAGTGAAAACTAGAAGCACTTTTTGCACATTTAATGGTTGTGTAGAATTTCTGCATCTGTTACCTGGCTGTATGACAAGCAACAGTAGCTGAAATTCCCCCTTTGTAGTCAAATCATGTAAAGTAAGTAGAGGAGCTGGTTTTTAATCTGGCAACTCTAGTTGCAAGAGACAGATTGTGAGAACAATTGGAACCAGGGCCTTTATTTTTGTTGGTTTCTATTTTTTAACTAAAAATGTGGAGGGCGTTATTTGTGCTTTCCTCTATTAAAGCCAGAACCTTTTTCATAGCACATATGTAGAACTTAAACATAGAAACTGCATTAAAACAGCTTTGGGGTGGGATTTACAGAGCCTTGGTGATTGCTATCCCGGTTACCCCCTTAATGCTTCTCTAAGATCGAATTCTAAAACCTTTGCCTGAGACACCCTCTAGATTTTGTTCCTGTTCCAGTTCAAGCAGTGCAAATTAATTTCTGTATAAAGGCATTGTCGTTTTTTCTTAATTTAGGAATACAGTGCGCACTCTCATTTTGAGTGGGCCTTTGGCCTACAGATGGGATTGGTATTTTAGGTCATAACACAGGGGGTGGCTCAGAAGACGGAGAAGCCATTGTGTTTAATTCAGCCAAGACCCCATTGTAGCTCAGCTGGGGGTCAAGTAGCAGCTGCCAGAGCATCTGTCTACCAGCGGGGGCCTGTTATCAGACTTGGCTATGGGGATTATGGCTGGAGAGTTGGTTGTTGTTTCTTCTGTGTTGAAGATATTTAATCCCATGTTTACACCCATCTTTTAGTGAATAGAGACTATAGGACAGCCCATTAATGATTCAAAATGCATGCCTATGCGCTATTCTACCCAGAGCTGGACTACCGGCACTGCATTTGCTCTACACCTGAAATTATAGGCCTAAGGCATGGAGTGGAGGAACATATGGTAAGCATGTCTTAAGTTCTGCTTTACCATCTCTTTGTCTGAAACAGTAGTTTCAAGGGCCTTCTTAATGGGGAGCATCACAGTTTGAATTTCAGGCATATTGCTGTGGCAACCAGAGTAGTGCAGTGGCAGTAGTACAAGGACTTCATCTTCACAGGGAAGCAATATTTCACAAAGTATATAGAAAAGTATGTGCTAAGCAAAGTATGTGTAACTTGTGGCCCCTGTTTTCTTTGTACAATACTTCATTTCAGTATTATGTCAGTATTCTTGAGGGTAATGCATGCTGGCTGGGACAATGAAAAATGTTCAGTAATATGGAAAGTATCAGGATGTTGAAGGGTGATCCAGTGAGTCCCAATGCTGAGTTTACTGACTTATATGATAGTTATATAGTAGACTCTCAGTTAATAATACTTTTTTAAAAAAACAACCAAAAAACCCTTTTTATAATACTGTAAAACTGTGTTGCCTTACGTTGTTTGTCTTTATTTCTACTTAATGACTGTGTATCAGTATTCATATTAAGTCAATACAGAGTTTATGTCATGATATAGTATGGGATATAGTATTAGTTTAATCTATTGTTAATAGTAACTCTCAAGCAGCCAGAAACTACATATATCTGGTATCTTCCAATCTTCATGGGTGCCAGTTAACTTAGAATCTACTGCTTATTAATTGGAAAGGGAATTATTATACTTGGGGCCTTTTCATACTACACTGTAATAATGCTATGATTCCACTTAAACTGCCATGGCTGCATCTATAGAAATAAGGAATTTGCATTTTAAGAAGGGAGATTGAGCATTCTCAGCCTCAAAGCTTCCATTGCCCCTCACCAAACTATGAATCCCAGGGTTTCAATGAATGTTGAACTGAATCATAGTGCTGCGATTATGTAGTACAGAGTGGCAGCATGGTATAGTGGTTTGAGTGTTGGACTCTGGAAGACCAGGATTAAATCTCTGTTTGGACATAGAAACCCACTGGATGGTTTTGGGCAAGTTACACTTTCTCAGCCACATTGGGAGGCAAAGGTAAAGGTTTTTATGGCAAAAAAGAACTAATTTTGCCATAAAAACCCCATAATAGGTTGCCATAAGTCATAAACAATGTGAAGACACAGAACACATGATTGTGTAGTATTGAATGGGCCCTAGTAAAAATATTTCTTGCTGGTATTTCTTCTTAAATGTAAGTCCTGATTTTGTCTGCTTTACTATTTGTGGCATAACTGGGATCAGCTGTAAAGACCCACCAGTAGTAATGGTGGAGAATGCCTTAGTTATTTTATCTCATATTTTCTTTCTGAGTTCAAAGAGCAATTGCTTTAGGGGGCCCAATATATTGCAGTTTGCCAGTCATGCATGATCTACTCTCCCTCCCTGCCTTTGAGCCTCCCTCAGTGTGTCAGTTGCTTGGAGTGTGGAAATTGTATGTTTTGTGGTGGTCATACTCATCAAAAAGTGTAACAGGGATGGGTCTACCAAGACCTGTGTGAACACCAGTAGCATTGTGGGAAAGAAAGAGAGAGGGAGATGTTAACATTAATAAATCATTATGTTGAGCAGTTAGTAGTTGTACTGGTGGAGTATACCAAATTATTTCAGATTATAATATCCCAGATAGAACAAAAGGATGTTTCTTGACTGGGCAAATGGACAATAAATTGGGTTATAAAATTCCAAGTAATACATGTAAAAAATGCATAATGAGGCAAAATAAAATCTATGCCTGATTCATGTGGATGTATGGGGCCTGTGACTCCCTAGAAAAGAGTATAAACATTGGTGTAAAAAGCAAATTTAATAGCAGACGTTGTAAGGAAAGGCATAGAAAATAAAACAGTAGGTGTAATAATGCCATAAATAAATCTGTGTTATGACATGTGCAGTTCTGGTGATTCATCTCAAAAAGAAGAATTAAATTGAAAAGCTACTAAATTGAGCAGCCAAAGTGATCAAAAGGTCAGAAGAATTTCTGTATGTCTTAAGTAAATAAGTGTGTGTGTGTAGACTTTATGGGAGATAGAATTGAAGATTTTATGAAGACTAAGACCTGTCCAAAATTTGTTGAATTAATGAAAACAGATAGAGCTCAAGAATCTGCTAATGAAATTGATCGTTGGGCATTTGGAATAGATAAAAGAAGTCCTTTCTTATACAGTGCATAATTTGTGAAGTTCATTGCCCTAAGATGTAATGCTGACCACTGATTTAGATGAGATTAAAAGGAGATTAGAGTAATTAATGGAGTTTGCTATCTTACTGAAGCTTTGGCATTAATAAACAGATGCTGAACAGGTCCTTTTCTTCTGATTCAGCCAGTCTGCTGTAAAGTTCAGGCAGAATGTAGAGAGATCTGTTGAGAAGGGATAACTGAGAAGTGGAGAATGAATGAGGGTGACATTGCTTCCAAATTTCACAGAAATGCAAGCCGTGCACATTTCTGTCCCCACATCCCATTCCAAAACCTAGGCTTTCCTGGGCAGCTGCCCCCATGCACCCCTACCTCCTGGCACATCATTTCTACATGCTAGAAGGCCTCCAAAGAGGCACCATGGCAACCTAGTCATTTTTTCTTATTTTAAGGGGGGGGGCCCTTCTCGGTTCTCTGGGCTAATGAGGCCCGAAGAACCAAGATGGGCTCTGGGGACTGACCCCTGGATAGTCACAAGACTACCCAGTAGTCCACTTCCCATTCATCCTTCCACCCTTTCATCCTTCCTTCCTTCCTTCTTCCTTCCTTCCATCCTTCTCTCTCTCTTTCTCCATCCTTCCTTCCTTCCCTTTTGTCGTTCATTCCTTCTCTCCTTTCTTCCTTTCTTCCCCCCTTCTTCCCTCCCCTAACCTTCAATCTTCCTTCCATTCATCTTTCTCTTCCTTCTTCCCTCCCATGCTTTCTCTTTTTCCTTCCTCATTTCCTCCTGGGGGATGTTTAGCTAGGAGAAGAGAAGGTAGAGAGGGAACATGAGAATCATGTTTCACAATTTCACCGAGGGTCGCATTGAGGAGGAGGGGGAAAGTTGAATTTCTGCTGCTCTAGAGACCAAGACACAAGGGAACAATGGTTTCAAATGGCAGGGAAAGAGATTCAACGGAAAAGATTGGGAAGAACTTCCTGAGAGTAAGAGCTGTTGGAGAGTGGCATAAGCTGCCTTGGAGTGTGATGTAGTCTCCTTCTCTGGAGGATTTTCCACAGAGGCTGTCTATCGAGAGTGCTTTGATTGTACCTCTTGCATGGCGGAGGTTGGACTGGATGGCTGTCAGGGGTCTCTTCCAGCTCTCTAGAATTTTAGGATTCTATATCAAGAGTAGGCAATACGAGTCTAATGGCTACACTTGTTATCTCTTGTCCACCATCTCATCCTGACTAAGGCCAACCCTTTGGGATCTAAATGTTTCCTGACTTTGCCTGACTTTCTGCCTCTGAACGAGAAGAGGAAGGGGAGGAAAGGGCAGGGAGGGGACTTGGGGGAGAACCCATTTTCACCTTGCCTGCCCACCACACTCCGATCCACCATGCGGCCGCCAAATTAGAAAATTTGCCTGTCCCTGCAGTAATCCCCACAGGGCCCATACTCCATTAGACCTGGGCTTTTCAGAATGCCTAGATCTAATGGGGTATCAAAGTTATTTGGGGTAAAGCAGGGTTTACCTGTTTTCTTCCAAAATAATCCTCTTTTACCAGAGGCATTGTTTGGTAAAAGTCTGACAGGGCCCGCATTTTGGGCCCTGTCTGGAAGGCCCTGAGAAAAGCATGCTCTGTGATGTAGAGGGAGAAGAGAGCCTTGTAGTGTAGAAAAAGAATGGGGGTGGGAGCTAGCAGACACAGGAATATAAAGAGAGAGAAAAGGACTGTGTGTGCAATGGAATCCTGAAACTAGATGAGAGAAAGGTATTTTTGTACTACCACTAGAAATCCAGTAAGCATTTTAAGTAACCATGCCAGCAAGGACAAAGCTTCCAGACTGTTTGGTGTGGAGGACTTCAGTTGGTTGTTTCTTTCCTGGAAATCTATCATGGACTAGAACAGGGCTGTCCAACTGGCGGCCCCGGGGCCGGATCCGGCCCCGTAGCCTGTTGGACACGGCCCCACCTATGCCCTCAGCCGCCATTTTTAAATTTTTTTAAAAAATCGATTTTTTTTAAAAAATGGCGGCCGGGGGGGGAAGGTGGGGCAGGGAGGAGGAAGAGAGCTAGCTCCTCCTTTTGGCGCCCCCCCCTACCTAGGGCGGGAGCCGCGGGGGGCAGAAGGCGGCGCCAAGAGCAGCGCGTCACAGGCCTGGCGTGACGCGCTGCCCCTTGCCGCCTTCTTCCCCAGCGCCCCCTCCCTTCCTAGGGCGGAGGGCGCGAAAAGGAGGAGTAAGGCGGCGCCAAGAGCAGGCGTCACAGGCCTGGCGTGCCGGCGCTGCTCTTGGCGCCGCCTACTCCCTCCTTTTCAGCACCCCTCCTCCACCTAGGAAGGGAGGGGCGCCGAAAAGGAGGAGTAGGCGGTGCCAAGGGGCAGCGCGTCACGCCAGGCCTGTGACGCTCTGCTCTTGGCGCCGCCTTCTGCCCTTTTTTGGCCGTTTTAGGAGGGGGCGTGGCCTGGGGTTGGGGGCGGGGCCTGGGGGCGGGGCCTTGGGGCGGGGCCTGGGGGCGGGGCCGAGCGGCCCCCTAGGTCATCAGTGACCTTTTATCCGGCCCTGGACCCCGTAGAAGTTGGACAGCACTGGACTAGAAGCCAATGGTCCAGGGTCAACCAGTTTTGAAAAGCACAGAACTACAGAATTCTGGGAGTTGTAATCTGAAGAAATAATTTTCCCAAGCTCTGATTTTAAAAAAATGATTACTGGGTGGAACAGTTTTGAATTAATAAAAAAAATAAAAATGATCATCATAGACCAGTGCTTTTCATGTTGTCTGAAGGAATCCAGTAATTTGAGTGTGTGCTGTAGTAGAATTATATTGATTTGTATAACATTTTCATATACAAATGTTTATTTTAGAGATACTGATCTGTACTATAATGTAAATGGAAATCCAGTTTATCACATCATAATGTGACTCGGTCTGTAATTCAAATGCCAACTGTTGATCGGCTATCCCTTCTTATTCCTTGCTTTTGAAATGCACTGGGATTGGGTAGGACTTTAAATGCTGTCTTGTGAAATACTTTGCTGTCCTCTTGTACCCGGAAGGATTTTTTTTGTTGGGGAAACATTTTTGTATATTTTCTAAACCACTGTGCCCTGTAAGCCTTTAAAACTCAGAAGTCGAATTCTAAGTGAGGAAACTTGCACCCTTCATCTCCAAGTGGAGTATAGTTTATGAGAGCACCAATTTCTAATAGTGCAAAATCCTGAAAAGTGTTGTCATTTTGAGGGCTTGTATGAACACCTCAATATTACAGATTTATTGATTTTTTTTTAAAAAAAGAAAGAGCACTTTAGACATAGATTAATGCTTCAAATTCTATAGCTTTCTGAAATGTATCAAAAAGAGATGTTATCCCCCACAAAATTCATTGGATTGAATGATGTGTGTGTGTGTGTGTGTGTGTGTGTGTGTGTGGAGCGATTTGAGAAACTGCAAGTTGCTTCCAGTGTGAGAGAATTGGCCATCTGCAAGGATGTTGCCCAGGGGATGCATGGATATTTTATCCTCTTATGGGAGGCTTATCTCATGTCCCTGCATGAGAAGCTAGAGCTGACAGATGGGAGCTCACTCCTCTCACCAGAATCCAACCACCAACCTTTCGGTCAGCAATCCTGCTAGCACAAGGGTTTAACCCATTGTGCCACCAGGGGCTCCTATAGAATTTAATGATAATCAGAATTGATCAAAACCCAAATTGGGGTGCTAGTACAATTTGAGAATTATCTGGAAGAAACAGCCTTTACTCAGTTTCGACAGTTATGTTGGAAAGGGCAAAATCACTCTGGGCAAAAGTGTTCAGGGGAAAAACTAGTCCTATTCTTCTAAAAGCACTCTGCACCAAAAAAGGCCCAAACTTTGAGACCGCATACATAAGATGCCAAACAAGTTGAAATTAGGTTGGAGGAGGCAGGAGAGTGCTGAACTAGACAAAAACAATGCTGGAGATTGTCTAAGTTTGGAAGCTTACTGTCATGTATCATCCATACCCAGATGATGTATGAAGCGACCTCACTAGTAGAGAGCCAGTTTTTCCTAGGGTCCTTATTTTGCAAAGATACTGATCCTTCAAGGAGAATAAATTGCACAATGTGTGGACAGCCATTAATTTCAGAACAGATTGATGGCACTATTGCGCCGCCAGATTTTCCACCGTTTGGTTTTGTTTGGTTTGGTTTTGCTAAGGGCAAGAGTCAGATCTATATTACAGCCTGTTTTGTGTATTTAGAAATGTTGGTTTGGAGATCTACTTGGTCCCAGAAACCTAGGTGTAATTTGATGATAGCAACAACTACCACTTCCTAACTCTCTCAGTCAATACAATCAACTTTTTGAGTGAATTGCACATCTTAAATATAACATCTTTGTTTAATTCATGATTTTTGTGTTTTTCCTGCTTTTTGTACTATTTAAGAGTCTGATTAAGAGTTAAGTGTACAAACTCTTTTTTGTCATTTCAGACTAATAAAGATATTGTGCATCTGGATTTTAGAATTATTTCAGGAGAATCTGACAAAGTATTCCAGGACACTTTCATTTTTCACAGCCCAACAAGTGTGGTATCTTTTATTGTCATCCAGTGTTTCAGCTTACTAATAAATTGCACAGTCCCAGTTTATATTAATTGTTTATGTGGTACGAGAACCTCATTTGGATATTGTTTTAAGTAATTGAGTAGTTGGAGTAGTTGTTGCACAGGACTACTGAAAATAGTGGGGAAAGGCGAAATTATTTTGGAAAAAGAGGACCTGTGGACAATGTATTAGGAACCAAAGTACAGAATGAAGACATACTCTGAATAACTACCAATTCCTTACACTACAAGGTAAAAATTGAGTGGAAAAGATGACATGACATGGCATGACTTAATTATGAAATTCACTAATCCAGTTTTGTGATATGTACCAGTAGTTCTGCTCATTAAGAAAAACACACATTTGTATAGATCTTTAAAGTTTTTCTAAGTTTCAGTCCAAAAAAAATATGTACTGTTAACACAGGAAGAGATTTCCCCCCAAGTTGCGAAAACTCAAAATATTTTCCAAATTGGACTACTCAAGTGTTTGGCACATGTCCCTGATTACCATAGTAGTGAATTACCAATATTTATCATTCCCTTTGGGAGAATCTGTTTCAGTGTTTGCCATTTGCAGTCACAAGTTCTCTGAAGTTTTTTTTCCAAGGAAAGGTAAGGAAACTCCTTAGAGACATGAAAGGAGTTCTCTTAATCGACAACATCCTACCTGATACAAGATCTTAGATACATCATTAGCAAACAATGACAAAACACAATCTAGTGTTTTCAATAAGAGACACAAAAGAGAGCCATGAATTCAAGATAAATAAGGATATTTGTCTGTCCGCTTGGTTATCTCACTCTCTCCTCACTGTTTACTCTTTTCTTTCCCCCCGCCCCACCCCATTCCAATGAAATAAGTATCTTGATAGGAAAGTCAATTTACAATGCAGAATAAAGCCATAATCAAGGAAGAAAGGTGTCATGAAAAAGCTGAACATACTTACTGATATATTCTGAGATCATGTTTCTGAGAATGGTCATCTATGTACTTTAAGACATTTCCACATAGGCACAATAACTAAATCTAAAATTTACCACATTCAAATTGTGTGGACCAGATCAGGAAGGTGTTTTAATACAGATAAAGCATAAGCTCTCCAGTTTTCCAGACTGATAGTGGAAAAATTTATGCAAGCCACTATAAACTAGGTGGAAGCTGTACTGTATGGTTCAAAATGTATTTCAAATGCATTATGTTCCAGACCAGAAAATTCTATTCACAGATTGAAAAATAATACCTTGAAAAATAATACCGTACAAACATGGCAAACCTTATAGATTCCTGTAAGATCTACCTTTCAGAATTTTCTCAAGATCCAAATATTGGTTTAAAAGGTATTTTTAGTTTCTCTAAAGCAGCGGTAGGGAACCTATGGCTCGGGAGCCAGATGTGGCTCTTTTCATGATTGCATCCGGCTCTCCAGAGCAGCCTGGGCCTCGGTTTCCCAGCATGCAACAGGGAGGAGTGACGCAAATGTGCTGCGATTGCTGCTTCTGCGCCACTATCGCCGCCATCGCCGCCTCTTCCTCATCCCCCACTGCTCTCGGGGCCCTGCGCCCTCTTTGCCGGGGATGGCGGAGTCCGGCAGCTCGTCCTCCTCTTCGTCCTCCACCACGGGCCTCGGGGGAGGCAGCGGAGGTGGGCCTGGCCCTGGCGCCACGGACCTGGCCTCGCTGCCACCGGGGGATGCCCAGCTCATCGCCCTCATCGTCAGTCAACACCAAAGTCCACCTTGGCCCCACGCCCTCCTCCCCCTTCCTTCCTTCCTTCCTTCCTTCCTTCCTCTTCCTTTCTTTTTCCCTCTCTTTTTCTTTCATTCTTTTTCATATCTCTCTCCCTATCTTCTTTGCTCCCTCCCTCTTTGTTCCCTCTTTGTTCCATCCTTCCTCTTCCATTTTTCCTTCTCTCCTTCCTTTTCCCTCCCTCTCTCCCCTTCATTTCCTCCATTCTCCTTCTTCCTTCCTTCCTCTTTCTTCCTTTCTCCCCCTCACCCTTTCTTTCTCCTTCTCTCCTTCCTTTTCCCTCCCTCTCTTCCTTCTTTTCTCCATTCTCCCTCCCTCTTCCTTCCTTCCTCCATCTTCTATCCTTTCCCCCAAGTCTTCCTTTCCTTCTCCTTCCTTTCTTTTCACTTCCCTCTCTCCCCTTTCTTTCTTTTCTTCTTTTTCCTTCATTATTTTACTTTTTCCTCACTCCCTTTCTTTTTCCCACCCTTTCCTTTCCTCCTTTCCCATTTCCTTCTTTCTTTTCCCCTACTTGTCTCTCTCCTGCTTTTCTTTTCTTACTTTTCCATAGTTCGTTCTTCTTTTTTTTTTCTTCTCCCCCTCCCTCCTTTATTTCCTCTGTCTTTCTTTCTGTCTTTCCCCCTTCCTTCCATCTTCTCTTCCTTCCCAGAGTCCTGAGCATGCCTTTTGCAGAGCCAGGTCTGAAGTGTCCCGTCATTCTGCCAGGGGAATCCTTTTCTCATAGTATGTACGTATATACTCACATTTATTTGAATTCAGTCTTAAAATATATTATATATATTATATGGCTCTCACTGAAATAAATTTCCAAATATTTTGCTTTCATGGCTCTCTGAGTCAAAAAGGTTCCCGACCCCTGCTCTAAAGTAACTAAATTGTTATCTTTAAAAATGGAATGCTAGACGCATGTGGTATATAGCACATTCTTGCTCCATCCTCCTTCAGTATTCACAGCAGTGCACAAGACGGCATGTTCAAGCAGAGCACAGATCAATACTTTAACCATCTCCTATTCTTCTCCTCCATTTAGTGAGGCTCCCCATGACTATAAAAGTAACTAAAAGGTTGCAGTTGTGCTATAAAAAGATTGACATTCTCTTGTTACATTATAAATGTAATGTAATTACATCTTCATCATTGAGAAAAGAAATAATATCAGGTAACATTATTTGTAAGTAATAACTATCAAGTTCTTTCAGGCCATAAATATTAGATGACCTTGATTAAAGAAAAAAATGAGAGTACTGGTATAATAAAAGTCAGGGGGGGAAGTTACAAGCAATAGGGTAGAGCAAATATTTGACTAATGAGAATTGTGATTGTTGAATTTTGGGCTTGGGTTCTGTGAGAATATGGGAAACTGGGTGTGGCTCCTGTATGTTTAATATTGTGCAGAGGAAGGCATTTCAGCAGGAGTTGTGTGTCACATAACCAATGAAAAGCGGCATAAGCTAAAATTCCCTATTCTACACAACCACTAAAAGTACAGGCGACTTCTTCAGTTTTTACTCTGGCAACCCTATCTGTGAAAAATTGATAAATAAAATATATTGTATAAGTCATGTTAAACATGGTTACTACTATCTAGGAAGTTCCACTGCCAGTCCCTGCTGAGATGTAAATCTTGCCTGTACTTTGACACAAATTATCATAGTAAATCCATTGTTGTTTTTCTGTCTTGACTATCTTTATACATTTCAATTAAATTGTTGCCATGGAATGACTGTGATGTTGCTCTTCAAAGAGTGATCAGAAACTCTAAACTCTGGATGGTCTATTTGACTGGCCATGGAAAAGTAGTGTTAGAACTCTTATTCAAGTAGCTTAGAGGTCTTGACATCTGAAATACCAATTGAATGCTAATCATTACATTTTCAAATACAATTAAATATGCATACATTATATAAGCATCCAACATTAAGGATCCACTGTATATTGTCTATGCTCATTTGTTTTCCATTAAGGAGGGGGGGGGGTATAGAGGTAGCAGCTTTTGTTGCCATGTGCTAGATCTGAGTAAGCTTCTTTCTCAAATCCAAATGGCTTTCCCCATGAGAATTTCAATTTCCTTTGAACCATTGGGATAACACCATGTGAAATAGTTCCCGTCATGCTGTGTTGTGTTTGTGTATGTGTGTGGACACCAACTCTTGAAATTAAGAGTTGGTTTTGTGGAAAGTGAAGGAGTGTATCTGAGTAGACTATCAATGTGTAGCCCTCTGGGGTGTAACATGGTCAGAAGCAGGATAGGAAAAAAACAGAGAAGGAAAAGGAGTATTTGCATGCATAGATAGAGGCCTTGTATTCTGAACCTGCCCATGAATGGTTTTCCAGGTCTTTTCCACAAACATGGAATGGATAGACAAATTCCTGGCAGCTGATGACTGCTTAGTTGAGCCTTCTCTAACCTGACACACATCTCTGTTGGACTACACTTTCATCTATAGCTAGCATGGCCTTTGTTGGATTAATAGGAATTGAAATCAAATGCAACCAGGGGGCGAAGACTGAGATAGTCGTAAGAGTCTTCTACCTCCCCTCTCTCCTTTTAAAATTTTTGTATGCCAGTCAGATGTGACTGAATTTGTGCTTATTCCTTTCTACTAAGAAAGGATGCTCCTCCCCCCCCCCCCCCCCCCCCACGCACACAAACCCCAACAAGAACCTGTTACACTTGTTTTAAAAACTCATTGGTAAGCATCAGTGAAAGGCACTCTGGGTGAGGAAAAGGTGTTGCTATTTCAATACCTTGCGGGTGTTGCTGTGGAACACCTGGGGATCCCAAGATGTTTCTCAGCTGTTTCTCAATGAGAAGATAATTCATGATGGACTCGGCTTCCACAGACATTTTGCGCAGAATATATTCCAACCAGGGCACATTCTCAGTTTGAGGGGAGTGGCAGTTGACCAAGTTGCCCTGTGGAAACTGTGAATTTGTGCCCTAGCAATGGACCCAGAATCCTCTGCAGCATGCAGTGGTGCAGTGTTGACATGCAAAGGATAGTGTGCAGACTACCCTCTGCATGTGGAAAGCATTTCAGTAATTTTAAAAACTGCATGTATTAATTGGTAGCTGTGAATCAGTAAAGATATCTAGCTTGGATAGTGAATTTAAAACAAGAGGGTGGTTAAATGTATAACATGGCTGTGCATTGTGCATGACTGGAAATAAACAAAAGGAACAAGAGGTCGCTTAGTAAACAGGTGGATATACCTAGAAATTACTTGAACATACCAGCATTTTAAAAGTATACCTCACATGTGTATGTTTCTGTGGAGAAGATAAACTAAACAGAAATGTACATTCTTGTAGGCTTCAGCTTTCTGTTTCACTTCATTTTAGTTGCTTAGCAGGTGTTTGACCCAGTTTTGTCTATTCCATTATAATACAGTATGTTCTTGTTAAAATGTTATGAGGAAAATCAGCTCTGTTTCCAGGTGACTTATTCCTAGAAGCAATAACTCCAACACCAGTCCTGGTGAAACTGTCCTTTCTAGAAAAGGGAGGGTGAAGTGGGGTGGAGATGCGGTGTAATGTTTTTAGCATATTGGTCCAAGATCTGGAAAATCCAGGTTCTACTTCTTTGGGCCATGAAATTCACGCCTGTCTTTCTTCTCCAGTTACACTTGCTGCAATTACACTTCCTTAGCTTGATCTACTTCACAAGGACTGTTTTAGGTTGGGAGAGGGAGACTTAGAGCGCATTCAAACAGCCCCTTTAACTCGGGAGTTCCTACAATTAAGAGGAGGCCATCCAGATGACATCTCAGAGAAACATGAATTCATTCACCACAAACGATGAAAATCTTGGTTTGTTGCAAATTTAATTATTAGCGGGTTTATTCCATGCCTTCTGGGAAGGCGCGGGATAAACCCCCTACTTCCACTGTCTGGACTGCTCCCTCAATAGTTCTGTGCTTTTGAGGGGGTAGTCCAGACAGTACTCCTGTGGTTTTCTGGGTTAAATTAGGACACCAAGCCCCCCCCCCCCCAAACCTTTTTAAAAATAAAAGAATTTTCCCATCCTCCATTAGCATGGTGCTGAAGCTATGTGCCAGAAGGGCTCTGGCACCACGCTAATAGATGGCAGGTACGTTCTTTTAAAAAGGGGTTGGGGGGGACTTGGGGAGGGGGTTAGAGTGTCTGGGTGTTCTCTCGGAAAGTTCTGGCAGCACATCTGGACACCTGCCCCAGAAAGTACGTGCTTTCTGGGGCATGTGTGGATAAGGGCCCAAGAACATTCTGGATGCATCCTTAAGTATGCCATATAGAGCTTAGTTGGGAGAAATCTAAGCTACAAACAGATAAGAATGAATATACAGTCGGACCTCCACATTTGCAGGTTTGACTTTTGCGGATTTGATTAAACATTCTCTCTAGGAATCTCTGGGTCCTCCAATGTGACTTTATGGTCAACTCTTCTGGAAGGACTAGAGGACAGATATTCCTAAAGACAACATATATCCAGGAATATTTAGGTCACCATGTGTGACTCTGTGCTGAAGGATCTAAATATTTCTAAAGCGTAATTCTTTCAGGTTAAAAATAGAAATTATTTATTTATTTATTTTACTTTTATGGGGGTTCTGTGCCCTAACTCCAGCAAATGTGGAGAGCTGACTGTACTGTAGTTTAATAAAAGGGCGTACCAGTCCTTAAAGGAGGGGTGTAATGGAAGAATTGATGGGGAACATGCAGTATGGGACTCAACAGGAAGAGAATATATTTTCTGGGGACAAAACGGGAGCAGAGGATGAAATTTGGCACAGTCCAGTTGTTTTCTTAACCAAACTCAATGTTTTTCTTTCTCCACCAGGCCTGCTGTTGCGTCCCTCGCTCTGGGATGACTAGAGTGGCCCTCAGTTGCTGACAGTCCCAGCATTAAGTGCAGCATGGCCCGGCTCATCCATGCCCTCTGGAGCCTCTGCATCACCACCGTCCTTGTCACTTCGGCCACCCAAGGTAAGGGGAATTTGAGTGATGCAGCCCTTGGAAGGCAACACTGGGAGGGAGATTTTGTGCACCCTTGGTTCATAGACTTTCAGGTCACTGACACAGGGTCAAGAAAAGAAGTAAAGCTCTCTTTTGATTTAAAAAATGAAGAAATTGACAATTGCAGATGAAAGCTTTTTATTTCTCTCAGAATAAGCAGGAGAAAAAAATAGAACAGTGTTTAATAACTGCTTCTCCTGTGCACTTTGAAATATTTTCGAATTAAGTACTGGAAACAGAAGGATTTATTTAGAAATATACAGTGCCTTGCAATTTGTGTGTATGGGTGAGGTAAAATTGTGCTTGAGTAAGTCTCTTCAGTATGTAGAGCAGGGGTTGGGAACCTATGGGTCACGAGCCATGTCTGGCTCTTTCGATGAGTGCATCTGGTTCACCAATGATTTTGATGATTGCATCACTCCCTGAAGCGGGCCCGCAGTAAGCCGAGGCCTCGCAAGCCAGGAGGACGCCGCGGGCAGAGGACCCCAATGCGCCACGGGGGCAAAGGCAGTGGGCAAAACAATGGCGCGGCCTTGGGGGGAGGGGCGCGGCACAGGAGCAACCAGCCCAACCACATGAGCAACGCGGCCAGCCGAGGCCCAGCGCAACAGAGGGGCGCTTTGGAACGGCAAGCGGCTGCCGAGCACCACCCAGACATGCCGTGCTGCCCCGGCCCGGGAAGGTCAATGGAGGCCCGGCATCCACAGGGAGAGATGAGGAGCAGGGCTGCCACCTCTGGCAACCCCTGCTCCTGTCGATTGCCATTGCTTCCTCCTTTCTTTCTTCCCTTCCTTTCTTCCTTCCCTTCCCTCCCTTCTGTTCTTCCTCTCTCCCTCCTTCCCCTTCCTCCCTCAGCTCCTTCCTTTCTCCCTCCTTTCCTTCTGGCGCCGGCAGCGGCAGCAGCGCATGCCACATGGAGGCAGGGCTCATTCCCACTTCGGGAGGAGGCTGCTGACGCCAGCATGGACTGAGCACGGAGCTATGGGTAAGCTGGGAAGGGGCTCCCTCTTTTCTTCCTCCCTGCCCCTACCTCTTGCTCTCCTTCTTTCCTTCTTCCCTTTCTTCTTTCCCTCCTTCCCTCTTTCCTTTCTTCACTACTAACCTTCCTTCCTTTCCTTCCCTCCCTCCCTTCTGTTCTTCCTTCCTTCCTCTCTCCCTCTCTCCCTCCCTCCTTCCCCTTCCTTCCCCATCCCCTTCCTTCCTTCCCCATCCCCTTCCTTCCTTCCTTTCCTTTCTTTCTCCCTTCCTTCCTGCCTTGCCTTCTTTCCTTCCATCCTTCTTTCCTTCCTTCCATCCTTCTTTCCTTCCTTCCTCCCCTCCCCTTACTTCTGTTCTTCCTTTTTCGTCCCTCCCTCTTTCTTTCTTTCCTTCCTTTCTTCCTCTCCTTCTTCATTCCTTCCTTTCTTCTCTAACTTCCTCTTTCACCTCTTTCCTCATCCACAATATCTGCTTTGAAATGGCTTATCTGAATTCACACTGCCAGACAATCCAATTCAAAATCCCACGTTTTCTGCTTTAAACTGGGATATATGGCAGTGTGGACTCAGATAACCCAGTTCAAACCAGATATTGTGGGATTTTCTGCCTTAATATTAAGGGTTATAGGGCTGTGTGGAAAAGCCCTGGGTTACCTGAGGCCCTTTCCACACAGCTGAATAAAATCCCATGTTATCTGCTTTAAACCAGATTATATGGCAGTGTGGACTTGGATAATCCAGTTCTAAGCAGATATTGTGGGATTTTCTACCTTAATATTCAGGGTTATAGGGCTGTGTGGAAGGGCCTTGGCAGAAGGAGGTTGGACTGGATGGCCCTTGGAGGTCTCCTCCTACTCTAGGAACCTGTTGTTGTTATTATTATTATTATTATTATTATTATTATTAGCAGAGGCTGAATGGCCATCTGTGAGGAATGCTTTGATTGTGTTTTTCCCATATGGCAGAAGGACTGGATAGCCCTTGGAGGTCTCTTCCTATTCAAGGAACCTATTATTATTATTATTATTATTATTATTATTAGCAGAGGCTGAATGAATATGATCATCATTATTATTATGAATAAATTCAGGGGCCTATTATATTCACATTTAGTTGAATTCAGTCTTAAAATATATTATATGGCTCTCACTGAAATAAACTTCCAAATATTTTGCTTTTATGGCTCTCTGAGTCAAAAAGGTTCCTGACCCCTGATGTAGAGGATACGTTTTCTAATACTGCAAAGGAAACCTGTGCATTCTGACAGCCCTTTTGCGTACTTGTTAACCTAGTTCTTTCTCTTCCAAAATCTTTGCGGGATGGGGTAGAATGTAAATCAGAAGTGGACAACTACTTGATCTCCTGTTGTTGTTGGACTCCCTTCAAGCATAGCCAGTGCTAAGAGATGATGAGAAGCATAACCCAGAGCAATCTGGAAAACCTCTAGTTGAACATGCATGATCTAAATTAAGCAGGCAAAGTATGTCCTGTAGGCCATTTGCAGGAGTAAAAAATATTTTTGACAATTTTTAAAAAATAAGATTTTTGCCCACAAATGCCCTCTAGGGGCATGGCACCACTTTTACTATTTTATGTCCACGAAAAGCTGTTTACTTAGCAAATGAACAGAAGTGACTTCCATTTATTTTCTGTTAATACAAGGCCTCTCCCACACAAAATGTCAAAATGTCCCTGCACTTCTTTTGGTACTTTTATTCAGAATAAAGAAAACACAGTAAAAGAATAATACTTATTCAAAAAGAAACAGGATTTTAGAATTTATATTGCTAAAATCATACAGCTATCTAACTAGCTACTACAATCTACAATCAAAAATGACAAACACACCAATAACACTCTTTACCTAGAAAACATAGATACACAAACTATATTAACACACAAACAAAGACAATTTTGTGAACCTCACAAACACTATCTGTTGACATTTATCTCTTATTATTCTATTGCTATATAACTACACTTCTACTTTTGGTAACACACTTCTAATTCATACATCTTAAAATTTGTGTTTGTCCCCAATATTGTCAACTATCTCTCCTTAATCAGTTTGTCCACCTTAGCTAGTTCACAGATATTCGTCAGCCATTTTCCTTGCCTTGGATAACTGGATCCTTCCATCTCTGCGCATAGAAGATTCTTGCTGTAGTTATTTATTGTAGTAATTGCCCAAATTTTCTGTCTAATTGTTTTCATTATGAATTTCACCTTTAAAATGTCTTCCAATATCTTATGTATCCGAGTCCAATATTTCTGTGCCTTTCTGCAAGACTACCACATAGGATAAAATGTCCCAATATTGTGCTTGCATTTCCAACATTTATTAGAAGTGTCTTTTTTACATCTTAGAAAGTCCCTCTGGTGTCAAATATTTATCATCTTATAAAAGTTTTATTTCAGAACATTACGCAGTAAACTTCAAATTCTTTGTCCACATCCTCTCCCATTGTCCCAACTGAATTTGTGTAACTATATTTTGAGCACATTTAACTGTATAATCTTTCATATGTGCTTCCCCCATTTCATATTTTAACAACAGTTTATACATTTTTAAATCAAATGATCATCACCTGGATACAGTAGATTTTCAATATCTCTGTTTTAACTGTTGCAATTCCAAATAAGTTTTAATCATCTTAAACTTCTTGGTGATTTATCTATGAGCAAATCACTATATTTGATAACCCACCAAATTCGCTCTCGTCATTATTATTATCATTATTATGCTTATTTATACCGTGCTTTTTCTCTCCACAAGGAGACTCAAAGCAGCTTACTTTAAAAGCATTTCAATACAACAAAACCTTCAAATATACAAACATTAAAACAGAATTAAATATAAATGGTATTTAAAAATTCACAGTTAAAATCCACAAAACATATTCAAAGTTTAAAAAAACCACAGCACCTCTTGACTTGATCTTAAACACCATCATCTTTAAAAGCCTGCCTAAATAAAAGGATTAGGCCATTCTGACTTCCCTGGGGAGGGAGTTCCATGAATGAAAGAGGCCTGCTCTTTCATTCCACCAACCAAGCTTGCGATGGAGGTGTGACCGAGAGAAGAGCCTCTCCTGAAGATCTCAGAGCCCGGGCAGGTTCGTACAAGGGAATGTGGTCTGCCAAATAGTCTGGATTTAAGTTGTCTTTAACCTATGTTGATAATTTACTAGTGATAGTAAGTCTTTATACGTTAACCATCTTCTTTCTATGAGATTTCTCTTCTAAACAAAGCTTCTTGTAGAGAACACCACAGTGGCATTTTTAATACTTATTTTTATATTTATTCCAAACCCACAGTAGTATCTCCTTATGAAATGATTGTTGAAACTTGCATCTGTTTTATTTTATACTAGAGGACAGGCATATATTCCAAATTTCAAACCAGCACCTTCAAACCAATCCTTCAACCATGTCAAACAACAAGCATAATAATATATTTTCAGACTGGGGAGATCAATACCACCTCTTGGGGAGATAGTGTTTTGCAGTGGCTCTGCAGTGGCTCCAGTCCTTCCTGGAGGATTGTACCCAGAAGGTGTTGTTAGGGGACTCCTGCTTGGCCCCACAGTCATTGCCCTGTGGTGTCCCGCAGGGCTCTGTATTGTCTCCATGTTGTTTAATATCTATATGAAGCCGTTGGGTGAGATCATCTGAAGTTTGATGCCATTTCTACGCAGATGATGTCCAACTCTACTACTCCTTTTCACCAGATGCTAAGGAGACAGTCCAGGTTTTCAACAGGTGCCTGGCCAATGTGATGGTCTGGATGAGGGCAAGCAAATTGAAGTTGAATCCAGACAAGAGAGAGGTCCTCCTGGTCAGTCATAAGGCCAAACAGAGTATAGGGTTACAGTCTGTGCTTGATGGGGTTACACTCCTCTTGAAGGTGCAGGATTGCAGCTTGGGAGACCTCTGGACTCATTGCTGAGCCTGGAACCTCAGGTTTTAGCGGTGCCTAAACTTGTGCGCCAGTTGTGCATGTACCTTGGGAAGTCAGACTTGTCCATGATGTCCACGCTCTCGTTCCATCTAGAACAGACTACTGCAATGAGCTCTATGTGGGGTTGCCTTTGAAGACTGTTCAGAAGCTTCAAATAGTCCAACGAGTGGCAGCCAGGTTAATAGCTGGGGTGGCATACAGGGAGCACACAATTCCCTTGTTGTGTCAGCTCCACTGTGTTAGCCAGTTTGCTAGCGAGCACAATTCAAAGTGCTGGTTTTGGTCTATAAAGCCCTAAACGGCCCCAGCCCAGTGTCGCTCTAGGAACTACCACAGAGATTAAGATCTTCTGGGGAGGCCCAGCTCTCGGTTCCACCACCATCATAGGCATGATTGGTGAGATTAAATCATCCCCCTCCCTTCTGTCCTTCAGAAAGATGGTAAAATGTGGCTGTGGGACCAAGCCTTTGCCAACTGGATTCAATATGGATGATTTGAGATGGGTTAAACATGAAGATAATGTATTTTAGTGTGTATGTATTTTACAGTTTGTTTTATGTTCTGGCATTGAATGTTTGCTGTATATATGTTATGCTCCACCCCGAGTCCCCTTCGGGGCAAGAAGGACAGAATATAAATGTTTTAAATAAAAAAACTACTGATTATATTTTGGCATCCTGATTTAATAATAAAATTGGTCTGTAAGCCCCTGGGTCTGTTTAATCTCTATTAGGTTTTAGAATTAATATCACTAATGCCTGGTTCCAGCATTCTGGAATTTTTTTCTCTATTTAATATTGTGTTACATAACTCTGTCAATTTCGGGATTAGGTTTTTTCCAAATATTTTGTAGTATTCATATCCATATCCATCCAACCCTGGAGCTTCCCATTCTTTAATTTTGATATTAGCTTCTCGATTTCTTCCTCTTTTATTGAAGTGTCTAGCAATTTCCTATCCTCTCTTAATTTTATGTTCCAATTTCCTTCTACATATTCATTCAAGGTAGAGTCTCACTTATCCAACATAAATGGGCCAGCAGAACGTTGGATAAGTGAAAATGTTGGATAATAAGGAGGAATTAAGGAAAAGCTATAAAACGTCAAATCAGGGGCGGTCTAAGGTAATTTCCAATTGTAGGCGAAAATTATTTTGGCGCCCCCCCAACATAATTTGCCCCCAACATGATCTTGGCGCCCCCGCCAAATTGAGGTGGTTCCGTGCGTGCACTCTTTCCATTCCTCCCGCAAAGGTCTCTCCTCGCGCCTCCTGGTTCCCCTGCCAGCCCCACCCACGGGGCGTGGCAGAGGGCAGGGCAGCGCTCTCCCTTGCCCTGTGCAACACCCCGTGGGAGGGGCTGGCAGCAGGCACCAGGAAGCGCTAGGAGAGGCCGTCAAAGGCCCCTCCTCGCGCTCTCCCGGGCTCCTGCTGCCAGCCCCTCCCATGGGGCATTGCAGAGGGCGGGGAGCGCTCCCTGCTCCTCTGCAACGCCCCATGGGAGGGGCCGGCAGCGGAACCAGGAAACGTGAAGAGGAGCCTTCAAGGCTCCTCGCTCTACAATGCCCCGCGGAAACGGGGCGGCGCGCTGGAGCGGCTGCGCCCGGCAGGCGGGAATTCGCCCCACAACGCCCCCCTTCCAAGATGGCGCCCTACGCTGCCACGAAGGTCGCTTATATGGTTGGACCGCCCTGACTGAACCATAACAGTCAAAGTGGTGTCAAACTACACCAATTCCACAGTGTTGACACTGCATCCAAAAAAAGGTGAGTTGATGTCACTTAAACCAAAGTCAGTGAGTCTGAATTCTACTCAGGACCCATCTACAAAGCCACATAAAATCCAGATTATCTGCTTTGAACTGGATTGTATAGCAGTGTAGACTCAGGCTGGATCAACACTGCCCTGTGTCCCAGGTCCTGATCCCAGATCATCTGTATGAGGACCCTTCCAAACAGGGCCTTTATCCCTGGATCTCATCCCAGGTTTTCTGTTTATCCCAGATTATCTGGCACTGTGTGTGTGTTTGCACTTTCAAAATGTAAATATGAATATTTTCCAGATTGTTTATAGGGGCGGATTGAAAGGAACATATGACTGCCCTATTAAAGCAGGTCCATTGGTTGCCGATTTGCTTCTGGGCTGAATTCAAAGTGCAGAGCCCATATGGTCCTGCCTAGTATTTACCTGACCTCATCTCTCCTTAGGAACCTGTTCAGGTCTTAAGATCAGCCAGGAAGGCCCTCCTATCAATCCCAGCTCCCTCACAGGTGTGGTTGTTGGGGACAAGGGAGAGGGACTTCTCCGTAGTGGCTCCCCAGCTTTGGAACACCCTCACCAAGAAAATTAGACAAGCACCCACTCTCTTAATTTTCAGGAAGGATTAAAAAACATGGCTATTTAAGCAGGCTTTTGAAAATGACTAAGAGCATCAACCACCTTAGTGGACAGGGCTTTGAAAAGCTGTTAGAACTATAATTCACCATGCTGGATAATATCCTGGTAACAGGAACTGGCTTGTTTTAAATGGTATTTTATTTCTACTGCTTTTAGGCGGAAAATAGTTTTTAAACTAATTATTTATTAATGCTCATACTATACTGTTATTTTGTTACATTAAGTGATATGTGATTATTGTTTGTGTTATACTATTTACTGCATGTGTTTGTTTGCTGTAAGACAACCCAAGTCCCTTTAGGGAGTGGAGACAAGATACAAATAAAGCTTAATAATAATAATAATAATATCACTTGTAAAATATATAATACACTTGTAAAATATTTACCTGACCTAAGTCTAGTCGTGTCCGACTCTGGGGGGTGGTGCTTACCTCCATTTCTAAGCCAAAGAGCCAGTGTTGTCCACAGACACCTCCAAGGTCATGGAGCCAGCATGACTGCATGGAGCGCTATTACCTTCCCACACGGTACCTACTGATCTACTCATACTTGCATGATTTTGAACTGCTGGTTGGCAGGAGCTGGGGCTAACAGCAGGACCTAACGCCGCTCCCCAAATTTGAACCACTAACCTTTTGGTCAGCAGTATAACCCGCTGCGCCACCAGGTGTCCATTACTATATTACTATTATATATTATTATATTGTATTATTATTAGTATTATATTGTATGACATTATAATATTATCAATATGATATGCATAGACAATATATTACAGTATATTATTAGCACAGCATAATACTAGTATTATATATTACTACACTATACTATACCACTACACTGCAACATTATTAGTAATATGACATGTAATACATAATATACAATTGTACTCTATTAATGTATTGTAGTATATTATTATAACATTAATATAAAATAATAATATAACGGCAACTAAAAGTATTATTATACATAATAAATATGACTCATACGAAATAATATATTTATAATACTAATATAAAATTATATATATTCATAAAATAATACGATAATAAATACGATTCATATGAAATAATATATATAATATTAATATAAAATATAATGATATAATGGCAACAAAAATATGAAATAATATATATATACACAAACATACAATAATATAATGATAATAAATATGACTCATATCAAATGAAATAATATATTTATACTAGTAATATACTAGTAATACTATAAAATAATATAATATAATGGCAACAAAATAATATAAAATACTAATATATACATATTCATACAATAATACTATAATAAGTAATAATATGACTCATAAAATAAAAATTTATATATATAATAGTAATATAAAATAAGGGGGGAGAGGATTCCTCCCCATTTCTCTCACAGAGGAGGGGAAACTGCTTCCAAACTGGGATAAAGATCCAGTTTGGAAGCAGCTTTCTCTCCTTCGTGAGAAGAGGGGGGGGGAGAGGATTCCTCCCCATTTCTCTCACAGAGGAGGGGAAACTGCTTCCAAACTGGAGGGGGGGGAGAGGATTCCTCCCCATTTCTCTCACAGAGGAGGGAAAACTGCTTCCAAACTGGGATAAAGATCCTTTTTGGACGCAGCTTACTCTCCTTCGTGAGAGGAAGGGGGAGGCTTCCGTGAGAGGAAGGGGGGGCGCATAGTTGAATAATCCTCGGAGCGGAGGGCGCCTGGGAAGGAAGGAGGCGTAGAACCCCGATCCCTTCGAAGGCCCCTCCTCGCTCTCCCGGGCTCCTGCTGCCAGCCCTCCCATGGGGCATTGCAGAGGGTGGGGAGCGCTCTCCCTTGCCCTCTGCAACGCCCCATGGGAGGGGCCAGCAGCGGAAACCAGGAAGCGCTAGGAGAGGCCTTCGAAGGCTCCTCGCTCTACAATGCCCCGCGGAAACGGCGGCGCGCGGGAGCGGCTGCGCCCGGCGGGCGGGAATTCGCCCCACGACGCCCCCTTCCAAGATGGCGCCCTACGCAGCCGCGTAGGTCGCTTATATGGTGGGACCGCCCCTGCGTCAAGTTACATTATGATTTTGCAAATTAAGTTCCAAAACATCATGTTTTACAAATCAACAGAAAAAGCAGTTCGATACATTGTAATGTTATGTAGTAATTACTGTATTTACAAATTTAGAACCAAAACAGACAAGGGTTCTTTCTTTCTTTCTTTCATCCTGGACTGCGTTGGATAATACAGAACATTTAATGAGTGAAGGTTGGATAAGTGAGACTCTACTGTATTTTATCAATTGAGATTTCTCCTGATTGATATTTATTTATTTACTGTATTTGTATACCACCTTTCTCAGCCTGAAGGCAACTCAAGGCGGTTCACAGTCAGCAACAATTCAATGCCCCAACAGATATAAAATACAATTATGTATGCGGAGGTATGGATATGTGGCAGCTTTCTGATTGGCTCCCAATTTCACAGACCACTGTGACCAGCACGGGTGACAGATTTGGACCAAATTTGGCACACATAACCCCCATTACCCCCTTTATGTCCTGGTGAGGTTTGGGGGAGGACGGACAAAGGATGATGGGATTTGTAGTACTTTCAAACCCTTCAGTTCCCACAGACCACTGTGGCTCCCAACAAAGCCCGATAAAGACCAAACTTGGCACACAAGCTCCCATGAACCACTCTATATCCTACTGCAGTTTGGAGGAGGGAAGACCACAGATGATGTGACTTGAAGTACCTCCACTCACTTTCTGAGACCACTCCGACCCACACCCAATGACTGATCAAGACCAAACTTGGCACACAGAGTCCCCATGACCCACTCTACATCTTGGTGCAGTTTGGGGTTGGACAGACCATGGATGATGGGACTTGCAGTACCTTCACTCACTTCCCGAGATCACTGCGACCCTCATCCAATGACTGCTCAAGACCAAACTTGGCCACATAAATAGCTGATTAAGACCAACCTTGGCACACAATGCCTTTCTCAAATAACCCAGACACCACCAGGTCCCAAAGTTAGTATAGTTTTTTGATTTTTAAATTGACTTTATTGTATTGTTGTGTTGTTGGGCTTGGCCTCATGTAAGCCGCCCCGAGTCCCCGCTGAGGAGATGGTAGCTGGGTATAAATAAAGTTTATTATTATTATATAATATAAAAACCATACAAAACCAATAAAAACATAAATCATCAGCTTCTCCTTACTATATATAACTCTGAGTAAAATTCTTCGAATATTTTAAACTTTTCTTTCATTAATCTACATATCTTTCCTGTTTTGTCTCTTACCTTATTTATAAAAAAATGGATATCCACCATATTTTTCAATTTGTAATGTTCCAGAATAACTGATGTTCCTTAACATCTTGAAATTTCATAGCAGTTCATTCTCTGTACATTGGTTTTTGCAAAATAATGTACACAGGTTTATGTGGAATAATGATACCACTATAATTTTTATACAATATTAAGGATGTAAGACTCCACCTCAAATGTTTTCGGAGATGGAAAAGATAGAAGATTGCTTTTTCAATCAGATCCACCCAGCACCATCTGTCTTGCACTCTAATTTTAGATTTAGTGAATGTGGCTAGGTGGAGAGCAGGATTGACTGGAGGTCTCATGCACGGAGGTGAAATCTGCATCCTTCCTTTGAGTTGAAAAAAATTCTCTTTGGAATTGAAGGATACATTATTTCAGAACCCTTTGGTAAATGAAAAGAGATTAAAGTGTCTCTTTTCCTAAAGGAAAGCATTGGGATTTCATGGGTCTACCAGGCTGTTTCCCAAAGGAAGACACCATCTGCTAGCTTCCTTTTTTAAAAGTCTCTTTGGAAACATAGTTCCATGGGAGGATGAGCCATTGAGTATTGCCTATTGAATCCACCAAAGGGAACTTCTATTTAGAGGCAGGTAACTGTGCTCATCTCAGTATTTACCCATATTCATACCACCTCTGAGCTCCTTACCCATTAATACGCCAACTGACAAATATCCTAGCCATACAAAGTTTCATTACACAGAACAATGTACTGACAGTAGCAGCCATACCACACGGTGCCATGATTTGTTTTATAAATTGTTGTATCCTAGGGGAAGGAAGCTGCTTCTTAAAACTACTGTATTTTCTGGCATATAAGACTACTTTTTAACCCAGGAAAATCATCTCAAAAGTCGGGGGGTTGTCTTAAATGCCAGGTGTCATCTTACAGGGCGGGTGCTGAAATTTCTGAGCCGGACTGGAGAATGTGCGGTCACCGCATATGGTGGAGGGAGCTCAAAAACTGCCATGGCCGCATCCTCGTCATATGCAGTGACCATATGAAAGCAGCAAGCACAGTGCTGTACAAGTACGGTAGAAGAAAATCCACTCACCAGGATTTGTGGAAAGAAGTGACTTAACGCGGCCCCGATGACAAGGTGAGGGGACACCTCACCGGGAAGTGCAGAGCAAGCTGCAGGTATTCAGGATGCCTGGGGTATGGAAAAAAAGAGATAGAATGGCACTCTGTCCAGCAAAACACACCTCTTTCACCCGTCTGGTCCACCTTTATATCCTGTTATTGTATCCCCTTCTCTGCCTCTCAGATCTCGCTGTAATGAAGTGGCGCAGGCACGCATGTGCGAGATCTGAGAGGCAGAGAAGGAGGTTTGGTAATAGAAAAATTACCATATCGAAATCAAATCTGATGTTTTTTGTTTTTTATTTGGTGTGCATTGGAAGAGGCGTAGTTTTATATGGCAAGTATATCCCAAACTCTATATTTTAATTGGAAAAATTGTGGGTTGTCTTATATGCCCAGTCATCTTATATGCTGGAAAATACGGGTAACTAGAAAACTATAATTGCTTGAGGTCTTATCCTGGCCATTGCGAAATGTTCCAGGATTGCTTTAAATAGGAAAAAACATTTAAAATTTGCACCCAAAAAAGCTGAATCCTGTGATGTTGCATATGAATCATGTATATTTGTACATATTTGCTTACTTTGCATTGTTCTGCTACTGCTAGTTATAAAGTAGCCGCCCTATATATGTTGCTTAACCACTGAGTCTAGCACTGGAATTCCTTTATTTATAGTCAGTAGAATGATGTGTAAAGAACCTTCCTCTCCCAAATTAAGAGCTTTGTCTCTGGGTCTTTGGTCCAGTCTTTAATTTATTGGGGTTTGTGGGATCTACTCCAATGTAAGAATTAGTGTTGAGCTCATGGATTTGGGTTAGACTGGGGTTTTTTGCATTTGTGCCTATGTAGGTTTAACTAATCTCACCAGAGTTTCGAAAAAAGGAGAAATAAGACCCATGCTTATGGTCCCAGTGATACAGACTGCATACATTTAGGGTTGATAACAATCTAGGTATCAATGGAGTTACTTTATAAATGTGGAATACACACAGTCCATGGATGTGTTTCTTGATATGCTTTTGCTAGTCTGAACATTTGATGCTAGAGCCTTCTCTTGAAATGGAGAGGGAGGTCAAACTCACATTTATCTCAGCTGTCTTCAGCAGGGCTGGCCCAAAGAACAAAGCTGCCTTGGGCAAAGGACAAGATGGCACCTCTGCCCCAATGCTACTCTTTTTTGCTTATGTAATCTTGTTTAATCTTAAAAGTCTTGTTTTTTGTTTGTTTGTTTGTTGTTGTTGTTGTCTGCCTTCAAGTCATTTCTATCTTATGTCAATCCTAAGGTGAACCTATCAGAAGGTTTGCTTGGTAAGATTGTCCAGAAAGGATTTGCCTTTGCTTTCCTTTGAGGTGAAAAGAGTGTGACTTACTCAAGGCCATGAGGTTTGTTTCCATGGCCAAGCAAGGATTCAACCCCTGGTGTCCAGAGTCGTAGTTCACTGTTCAAACCATTATACCATGTTGATTCTCTGAAGAGTCTTGTAGCACATAACAATTTTAATGCAGCAGTAGCTTTAGGGTGTGCAAGACTATTGGTTGTTTTTGCAAAATACTAATGCAACAGCTCCTCTGGAACTTATTTTACAGAATTGTTTCACTCTTTACAAATTTGTAGCAGATTTTATTACAAGTGACCTGGTTATGAATTTTAACTGTTGCTTATCGTGAACCTTTCATGCATAGAGATCTATAGATCAATACAATAAAGAAAAAGCTATCAGAAGCATTATAAAGCTTTCTTATTCTAGAAAGCCTTTGAATGCGAACGTTAAAATGTTCTAGAGTTGGGGCAAATCGAGGTTTTAAAATCAAAGATATATTCTTTTCATGTGAAGATTCTAGATAATCAGGCTTCTTTGCACAGATTTATAATGTGTGTAAGAAGCCCGGATAAAATTTCAGCAGACTTTAGTATCACTTAAACAAAATTTAGTTTAAAGTTGATATTTAAACCATACAACCAACAAACTGTGATTGCTGGCTACAGGCCTGTAGCCAGGATTTTGATTGGGGAAGGGGGCTGAGTCTGAGCGAGAGAGGGCCTACCCTACCAAACCTTTTGTTATCCCAATACCCCCATGCATATGGGATATTGAGCATGGTGATCAGATCATGATATGAATAAACATAACAGTTTTAATAATGTAACAGTAAGGCCTTCTCGCAGACCAGCCTCTCAAGCCCCCCCCGGCTACATGCCTGACTGGCAAATTAAATCTGTTTTGTTATTGCTGTTGAATCTGTTTTGTTGTTGTTGTTTTAAATTAAGGTCTTCGGATAGAGAAAGCCAGTGTGGCGTAGTGAGTTGAATGTTGGACTATGACTCTGGAGACGAGAGTTTGAATCCCTGCTTGGCCATGTAAACTTACTGGGAGGACTCTCATCCTCCGAGGAAAGCAAATCTGAGCAAACCTTGCAAAAAAACTGTTATAGATTTGATATAGAGAGGGAAATAGAAAGAGGAAGTCAGAAGTTTTCACTAATCTTATCTACATAGCACAAAACCCCAGGAAACAACTTCTTAGAGATTGCTTTGGACCACGAAATCCAACTTGGAGCCACCAAATTGCCACTGCTGTTGCTGCTAAAACAAATGAGGTAACTCTCTTCATTCTATGGTTCATGAAGATGCTAGAATATCTTCCTGTACAATAGAATTCTCTGAATCTGTTGAATAGACTGTCCACTTATCTTTTTGAAGGTGCAAGAAGAAAACAGGCACTGTCATTTTTGCAGATTTGCAGTATAGTCATGTTTTACTATTTTGAGCCTTTCAGATATGTTTTCCAAAAATCATTTTCCTAGCTTACTGTTGCTGAGAAATGTTTTCTGTAACCTTAGACACCATTCTTTATTTAAATTAATATAAATATATATGTATAACAGAACATAATTCATTCAGGGTGAAATAAGATATTATAAAGGGGGCAAGCTGCCACTACTGTCTTTTTTGCTCTCTCACCTCTACTACAATGCAGTTCATCTGGTATCATTGCATTGTGTGTGTCTATGTCTTTCTCTCTGGGCCTTTCCAAACAGGCTGTTATCCCAGGAGCATCCGTGTTTAAAAAATGGATGTTTCTGGGGGCCCATCTACACTCACCCCAGTAGAACTCTGGAACACTTAACTCCTTCCCCAGAAGCCCCTCTAAACATAGTAAGCCAGCTGCTGGAGTTCTCCTGGCTCGTACAAATGACGCGCCAAGAGAAAGGGGGGCAGAAGCGATTTTCCTTCCTCCCTCTTCTCCTAGCGCATCATCTGTATGCACCAGGAGAACTCTGGCAGCCATTTTATGAGCCCGAGTGAATTGTTTTCCTTTTTACTGTGTTTAGGGGGGGGGTTCTGGATAGGGGGTTGGTATTTCCACAGTTTTCTGGGTTAATTTAGCCCAGAAAACTGTGGAAATACTGTCTGGACTGCGGTATTCTGCAGTCCAGATACTGGAAGGCACAGAATAAGCCCACTATCAAATTAATTTGCCACAAACCAGGTTTTTCTGGTTTGTGGCAAATTAATTCTGGTTTGGCCAGAACATTGTCTAGACAGCCCCCTTTTTATTGCAGAAGTTTTTGCAGTAAAGGGGCTGTCTAGATCCGCCCTCAGTTAGAAGCACTTGCTATGTGCATGGGACCATGCTGATCCAAAGAAGTAAATTCACTTTCAAAGTAAACAGAGGTCATGTGAAAATTGTTACCCTCAATGTGTAGCTCAGGGTTGCTTTTCCTGACATCCACTCCACAATTTTTACACATGTTCATATTGCACCAGATCAAACTGTTGAATATTATGTCCTGGCCCTACTATCAGGCAGGATGGAGTAACATTTTCAAGCAGTAAATGCTGGCAGGGCAGCAATGGCAGCCCTTCAGCTATTCCTCTTGAGCCTCATGACTTTTCCCTTGTTGAAAAACAGAGCTGATCATGTACAATTCAGGCTGTCCTGTATCTTCGATTAGTTTGATGCCCTCAGATATGAGCTCTGTCCCTTTACTGATTTTGAAGTAAGATTTAGCAGCTAGTCTGTTTAGTTTCTGCATATGGCAAAGAGGCCAGGGATAGGGCAGAGGTGCCATCTTGTCCTTTGCCCCAGGCAGCTGTGTGTTTTGGGCCAGACTTGCTCACGTTTGCTGAGAAAGAAGCGGGTTTGATCTCCTTCTCTGTTTCAAGAGAATACTCTAGCAGTCAAAACCACTGGTGATCCTCCCATAATGCTCTTGGCTTTTCTTTAATCAATGCTTTTCTGTCCCCTGCTTCCCACTTCAAGGCACTGCAGTGGCAGCAGCTTCCAATGTTTCATCTCTCAGGCCCCTTTGTGTTCCTCTCCTAGGGCAACAGCATAGCGCTTGGGTCCAGCATCAAAGCGTCAGCCACATGGGTTTTGATAGGCAGGGGGTGGCTTTAAATAAAACCAGTTATCTGCTCTAACCCTTGGCTCATTGTCTGCATGGCTGAGCTTGACGGCATGGGTAGGGATTGCTAATGCCCATCATAATGCCCTTCATTGTACGGTATACAATGATGTTCCTGCTTGTAGTGGATAGAACTAAGATGAATGAGCTACTGGTCGCCTAAGAGGAGGAGTGAACTCTCCAATTTGAAATATCTTGCAAAGCAAACCCACCCAAGGGATGGTTTCAAAATCCCATTTTGTTCTCCTTTTATCCTATTTGCTCCAGATTGTCTCCGACACCCAACGTTGGATGTTTCACATACTTCCAGAGCTTCAGAAAATTGACTTTTTTGGATTATGACTCGCAGAATCCCTTAGCCAGCACAATTCATGCCCATGCTGGCTGGGGTATTCTAAGATCTAAAGTGCCCCCCAACAAAACCCCTTTTCTAAGTTCTATATATTTTGGAGCAGTATTTCTGTGATGTACAAGTTAGAGCCATTAGCATACTATTTGATCACCAGTTTATCCTGTGTCCTTCAGTCTAGGTATTAAGTCTTATGCATTCTACCCTTTAACTATTTAATAACTAACAGTCTCTTTGCCATTCCCTGTGTCCAGATGTATGCTCACAATCTGGGAATGTTTAAAAGGAAACCTACTTCTCCATAGCAAAAAGCCAGCTTGTTGTGTAGTTTGTAGAGAAGACAAACCTGTAATGTGGGTGAACAGGGATACAGCCTTCAGGGACATTTTGATTGGTTTTGGGTACATTATTTCCTACTTGGGGTTTGCACTATAGGAAGTATGGGAGATAATTATGGTGATTTTTGGCTCTCTTGAGACCTCAGGAAAAAACCTTTCCTGAGCCTAAAAATAGCCCAGAGAGATCCATAAACGGATTGAATATGACCCTAAACATTTTTCTTGCCATTTTTAATTCAAATTTTAAACAGAAAAATACAAATAAAGAAAACAATGCCTAGACATACATCAACATAAGCATATTTGGACAGTTACATAACTAACAACACAATTTATCTCACCAACATACATCTTTCCTCTAATTCCATCTATATATATAAAGGAGGACCCGTCATCGAAAGACTGCCATAGGTAGAGAAACCTTCCAAGGCAGAGACACCAAACTTGGCAACAAAAATAGGCCTCAGGCAAGGAAGGTTTTTAGCAAAGAAACTCCCCCCCAAAAAACCTAGAAGGTCCCCAAAACAATGATGAAAAAAACTACATTTCCCAGCGTCCTCCGCGGCCGCCAGCGAATCCCATTGGCCGACATCGGCCCACACAAAATGCCAGCGCTGCTTCCCAGCGGCTGCCACGCCCCCTGCCATCCCCACAACCACTCCACCCCCTTCCCCCGGCCTGGCCCCGCCCCCTGCCATCCCCAAAACCACTCCACCCCCTTCCCCCGGACTGCCCCCCCCCGCCCCCTGCGCATGACAATTTCTCCAAAATAACTGCCGCCAAAACAAATCGCCTCAGGACAGCAGCCCACACACCACAGCCAGTCGGACTGCCGAGGACACGCAGTGCCAAAAGGACAGGCTCCTTCAGCCTCGCCCACACTGGCCAAACCATGACAACTAACCACTGGTAATCACCACAAACCACTGACCACGGTACGACCAGCCACACAATCACAACAACAAAATCAACAAAAAACACCACACACTCCTCCAGACACTACAACTCTCACAACCACACTCGAGAAATACAATCCAAAAGACCAAGCCAGCACAAAATACCACACAACGCCAATATGCAGAAGATACACAACTATGTGCACAGAGCACATACATACCCCTCACAGGGCAAAAGACACCCACAACAAAAGACACTCACTTAACAAACACCACACCCACAACATGACAGCCACACAACTCGCGATACTTACCTCTAGAGACCCACAACACAACAGACACACAACACACACAACGCATACATACCACTGCTAAAAAGAAACCAGCACAGTACAACCAACTAACACACCCCACATACACACCGTATATCCACAGCACACTACCACTGCACACTCACAACAACAAACTACACACTCAACACCACACACTCTTCTCCAACCACCATCCCAAACACACACCACCAATCCTCCACTTTACAAACACCACCCCCACAACATGACAGCCACACAACTCACGATGCCTACCTCTACAGACCCACTACACAACTCACACACAACACATACATACCACTGCTAAACAGAAACCTGCACAATACAACCAACTAACACACCCCACATACACACCATACATCCACACCACACTACCACTGCACACTCACAACAACAAACTACACACTCAACACCACACACTCTTCTCCAACCACCATCCCAAACACACACCACCAACTCCACAGGACTTCAACATCCCACCCACCAGAACAACCCACAACGACACAGCCATGATCCCACCAAGACCATAAGTAACATCATTTCCAACCCTTACATACTCAGACTTTCTTGCATCTCCTAAATAGGGCACAGCAACACGTGCAGGGTACAGCTAGTGTAAATCTAAAATACAAACATATATACATAAATTAGTTTTAAAAGATGATTTCTTGATTCTCTTTTGTTGGTTTCTCTATAGTTTAACATTTTTTCTTGCACTTTATATCCAGCACATTATTTACTTCTGCTTGTTTTTACAAATGAATATCCTGACAGTTTATATTTATATATAAAGTCTTTTCCTCTTCCTCAGATATATATAGAGAGGGGGGGGAGAGTTCAAAAGGGGTCCATTGTTTTAAGAATGTGTCCAGTTTTCATTGAATCACAGAAAACAAAGTTTTCTTCACAACAGTGTGCCCTTGCAAGAGCCTTTGGAAAAGTGTCTGTTACCGTTTAATAATAATACTAATTTTTTAAAAAACTTTATTTATAGCCACCCTATCTCCCCGGGGGGGGACTCAGGGCGGCTTCAAAGCAGAAGGGCAAACATTTAGTGCCTTGGTGATAAACAAACACATAAGTCAAAAACAGTGCAAGGTAACATCACTATAAACTTATAAATCACTAAACAAAACACAAAGCTCCATAAAAATCAATAATACTAAAATGCATAATATGAGCAAAATAATTTAAGATGATTTATAGCAGCCTGCAGGGTCAATATAAAATTGACAGCATCTCGGAAGGTTATCCTTACAATGTTTTAATCCTCCTCCTCTCCATAGTTGTGTTTTCAGCAGTTTTTTAAAGGAGAGGAGGGAGGGGGTCATTTTTATTTCTTTGGGGAGGGAGTTCCAGAGATGAGGGGCGATCATGGGAAGGCCCCTTCTCTTGTTCCTAACAGCCATGCTGGATACGGGGATGGGACCGAGAACAGGGCCTCCTCTGTTGGCTGCAGTGTGTGAGGTAGTTTATATAGAGGGAGATGCATTTTTTCAAATAGCTTGGACCATGCATCATTGTCTAGAACTAGCTATCTGGCCTGAAACTGAGGATATGCTTCTCCCTGGCCCCTTACAAACACATTCAGATGCAGCTGGTGGAGACTTGCTGGGCTTTACTGAAATGAACCAATCGCAAAGCTTGCCCATGTGAAAACACATGGTGTTGGTCCCATTTCAATTTCCCCTGTATTTGGAGCCAAATTCTTTCATCTCTTGCTCATCTCTTGTTCTCCATTCTTACATCCATACTCAGCAGCCTTTTCTTGCTCCCTTAGATCCTACCTTCTCTTGTCTGCTGGGCTCCCCCTCTCTGTCCCTGCCTGCGGCAAACAACCACCACCAGCGCCGGCCTGTACTAGTTAGTTACTCAGATAATGGTTTAATTACAGACTGCCACCACAGGGCTCTTCCATTAACCCAGCAAGGGGGAAATAAAAATTACACAAAGAGCTGCTATGACATGCTTGCTTCTTAGTCCCCCTCTCTAGCTGCCCTTTAAAGCCCTGAATGCCAGTAATACATGCTCCCCCACTAGGGGCCCTGAGTCTTGCCCTTTGCTGGCAAAAGCACAGACCTCTGCACTGATTAACTCCAACAAGCTTAAGAGGGTCTGAGAAGCCCAGGAGGGCTGATGTCCTGCCAGATCAGGAGATGAGGAGGGAAGGCCACAACACATCATTATGAAATGTGCCAGCTTCTCCCAGCCCATTCTTGTGGTGTCACCAAATTGATGTGTTACCCAGTACACTTCAGATTACAATGACAGAGCTGCCAAGGGCACAAGATACATCAAAACAGATGGAGCAGTGAGCAAACAGGGTGTTTTTTCCTGAATCACTGGTATGCTAACAAAGTAGCTAGAGTGTGTTTGTCACACCTGCTGCTTAGGTCTGTGACTATTGTTCTGTTGTCATCCTGGCCATTTTTGTCAGGGCCCAGATACTCTTTCCTCCAGGGGATTATGCAGATGGAGTGTAGTACTACTTCTTACCTCGCAGAGCCTACCAGCAAAGAAGTTTAACTATCATATTTATTTTCGTACTTCCACGTTAGTTCAAGGACTCTTCTGTTTCCCAGTGTCCAACCAGCTTAATAGTCTTAGGTCATGCATACAAAGTAAATAAATCAATAAAAAGAAATCCAAATGGCAAAGACATGTAGAAGCACATAGAGTAAATGAGATCCAGAATCAGGGTCAAGCTTTAGTCTAGGATCCAAAACCAGTCAGGTTTATGAAGCAACAAGGTAGGAGTTGTCCAAGAACCGTTTCAAACACCATCACAAAACAAGGAATGCAGGAATAGCAGAAATGCAGGAAACCCTGTTTCTGTTTTGTTGTTGTTTTCCCTCAAGTCCGTTCCAACTTATGATAACCCTAAGGCAAAGCTATCCTGGGATTTTCTTGGCAAGATTTGTTCAGAGAGAGTTTGTCTTAGAGGATGTAAGAGAGTGTGGCTTGTCCTTCAGGTGGCAGGTTAAAACCTTTTTATTCAGGCAGGCTTTTAAAGAAGAAGGTTTTTAAGATCGTCAGGGGATGCTTTATATGCTTTTTTGATGTTTAATAGTGCTTTAATACTTGTATATTTTAAGTTGTATTGCAATGGTTTTAATTGTGAGCTGCTTTTAGTTATGAGTTACCATATGGAGAGGAAAAGCGAGATATAAATAAACATAATAATAAAGTCCATGGCTGAGCAGGGATTTGAACTTATTTAAGTTGGGGCAGATGGCCAAGAATATGCATCCACAACAGCACCACGTGTACAACTGTTGTTCAACAACAGAGCACTCATCTGCTTCTACAGGGGAACCTAAGGGCGGTTCCACACAGTGGAAACTCTGCTCTTTCCAAGTATTAATACAACACCCAAATCACTATCCCAGACTGCCTCTCATTTATGTTTTACATATGTCATTGGGTGCATCCAGACAGCCCTTTTAAAACAGAATTTCCTGCATTTTAAAGTGGGGCGTCAAGGTGACATCCCAAGAAAAACAAATTCATTTGCCACAAGCCAGGAAAACCCTGGTTTGTTGCAAATTAATTTGTTAGTTTGTTAATTCTGTGCCTTCTTGGAAGGTGCAGGGCAAACCCACTATTTCTGCTGTCTGGACTTCTCCCTCAAAAGTTGTGATCTTTCGAGGGGGCAGTCCAGACTGTAGTCCTGTGGTTTTCTGGGCTAAATTAGTCCAGAAAATGGCAAGGACACCAACACCTCCAACCCAAACCCTATTTAAAAACAAAAAAACTTACCCAGCCTCCATTAGATTGGTTCCAAAGCTTTATTTATAGTCACCCTATCTCCTGACACATAAGAATGATGTGCCAGGAGAAAGTGGGGGAGGAATCGCTCCCCCCTTCTCCTGCCACGTCATTCCTGTGCACCAGGAGAGCTCTGGGAGCATGCTAATTGAGGGCGCATAAGTTCTTTTATTTTTAAAAGGGATTTTGAGCAGGGGTTAGGGTGTCTGGGAATTTTCCCGGAAAGTTCCAGGAGTGCATCTGGTGTGCGGATTACAGTCCACCCCGACCTGGGTTTTTAAAAACCGGGTCAAAACAGACTTTCCACTGTGTGGAACCGCCCTTAGGTTCCCCTGTAGAAGCAGATGAGTGCTCTGTTGTTGAAGCACAGTTGTACATGTGGTGCTGTTGTGGATGCATATTCTTGGCCATCTGTCCCAACTGAAATAAGCTGAAATGCACCTTCTATTCTGTATTCAAAACAAAGAATCACATAACCTCTTCAGCTACCCTATGCTCAGCAGGAGGCATATCAGCAATTGTTATCCTTCAGAGCACTACCTTCCTCAAGGAAATCACTTGTACTTAAGGAGACACCCTACTCTTGAGGATCTTTTCCTTGCATATGGATTCTTTGTTAATTGTGTCTAGCCTTGCTTGTGCTTTTATCTTGTAGTGCTCTCTGGAACTGAGAAAAGGATGTTGGGGTTGAACCTCCCAACCTCTAGCTGAAGCTACCTCTGCCTTTTCCTGCCTCTGAAATCAAGGGTCCACAGGGAAACTCAGTTCCAATTATGACTCAGACCCATCCTTAGATCCACCCTTACCTGGATATGGCAGGGACTGGGAAATACATCAGGAGTAGACCTGATGTACCTGTTTTCTGACCAGCTTTCACTGCATGTACTTCATATTAAGACGAGGTGGGAATTATGGAGCTCTCCAAATGTTGTTGAACTGCAACTCCTTCATTCCTAGTCAGCATAAGCAGTGGTGAAGAATGCTAGGAGTTTTAAGTTAACAATATCTGGAGGACACCCAATCCTCATTCCTGTTGTTAAAAGCAAGCAAAGATAGCAAATGTGTAGGGAGAACGGGGGTGCAGCTGTTGCAAGAAGGCATGCTTCCCAAAGTGATTTCAGTAGCAGAATGTCTATAACCTAGTAGAGCAGTGCCTAGGGAGGGGAAGGAAAAACCTAGGTCTTGTGAGAAATGCAATCTAGAATGACTGGACTGTGTGCCAAAATGAGCCCACATTTGAAGCATCCCAGTGAATAGCTATATCTAGAAATACCTCTTTTACTTGCAAATAGTGGTGAAAATAATTATAAAGTGAGGTGTTTCCCCACCACTATTCCCTTCCAGCCCCAGCCCTAGATAACCAGCTTTGGATGTAAATCCTTGGGGTTCCTGTTTATTTCCTCCTTCCTTTTAAATATGGTGGCAGAATCTGAAAATCTGCTCAAAATATTATATCCTTCCCATAGTAAAGGTAAAGAAGAATCTCTAGTATCGGTTTTGCTGGAAGCCTCCCTAATATCTATGCTCAGTCCTTCATTATTCCCCCTCCCACGCACGTTATTTACTTCCCACTGCCACCTCTACATACTTGAAAAACCTTGCAGGATTTTTAGGAGGATTGCAAAGAATTTTCGCAGTACATTTCCCAGACCCTTTCCTCAGTGGCTGCCTCTAAAGTGGGTCACGGATGGTGCAGGGAGGCAAGAGCTTTATGAAAAACATGTCTGGGTTTTTAAAGACACATCTGCCTGAATTTGCAGAGCCGAGTCTGAATATACAGCTCAGCCTTGCCAACGAAGGACCAAACTGTTTCCCCACAGATGTTTCTTGGGTGGTGCTGGGGGCAAGCACATCTTGGCATTCTAGACATGTACAGATATGCCACAGTGTTTTGAGAGGGATCTTGAAATCCCTGCTGTTTTCTTTCAAAGAATGACATGGCAAACAGTGGCTAAAAAGTACAGCCATACATTGCAGCTCCTGCAGCATGGAAGTAAAGAACATGAGATAGAGAAACAGAAGAAAAGCAAAATCCTGAATTAGCAGGTTCCCTCCTTTCTTGGAGATTAGGTAGCCTACTAGAGTCCACTGTTGAGGAGCAATCCTAGATTCCTGGTTTTCATGCTTTGGTCTAATGCTATGTATTATGCATACGAAAAATGGGAGGATATTGCAGTACTCCACCAGGAAATGAACTGGAATTTGAAGGCTGTGTAGCATAAGAATACTGTGAGCCCTCACTCTCTCATCTTCTATCCCCAGCAGGTCTAAGCCGTGCCGGCTTACCCTTTGGTCTGGTTCGGCGAGAACTGGCATGTGAGGGCTATCCTATTGAGCTTCGCTGCCCAGGCAGTGATGTCATCATGGTGGAAAATGCCAACTATGGACGCACAGATGACAAGATCTGTGATGCTGACCCTTTTCAGATGGAGAACGTCCAGTGCTACCTTCCAGACGCCTTCAAAATTATGTCCCAAAGGTAAGAGACATTGTAGGATTCCAGTATGGGCTAACAATGTGTTTTCTTTTTCTAGTCTTCTTTTCTTTCAGATTACTCTGAGGCCTGTGGTTTTCCTCCAAAAATTATTGTTTATTTATTTATTACTTCGATTTTATATACCGCTACATCCCAACAGGCTCAGGGTGGTTTATATATAAGGCAACATTAACAATAAAATACACTAAAAACAATAAAAACAATAAAACAGTCATCCCTAGTACACCTAGTTACATTGGGTCAGTTTAGATTGAAAGCCTGCCGAAATAAAGTTGTTTTGCAGGCTCTTCGGAATGCAGGCAATTCTCTAAGGGCCCGGACCTCATCTGGCAGGGCATTCCAAAGAGTCGGGGCTGTCACCGAAAAGGCTCTGTCTGGTAGAGGACAGGTGATAAGTACAAACAGAAGGGACTTCCAATAAGTTATGTTCTTTAGACCGTAGTGATCTCTGGGGAATATACAGGGAGAGACGGTCCCTCAAGTACACAGGCCCTAGACCATATAAGGCCTTAAAGGTTAACACCAACACTTTGAATGTAATCTGGTACCCTACTGGGAGTCAGTGCAGCTGCTGCAAGATGGGAGTTATGTGGCATCTAACCGGGGCCCCGGTGAGCAAATGAGCTGCAGCATTCTGCACCAGTTTGAGTTTCCAGATCACGGACAAAGGAAGGCCAATGTAGAGGGCGTTAAAGTAGTCTAGTCTTGAGATGACTGTCGCATGGATCACTGTGGCCAGGTCGCCCTCGGACTGCCAACCGTCTAGCCTGTCGCAGATGGAAAAATGCAGATCTGCTGACCATAGAGACCTGGGCCTCCATAGTCAGCAGCGGGTCCAACTGGACCCCCAGACTCTTTACCAAGGATGACGGGCAGAGTGCTTCGCCATCCAGGGTAGGCAGCTGGCACCCCCCTCCCCCCACCGGGTGGCCCAACGAAAGGATCTCCGTCTTCGATGGATTCATCTTCAACCAGCTGGCACGTAGCCATCCAGTCACGGCCTCCATGCACAGATGAAAATTATGAGGTACGGAGTCCGGTCTGCCCCCCATCTTCAGCACAGGCTGGGTGTCATCAGTGTACTGATGACACTCCAGACCAAAGCTACGCACCAGTCGGGCCAGTGGTCGCATGTAGACGTTAAATAATAGAGGTGGAAGAATGGCCCCCTGAGGTACCCCACAAGTAAGGGGAGCCTCTTGGAGACCACTCCACCCCTCTCCACCCGTTGTCCCCGATCTTGAAGAAAGGGGGCCACCCATTTAAGGGCAGTCCCCCTCACTCCTGTCACGGCTATACGGTGGATCAACAATGCATGATCTACGGTGTCAAAGGCAGCCGTGAGATCCAATAGCATGAGCAGTGCAGATCCACCTTGATCCAACTGGCAGTGCAGCTGGTCTGTGATGGAGAGCAGCACCGTCTCCGTCCCATGCCCAACACGGAAACCGGACTGAAAGGGATCTAATCCAGCAGTATCATCCAAAAACCGCTTCAGCTGACCCGCTGCTGCCCTCTCAATCACCTTGCTCAGAAACGACAAATTCGAAACTGGCCGGTAACTGGAGGGAGCCGAACAATCTAATTCCAGCTTTTTCAGCAGTGGGCTTACCATGGCCTCTTTTAACCCTTCTGGAAAACTCCTTGCTCAAGGGAGCTATTTATTAATTCCAGCAGAGGGTCACGTAACCCCTCCCTGCAAGATCTAACTAGCCAAGAGGGGCACGGATCGAGGGAGCAGGTAGTTGGTCTAGCTTCAGCAATGATCTTGTCGACAACCTCTATGTCCAGCAGATGGAAACAGTCGAAGGTGGGCCCATCAAGTGGCAATGGAGTCACAAGCTCACTTACTGTATCAATCGTGACAGGGAGGTCCTGGCGGAGCGATGAAATCTTGTCTGCAATAAAGCTCTGAAAAACCTCAGCTGAGGGGGCTAAATCATTTCTATTTGGGACAGTAGGAACCGTTGTTAAGGACTGAATAATTTTAAATAATTTTGCTGGGCATGAGCTAGCAGACTCTATCAGGAAAGCAAAGTGCTCTTTTTTAGCCTCCCTGATAGCATGCTAATAAGCCTCTTTAAATAGTTTATAAGCTGATTTCGAAGCTCCGTCATGGTGCTCTCACCACACGTCCTCTAGCCATCTCTTCGCCCGCTTCATCGATCGCAACTCCTCAGTAAACCAAGGGGATCGACTTCTGTGAGGTTTGAGAGAGCGTCTAGGGGCAATCTCGAATAGAGCTGTGGAAAGCCTGATGTTCCATTAGTCCACCAGCTGGTCGATCAAGTCGCTGACAGGCTCCACATCCCTCAGAGCATTCAGGAACCTAATGGGTTCCATGAGTCTCCTTGGGCGAACCCAAATAGGTTTGACACCCTGACAGGGTGGCGTGGCCTGCTCTAACCGGATCCCCAGGACACAGTGATCCGACCATGGAACCTCTAAAATAGAGGTTAGGGTCACTTGTATTCCGGTACCGAAGATTAAATCCAGGGTGTGACCAGCCTGATGGGTGGGCCCAGTACTACAAAGTGAGAGCCCTAGGGTCTCCATGGACAACACTAGGTCCATTGCTGCAATTGAAGGAGAGGCTGTATCAGCATGGACATTGAAGTCCCCCAGAACAATAAGTCTGGGAAACCTCAAGGCCCACTCCAAAACAGCCTCCAGCAGTCTTAAGTATGCTGTCTGCTGGTGCATCAGGTGCTAAAATAACTCCTGCTATTGAACATGAGGTTATGTCTCTTGAAGGCCAATATCAATATCAAAATCAGAGATAGTTGAATTCACAAATGCATTTTCACACTGAAGCAGTCATTATCAGATTGAGAGTCAACATGGTATACTATAGGTAGATAACTTATGCGTCCACAGATTGGGTTGGGATTCAACTGCAATCAGTCCCAGGCACCATGTAATTGTTAAAAATCAAGAGTCCAAAAACATGTGTTCTCATGAATTCTGAAAATTTGATTAAGTATAGATATGAATTTTGACCAGAATTTGACCCTATCATCATCAACATCCCTCACAAAGAAAACTTTTGGCCAAGCTCTCCAATATTATCCAGGGAGGAAATAATGAAGATTGTGTTAGAAAATTGAGACTTGCAATTGGTTACTTTAAAAAGAATACAAAAATAGACTTTGAAATAGCAATGATATTTATTAATGCAATGATTAGGATAGGTTTTTGTTAGATATGAGTGCCATACTGAATGGTGTCAGAATTCATGGGTGGTAGTTCATGGGTGGGGGAAGTGGAGAGGTGGGTTTGGGAAAACAATATTTGTATTTTGAATTTTCTATATTGTGTGTTACTTTTTCATATCACAATAAAAAAATTAAGTAAAAAAGCTTTTGGATCAAATGGGCTGAAAGGATAGCTTAGTCTAGCAGCTGACTCTGAAAAGAAGGGAAAATAAATTATGCTTTTAAAAATAAAAAACCCTTTTGGCTTAATATTTTGTGTTTAGGACTTTTTGTATTCATTAAGCCCCCAAACCCTTGAAAATTGCAGCTGTTAAGCACCACACCCTTAACGGGTGTATGATTTAACTAGTATGGATTTACTATGATTAACCCCAGCTTCACCACTATTCTATGTGACATTCAATGGAGAGATTGCATCTTCAAGCTGTAACATGGGATGGGGGGAGAGAAACAGCTCTTAGCCTCTGTGGGGTCTATTGAATTCTTAACTATGTTATTACTAGTACAGTTCTAAGACTTTTTACGTTCAGAGCCCCATTGAAACAGTGGAGGCCCACTCATCACAAAATGGTAGTTCAGTGGCAGAGTCAGTCATTACATGGTGGGAGATGGGGGTGGAATTTGGTGTCATCAACTGGCATCAGCAGATGTAATTTTACATTGGGAATCATTCCTCTGAATATGACAAAATTTTCTCCTTGTACCAGAGAATTTCATAGTTTAGTTTTCATCAAATTACATCCAGAGATTGACTTTGGGTGTACTATGGCAACATTTTATGGGGCCTGGTTGTATTAGACCCTTCAGATGTGAACAATCTCCGGAGTATCTTTCGATTTTACTCAAGAACAAGACAAAAGCTCATTTTACTTGTGACAGATCCAAATATTTAAGAGAACGAAGAACTATATTGATAAACTGCTATAACAGATAACAGCAAATGAGTTAAGTCATTCAAGTCTAATTTTGGCCCTTTTTTCTTCACCAGCAGGCAGGGTGGTTTTAGATTTTTTTTTTCCCTTCAGTCTTTGAGACATAATAGATCAGGCCTCATTCACTGCTTTGTCTCCTGCCTCTCACTCTAGAAACCCTCCCTCTGGTTTCTCCAACATGATGCTCACAGAATAAATACCAACACATTCTGAGCACGGGCAACACCAGCCTTATGAATACCACTGTCCGAAATTGGCCGTGTGTGTCACATTTTAATAAAGAATGAATACTTTATACCAGTGTTTTTCAACCTTTTTTGAACTGCAGCACATTTTTTACATTTACAAAATCCTGGGGCACACCACCAACCAAAATGACACAAATTGACACTCTAACACAGTGATATATATAGTTAATATGTTTTAAAATGTATTTATACACTCAGTGTGAAACCTGGACCTGTTTCGATGAACACAACACAGATATCCTGGCAGGAATGGCAGAAAGACACAAACTTCCCACACAGAACTCCCATAACCAAGTGAAAATACTATAAGAGTTTGGTGGGCATTGACCTTGGGTTTTGGAGTTGTAGTTCACCTATATCCAGAGAGCACTGCGGACTGAAACAATGTTGAATCAGGACCAAACTTGGCATGAATGCTCAATATGCCCAAATGTGAACACAGATGGAGTTTGGGGAAAATAGACCTTGACATTTGGGAGTTACAGTTTCTGGGATTTATAGTTAGCACACGATCAAAGAGCATCCTGAACTCTTGCAATAATGGAATTGAACTGAACTTGGCATATTGAACTCTCATTACCAACAGAAAGTACTGAAAGGGTACTGTGGACTCAAACAATGTTATGTTATGTTGTTGTTTGTTTCTATGCAGAATCACAATGTTGGAAGGAGTCTCACCTCTTTAAGGTCACTAAAACAGGCATGGGAAAACTTCGGCCCTCTGCGTGCTTTGAACTTCAATTCCCTCCATTCCTAACAGCCTGAGGCCCTTTCCTGCTTAAATGGCTGAGGGGGGAAAGAAAAAGAGCCTGAGGCTGCTAGGAATGGTGGGAGTTGGAGTCCAAAACACCTGGAAGGTCCAAGTTTGCCCATGCCAGCTTTCGACAGAGACCTCTTCCTCCCCCTTTCCCTTCGCGCCCTTTCTTCCCCCTCCTGCCGAACACTTACTTTTCCTTCTACACTGCTGCTTCTACCACCATTTTGATCCGAGGGGGCAGCGTGAGCGTGTTCAGGAGGGGAGGGGGGAAGACGTGACCCGTGCGGGCGCTACTGCACAAACTCGCCCCAGAGCAAAGCGAGGCAAAGTGAGCAGAGTGAGGCTGGGAAGAAGGGAGCCCGACTGGAGAAGAAAAAGTGTTCGGCAGGAGGCTGAAGAAAGGGTATTGGAGGTTCCAATTTCCCACAGCACACCTGATGATTGCTCACGGCACACTAGTGTGCCACGGCACACTGGTTGGGAAACACTGCTTTATACTACTGCTAGGGCATAGCACATACCAGACCTTCCCCACCCCCCACCCCAGGCCTAACAACATACCCTTCTTCCCAAAACACACTCTGTTCAAACAAATAATCTGCTGGCAAATCTAATCCTAGCAAAGTCTAGAAGAAAATGATAAAACTTGTCAACTTGCTGGAGGGCAGACCTCCTGAGTCTACAAAACCTCTCTCTTAAACCTTCCCCAATGTAAATTTAAACTGGCATGAAGAAGTCCCTTCATGGCCTTTTTACCTCTAAATTATTACCAACCATCCACAAATTGATGTAGCTCAGCCTGCAAAATTTCAGGTCAATGTTTTGCACCATTTTCTGAGTATAGACTGAAGAATCTTTGCGTGCTAACTCTGATTATAATGGTAATAATAATAATAATAATAAACTTTATTTGTACCCCACCACCATCTCCCCAAGGGGACTCGGGGAGGCTTACATGAGGCCACGCCCATCAATGCAGTAAACACAATATAACATAAGAGCACAACAGAAAATAAAAAAATAGAATAACTTAAAATACAAAACCAATGTAACTAAAACAACACAACAATATGAAATCAAAACATTAAGACACTAAAGCCTATCACTGTGGGCCAAAATCAAAGATTAAAAAAAATTAAATTTTAAAACACTGGGAGATAGGGCAATGTAAAGTATCAGGGAGGGGATCCGTGGAATGAGGTAGGATTTAATTTCACAACCAAAAAATAAAGTGCTTCTGAGGGCATTTTATGCAGAATTTGGTCAGGGATTATCATACATTCAGTCATTGAAGGCACATTGGAACAGCCAAGTTTTCAGGCTCCTCCTGAAGTTGCCAGGGTGGGGGCTTGCCTAATATCTCTGGGGAGCGAATTCCAGTGTCGTGGGGCCACCACAGAGAAGGCCCTCTTTCTCGTCCCCACAAGTTGCACTTTCTATAAGGGCGGGAGCGAGAGAAGGGCCTCTCCAGAAGATCGAAGAGGTCGCATGGGTTCGTAGATGGAAATGCGGTCGCACAGGCAGGCGGGTCCGAAACCATTCAGAGCTTTGTAGGTCAAAACCTTCACCTTGAATTGGGACCCGAAAATAAATGGCAACCAGTGGAGCTCCTTAAACAGGGGGGTTGACCGCTCCCTGTAAGTCGCTCCAGTTAGTAACATGGCTGCCGCCCATTGGACCAGTTGGAATTTCCAGGCTGTCTTCAAGGGCAGCCCCATGTAGAGCACATTTCAATAGTCCAATCTAGAGGCAACTAAGGCATGGACCATCGTGGCCAAATCCTACTTCACGAGGTACGGTCGCAGCTGGCGCACAAGCTTCAATTGTGCGAAAGCCCTCCCAGCCAATGCCTGGGGTTCAAGTGTTAGCACTGAATCTAGGAGGACACCCAGGCTGTGGACCTGTGACTTCAGGGGGAGTGTAACCCCGTCAAGCACAGGTTACCACCCTATACCTCAATCCGGCCTACAACTGATCTGGAGGACCTCTGTCTTGATTGATCTTCAACTTATTCATCCTCATCCAGACCATCACAGCAATCAGGCACTCATAGAGCACCCAAGGGGCTTCCTTGGAATTAGGTGGAAAGGAGTAGTAGAGTTGGGTGTCATCTGCATAGAGATGGCACCAAGCTCCAAAACTCTGGATGACCTCTCCCAGTGGTTTCATGTGGATGTTAAAAAGTGTGAGGGACAGAATGGATCCTTGCGGGACCCCGCAGGTCAACGGCCAGGGGTCCGAGCAGGTGTCCCCCAGCTTCACCATCTGGGAATGACCCTCCAGGAAGGACCGGAGTCACAATAGAACCGTGCCCCCGAGACCCATCCCGGAGAGCCGACCCAGAAGAATACCATGGTCGATGGTATCGAAAGCTGCTGAGATGTTCAAGAGAACCAGCAGGGCCACATTCCCCCTGTCCAGCTCCCTGCAGAGGTCATCCACCAAGGCGACCAAAGCCGTCTTGGTACTGTGGTAAAGTGAGGTTCATTAGACCCGCCCCTAACATGATGCTGCATGTATGGAATCTGTGATGCTGCAAAAAACATTTAACAACTGAAATTTTGAGTTACTGGGAAAGAAAAGGTTAAGGAATGAGTCAGTCTTCTTTCATTGTCTTAACTCTGTCTTCTTTCATCAAATGCCCCAGCAGTCTACCATCTGTTCCATTGTTCCTCGTCAACAATAAACATTACTTCTTCATATCTTCTTTAATGTGTGCAGGTCAGGAAGCCACACACATTCCTGTGTGCATTTTCCATCTAAATATCCTGTACTGCATATAAATGCATTTCTGGTGTAACAGACACTATTCATGTCACAGCCTGAGTTTATCCTGTGCCATAGAACTGAAAAGATTAGATCAAGTGTTCATGAATCTTTTCATAGTAGTCCTCCTGAGTCTACAAAACCTCTCTCTTAAACCTTCCCAAATGTAACTGAAACAAAAGGAACTGTTGGTTCCTTTATCAGCTGTATTACTGGCAGACATTCAACAGGTTAGGTTTCCCCAGACATGAAAGAAGTAGTGATGAGACCTCCCATTTATGCATCTAATTGAGACACTTTTGCTTAGAAAATATAATATTGGGTTTTGGCATAAAACTTGACTTTTGGCATAAAATGGATGATACTGAAAATAACTAAGCAACAGAGTGAATAAGCACCACCCAAGGAAAGTAGGATTTGGGCAGGGGCAGAGTTGTTGTTGTTCAAGCCACCTTGAAAGTAATTAGACTTGATTATCTGGAATTAATCTGTAACTAGTATTTGTGTGCAATGCTTTCCTGTGACTGTTACTTCCCTGCTGAGCAGGAATGGCTACCTAAATTATTTGACATTCTAATACCAATGTTGTCAGTCACCATTTTAAAAATGATTTCATTTATTGGTAGTAGGATATAGGAAGTAATGTTTCCCAAGCACTTAGAATACAATTAGAGTATATTTAGATGCTGTTTTTCAGGCAATCTACTAATGTGACACCCCCATGGGAAGGTGCAGTGAATGCTGCAGTGCTTTCATGTGGTTGGAATATAAAGTTTGCAAGTATCCATAGAGAAGTGAGAAGTAAAGGGTACCACAAAATACCTCTGTGAACCACATTTTTAATTCCTTTGCTTTTGCAGGAAGTACGGACACCTTGAATCTGATAATAAACTACATTGTAACCCCTGCACTGAGAAACTCTGGTTTCCCTGGATGCTACTGAACTATAGTTGTCATCATCCTTCAGCATTGGCTAAACCAGCAATTTCTAACCTGTGGTCTACGGACCTACAAGAGGCCACAATGTCATCACAAAGGCTTCCAAGCAGCTTGATGCTTGCCATCTCTATTTTTAGAAACTAAGCACAGAGTGTTTTCATGGGTTTGTAATTAAGCACTGAGATGCTTCAGTGTTTATCCTCATACTAATTGCCAATTCTGGTGCAGTATCTAAAGACTGCATTTTTGCCTGTAAATTCAATACACCCTGCTCACTCTGAGCAGTTATAGCCTTCTAGCAATCCCACCCACCTTCCAAAGAATTTCATAACTTGCTTGCTTATCAAGCAGCTTCTTTACCTTTCTAGTTTGGCAGGAGCCTTGTACGCTGGTGACTGGCTTCCTTTACTCCTACACTTTTGCTGTTGACTGGCTACCCACCAACTTATTTCCCCAACAGAAGCAGCCGTAATGGGAAAGCAAGCATCCTAAAGAGCCCTGAGAACTGCAGCTGGATTCAGAAATCAAAATAAATGTATGATGTTTGAGTCTCTTTTTTACTATCTAAGATTATCTTCTGATTATACAAATTATAATTCTTGCATGCTCTGCAATTCACAGTCTATTCATTCCAAAAAGAAGTCAGTTAAATTTAATATGACTTTCCATGGTGAATTTTTAGGATATATTGGGATAGATTGGTCTGGCTGGGTTTCATTCTGTCTCCTTTTAGGTTAGAGATTCTTCAGTGTGAGACATTTCATGACCCAATAAATGTAAACATGGGAAGATATTAGATATTCTGAATTGTGCATTTTTAACATGTAGAAGACTTGGTCTAACCAGCTGCCATAAACACATGAATCAGAATTACTAGTATTTTAAATTTTCTAAGTCAATATTGAACTAATTCATGTGTAAATTAAACATTAAGAAAGACGCAGAAAAGAACATGACATCTTGTAATCTTAACACAAATGAAGGCTGCATCTACATTTTCTCAGATAATTTAAAGCACTGTTCTCCAGACCTGAAGCGGCCTCAGAGACCATTTGATGTCTTCACCAGGCCAAAAATGCGTTGGGCTACCACCATGTCATCAGCCAGCAGCAGCTATCATGCAGAGGCTTGCTACTGATGTTGCTTCTGCTGGTTACATGGGCACCCAGTTATGGTCTCATCAAAAGCCATGTCACCAGTAAGCCTCTTCAAAGGAACTGCTGCTGACTGGTGACATAGCGGCGAACACTGGATCAGGCTGGATGCAGCCCAGACCAGCTGTCCACATGTCAGAAATACTGGGATCAGTCTGGAGCTTGCAGGAAGTTCCAGAGTAAATTCCGTTTCCCCTTGTCCTGGATTAATTACCAGAAATGACACTTGTGCTGTGAATCCAGCCAAATATCATATGGACTCCTGCAGCAGTTGCAAGATAATTATGCTTTATTTGGCCCATGTAGACATGGCCTAAATCTCTAGGAGAGTGGCTGTGATATCTCTCATGTTACTTGCTTAAAGATGCTGTTAGGTGCAAGGAAGCTCAGTATACACACCATGCAGGGAAAGAACAGCATAGTCTATAAAGCATTATCTTTGATTCAATTCATTTTTGGTAAGGTGAACACTTTTGGACAGAGGTGGAAATTTGTGGTTCTGCATATGGTTGCTTTTACCTTCACATCTCGGAATTCCCAGTCCAATGTTGCAAGATTATGAGAGTTGCTGCCCCATTACATCTGAAAGTCACCCAAGCCCCAGGGCAACAGAGGGAGCTTGGAAAAGTTGTGTTGTTGACCTTAAATCTCAGCCAGGTATGGTGGTGATAGTGGTGGGTATTCTGGTAATTATATTCAATTTGTTTGTTTGTTTTATTTTTATCCCGTCTTTCTCCTCATGGGGACTCAGGGTGGCTAACAATAACATAATACAATAGAATAAAATTTTTCTGTGAGTCAGATTATTTTGCAGAGCAGTTTGCTACATTTTATGGATTATAGTGAACCAAAGTTTCTAGCCAATTTGCTCTTAATGCTTTTACCTTTGACCCTGCCCCTTCAAGAAGATCATTTGGAATTCAGGTGCAGGCACCAAGCTACAGCTATTGGTCATTGATACCTTGCAGCCCAAGTGTAGACTAGTTCAGAATCAGACCAATATTTAAACATCTAGCTTTCGGCTTTTCAGCCTTCAGCCCTGTGTTCCTTTGGCCTTGGCAATCTTCCAGCCTCCTTTCCTCTTTCACTACTTTCCTGCCAGTATTTCTGTTTTGGCGTTCAGGGAAAAAAAAGCCATTACAAGGTGCCTCACACACAATATGAAAACATAACATAGAATTAAAGATTGACAGATTAACTGTTACAACACTAAAATAGCCATCTAAAACACTGTCTAACCTAGCACACAAAATTTACTTAAACAGATTTAAAAGAGGAAGCTGCAACCGCAGGCTCATAAACACTTAAAGCTAAAAACAGAATGATTGGCTACAAGGCTTGTGTGATTGTGCCAAATGAGCATGTTACTACTCAACTTTGCCAAACTGTAGATTCAGTTATCATATCTCCTCCACTCTTTAGGTTTCATTAGCATCTGCATTCTCAACAGTCTTTACTCATATTCTTACTTGTTTGCTTCCTGCATTTCTGCCACCCATCTTTAAGTGACCTTACTTTAGCACTTTGTCTGCATTTAGTTTCTCGTCCTTCTCTTAAAAAGTGTCTGGACAATTATAAAATACATTTTTTCAAAGATTAGTAGCTGCTAATAATACATACACACACTATAAAAAAGACTGAGAATATTCTAACACAGTGGTTCCCAACTTTTTTTTTGACCAGGGCCCACTTAACCAAGGTCCACTTTGGCCAGGGACTATTTGGACAGGGACTACTTTGACCTGAGACCACTCTCCAACATTAGCACCAAAGGGGGTGGGGCTGGTTAGCTCTGCAGAACGGAGAGGAAATAATATTAAATACATAAAGAGGAAGGAGCAGGCCCGGATTACCCATAAGGCCACCCCAGGCCATGGCCTAGGGCAGCAGCAGGGGGGGGGGCAGCAGGTCCAGACCCCCCCAAAGTTTTTTTACATTCAAAAAAATATTCCAAAAAAATAAGTGCGCATGCGCGCGGCGGCGGGAGTGCCATGCACACACCCCCCCTTTGCTCTGCTCCCCTCCGCTCCTCCCTCCCTGGGAGTCTCTCTAGGGGAGAGAAGAGGCGGCGAAGGGAAGAGACTGAGGCAGGAGGACCGGGTGCCTTTCCCACCCGCTTACGGCTTGGCTAAACACCGCCCCCTCCTCCAGCCCCATTGACGTGCCAGGTTAGCGAATCCAGAAACGGAGTGAGCCTGAAGGGGTGCCTGTGTGTCCTCTCTCCATACAACTTTCCTTCCTTCCTTCCTTTCCTCTCCCCCTCTTTCAATCGTCCCTTTGCCCGGCTTCAACACAGCCTTCTCTCCTGCCCCCTCCTTCCTCTTTTCCTTTCACCCCTTCCTACCTTTTTGCCCCCTTCGCTCTTCAATCTTCACTCTTCAAAAGAGAGGACACCCCCCCCCCTTCATGTTCACTCTGTTTCTTTGGAGAGTCTTCCTCACTGTCCCTGGATTCGCTAACCTGGCACCTCAACCCCTCACTTCTCGTTCCTCCCTCCCTCTCCCCTCCTTCCTTCCTTCCTTCCTTTCTCTTGCTCCCTCAGTCCTCCCTTTGCCCGGCATTTGCCTTCTCTTCCTGTCCCTATTACGTTGTGTTGTTGTTGTATATATTCTACAACTCACAAGATCTGCTTTGAACTGGATTATATGAGTCTACACTGCCATATTATCCAGTTCAAAGCAGATTATAATCTGGATGTGATAGGGCAGTAAATAAATAAATATTATTTTCCCTTATATTATTTTGTTTATATATATTATTTTATTTTATATAATTTATATAATTTTATATATATTATATTATATTACTTTATATTATTTTACATATTTGACTTTATATGGTTTTACTTTATATTGTTTTTGTATTTCTGTCTTATTTTATATATTACTAGCTGTCCCGGCCACGCTTCGCTGTGGCTTTTTCATTCCTTTGGGGAATGTGTATCGTTGGATTGGTGTTTGTGGGGGGCATAGTTTGGCCGTGCATAACGTCCGTTGCACGACCACTCTCTTTTTATATATATAGAAGATTGTTTTTTGCATTGCAGGAAATACTGCAATGGAGAGGTGTGTGGGGTGGGCTTTCCTGTCCTTTTTAGGAAGGAAGGGGCTATGTTAATCCCCTTCCACGTTTTGCGCCTTTGCCTCTTTCTTTGGCCCCTTCTACAACTCCCAGGATCTGCTTTGAACTGGATTATATGAGTCTACACTGCCATATTATCCAGTTCAAAGCAGATAATAAACTGGATGTTATATATAAGGCATTTCAGAAGGGGCCTATATATCCCGTATCCGCCTTCTCTACATGTCATAACCTAAGGAATCTATCTTATATTATTTTTATATTATTTTACTTTATATTACATACTGTCACGATGCACGGACTTGACCGGCCCCTTAATCACACACACAGAGACGGACTAAAGGCTAACTACTTTATTGAGTATAAAAACAGTCTAAAAGATATTGTCCAAAAGAATAGCATGTAATCCAAAAGGCTTGAAGCAATAATGTCCAAAACAAACGTGGCAAAATCCAAAGGCTTGGCAAGGCTCCGCGCAACACTGCGGATCAGGAAACAAAGCAGGGCTCCGCGCAACACTGCGGATCAGGAAACAAGGCAAGGCAGATGCAAGGCAGGACTTGATGACCACTAGCTCACTTAGCTCCGTGGACCCACTTCGCTTCACGCCTATTCAAATAAGACGTGGCCGAAGCACTGAGGATTCGTTCCCATGACTCCTATACTTAATCCTTCGGCCGAGGTCCCCGACGCTCTAGGCTTCGTCGCCTCCAATCTCGGCTGACGGACCTCGGCCTGTCTAGGCTGTGGTACCATCCCCTTCTGCGGGACTCAATGCTACTTCTCCTATCAAAGGTTCGGCCTTGCCTCTCACCACCTGGGTCACTATCTACATGAGAGCTTCCCTCCCTGGGATCTTCCCAGCCGCTTGCTTCCATGTTTTGACTCAGGAGCTCCTGTGAACCTTTCCCGCCTGGGTGCTCATAACTCCCACAATCGCTGCCCTCCAGTTGCACCTGGTTATCTGAACCTACGTCAGGGCCAAACATCAATTCTTCCCATGCCAAACTCTCCGTGGGCGAAGGAGGCCCACTGAAGGGAAACTTCTCCCCAATCTTCCAACTCATCCTCTGAATCTGGTTCTGCAGCTGCAGGGCCTAATGCTAATGGGACCCCGGGTCCTAGCCCCAGTTCTCCAGGCACAAACGAGAACTGCTGTGCTACACATTGTTATGTAGTACTTTATATATTTTTTATTTTATACTGTATATATATAAATATATACTGTATATATATAAATATATACTGTATATATATATACTGTGTGTGTGTGTGTATGTGTGTGTGTGTGTGTGTATATATATATATATATATATAATCTGTTTTGAATTGAATTATATGAGGACCCTTCCAAACAGGGCCTTTATCCCTGGACCTGATCCCAGGTTTTCTGTTTATCTCAGATTATCTGGCACTGCGGACTCATATAATCCAGTTTAAAGCAGAAAACCTGGGATCACATCCAGGGATTCTACTCAGGCCCCATCTACAAAGCCACATAAAATCCAGATTATCTGCTTTGAACTGGATTGTATGGCAGTGTAGACTCAGGCTGGATCCCTGGATTTGATCCCAGGTTTTTTGCTTTAAACTGGATTATATGAGTCCGCAGTGCCAGATAATCTGGGATGAACAGAAAACCTGGAATGAGATCCAGGGATAAAGGCCCTGTTTGGAAGGGTCCTCATATAATTCAATTCAAAACAGATGATCTGGGATCAGGACCTGGGACATAGGGCAGTGTTGATCCAGCCTAAGTCTACACTGCCATACAATCCAGTTCAAAGCAGATAATCTGGATTTTATGTGGCTTTGTAGATGGGGCCTGAGTACAATTCAGACTCACTGACTTTGATTTAAGTGACATCAACTCACCTTTTTTGGATGCAGTGTCAAGGGTGCATCAACACTGTGGAATTGGTGCAGTTTGACACCACTTTGACTGCTATGGTTCAGTGCTATGGAATCTTGGGATTTGTAGTTTGACAAGGCAGCAGTACTCTTGGGCAGAGAAAACAAAACAACCTTGTGAAACTTTCCTCAGCAGATTTCGCAGCATTGAGTCATGGCAGTCCAATGGATCCTGAATAGTATTCATTCCACAATGTGATTGCGCCTTTGGAAACTCATGGAGGACCAGTAGCTTGAAAATTGACACCACTTCAAATACTTTAGTATTGTTTGGGGATTTCTTCAGCATTGGTCTTGGACTGGTTTACGGATTCTTTGGATGGACATACACACCGTCATTCTGCCAGGGAATCCTTTTCTCATAGTATGTACCTATATACTCACATTTAGTTGAATTCAGTCTATATATATATATATATATATAGAGAGAGAGAGAGAGAGAGAGAGAGAGAGAGAGAGAGAGGTTCTCACCGAAATAAATTTCCAAATATTTTGCCTTTATGGCTCTCTGAGTCAAAACGGTTCCTGACCCCTGAGATAAGGTTTTATTTTTTGTGTGGGTCTGAGTGATATGAGGGGGGGCGTACTTCCAAAGTGTGGCCTAGGGTGCCAAAAGGTGTTAATCCAGGCCTGGGAAGGAGGTTTGTTTACTGGATTTTCGTTCTCACAGCCTAGTGCTGGGCCACAGCCCACAGGTTGAGAACCACTGTTATAACATATTTTACTTTTCATAGGTCCTGCTTGAAAGTTTCCCTAAACTAGTTAATCTTTCTCACATTAGTCGTAATATTGTTTCGAATAATAATGCTGAAAGGAAACTTCTGGCCAGTTAGAGTTTTCATGAAGTTTCAGTGACATTACAGTCTCTCATAGGCCTGGTTGATCCATGGTTCTAAATGGTTCAAAAGTACTTACAAAACAAAAGTTCCTTTTGTTTTGTAAGTACTTTCGAACCATTTAGAACCATGGATCAACCAGGCCCGGATTACCCATAAGGCCACCCGAGGCACTTGCCTCGGGCGGCAAATTTTGGGGGGCGGCATTTCCGGCCGGGCCTGAAGGAAGGGGTGAGGGGAAGTCCCGCTGCCCCTAGGGAGACCCTCGCGGCCGCCGCCGCCGCGGCCGCCACTCCTTCCCTCAGTGAAGGGAGGAGGGGTGGACCAGCCCGGCACGAGAGAAAAGGAGCCGGGAGAAGCCGCGCCGCCGCCACGCCGCCGCGCTGCCCCCGGGCGACGGACGTGCCTCCCCTGCCGCCTCCTCGCTTGCACGGGAGGCAGCAGGGGAAGGCACGTCCGCCGCCCCAGGAGCGGCGCGGCGGCGGTGAGGCCTCTCCCAGCCCCCTTTCCCTCACGCCGGCTCCGCCCCCGCAAGAGGCCACGCCCCCTCAAGCGGCCACAGCCCCGCCCCCTGGGGGGCGGGATTTAGAGAGTTGCCTAGGGCAGCAGAAGCCCTTAATCCGGCCCTGACCAGGCCTAGATCTCAATCAGTGGCTATTATTCAACCTATTATTTTCCTACTTATAGAATTGTCACTAGCTAAAGAGACTTTTCTCCTTAGTTTGAAACAGTTTTCTATACTTCCTGATGAGAAAAGGGATGAGTGCATTTTCATTACTTAATCCTAATACTAATGGGTATACCTATGGTGTAGTAGCACACCAAATAAGAAATCTGCCCCATTACATTTTCCTTTGGTCCCCAAATTTCTAGTATTCCAGTAACTTAAATCTTCATTTAGAAATACAATTTAGCATCTTTTAAAAATGGAGAGGAAAAATTATCAAGAATAATAGCAAACATAGTAAATAGAAGAGTTCTGGTTGTAAACTATTTCAACCTCTCATTCTCTGCCGCGGTAAAAGTTGGGGGACTGAAGTAAAATTGCATGGGGGGGGGGGCAGTATTCTAATTTGAAGGTAATAGTGCCACCACCTCCCAATAGCTTGTACTTCTGCTTTTCCCCTGATTTTTCCTTATCCTTCCATTCTCCCCCTTTCAAACTTTCATGTATGTCTGCAGTCAGATGTACTGCAGCATTCTTCCTCTATATTACCACCTTTGAATTATAGAGTGGGATCCTTTCAAATGCATACTCGAAGGCACTGCTTTTTAAACTGTGTGTCCTGATTCCAGATTGAGTTCCCTTAGCTCAAGGTTGCCGTCACAAAAATTTGGCAACAGTAAAAGGTTTCTGAATGGCACCAATTTGTACAATGTGCAATTTACACAATATTACTAACAATGTGTGCAGTGTTTACAGTGGACTCTGCAGAAATACTTCAGCTTTACTCCACAAAAAGGAAAATCAGCCTGTTTAGTAAGCCTTGCAAATGCTGATGTTTATTTATTAAATGTTTCATTTTATATTTATTTTATATACCTATATATCTAGGCTCATGTAAAATGTCTTGGTCAGAAAAGGGTCACAAGTGGAAAAAGTTTAAGAAGTCCTGCTTCAAGGCAAGGAATTTTGTGGGTGACTGAGCCCTTGGTGGGTCTTTGAGTGTAAAAAACTTGCCAGTCTAATCCTCATCCTGCCCATTAGCAACCTCAACTTCATTGAAGAAGGTGATGGCAGGTCTGTGTCTCAGGGGGTCTGATCTTATGCTGGCTCCAGTTGCTTTGGCAGCCTACAGCCCCAGGGAGCCCCCCTTCCAACTCCCCTGCCTGTTGCATCAGCCTTTCAAAGGAGAGCAGGTGGCAGAAGCTAACGAAGTGGGGAATGGTGGGGCAGTGCTTCGTAGTTATCCTTCCAGACTGGAGTAAGGCTGGACGGGGAGAGATGATTTAGCAATAGGTTGTGTGAGAAGACAGCTTGTTTGAGCTACCAGTCATGTGGCCTGGATTGATGTGTGAAGGAGACAGAAAAAATCAACCATCACAAAGCAATCCCCTTGCTCCCCACTGCTGATGTAGATGTCAGATATTAAAGTCCCCCTACCTTATCCAATTAATCTATTCTCTTTTAGAAAGTGGTATATAAGTACAGCAATTTCTTAAGGATGTGGTACTATTGGACTGGATGGAGCCATTGTCTGGTGGTGCGGGATAAAAAAGAACATTTAACTTCTGCAAGATGTCTCTGAAGAGCCATAAAGTGCCTATAAAATATGGAAGTTATATGTCTTCTTGAGTGCTTCTACAAAGATGTTGATGTTGTTTGGGGTCAGAAGCAACCATACGATAACTTGCTGCTATCATTTGGGTGCTTCTTTTGGATTTATGTGTGAGTACTAAATATATGGCATGGAATTGTTTGAATTTGTGGAACTTTCTTTGCACATGCATGAAGGCTGTTAGGTCTATTCAGTGTCCAAAGAGAGGCCCTTTATAATACAAACCATAACACTTGGATGGTTTTAGTAAGATCTAGACTAAAGTCTTTTTTTCATGTAGGAGAAAGTCAGAGAGCTAATAAGATGTCTTCCAAGTCCAGACATTTTTTGCTTTCAGACCAGATCAGAAATGAGGTTTGTTTGCAGAGGGATCTCCATGTTATGAGAAAAATGTCTTTTGATTATCCCAGCAGTTTTTGTGCCTCCTAATAGCTGGCAAATGCTTTATTCCTGAGATTATAATCTGTTTTCCAGACAAAATAGCTGTGCAGCAATTTTTCAAAGAATCTGAAAATCACTGAGCAGTTCTGGGTGTCAGTCAGTGCCATCTAGCGGCTACCTTTAGAGCTGCATTATATGTTATTGGTTTCACCGTTTCTTTCTCTTTTTTTGTCTTTCAGGTGTAATAATCGGACACAGTGTGTCGTGGTGGCTGGCTCAGATGCTTTTCCAGACCCTTGCCCTGGCACCTACAAGTACCTGGAGGTCCAGTATGACTGTGTCCCCTACAGTGAGTCCATTTCTCATTGTACTCTGATGCTTCTCCTGATTTCTGTTCTTGATCTAATTATGGTCCCTGTTTGACCCAGGGAGGAGAGATGCTGCAGGCTGGCCCCTAATATTTCCCTAGACATTTCTGCCATAAAGTTTGGGAGCAAGATATATTTTATAGGGACTGCTAACAAAAGATTGAAACAAAACAAGGAACTCAAGACATCCGTGCCTGTTGTGCCAGAGAGGAGAATTCAGTGACTAGAAGAACGGTGAAGTTGGCCAAAACACCTCCATCCTGCAAAGAGAATTAAAGTTAATGGCTTTGATCTGGATATTGGAACCATGGGGTTCATGGTTTCCATCTGCAGCTCTATCACTCAAATAGTGTTTGGGCAGCTATATCCATAGTGTATCTAACAATTCCCCATGCTGAACACTTTACATATCTGGGTGCCATTCACTTAACAGGGTAATACATTTTTTGGCTCCAAAATTTTGATATAATATTTCTCAGCAATTTAATTTCTTGGGCCATGTTTAGGATAGAATGTTGAACCCCAGCTCCACTTACATGCTATTACCTGAGTCAAGAACCCTGGGGGGGGGGGGGGTGCTATAATAGCAGAGTTTGCAAGAGCAATTGTTTTGGACTGCAGCTCCCAGAATCTCCCAGCTATCTTGGTCCCTTCTATACTATCTGGGGGCCCTTCCACACAGCCCTATATCACAGAATGTCTCTGGCATTACCTCGCATATGAAGATTCTTAGGAAGGACTCATCCCACGCTTTCCACAAGCACGTTGATGACCAAGGAGGTTGGATGTGTCCTTCAAGCCTGTGCAATGGATTTTTCTGGTGGAGGGCAGCGTGCACAAAACTGGCCTCACCCTTTAAACCAAAGGTTCATCTGCCGGGGCATAGCAAGCTTGGACGGTGGCAGTGAGGGCCTCAGGTCGTAGGTTGGATTTGAGTTTCCTTCTCTAGATGGTTGACCTTACAGGGTTAGACAAGCACCATCTGCCCGGGTTTGAAATCAGAGTTTTCCTTCTCTTAGGATGGTTGCCAAAAGACTAGACAGTCCATCCTGCCCCTTTGATGCTCTTTGTCAGACCCTTCAGTTGTGGCCTGTCTTGCATGGGAGGCCCTACCGGTGGCTATTATGCCACCGTCAGCATAGCTCACAACTTCATTAGGGTAAGCAAGCCTCTCCCCCAAGACAAGGGGGCGCCAATGGAGAAGATCTCCCAGAATATCGAGGCAGAAAATCCCACAATATCTGCTTTGGACGGGTCATCTGAGTCCACACTAAGATAATGTGGGGTTTTCTGCCTTGATATTCTGGGATATAGGGCTGTGTGGAAGGGCCAGGGAAATTCTGGGATTTAATCCAGATTGACCATGACTCTCTTCCATTTCAGTATCTGATCCACCCTTTCTCCTGGATAACTGTAATGACATACAGGATTATACTGAAATAGTGCCCTCCACATAATTTGAGAAAATCTGAAATTTTGAGTAGCAAACGACTATAGAAGAAAGAATATTCAATGAGTGTATGTGAGCTCACACATGCCTGCATATGCAAGGTGTAGGTGTTTGAGAGACATGCTCTTGTTGTGCATGGTATGTTTGCAAACAATATGTTTGTGTTAATTTGTGAGGATATGTGCGATTCTATAGCACTTGGTTTATCCTTAATATCTTTAGTGCATTGTGTCAGGCTTTATATGGGAAATACACCTGGTATGCTATATCTATACATCCGTGTTTCACATGCTCTGAATTTATATGCATAGAGTCTATGCATATATGACCTGTATGCCCATATGGATGGTACAGAGGATTTGTCTGCTCAATTGGATGGATACCCATCTCCATGTTTGTGTGCACTGCATGTGCACAAACTCCATAGTGCATTTACACATGCATGCTTCTGTGTCTTTAGTGTGCTTGGGGGTTGCCTTTGCATCAGGGATACAGGAACTATCTGGGAGGTGGGAGTCTGATATCAGTGTACCAGCCATGGCAGCAGGAGGCAGGGGTGTTACCACACAACAGGCTAGGCTGAACATCACAATTGTTTCCCCAAATACATTGCTGGTCATTGCACGCCAGGGTTAAAACAGTTGCTTGCATTTATGTTTTGAATGCTCATAAACATATGGTATGTATTCTTATTTAGGAGTCTCCTTATGAATACTCACACAGGATGTGTGAATTAAATACCAGCAAATTGGTGGCTTTGCATGTATGAACATGCATAATTATGGAATGTGGACATGTGTAGTCATACATGTACTTGTGCCATTCACTTTCATGTATTTTTAAGCACAAACCTATCTTCCTCCAAACAAGAGGTCTAAAAGTAACTTAACAGCTATATTCTTCCTTGGCAAATAGGAAAAATAAGGGTGAGCATTCTAAGCAATTCCTTCTGAGAAAGCATTCATGTGCTATCATTTTTCTCAAAGGTAACCAGATGTGACATTCAAAAGAATACAGGACCATTTTATTCTCTGGTTCGAGAAATGATCATCATGCACTCTGGAGCGTAAAAGAACAGTGGGAACCTTTCTATCTCATTAGGGGGCTCTTCTCTCCTACATCCAGCCTGTTTCATTCATACAACTGGAATAAATCTAGTAAACATTATGGTATGACAACAACTCCTTAGCCTGATCTCTTCACTCATTTGTGAATGATAGGCCATGCTTGGGTTGTTCAGGTGTGTCTGCTTCTCAAAATGAGATCTCTTGATTGATGGAATAAAATTGCTCTTAATTTCAGAATAGCTGCACAAATCCTAACTGAATTGCCCTTCCTCTTGCACCAGGGATCCTGATCACAGTTGATATATTTTGATGTCTTCCCAAGTCGAATGATTGTGACTAAAAAAATGCCAAGCTTGAGAGTGTCCCTCCTTCCTGGGTCAGCAGCTCATTTGCACCTCCTCCTTTCCTACTTTGTGTTGCTTGGGAGAAGTTGCTTGTGTTTGAGGAGAAGGGTGCCCCTTGTCTTTTGGCGTCTTGTACACTTTCCATTGGGACCAGGGGCCATATGGGAGGGTAAGTCTTATCAGATGTGCCTCCCTCCTTGCTAATGTCCCTTTGGTTTCTCCTCACAGATAGAAGTGGAGCAAAGCAGGCGTGGCCTCTTAACCTGTTAACATTCCTTCCTGCCTCTTTTCCTTCCAGCTACCAGGTGGCTTCGAAACAAACCAGCCAGCATTCATCTCAGGGTGGAACTAGGTCTGATCCCCCCACTGTTAACAGCACTGGAGACCCACCAAGACAGGAAAGGGCACTATTTTCCCCTGGGGAATTAAAAGTTGGAAGAGGGGTAAAAATCAGGGCAATTGGAAAGGCAACAGAACACAACAAATGTTGTAGACACTGATATTGCCCTTTGGTATTGGTGACCTCAGTAAGTGTAATACTGATGTATGAATCTAAGCATAAAGTATGTGTCTTTAAGTTGCCAGTCAACTTATGACCCAGTAAACTTCATAGGGTCTTTGGCAAGGAATACTCATACCAAACTTGTTCTTTACAAACTTAAACCTAGTTAATAAACCTAGATAAGCACATTTACAGACTCATTCATATGCAAATACATGTATGTAATTTCCCAGAGTCATATGCAGATTTTTTTAAAAAAAATTCATTGCATTTGCAAAGATATTTGCCTGTATGTACCCATTCAGGACCTAAATACCATTAAGGCACCAGATCCCATCTGATTTTGGAAACTCACCTTGGAAAGTGGGGTCAGCCCTTTAATACTTGGATAGGACACCAACAACAAATGTCAAGTGCTGTAGGCTATATTTGGAAGAAAGGAACTGACAAAACCACCTCTGATTATTTAATGCCTAAGAAATTCACAAAATTGACATAAGTCAACAGGCAACCTGAAGGCACACATACACGTACCAATTTCCGCATATCTTCAGATTATCACATCCAATATCTCTTGAGTTAGTATTTGCTTAAAACTCTTTATCAGTATATTATACTATTCCCATGCATATAACCACAAGGAGAGGGGGTTGGCCTTCAGTCCCCACAGCTTTGTCTAGCTTATCAAGTATCACCATGTGCCAAAAATGGCCTTCTGGCTCTTGGTGCATAATTACTCCAATGCAAAACCTCTTGTTCAATTCATTCATGTTCATTTCTCATGCAGATTTTTATTAACTATGCTTTAAAATTGATCCAAGACTTCATAAACTATGAGCCATAGTTTGTGACATTGTAGGCATATGCAGTGACCCTTCTCCCTTTATTTTGTCTCCTTACATATTGGCTTTGGTACGGATTAAGCCAGAGTTCCTTATTAAACTGGTAAATTCTGGCTTAATGTTGGTTAACAAACCAGATACTAAGACAGATGGAAGATTACACACTCATAGTGAAGGTGATGCATGAGTCTCCCACATTTCCTCACAGCTTCATAACCCATGTAGCCATGGTTTATGAACCCATAGCCAAAAGTCCAAAGTTAACTATAATGTCTTCAATTAAAATCCAGATTTTATTCCACTACCCAATGTAAAGGGAATGAAGGGTAACACTGATATGGAATAGCGGCCTCTATGTGCTAGTTTCCTTTTACTACAAATCTGCTGGGGCTACATGGTCTTCTCAACTTCCTTTCATGGTTTCTTTGTTCTTTAAAAGAGATGGAGCCAGTCACATTCCCTTGGCTTTTAGCACACACTTAGAAATACCATTTTGTAGCTTTCACATTGGTAAATATTTGACACACATACTCCCTGTTCACCACAGTACCAGGCCTCCAGGGTATCTGGTATGTGTCTAGTACATGTAAAGTAGAGCCAGGAACAGAATTTTTTAACAGTTATTGTAGTCCCTTACTCGTAATGAATAAACTGAAGAGGCAATTTGAAGTAAGTCTGTCCTGAACTTATGAAGTCATGTGCTCAGCTCACTGCAGGTAACAACAAAGAATGTTGGAAGAGATGCTTACACACAACCAATCCTGGAAATCTCACTCTGATGCTCAAAAATTAGGGGTCCACCTTCAGTGACAGCACTCTCTTACTATGAGGTGTTTCACCTGCAATGCTGTGTGCTGGGTGAGTTCTAGATGCCTGTTACTCATAAGCTCACTACATTTCTAACACATCGTTCTAAGTTGTCCTCTTCCGTGCTGTTTTGTGTTGGGGATCAGGTCTGGGTCTGGTGAAGTTAGGGAGAAAGCACAGGAAACTGGAGAGCCAGGGGAGAGGGGCGGCTGACAGAGGGATGGTAGAGGCGAGCGGGGCCTACTTGTCAGACCCTTTTGCTTTCTTCCTTTGCAGCTGCCTCCATTCTAACCAGATGCTGATCTTCCTTCCTCAGGGCCAATATAACATATGGGGGTGGGGGAGCCACAAAATAGTTAATTTAATTATGTGTCCAATTTTTGGTTTTGAATTTTTTAAAGTGAATTGTTATTATTGTGTCAATATTTTTAAAACACATCCCCCCTTTCCCCTACCTTCTACCAGCTTCTTTTCTTTGCTTTCCCTTCTCTTCTCTCACGGTTTTCTGCCACCTGCTTTCTTTGCCCCCACCCTACCCCCACCCATTCCTTTTCTTCTTCTTCCTTTTTTTGTTAGATCAGGGCTGCTTGGTTCCCCCTGGAGAGGAATCTTCAGACAGGATGTAGATGTACAAGGAACATATTTTGATGCCATCACTTATGCAGGAAAAATGGTTGTTTGTCCACTTATTTAGTACCTGAATTCTCTTTAAAAAAGAGTGGGTTTTTCTAGGCTTCACCAGACAGACATTTCTGTAAATTAGGCAAGAAACTGAGAGCTGGCAGGAAAACCCAGTGTTTGATAAATCTGTGGTTTGCCTAAGTGGAAACTCCAGAATCAAATATTAGAGCCAAGCCTTAGTCAGTCCGCAAGTCTAATTACATCCTAAATAGATCTTACTAATTGTATCATGAGTATAAAGGCTTAGATTGCTATGATTTAAGAGTGGTTCAAACCATCAGCATTTCTGCATTAGAGGACCAGAGATAGGCAATATATTTGAAGATGAGGGGAATGCTGAGGATATAGCATACCTCAGTTTCAGTTCCCCATGATATTTTCACAAAGTAGGTAAAAATGTGGACTATACAATGCTACTGTTAGGTAGATAGGGAATTGGTTGACTGGTCGAACCCAAAGGGTGTTCACCTATGGTTCTTCCTTATCCTGGAAAAAAATGACCATTAGGGTCTGGGCAATGAAATAGAAGACTTGAGAAACTGCAAGTCGCTTCTGGTGTGAGAGAATTGGCCATCTGCAAGGGTGTGTGCCACAGGGGTCTGCCCTGGAGCCAGTGATATTCAACATCTTTATCAATAGTCTGGACAATGAAATAGAAGACTTGAGAAACTGCAAGTCGCTTCTGGTGTGAGATAATTGGCCGTCTGCAAAGATGTGTGCCCAGGGGATGCCCGGATATTTGATGTTTAACCATCCTTTTGGGAGGATTCTCTCATGTCCCCTTATGGGGAGCTTGCGCTGTCAGAGGGAGCTCAACCTGACCATAAGCTGGATAAGCCAATGCACCTTTTGGCTCCATCAGTAAAAGTATAGTGTTGAGACTGAGGGAAGTCATAGTCCCACTCTATTCTGCTTTGGTCTGACCACACCTGGAATACTGTGTCCAGTTCTGGATATCATAATTCAGGAGGAATATTGACAAGATGGAATATGTCCAGAGAAAGGTGACCAAAAGGATCAAAGATTTGGAAACCAAGCCTGATGTGGAGCAGCTAAAGGAGCTGGTTGTGTTTAGCTTGGAGAAAAGAAGACCAAGAGGGGACATGATAGCCTTGTTTAAATATCTGAAAGAGTGTCACATTGAGGAGGCGACAGGCTTGTTTTCTGCTGCTCCGGAGACTAGGACACAGAGCAATGGATTCAAATTGTCTCTCGGCATTACTTCGTGAACGAAGATTCTTAGGAAGGACCCATCCCACGCTTTTTACAAGCGCGTTGATGACTAAAAAGGCCAATCGGAGATAGGCAAGTTCGGTTGCAGAAAGCACAGCAGAAAGTCTCCTTGGGTGATGTTGTTTCCAAGTATGCAGTTCTTTCTGCCTTGTCGTTTCTCTTCAAGACCCGTTAAGCGTGTCTTCTCGAAACAGGCCACAGCATTGTGGATAGTGCGTCTCCATGCCTCCCGATGTGAGGCCAGGGTGAACCATTGTTGGTGATCAATCTGGCCGAGCCTGAGATGTTTTTTCGGGGAGTCCTTATATCTCTTTTTTGGGGCACCTCTCTCATGCTGACCCGTGGCGAGTTCACCATAGAGTAGTATCTTTGGGAGGTGGTGGTCCCCCATCCTGCAGACCCGCCCTGCCCAGCGCAGCTGTGTTTTCAATAGCATGGCCTCAATGCTGGTGATCCCTGCTTGCTCAAGGACAGCAACATTAGTCACATAGTCGGTCCAGAGTATATTTAGGATTGTGCAAAGACAGTGCTGATAAAAGCGTTCGAGGAGGTGTTGGTGATAGGTGACCCATGTTTCAGACCCATATAGGAGAATAGACAGTACGATAGCTCTGTACACACTGATTTTGGTGCTTTGCCTCAGGTGCTTGTTACTCCAGACTCTTTTGTGAAGCCTTCCAAATGCACTATATGCCTTTGTTAATCTGTGATCTATCTCTTTATCAATCTTGGTGTCTGAAGAGATACTTCCCAGGTAGGTGAACTGCTGAACGGACTTAAGCACAGATTTGCCTATGCTGACATGGGGGTGATGGTGTTCTTCCTGTGGTGCGGGCTGGTAGAGAATTTTGGAAAAGCTTCTTAATGTAGAATATGATACCTCAGAGCATGGTGGAGTCCCCTTCTCTGGGGATTTTTGAAGCAGAGGCTAGGTGGTCATCTGCCAAGAGTGCTTAGCCTTTGATGGTGTGTTCTTGTTGGACTGGATGGTCCTTGTGATCTCTTCCAACTCTATGATTTTAGGAAGCTATGACACAATTTTCAAAAATATTATAGCAAGTTTTTTTATCCATAATAGTTGGTTTCCTCCATATCTTGAAGACATTCCTTTTTGGATTGAAATTTCAAGAATCTGTTTGGGTGAATTGTACAAGTTAATCCAAAAGTGGTTTTTTTCAATGCAGTCTTCATTTTGGAAGACAGATATAGATTCCATTAAATCAAATGCTTAGTTCCTCATGCCTATAACTGTGAAGACCTGGGGAACCAAAACAAACACAGAAAAATTGAGAGGCCTTCTCTTTCCAAAACCTGAAAAGAAGACCTTTGCAATCCTGCTTCTGCTGTGTTTCAGTCAGGTTATCCACCTCTTAAGTACCATTAATAATAATAATAGTAATAGTAATATATTTATAGACTGTCCTCTCTCCCTGAAGGGATTCGGGGTGATTTACGCAAACAAAAGGCAAGCATTCAATGCCTCAGGTGAGTACAAAGTATCAAAATAATACACAATAAAGCACAGTAATAACAGTGAGCTTACAATGAAGAATTAGGCATTGTGATGAAAAATAAAACAAAACAGTCCAATAGGACATAGTTAAAACACAAGTAAACATTCCTTCTTTGTGGTCTCTGTGAATCACACAATTGGGTATTCTTACACATGCGCAGAGCACTGTTCAGAACCTTCTAGAATCACTAGGTAGAAACATTTTGGCAGTAATCCCGTCCACCATCCCAAGACTACAGTATATAAGACCCATTTGCTGCTGAAACCCCCCAGTTCCTTTCGTCCACGCTGCAGCCAGTTCAGGAGTCTTTTCTTGTCGAGTTCGTCTTCGGACTTCATTCTTTGCTAATGGACTTCGGTTAGCCTTTTGTTGATAGTGACTCTGGTCTTCACTTGTGTCCAGTTCTTGGTCTCTTGTTGCTAGTAGTTTGTCACTGTTGCTCCAGCTTTGATTCTTTATTCCATTAGCATGATGCTTTTTTCTGATGGCTTCCACCACTCACTTTAAGCGGTGCAAGCAGAGTTTGGGCAGATTGCCCAACATGGATGGACCCTTGAAATGCCTTTTTTGTTTGGGTGAAGGATATTTTGTCCATAATTGCATTCATTACCAGGTGTTCATGCCTTGGGCTCAAAAGAATAGAGAGGCGAGGCTCCCTTTCTGTATCAGCAAGTTCCTTTCGGGGACGAAGCAGGTGGATGTTGGCACTTCCACTTCAGGCTCTGTGCGGGCTTTGGAGAAATCAGTACCCCCCTTCACATCGTCAATGAAGGCAGCCATGGAGCACTGAGCTGAAGAGATGGCTGCCTCTCATTCAAAAAAGACCAAATCCAAGGAGCCCACCTTCTCCCCAGAAAAACCTTCAAGACCTACAAAGCACTACAAAGCACTACAAAGCTAGGAGACCCAAAGAAAGGAAGCAAAACAGAACAAGGCCAAGAAAGCTTCTAAGAGGACCGATTCACAGGCACGCCATAGGCAACCACCAGCTCTGACCTCTACTGTACCAGGGGCCCAGAAGGCAAGTCCAGAGTTAGACCCACCAGTCCTTTAGGTGGAAGGGCAAGTTGATGAGATCCCCCCCATCTGAGGGTGAGGAACTTGAGGCATCAGTCAAAACGGTCAGGCCTCCACCTCCGACACCTTCATCAATTACAGGACCAAACTGGTCGAACCAATGCTCACTGAACCTGATGGGGCTCCCATCGCACTCTCTGCTTTGGCAGATCATACTGCTAAGGTGATGGTCCCTTTAGTGCCACCACACTGTCACATGTCTCCACATGCTCCTGCTTAAGTAGTGGTTCCTTTGTGCCTTCAGTCATCTTCGGGATTCTCATCATAAATACCTCTTGATCCCGGATTGGATTCAAGACTCTCTTCTCTGGTGGACGATCAGAGAAAACATATGCGTTTGAATGCCCTTTCAATTTCCAAAATCAGAGATCACTATCACAACGGATGCCTTGATGCTGGGCTAGGGGGTGCATTGCGGAAACCTGTCCATCAATCAACCTTGATCAGCTCCCGAAAGAAAACATCACTTCAATTACTTGGAACTGCTGGCAATCTTCAAGGCTTTAAGGGCTTTCAAGAAACGTATCAAGACTTCCATGGTACAGATTCTGTCAGACAATACCTCTGCTGTGTTTTATGTGAACAAGCAAGATGGAGCTCAATCCCGCCTCCTTCTCCGCCTCACTTCAGAGCTGTGGGAATGCTGCATTCACCGGAGTGCCTTCCATACTGCCACGCGCCTGCTGAGGGAAGACAACTTGCAAGCAGATATTCTGAGCAGAACTCCATTCACCTGCCACAAATGGCATCTATGTCATCCTTCCCTGCTCCATATCTCTGGCATTGTCAGGCCCCAAGCCCCACAGGCCTCAGTTTCCCATGAACAATACTGTAGCCATGATGGCTTTAAGATTCCTTCCAGGCCAGTTCATCTCCCTCATGAAGACCTGGCCTGGCCTGCCTGTCTTTCTCGTGAGAGCCTGGCACCAAGAATGCAGTATGAACTGGTCAAGGTTACCAAAGCGAGCCTGCCCGATAAGCCGGGAGGCCCAGGCCGAAGACAGGCCTGACTCCCCTTTGCATCTGGAGACGCTAACGAGGTTTACATTCTCGAGGAGCTGAGGTAGCTTAAACAACAGCTGCCATCCATCATTCCCACTTTGACACTTGACGCAGACCTACGTCGATAGATCAAAGGGTCTGGACAGTATATCTGTGCTGAATTGGCCCGAAGCCGTATCTCGTGCCAATGACGCGTTCAGGACTATGGTTCTCTGAAGGAGGCTGCCGGGCCTGCTAAGCTCTTTGCCTGCCTATAGAGGATCCGGCCCATCGGGGCAAAAGCCTTGCTACCTTGCTACATTCCTGTTTTGTTCCAGAAAGACTTTCCTTGCTTTTAAACCCAGCTTTATTCCTGATTGCATCCAGCTTGAATCCTGATTACCACGGGACTATTTACTCAATGCTTTGTTCCTGAGTATTGCTGCTATTGGAAGCACTATAGTATTGCTTCCAATTTCTTTCCTATAAACTATATTCTCAATAAACCTGTTGTACCTTAGCTGGACTCTGTGGTTTATCAAGGGATGTCTTGCCCAAGGGCCTAGAGGGCGACAGGCATCTGGGGCTATCCAGAAGTGGACCTCTTTGGCACTACCACCAATGCTCAATGCAACCTCTTCTGTCCAGAGCCCCCCGAGTCCCTGAACCCAGCAGTGGGCTGCCAAGGGGATGGCTTTATAATGGATTGGAAGTATCATGTATTCTTAGCTTTTCCACCATTACCACTAATTCTTAGGGTTTTGGAGAAGCTTTCATTCAATTCCACTCGGTGCATCCTGATTGCCCATTGGTTGCTGAGACATCATTGGTGACTACTGCTGATGTCTCGATGCAAATATCTCCATCTTCCTCGGCGCGTGGACCTCCTCTCGATATGCGATGGCCAGGTATTGCATCCTTATGTGAAAGCCTGCACTTGATGGTGTGGTGAATTGGGTTCTAGCTGTGTCAAATCCGATGGCGGGCTACCTCCAGCCAACTTTGAATCCAACAGTCTGTCATACTTTGGAGGCTTGCCACAAGCCAAATACCAAAACATCATATGAGGGGAAGTGAAGATGTTTTTTTACCTTCTTGGAAGGCAAAGGAATTTCTCCGCACCAGACCACCAACGCTGAGGTTCTTGATTTTCTGAGGGTTTTGGTCGAAAAGGCCCTTTTTTTTATCTTCTGTTAAGGTTTATTTGTCTGCTATTTCTTGGCATTTACAAAGATGGGGCAAAATCTCTTGTTTTTCTGATCCTTGGATTCAGAGGGGTTTTTTTGAAGGGTTATAAGAGTTTGCACTCAACCATGTCACCAGTTCAGAGTGGAGCCTCGAACTGGTGCTTTCAAAGCTTATGGATAAATCCTTGGCCACATGTCCATTACACTTACTTTCTTGGAAAACTACCTTTTTAGTGGTGATCACTTCAGCGTCCCTTACTGGATAGCTTTGCATTTTTGCATTGGGGCTGACCACACCTGTCTTTTCGACACAATAGGGTCATCCTCAGGTCCAAGATCACCTCTTTACCTAAGATGGTATCTTATTTTCATTTGAATCAAGATATTATTTTGAACAGGCTTATTTTCGAACCTGACCTCTCCACTGAAGAGAAAGCTTTACGTGAAACGTGCCTTGTCATTTCACCTGGACAGGACTCATGATACTTTGAATTAGCATAGACTTCTAATGGCCTACACTACTGACAAACTATGTCTCCTCAAATCCTTTTGAAATGTATTGTGGCCATCGTCAAATTGCGTTACAAGCTCGCTGGAAAGCGCATTATTAAGGAAGTTTCTGCTGCTTTTTTCAAAGGGCTCCTACTCAAAGCCAGATGTAAGGCAGCTACGAGGAGCACTCCATCCACTTTTGTGTCACATTATAGGTTGGATGCTCAATCTCTGAAAGATACCTCCCTCGGTTGCTCTGTTTTGCTACATGTATCATGACTCCCCTGCCTTCAAGGCAATTTCTGGGTTATTTTACATGTTTACTTTCTATGCAACATTTAATTGGGCGGTTTTAGTGAATGTATTGAATGGTTTTTCTGACTGTACAAGTTTATCTTGTCTGAATATATGGACATGCTTTGTGTGATATTTACAGAACACTTTATATGTAGTTATGTGCACTAATGACTGGAAGGAGTTGGGTGACTTTCTTCTTTCAAAGCTTTATTTTGTACAACTTTACAAAAGTATACTCTTGTGAACTTTTGATACATTGAACTCAAATCTTGATGGTTGTACATGTTTGTGTGGTACATTCCATATTCTTCTTTGAACTGTTTGCATAAGTCTTCATCTGATAAGTACATAATTCATGGTGAATGAACCTTGTTGATTTTTATTTATTCATTTATTTATTATTCGTTCTTATATACCACTCCTTCCAACAGGCTCGGGGCGGTTCACATAAAACATATAACACAACCACAATTTCATTTAATACAGGAATTCTAAAACATAAAACCGAACTACACTTAAAACAGGCATCTACATAGCATCTACAATTAAGTACTAAAATTAGCAACTATCTTCAAGGACCAGCAAGATTGAAAGCTTGTCTAAACAGAGTTGTCTTGCAAGCTCTCCGAAATGGGCCCAATTCCTTAACAGCTCGGAACTCATCCCGCATAGAGTTCCACAAGGATGGTACTTCGACAAAGAAGGCTCTCGATCGCGTCGTCGACAGCCGACAGGAATGGATCGAGGGGACTACTAGGAGGTTCTGTTTTTCCGAACGCAGTGATCTCAGGGGAACATATGGGGTGAGGCGGTCCCTCAGGTACACCGGCCTTAGACCATACAAGGCCTTAAAGGTCAAAACCAGCACCTTGAAAACAATCTGGTTGTCTATTGGTAGCCAGTGCAATTGCTGTAAAATAGGTGTTATGTGCTCTCGTACCGATGCTCCAACCAGTAGTCGAGCCGCAGCATTCTGCACCAGCTTGAGTTTTCGGATTGCTGTCAAGGGAAGGCCAATGTAGAGGGCGTTACAGTAATCCAGCCTCGAGATGACCGTTGCCTGGATCACCGTAGCCAGGTCACCTCTGGACAAGTAGGGAGCCAGCCGCCTAGCCTGTCACAGGTGGAAAAATGCGGTCTTGCATACTGAGGAGATTTGCAGCTCCATCGATAGCAACGAGTCCAAATGGACCCCCAGGCTCTTTACAGAGGACGACGGGCTTAAGGGCTCACCATCCAGGGTAGGCAAGTGGCATCCACTCAATCCAGGGCGACCCAGCCATAGGATCTCCGTCTTCGACGGGTTCACCTTCACCTTCAAAAATTTTGTACCAAAGGCAATAGTCTATTATGTGTCATGACTCCTGCCTCCAATATTTATTCTTGCTAGTTACCCAATTCACAGAGACCACAAAGAAAGACAGTTTGCTGTAAGACAGTTACCTGTAACTGTATTTCTTTGAGTGGTCTTCTGTGAATTCACACAATCCCACCCATCCTTCCCACACAGAGGTCATGCCACCTCAGGTTTCAACATTGGCTGCAGCTGTGGCCTGGGAACTGAGGGGTTTTGGTGGCAACTGGGCCTTATATAGCCTTAGGATGGTGGGCAGGGTTACCGGCAAAACCTTTCTGCCTAGTGATTCTAGAACATTCTGAACAGTGCTCTGAGCATGTGCGGGAATACCCAATTGTGTGAATTCACATAAGACCACTCGAAGAAATACAGTTACAGATAAGCAATCTGTCCTTATGTGTTCATCTTTAGTATTTATAAGAAATACCACCAGGGCATTTCTTTATTAATTTATTTTAGTGCTTGATTGCCCTAGTGAAACAACCATTAAAAAGACAGTTAAATCACAAACAAAACAAATGTATCAATTAGTATCAATAAGATAAAACATTGAGAGCTAATAATAAAACCTAAATAAGAAAAGAAAAATTAATAAATATGATGAAATGCTTGTCAGAAGAGAAATGTCAGAGTTGATTTATAAATGTATCTGATCAGGACTGGGGTGAAGTTTCTTTGAGAGGGCATTTCACAGTTTGGAAAAGGTGAGCACCAATGAGAATGCTCTTTTTGTGAATAGTCACCACTCTCTTACTGTGGAAGTGGGAAAATATTGTTGAGGATTGTAGGTTGAGGATGTGAAGGTTTCAGTGGATATAGTGAGGGTCTCTATGAAATACATAATCTCATTATGCCCATTATGTTCAATGTGGCATACTGGTTTAACATTGGAATATGACTCTGGAGAACAGGGTTCACATCCATGCTTGGCCATGAAAACTCACTGAGCGACCTTGGGCAAATGATGCTATAAACATCTAAACACCTTCACTCTTAGAGTGAGAAATGTGGTTAAGGGTCATTCTTGCTCTGTCTACAAGACACACAGGTCCCTTTTGTCCCATTTTGCCTTTTGCAAGTCTTTGAAAAAATACAAGAGTCTGCAAACACATTTACAAGATGAATAAAATGGAATGAACAAATGGGAAAAAGACCATGTTCCCTCTTTTAGACTTTATTCAGCTGCTGGGAGGTGGGAGGCACAGCCTATTCTCTAGCTGAACTAGCCTGAAATCAGTTTCCTAATTGGTTTCACTGTTATACCTTATCCCAAACAAATCTTATGAGTTTTGGAAGGGTGGTGAGAAGCCTTCTGTCATTTTTGGAGAACTACAGTTCTGAGGCAAATGGTAGCTTTGCATGAAGCCTGAAGGAGTGGATTGATGACAAATTGGATAGGATAGGGTAGGATAGTTCTGAGGATGTTTTAGTTGGGAACCATGGAAGTGGCACGGCCTTAAAAATAATTAAGTCTTGCTTAAACTTCTGAAGTGCAAAAATACTGAGAGACTATAAATAGGAGGAAATTGCTACCCAATGGTACTACTATAAAGTTGTTTGAGGGCAATTTAGAAGTAACAATGAAACAAGATGGAATTATTACTATTGTATAAAAATATTTTTATTCCCCCCTGGTACACTTAGGAATAATTTTGTTATATTATTGGTTTTGGTTGAGCTTGAAACCTGTATTCCAACCAGACTTCCTTCTAAAAGATGATGAAAACCCCCAAATAATACACAAATAGTACACAAAGGATTCAGTGTACAAGTATGAAAGAGCTCTGTGCAGCAATCTGAAGAAGAATAAATTAAATGATGAATTGTTAACAGTCTTCAAATATTTAAATTTCAGATGTCATAGATGTAAAAAAAATAGTTGCCATCGCCAAGAAAGGTCAGATTTAAAAGAACAGGCATAGACTGCAGACCAATAGATTAAGGCTGAGTAAACTCTTCAGTTCTGCAGGGGTTAGGGACACAAAACCCCTTCAAATGTAGAAAAGCACTATTTTTTTAGCCGAGAGAACTTCTCTGGTATCTTTAGGTCCTTCAGTACAACTATGGTTAATTAACGATAGAATTGCACTGTAGGGCCTAAAGATTGCTAGCTCTCAATGTCCCTCTATGCTGGAAGTTGAACATAGAACTAAGCTGGAGGACTTAGAGATTTCTAGAGAGAACATATTAATCTAATGTGTGATTAATCAAATCTGCAAAAGTAAAATTCACAAATATGGAGAGCCAAGTGTAAATGCTAGGAAATATTAGTAGCCTCATGATCAGCTAAGAATTGGAACAAATGCTGAGGAGAGGTATAGAATCACTTCCCTTTGGCTTTGTTACAAAATGGCTAGATATACACATCCTATTTACTTGGATCTAATGCTCACCTTTTTTGGCTAAATTACCTTGCTAAAATTAGGATACACATTAGATTTGTGTAATACAGTAATCTTAGTACTGAGCCAAAGTAAAAGGGGAAGCCTCTTCAGGAGGTGTGCCTGGAGCTCCTCTTTGAGGGACAGCATCTCTAATTAAATGGCCAAGGCTAAATACTGTGCAATTCTGGGATTTGTAGTTTGGTGTGTAATCAGCATTCTTTGGCAGAGAAGGATCAAAGCCTTGTAAAACTATAGCCCCCATGACCCCATAGCATTGAACAAAGGCAATGGATTCATCCTACAACATAGATTCACTGCAAGGTTTTGTTTTCCATTGCTGGAAGCTTTGGTGTTCTGACACTTTTGTTTTTACAGAAGACATTCTAAGCAGACAGCAACTGTAATGCACACCTTTTTTGGCCAAGTGACAAAGAGTGCACTTTTTGCCGCTGCACATTACATTTGGCAGTAAATACTTTTTTTGATTTCAGGGTTTTGAAAATTGAAGTGCACATTAGATTCAGTGATGCATTAAACTTGAGTAAATAAGTGGAATGATAGGCCACTCTGGCATTCTGCTTCAGCATACACTAAATGATCTTTAAAGAAGCTTTGGTTTTATGTATACTGTGGGCATCAAGGCTTCGTCTCCATTTCTGTTTGTTTTCTCACATCCAGAACTAGACACACACACACACACACACCAGTCCCCCATTCATGCTCTAGTAGCCATGGCCCTTTGCCCTGACCATTGCTTTAATCTGTGGCCTTCTCTTGATCTCGTCTTCCTTTCACTCTGACTTTTCCCTTTCACATTTCTCCACCCCATCTCCCAGTACTCTGATTGCACTTTTAGTTTTGGGACAGAGTTACTTATGGTGTTGTGACAGCACAGGGAAATGGGTCGCAAAGGTCTATCCTCTTGGCCAAACTAGGTCAAGAAAATTATTTTGCTAACAAGAAGAGCAAATATTTGAAGGGCACTGTGACTTATTTGAACCTCAGTTTCTCTCTTTTTTTCAAAGAAGAGATTGTCTCAGCATCAGAATACCACCTAGCCTATAGAAAATGAACTCTGTGTTCATTTTTAGGAAGTTGTCTATTTCAAACATATTAAAGCATTCCAGTTCTAGAGAGCAACTGACACATTATAACTTTTTTTTGGCGTTGTCTTGACCCTGCTTGGTGTGGTATCTCAATTAACTGAAGTCTTAGCAAGATTCATTTCCGCACATGCCCGCTAAAGCAGGGCTTCTGAAACTTTTTCAGTCACTGAGCCCTTTTTGAAGCAAAAGTTTCTCGTGGAGCCTCAAAAAATGTTTATGTATTATATATTATTTATAATGTATATATATCAGGCATGGGCATGATTTTTATCGCATGCATTTTAAAATTTGACAGATTGATTTGCCAGTGGGAGATGGATGGAGAATGTTTGTGTGAAATAACTGAAAAAAATGAACAAATTCCTATATACACTGCACATATCTTATTTCTAGTGCAAAAGGGAATAAAAACAATATTTCAAATTAAGAACAGTTATAACCAACACAAACGTAACACTATTTCAGTGGAAGACCTCAGGGGTCATCCAATCCAACCCCCTTCTGCCATGCAGAAAAAGCACAAAGTGCTCCTAGCATATGGCAATCCAGCCTCTGTAGTAATAGTAGCAGCAGTAGTAATAATAATAGTAATAGGAGCAAGCCGAGAGGTCATCCAGTCCAACTCCCATCTGCGGTACAGTAAAAGCCCAATCAAAGCACCCCCAACATCCTTTATTGTAATAATGATGATAATAATAGCAGAAACCCCAGGGCCATCTAGTCCAACCACCATTTGGTATGCAGTAAAAATACAATCAAAGCACCCCCTGAGTGGTGGGAGAGAAATTGGGTTCTGGAAGCAAAGAAGGCGTGGGGGAAAGGGTCTGCATGGCGAGGGGGTGCAGGGGAAGTGGTCTGAGTGGTGCAGAGGAACAGGCGAAAGCCCATATGGTGCCTCCCTCCGTGTGTATTCATTCCTGGTGGTGAGAAAGCCACTGTTGTGTATGCTTGGAGAGGGAGGAGCAGGAACGAGGCGGAAATAGTGCATCTGCACATTCACTTGATGGGGGGAGCAAAGTGGATGGAGGAGGGGAAGCCTCCGCTGCACTTGCTTGGAGTCAAGGGGAGGAGAAGGGAAGCACAGAGCCTTTCAGTATGCATCCCAGAGCCCCAAGGACTCAATGGAGCACACTTTAAGAACTTCTGCGCTAAAGCAATATAGAGTTGTTGCATGGAGAGCTATAATCTGCATATTGTCATAAATGTTGGTTTCTTGGTAACACAGTAGTCATTCATTTTAAGTAGTTCTTGATTCCTGAGCCAGGAAGTTGCTTGTCTATTTACTTTTACTTTCCTCTGTTCAGTACAACTTTGTGGAAATTATTGAGTAACCTGCTATCACTTGTATTCTTATTCTAATTTTGGAGATTAACACCAACCTGTTTTCTAGATATCCTGGAATAAACTGATCCAAGCAGAAAGAATAGTCTAATTTTCTATCTTTTCAATGTTAAGATGTGACCAAAATCACAAAGGACAGATGAATCCTTCATAAAGTAAATTAAACTGTCAAATCATGAATTTGTTTAGAGAGTACAAGGTTTTTGTTATTTATGTGATTAATAACTTTATATCCTGCTTATCTCATCTAAAACTATGGCTGTTTCAATAATGGCTTTTTACTTTTATGCGGCTAAGTGTCATTTTATAAAAGCATTGCAACAAATCTGGTGAGAAATCCAAATGTATTGAAAATAGGATAAGCTCTTTATAATTAAGCGTGTGAGAAATTCCAAAAACAAACACAGAGGCATTGTGTGAAATGCAACAGATGTCCTTAAACCCATTCTTTTTATATTTTTATCACTTATGTGGAACTGGATAGTTCTTTCCTTATGTTTTTTTGACATAAAATACTACATTAACAATTCTGAGGTTTTTGTTTTCAATTCTATTAAGAGGAACTAGTTAGAAAATACTGAACTAAATGTGGTGTTATGTACAAAAAACCAATTCCTTGGAATGTTCCTTTACACATCGGTCATTCCATACCTTGTTTCTCCCAGTTTGGTTGATCTAATCATCGTTTTGTGAAGCACAGTTCACCTTTAACAATGCTACCACCGTTGCTGCTTATGTTAGCAGTTTACTTTCCAGATGAACAGCAGGTTCACTGCAGTCTTATTCTTCCTCATACAAATATATATGTAAAACCCAACTACGAGGGCGGATCAATAAGTCTGTGACTTTTTGAATTCCCCGCCTCTTAACTGAAAGGGCAACACTGCTCCTGTCAACAGGCACCTGTCAGTTGACTCCTGTCAACATTTGAACAAGCTGCATCATTTAGTTTGTGTTTGACATTCATTGATAGCAGACTACCGTGTGATTTGAGGAGAAAATGGAAAAAAGTGAATTTTGTGTGCTCATTAAGCATTATTTTTTGCGGAAAAAAACCCATCACTCGAGCCAAGGCTAAGCTTGATAAATACTATGGGGACTCTGCACCATCCATTTCAATGGTAAAAAAGTGGTTTACTGAATTTCATTGTGGCCGTACAAGCACGGAAGATGCCGAACGTTCTGGACGCCCATTTGAGGTCTCTACACCGAAACAATTGAAAAAATATCATGATATGGTGTTGGCTGATCGGAGATTGAAAGTGCGAGAGATTGTGGAAGCCATAGGCATCTCACATGGCTCAGTGGTTCCAATTTTAAATGATCACTTGGGTATGAGAAAGCTTTCCGCAAGATGGGTGCCGTATTTGCTCACAAACGGCCACAAATGCAATTGTGTGTCAATTTCGCAGGAGTGTTTGGCGTTGTTCAACTGCAATATGGATGAGTCTTTGCGCCGTTTCGTAATTGTGGACGAAACGTGGATCCACCACAACACACCAGAGACCAAACAGCAGTCAAAACAGTGGGTTTCTTGGGTGAATCGACGCTTGAAGAAATGACTTGGCAGAAAGAGATTTGACTCCAACAATGAAATCATCTCACAAACAAATACCTATTTTGATGACCTCGACAAAGCTTATTTTTTGGAAGGGATAAAAAAATGGAGAAACGTTGGACAAAGTGTATAGAGCTCAAAGGAGATGACGTTGAAAAATAAAATGTTTTTTATCCAAAAACCTGTGTTTTATTCAAAAAGTCACGGACTTATTGACCCGCCCTCGTACATCTGAACAGAACTTGGAAAAGCAACTTTTCAGATTGTGACTCCCCAAATCCTCTAGCCAACATGGTTGCTATATTATTAAGGAGTCTAGGAAAAACATACCCTTTCCATATTCTAGGTCCATCCATTCTGTCTCTCTTTTGGCAATGGCATCAAATCACACACTTCCAGGAACCCAAAAATAGGTCAAGGAAGCCCTCATTGGTTTCTCTCCACAATATAAATGGCATTATTTGGTATACTGTCAGTGGACATAGAGGTTAATTTAGGTAAAGCAGTTAAAAGCTCTTGATAGATTTGTTTGATGCCCTTGTAAAGTAAGAATGGAGAACAACATCATCCGCAGACCTTCAGATGTTATCGTTCCATGTTCTTGACAATTGGCTGGGTTTGATGACATTTGGAGTCCAATGATGTCTTGAAAGGTGCTGCTCCCCCAAAATTGTTCAGAATGCCACCTTTACAAACAGAGTTTGGGAACACAGCTTTTTGAAATTCAATTCCCATCCACCCTGCTGCCATGGTCATTGAGGCATTTTAGAAAAATTTAATCCAGATTTTTTTCAAAGCTCTGCAACTGACATATTTTCAAACATTTTGTCAGGCTGTGATCTTACTAGTCAAACCCATGTCCCTAGTTCAACATCAATTGCACAATTGCTCCATACAATTTGAATTTCAACTTGAGCCAGCTGTCTGTTGGCAACTAACCTGCAGGGTCTTGATCACTGACTGGTGTGATCCTTATGTTGCCATCCCAGCAGGATTGGAAAATATTTCAGCACCACCTCCATCCTTCACACTATTTCTGTGCACCCTTTCCTTCCTGCTGTGTTTTAGCAGTTGCCTAAGAAAGTGAAGGTCTATTGTTGTTGACATTTTGGCATAATTTTTTAAAAAATATTTGGGTATTGGTGTACTTATTTAATTGTACCCTTTACCAATTACCATTTCAATGCCCAGAGATTTCCTTTTAAATTAAATTCTTAACACTTTGAAAGTATAGTCAGGCATCAACATACATGCTTATCTGGCTCTTTTAGGGGGAAATATAAAGGGAAATATATCTTGTTATATACTTGAGCTGACCAATATATTCTGATTAATTTCACTACATAAGACTTAACTAAGACCTGAAGAAATTGGTGTAGACCAGTGTTTCCCAACCTTTTTTGAGCCGTGGCACACTTTTAACATTAAAAAAAATCCGGGGGCACACCACCAACCAAAATGACACAAAATGACACTCTAACACAGTAAAGAACGGCTGGGGGATGGTGACCTGTGGGGAGTGCCGAAGCCGGGGAGGGGGAGGAGCCAGGCCACGCCATGCCCCGCCCCTTCCCCCAGCTTCAGCCTTGAGGGGGCAGTGCCAAGCCAGCATTGTGCTGGCTCTGCTACCACTGGCTTGGCACTGCCCCTCAAGGCTGGCGAAGCTGTGGGAGTGCTGAACCGGGAGGGGCGGAGCCAGGTCGCACCATGCCCTGCCCCTCCCCCGGCTTCAGTTCTCCCACAGGTGCGCCAGCTTTGAGAGGGCAGTACCAAGCCAGCCTTGTGCTGGCTCTGCCACCGCTGGCTTGGCACTGCCCCCTCAAGACTGTCAAAGCTGTGGGAGTGCTGAAGCTGGGGGAGGGGCGGAGCCAGGCTGCATCATGCCCCTCCCCCTGGCTTCAGCTCTCCCACAGAGGAGGAGCATGAGCGGTGGACGGGCTTCAGTAGGCAGGGCTCCTCCGCGCGGCTTCAACAAGCAAGGGGCGAGAGTCATGGCGGATTGGAGGCTGGTTGGGGAAACGGCCGAAGGAGTTTCTTTTTCTTCGCTGCCAGCTGGCCCTTCCTCCTCCTCTCCCAAGCAGCAGGAGTTTGGCAGGAAGAGGGGGAAAGAAGGGGGGCAGAGAGCTTTTCTCGCAGCACACCTGATGATCGCTCACGGCACACTAGTGTGCCACGGCACACTGGTTGAGAAACACTGGTGTAGACAACCCCCACCCTGTCCTTGTCATTGTTAGCAATGTTTCTACATTATTAACTGATAGTACCTACTCCTTTCCTGGGCCCAGTGATGGTTTTTTTTCAATCTAGAGATACCAATACAGTTATAAAAAGAAATATGAGTTTGAAATAATAATTGTGTACAGTATCTGGGGACATAGCAAGACGCCACCTCCCATTTTTAGTATGTTGTAATTTTGGACATGATGGTGGGCTTTGGGAATCAGAATCTGGATAGAAATGCGCTCAAAGGGTTGTTCTTGACTGACAGGGTTCATGATTTGTGTTTAAGAAATATAAGACAAATCAAAGTCTCAAGTCCTAATTCTTGGGACTTTCCCCCCTTAAAAGTCTTGTAGCCAGTCAGTGTCAGCACTCATTCGGTCGCAGCTTATATCCTGGCATTGACATCATCAACCTAAAAAATGGTCTAGAACGGCATCAAAGGAAAAAACAGGAAGCTAGTGTGATGTGGATATGACTACTTAAGGCCATGGCAAAACCTTGTTTGAGTATTCCTTGCCTAAAGAAATCCTATAACATTCAGGCAGTTGCCATAAGTCAACAGGTGAGTTGAAGACACCTTCTGTGACTTCAAGTCATTTCTAACTGATAGCAATGTCTATCAGGATTTCCTTTCCTAAATGTGTGTTCAAAAGGTGTTTGCCTTTGCCTTTTTTAAGGCTGAAAGAGTATGATTTGCTAAATCCTACCCAGTGGGTTCCCATTGCTGAGTATGCTGTAGTTCATCACAAAACACAGAGAAAATGGCATAGATGGCTTTACAGGCAGTCTGCATAGGCAGTTCTGTTGTGGTGAGGCTAAGTCAGTCTTATTTAGAAAGCAACAAAATATTCTGGAATAACCCCCCGCTTTCTCTTTCAAATTCTGGCTCTTCCTTTCTCATTTTCTTTTTTGAGTTTTGTACTTTGCTCTCCCTCTACCCTTCTACCTTTCTCTGCTCTTCTCCATGCCCCTCTCCTCTCACACCAAATGCTTTCCCCCCAGCAGCCTCCCTTTTGTGTTTTGTTCCTTTGTCGTTCTTCCTGGTTGGTTTTGATTTCTGACTTTTCTTATGACGGGCAATGTCAACGGCACAAAATTAAAAGCAAAAAAACCACACTGATCATATGATGTCAAGGGGGAACAGGGGGGAATGATACAATGCCACTATTAATCAACAACAAACCTACTAGGCTCTCTGCCTTGAAATGATTCCCAAGTTGGAGGGTTTGGTGTTTGTTGGGGGCCGGTGGGTGCTGGGAGGGAAGATTTGCAGTATAAGAAAGAAAGAAAAGGGGGTTTTAGGGTGGGGGAGGGGAGAAACAAAAGCAATTTAATCTCTTTTCTCTTTTTTTTCCTTCTTGCACCTTTTTTTTCAATATATTTTTCTTCTCTCCCTTCCGATGCATAAAGTAGAAGTGGAACAGAAAGGTAAACAACAACAACATTACCACTGACCCCACCCTTAACCCAGCACCTTGTTTTTTTCTCTGTGGCCATATTTAATGTGACCTTCCTCTACCTTTTCTCCTTGCTCCTTCTCCTCCTAACCTCCCACCTTCCCTTCCCTTGGTTTCCCCACCTCTTCTCTCTCTGGTCTCACTAATTTTAATTAGCATCCCCCTCCTTCTGCAGAAACAAAACCTTCCAATAACTAAAACAACACCCAGCAAATAAAGGTGATCAAACATTCATCTAACAACTGCCCCTTCCAAACCTTTCCATTTCTCCTTGCTCACATGTGGAGGGAAAGCACCATTAATGTCTGGGATAAGAATGTCCTCTCTCCGGTTTTACTTCCTTCAGGGGAAATATACTTTTTCCAAACCGTTCTCTGCGTCTTTTATCATTCAACTGATTCTCTCTACTCCTTTCTTCATGTTTCCATGGCAACCAACTGGGTACCTTGGCCTACCTCAACCACTACTTCTCTCTTTCCTTTTTTTTAAATAAAAAAAATCCCAATTCCTGATTTTTAAGGAGATGCTTATTTTTTCTTCTTCTGAGATTTACATATAAAATTTTGTCACGATGCAGAAGAATAATGGGAGGTTGGTTTTCCTTTTTTTTAATTAAAGAAAAGAAAAGTGTTTTTCTCTCTCATTTATGTATTTGTTTGTTTGTTTATTTCATTTTGGGCATTTCTAAATAATTCTTCCAGGACTTCTTGCACATTTTCAGGCTCTTACATACACCATGAACTTTTTCCTCCATTGTAGAAGCAATCCAGCTTTAAGCAGTCCATAAGACTGGAAATTTGGTTCTATAGCAGGCCTGGGCAAACGGTAGGCTGTTAGGAATTGTGGGAGTTGGAGTCCAAAACACCTGGAGGGCCAAAGTTTGCCCAGGCCTGTTCTATAGTAAAGTAAATACCACTACAATTATTGAGACTTGTTCTCACACATATATATTCACAACACGATCATGGTCATCATGTAAGGTTCAAATTAAATTCGCTCCTGAAACAGAGGCCTTATTTAAAATTAGCTACTCAGTGGAGTAGGAGTTTTCATTTGAATCTCTCACAGTTAATATGCAAATGTTTGTGAAGTCACTTAGGTGGTAAATATAGACATGTACAGGCTAAGTGACCACTGTAAATGATGGTGATTTTGTCCTCATTCTGAAAAGCAGCCCAAATTTGTGAATAAAATTTAACATGTTAATCTACTTGTGATTTTTCTTTTTTGTGTGAATTTCACCTCGAGCGTACACAGTTCTATGGTGAGAATTCCAAACCTAGATTCTTTAAGAGTGATTCCTCCCAGGCGTGGGCAAACTTTGGCCCTCCAGGTGTTTTGGACTCCAACTCCCAGAATTCCTAACAGCCGGTAGGCTGTTAGGAATTCTGGGAGTTGGAGTCCAAAACACCTGGAGGGCCAAAGTTTGCCCACGCCTGCTCCAGCCCTTCACATTTATGATCTTAATTGTCCTAAAGAGCCCCTTTTGAAAGTCTTAATGTATTTTCTGTGCTCTACTGTTGAAATAGTGTGGAAAACCACAGAAGACCCATAAGAAATAACTTTTTTCTAGGACACATATACATTCATTATTCCAGTATACTAACCACACCGATGTGGCAATCTTTTAATTTCCTCGCTTACTGTTTCTTTTTCTTCCTTTCCTTTAAAAATTCCTGATCAATCCTGGGTGATTTTATTTGTGTTTTTTTTAATTATTATTCTTTTCTACCTGTTTTATTTTAAACAAAAGCTGCTTTCATGATCACTGACTCTGTCTGTTATTGGGGAAAGATGCGGGAGGCGCATGAAAGAAGGGGTTAGTCAATGTATTTTTAATTGAACATCTTGACTAGATCTGGAGGTGATAAACCTAATGTAAGTGCCAGGAGTCACAACTGCAGTAAGCCTGTCTTGACAAGTAACAAGCTGTCAGGTTAGCTGTAGGAATCCAACAAATTATCTAATTTCAAAGTAGCAAAACTCAAAAAGCCAGGCTTGATTCTATCCAATCCATGTCTCTCTTCTCTCTGTTTCTCTCTGTGTATTTCTCTCTCTTTCTCTGTTTAGTTTGCTCTAAAAGCACAATTGATCCCCTTCCCTGCATTGCTTTGGGATTTTTTTTTCCAAGATTGGGAATGGAGGCATATACTTATACTTTTCTTTTCCACAGGTTTCCATGGTTTTGGATGTGGCTTTTTACTGATTGTTTCCTTCTCTGTTTCTGACATCTTCTCCCCCAACCCCAGAGCACAGTTGCCCCCATCCCGACTTAGAAGGCTGAGTCGACACTGCCCCATCCATGAGGGATCGGAACCAGTTAACGCTTTGTGCTGTCCCCCCCTCGCCAGCGCTTCATTCTTTAATGGTGTGTTTCTCCTCCCCCTGCCAGGAGTCATCCATCACACCCCCACCAACCCACATGGGAAGCTGGGCTGAGCGAACCTGTGAGACTCCATGAAGCTGCTTTGTGGCAACATTGCCAGGCAGGTGTTCAGAGAAGGCAGGACTAAAAAACTGAAATTGGTTCAATCTTGTCTCCTCTTCTGTCTCCATTGAGCTAAAAGGCAATTCCCAAAATATCTAGGTCTCACCACTTCATGCACAGGCAAGAGAGAATGGCATATGCATAGCACAAAAGTATAAGGGCACAGCACAGACAATGGTACATGTAATTCATGTCACAACACTAGATGGAAACTAGAAATAGTACATTCATAATGAGGTCTGCAAGAACCTACACAAACAAGTAGATACCTTTATTTTTTAAAGACAGCTATAAATCTACAGCTTGAGCATTTCTTATCCGGAAATCTGAAATCACACAGGCTGAAAAATCTGAAATAGTCCATATGGATGGATGAGATAACAACACCTTTGTTTTCTCATAGTTCAATGTATAGAAATTTCATTTAATGCATAAAATTATTTATAATATTCTGTATAAAATTATCTTTGGGTTATGTTGTAAAATGTGTATGAAACATACATTAGTCTTGTGTTTAAACTTTGGTCCAAACTACAAGATATCTCATTGTGTGTACACAAATATTCCAAAATCCAAAATAGTCCAAAATACTTCTGGTCCCAAGGATTTAGGGTAAGAGATAACCTGAATATATGAAATATAGAATATATGCACTTGTTAGCAAAAACAAAGACATATGTGACCCTCAGAAACATATAAATGACATTTGCACATACACAAATTGATGCACCCCTGTGATTGTATTTGTACTTGCACAGTTAAAGCAGTTTTATATTACTTTAACTGACATTGCTCTGTCCTGTGGAATACTGGAATTTCTAATTCAACAAGGCCCTTAGAATTATCTGCTAGAGAGCTTTCACACATTCCCCTCAACTACATCCCTGGAGCTCTCTGCCATATCACCAAACTAAAAATTCCAGCATTCCATAGGATGGAGCCATGCCAGCTAGTGGTATCAGCTGCTATTGCAATGAGTACTTCATTAGACTGGAGGGTAATACATGTTTGAGTAAAGCCTCCATGCTCCCATAAATCACTTATAAATACAGGAATGTGCATCCATTTTCATGAGCATATTCTCTGTATGTACATTGGCTAGATGTTCCTTGGCAGCTCTGTTTGCAGCCTCTGCGGGCTCTTGTGAAACTGGGCACTCTTTAGTGCTTCTAGACTGCTATATAGCTGTTCAGGACCATATGCTCTGAGAAAGCAGGGGATGACCATAGAGAGGTTATCCACGTTCACACTTCTTTTCCCCCACCAAAACAATTGACAGCTTTACTTTGGGAGAGCCATTGGAAAAAAACACACAAAGCCTGGCGAAATATGTATGCTTTACATCTTCATTTCTAGGATGATGGGTACCTCCTTGTTTTTGCAATCCAAGTAGAGAATAAGGGAATGAGTGTAGTTATAAAGAAGTACTGCTGCGGGCCTTAAGTGGCAAAGGCATAAACTGGCAGCACCATGACTGTTGGAGCTCACAGGTTCAGGCTTCCCATCCTGGCTTGATGATAACTATCTTTCGCTTTTAAGCTGTTTCCCTGAAGCATGATCATCAATTTGCAGGGAGATTTGGATGGGTTTGGGTATGACATTAGATTGGTACCTGGCTATGTTGCTCTTTTGGCCTTCTGGGGGACAGAAAGGAGAGCATTACGGACTCTTAGGATTGAGACACTGTCTCCTTCCAGTAATAAAAGCAATAGCCTGATTTTCATATAGGCCAAAGAACTCTATAGTAGTTCTGTAGATAATGAATTATCAGCAGCAGGTCTGGTCATGGAGAGAGTGATGAATTTAGCAAGTCATACAATTTGACTGATTAGTTTATATAATCTGCTCTATTTTCCAAACATTCACTTCTGTTCGTGATTAGTCATGAGCAGGTAGTGTTCATTGTTTTCAGAATAAGCTCCAGCTTTAGATTTCCCGACATAAAAGCCACAAAACCCCAACAACATTGCCCAGAATAAAACTAGGCAAAACTAGAGTGCTGAGATCTATGTCAATAAAAACAAAACCCTTTAAATTGCCATCATTTACACTTTGTTAGTATTAAATGGATTTGATCTTGACTTAGAGAGAGTCACTATGACAGAGTTTGAAAACTGTGGACTAGACATAGATAAATAGCTCACACAAGGGACATCATGCCATGCTACAAAATCCAACTGCTCCACATTAAGTTGTTCTTATCTGGTGACTCTCACCAGAAAATTACAGGGATCTTTAAAAGACCTTGTGATTATTGTATAGGCTAGACTCCTATCCTTATGATGTATTGTCATTCAGCCGTGAACCCATCTATCACTTTGCAAATCTCTACACCACATATCATTTCTGATAGCCATACTCTTTTAGGGGAGAAGACAAAAAACATACAATCTCTACATACCTGGTAGACTAGGGCTGATTTTTTAAAAGTTCAATCCCCAATTCGAGCACAAAAGTGATAAATACCTGCCCCTCCTTAACTTACTACATCTTTGCATCCTTCCAAATGGGTGGAAACTTGTGGTGTTCCAGGTGTTGCTGAATTGCAATATAATAATGAAAAAGAATGACAGAACTGAAGTCTAACAACATCTGTGTGTGCCCCCAAGTTACCACCTTTGTACACCAAAAAGTTAAAGGGTGGGACCTGGAACTTCTCATAGTGTACCAATAAGTACACTTTTCAAAATTTATGGGTTTTTAGGTATACAAATTTGGGAGGAGGAACATGCCAGCAATTGCTATTGCAGAAGCTTTATTAATCAGAGCTATTTATTATTACTGAGAAAGATGCAGCATCTCCATGGAGACCAAAACACTGTGAATAAGAGTGAACTCATCAGGTTGCTGACTCAGCCCTGCTTTCTCTTCCTGGGCTACCTTGGGACTATGACCATCGGAAACAGTGGGAGCAATCTAACATACACTTAAGCCCACATAAATCCCCTTGATTTCAATGGGACAAACTTTGTTCAAATGGAATAGGTTTGCTCACAGATTCTACCTGAATCTAGGAGAGCAAGGGGTGGGTTATTTATAAATCCTCTGTGGGAACCTGTTATTATCAAAAGTGCTTCTCTCCTCCTCCCCCTTGGCTGATATCAGTCTCAGTCCTGGACTTCCCATTAACTTCTTCTATGCATCCCCTGCCATCAAGTGTGTTGTGGCAGAAGTTGATGCTATTTCCAAATAACAATATCACCACAAGCTGCACCCTGAGTAATGTGGCATATCATAACAACTGTGACTCTTTAATAAATTCAGAGCTGTGAATTCACTTCTGCACTCCCAGATATTCTGGGGCTCTTCCAAGATCTGAGAAAGATAACTAGAGATCCGACAGTTAGAAAAAGATTTAATCTCAAGAAAGGAAAAATAAGCCAGCGTTGGGCTGCTGGGAATCTGATTTCTCTGTAGCCCTTACAATAGTGACAGGAAGCAGACTGACTGATCCTAACCCTCTGTAACCCTAGATCTGGGTAATAAAGACACCATGCAGCCATTAAGACCTGGGTTTTGGTTGACTGCTCCTGTGTCTCCACTGTGGTTGTTCAGGGGCATTGTGCTGTGATAGGTAAGGTGAATTCTCTGCTGTGATGCTGCTCTCCTTACCCCACTCCACCCCCTCTTCTTTCACCACTAAATGCTTTTTTTTCTCCCAGCCTTGATCCAGCTAACCAGAGGCAGACACTTGCAGAATGCCTGGCCTGATTTGTCTTCCTTTCCAACTTTTTTTCCTCCTGGCTTTTCCTAAGATTTCAGGCTGCCAACCAGGGTGTGGGTGAAAGTGAGGGGTTTTCCTTTCCCACCTGCCCAGGTCTCCCTTCCTCTCACTGTCACTTCACTCCTTCACCTACCCACCCCGACATTTGCCCTAGTCTCATGTCCTTTGCTGATCTGAATCAAACCTGGCTGAGAAGTTGCTCCAGTGGCACCCAGGATATGAGAAGCAGAGGCTTTATGTAATGTTACTCTATTGCCATGATCCTCCTAGCTCTTCTTTTCAGAAGGGAGCCAATCCCTCAGCTAATCTACAGCTCTCTGTCCCCAGGGTTGAAAGTAGTCTCTTTCAGCAGGAAGAGGAAACACCCTATCTTTTCCATTCAGTGGGCTTTTAAGTGGACAGGCATTGGATCTTCTTTTATGTTTGCTTTTCATTCCCCATTCAACAATGTCTTGATAACAAGAAAGAAACATCAGGGTTGGATGTGGATGCTGCGTAGCCTTTTTCAAAGAGAAATATTATCTCAGAGTTGTTCTTAAGATAGGCATAAATTGGTTATATTTAGCGGGTGGAAAGTCAAGAATGGTGCAACAGTGGAAGTTGGAAATGGGTGCTTCTATACAAAGTATTTTTTTAAATAATTTCCCTAAATTATTCCTGGGAATGTTACAAGAAGTCCAGATGAAAAATATTCCACTTGTAACTTTATGCTTCCTCACTTCTTCTTCTGCCTTTTTAGTTTCCCTTTTTTAAAAAAATCCATAAAGGATATGCAAGTGAAAACATCTATAACTGTGACTTATGGCTGATAATTGTAGGAATCCTCCATCTCAAACACAACTTGGAAAAGTCATTTTTGACAACAGGTCCCAGAATTGATATGGCAGCAACCAAGACTTCCCAAGTTGTTTTCACAAAGAGATAGTTGATTTCTGATTTTTTTTTTTAGAATACTGCTTTGAGCTAACTTGCAGCTCTCCTGGGACTTTTCGTTAATATCTGGAATCTAGGAAAAGCAGAGGTCATTAATAGATGATTCCTTCCCTTCATTCCAAAAAAGCACCAGCGATTAATAAATAAAGATCCCTTTCTCTTACTAAAACTACTGTGAGAAAGAACAAGGAGATATGTAGAAATAGGACCAGATTTGTGACTGTTTCATCACTGCTGGTGTTCATACCAACACTAATAGGTGTTTAAGTTCAGCATGGTGGCTGGAATAAGGCCCCTTCTACACTGCCATAAAAATTCAGATTATCTGATTTGAACTGTATTAAAGGGGAGAGTAGACTCATATAATCCAGTTCAAAACAGATAATGTGGATTATCTGCTTTGATAATCTGGATTATATGGCAGTGTAGATCGAGCCTGTTAACCATGTTTCCTTGAGTTTGTAAAACAGATGGTTTAGCTAACCAGTAGGCCTGGTTGATCCATGGTTCTAAATGGTTCAAAAGTACTTACAAAACAAAAGTTCTGGTAGTAAACATTTCAGAACTCTAACAAAACTTTCAAAATTTCGTTATAAATAGCAGTTCCTAATTGGCTCTGTCTTAAAAATCGCCAATATTGAAATAAGAATGAAATTTTGATAAAGCTCGGAAATGTTCACCACCAGAACTTTTGTTTTGTAAGTACTTTTGAACCATTTAGAACCATGGATCAACCCGGCCTACTAACCAGCCTTAAAGGTGCCTCTTGTAGAGGAGCACCCCAGAACAGGAAGTCTATAGCTATTTAAAAACCAGTGGAATAAATACTGTTCAGGAGTCCAGTGATGCCAACACCCTACTCCAAAGAGACCCTTAGGGCCCTTACACACAGCCATATAACCGAGAATATCAAAGCAGAAAATCCCACAATATCTGCTTTGAACTGGATTATCTAAATCCACACTGCCATATATTCCAGTTCAAAGCAGATAATGTGGGATTTTATTCAGCTGTGTGGAAGAGACCTTGGTCTCTGCCTAATCTCAGCAGGCTAATAGAAAACCAGACAAACATACACTACCCAATAGATTCCTTTTTGGAGGCAGCCTTGCTACTCAAGACTGAGCCTATCATTTTTGACAATCCAGTGTGGAAGCCCCAGTGCCCCCCAAGAACTGCAAGGAAGGGGATCAGATTTAGATCATGTGGAGGTCTAGCTCAGGTTGATCACTAGCACAGAGCTTTTGAGCTGGCCGCCAGTGATGCAACATATGACCAGGGAGTAAGGGATCGCATGCTTAGTGCAGTAAAAGGTCTGCTCAAACTTTTAGGTTTTCCTAAAACAATTTGGCATCCCCTGCTTAATGCCAGAAAACATAGCAAGTGTAGGGAGCAATGGTTTGGAACCCTAAAATACCCATTTCAATTTGATCTATAGAAAGTATTTCTTTCCTCTGATGCTCCCCTGCACATTCAGTATTTATTTAACATGTCACTTAGCCGTCTCTGCTCAATAACAGATAAGTCTCATGATTGCAGCTGCTCTCAAAATTCAGCGCGGATTTCACTTCTCCTGCCAACAGGCTTTTACAAATTTATCCTTTCTTTTCTCTCTTTCTTTTCTTTTTCTCTTTCTTTTTTTTCTCTTGTTCTATCAACTCTCTCTGGATTTCCCTCCCTTTTACCCAATCATCCTTTCCTCCCTTCCATCCCCTCCCTAGTTTTCGTTTGCCCGGGGACGCTGCACAAGATCTTAGAACCTACCTCGGCTCATGAGTCAGAGCACCAGTCTGGAGCCTGGTGTAAGGACCCACTTCAAGCTGGAGACCGTATATATGTCATGCCATGGATCCCTTACCGGACAGACACATTGACAGAGTATGCTTCATGGGAGGACTATGTGGGTGCTCGACACACCACCACATATCGGCTCCCCAACAGGGTTGATGGCACAGGCTTCGTAGTGTATGATGGAGCAGTCTTCTACAACAAGGAGCGGACACGAAACATTATCAAGTATGATCTACGAACTCGCATTAAAAGTGGAGAAACGGTCATTAACACAGCTAATTATCATGACACCTCACCCTACCGTTGGGGTGGCAAGACAGACATTGATCTGGCTGTGGATGAAAATGGGTTATGGGTCATCTATGCCACTGAAGGCAACAACGGACGGTTAGTGGTAAGCCAGCTCAATCCCTACACACTTCGCTTTGAGAACACGTGGGAGACTGGCTATGATAAGCGCTCAGCATCCAATGCTTTCATGGTGTGTGGGGTGCTCTATGTTGTTCGGACAGTCTATGTGGACGATGACAGTGAGGCAGCTGGTAACCGTGTTGACTATGCTTTTAACACCAACATGAACCGTGAGGAACCCATCTCATTGACCTTCCCGAATCCCTACCAGTTCATCTCTTCCATTGACTACAATCCCCGTGACAATCAACTTTATATATGGAACAACTACTTCGTCTTGCGGTACTCCCTCGAGTTTGGTCCACCTGACCCTAGCACTGGTGAGATATTTTGACACCCAAGTATGGGGAGGGGGAAATCATGGGTCCCTGTTTCTGTTCCCAGATTATATTAATGCAGTGCATAGATTTCCAGTTATTTATGTCATAGATTTCTATACATCTTACATTTGAAATTACCCTTTTTAAAAACACATATTGAAAAATATATACTTTACACTAAACCTTTTATATCAGCAATCCCCCAAGGGCACAACATTTTTACTTGAGCTAAATACTAACAAATTAGCACTCATTGAAGGTATGTTGCAAGTGATCGAAAGTTACTCCGCCAATGGCTTTCTCAGCTGCTACTGTTTGATGCATTTGTCATCCATCCCATTTCTGGAAACATTTAGGAGTATACCAACACAATCAGTTTTCTTTTCTTTTTAAATTGAGGCATCGATTTCCATGCTGACTCTTCAAAATAATTTTATCACTTTGCTTCAATCAGGTATTTGAGTTCCAGTCAAACAGTAAGCATCAGAAAATCTGCTCGATTCAATTCAGACCCCTTTCACACAGCTTTATAAAATCCACATTGGACTGGATTATATGGCAGTGTGGACTCAGATAACCCAGTTCAAAGCAGATATTGTGGATTATCTGCCTTGATATTCTGAGTTATATGGCTGTGTAGAAGGGCCCTCGGATTCCTTGTGACCTCAACAGATTCAGCATAGGCCAGGAATTCTGACAGTTAAGGCCCTTTCACACAACCATATAGCAAATTACATGTATTTATTAGAATATGATCCAAGGGATCAATAGCATCCAGCCAGGGAGAGATGCCTATTCTTTTCACTATAGCAACAGAAATAATATTGAGATGGAGCTACTGGTTAAATATCATAAAAGACACTGCAGGAAGCATGAAGTCACCGAGGAGATACTGGTCAGCAGTGGAAAGGGGATCCGAAAGTTTGGACTGGAATCAATTGAAAGAAAAAGCACTGGTAACTGGAAACCCTTCCCAGACTTTGATTTTTAAAATCTTTAACAGGATCCATTTTGGGCATCTAAATTCTTATTTTGTCATCTTGGTAACTAGAACTGTAGATTTAGAAAATGATACTTTCTGGAATCTGAAATGTAACTTTTGCCACAAGTAAAGAGCACAGGCTATTGTGGATTGTCACTGCAAAATAACTCATTTTGCTGTGGGAAGTGCTACAGTTTTTTTTTCCATTTTAAAGGAACTGAAGTAGAAAAATTGTATCATTATCATTATTTATTTATCTATCCATTCATTCATTCATTCAATGCCACCATTATTGTACATAATGCTTTACATGTAAACGAACAACAAAATAGTTTGGGAAGGCCCTTGAACCAGAGCTTGGGGAAGTTATCTGTGTGTATTACACCTCTCAGATTCAAGGAGTTGTGGCCCAAACAAATAACTTTTCCAAGGCCCAGGCAAGCATGATGGTTGTTCTTGGAACTGAAACTTGGTAGCAGGAATCTGGGAATGTGGGGACAGTTTGTATGTAGAAGACCATCTTTCTCTCTAATTGTCTTTGTAACTTGCAGGCCCTGTCACCTCGACACCACTTAGCACTACAACCACCACCCTTCTAACCACAGTCACAAGCACAATTTCATCAGCTGCCACAACAACAACAACACGGCAAGCTCCCCTCACCACCCATCCCATTGGTGCCATAAATCAGAAGGGCACAGAGCTGCACCCAGTTACAGCTGTTTTGCCCAGCACTCGCCGCCCACCAGCAAACAATCAGCATCTCTCTCCGGAGCTCTTCTGTGAGGCTAAAGAGGTGCGGCGTGTCCAATGGCCAGCCACACAGCAAGGCATGCTGGTTGAAAGACCTTGCCCTAAGGGCACAAGAGGTAATGTGAACAGCAGCATGATGTTAGGGGCCAAACAAAGAAATCTTGGTCTTTATCCTTGCAGTGACTGATTTTAAGTGCCTCTAGAGGAGGATTGGGAAATCCTGGGCCCTCAGACTAAATCTGACTCTCTTAAGGTCTGACCTTCTGGGCTTTCCTGAGTAGCCACAATCCCCTTCTCATGACACCATCCTTTGCTTTTATATGGGATTTTCCTCATTTCAAAAGTCTCTCCAAGGGCTTGGATGACTGGAAGTAAGACCTTTAAGCTCTAACCTTTTTAATTTTGGCCTCAGTCATCACTGTAAAGCAGCTTCTGGGAATCTCTCTTGAACCTATTGCAGCCTTTGAATTGAAAAGAATTCCACACCCTTGTACTGGGGAACGCAAAATGCATCCCAATGCCAGGGTAGCTGGGACTATGGCAGTGTGTATTGATTCCATTACACTTGTACTGGAAGCCAGCCTCCTTCTACTGTACTATGTAGAAACTCTGGGTGGACTTTCTAATAGGATGGGGATAGCCAAAGTGAAGCCAGGTAACCTTTGCAGAATTGAGCTTTCTCTTTTCCCACCCTCCCTGATGCCTTTCCTTCCCTACAGGGATTGCTTCCTTCCAGTGTCTTGCAACTCTTGGAATCTGGAACCCGCGGGGACCTGATCTCAGTAACTGCACAAGTCCTTGGGTCAATCAGGTGGCACAGAAGGTATTGCTTCCCTCTTCCTGTTGCCATGGTCACTATTCATACCACTCTACATTCAGAACAGATACCAAGCAGGCTTCAGGCTTGCCCAGCTCCTTTTACCCAGCTGAGGCTCATCTATCTTTTCTTCCCCTTTCCTTGGCAGATCAAGAGTGGAGAAAACGCAGCCAACATTGCCAGTGAGCTTGCCCGGCATACACGAGGTGCCATCTATGCTGGAGATGTCAGCTCCTCTGTCAAACTGATGGAGCAGCTCCTGGACATCTTGGATGCACAGCTTCAGGCACTACGCCCCATTGAGAGAGAATCAGCTGGCAAGAACTACAACAAGGTGCGTCATGTTTGTCCCAATTGATAGTACAAGCAAAAGGGTGGTCTTGGGAACGCGGATAAGTATATAAATGAAGAAAGATCTGTCAGCTTGGAAAAGCAACTATGGACAAAACTTCATATCTTGAATGTCTTGGCAGAGAAATCCCAAAAGGCAAATAAGGGTTTGGAACAAAGAGTAGTAATTACAGATTGGCTCTCACAAACACTGGGAACAATGATCATGTTGAAGCAGAGGATAGTAAAAATAATGAAAATAAAAACCACAAATCTGCATTCAATTTTTCTGCAAACTGTATGAGATAATTAAAAAATCAAAAAGCAAATCTTTTTCCAATTTTATATTAGGGGCACCATTTTACTGTACCATTGTATATCATGGGACTTGAGTATCCACGGATTGGGGGATCCTGGAACAAAACCCCAGCAGATACCAATTGCCCATTGTATATTTTAAACTGAATTCTTGGGGTTATATTAAAACTTCTGCTTCTGTATTAGAGGCCAGTTTTTCTTTTCTTTCTTTTCTTCTTCAGGATGTAAATATATGTTGTTTTCTGGTCTCACTGTTTATTAAAGGTAATGAAGAAAGCACTTTGTAGCAGTAATTCTCACTGAGCTCAATAGCTCTGTCTCACCAATGGAAGCAAATTACCATGTGAGGGCATGAGAGAAAACTGTCGCTACTGTGCTGCTAAGGTCATGCAGTGCCCTCCCCTTCTGAGGCTCAATTGGGACTGATAACGGTCTTTATTTCAAAACCACATTTTAACCATACTTTTTATTAAATCCTTTGGGGACCTTGTGATTTTGTCCAGTGTGTGTGTGTGGGGGGGGGGTTAATTAGTTTATTGTATTTTTAAGTGTTGCATAGTTTAATAGGTCCTTAGACTGCAATTTACTTTCAGTATTTTATATCTGATTAGCTGTGCCCTGTCACGCGTTGCTGTGTGGCCTATAGTAAGAATTTTCGAAGTAGAGGTAGATATTTGGACTATTATGAAAGATAGGTACCTACCTATTCCTTTGCCCCCCTTTTCTTCCCCTTCCCCTTTCTCTCCTTTCGTCTCTCTCTCTACCTCTTTCTTTTATTCCTTCTTTCACTTTGGTTTCATCCTTCCTTCTCTCTTTCCTTCCTCCCCCCCTTCTCTACTTTCCATCTCCTTCCTTCCCTCTCTGTTTCCTTCCTTCTTTCACTTTTTATTTCCCTTTCTCCTCCCTTCCTTCTCTACCTCTTTCCTGCCTTTCCTTTCTATTTTCTCTTCTTCCTTCCTTTGGTACCTCCTTCTTTCCTTCTTTCCTTCTTTCCCTCCCTCCTTCTCTCTTTCCTTCCTTCCCACTTTCCCTCTTGTATTCCTTCACTTTTTCCCTCTCTCCTTTCTTCTCTCTTTCCTTCCTGTCTGTTCTCTCCTAATACCATGGTGGAGTCCCTTCTAACTCTATTCTATGAGTGCATATAATATAGTAATATATAGTAGTAACATTATATTATATTTGTATGTGTCTATGTATTTGTGCTGAGTGTGGATATGTGGCAGCTTTCTGATTGGTTTCCACTGTGGTATTATTTGCATTTGGCTTCTGATTGACCAGCTTCAACATTCTAAGACCTTGAAGTGGCTGAGAGGGGAAAGGCAAGGGCCTGAGGCTTTCAGAAATGGTGATTGGTTGCCACTGTGGTGTTATTTGCATATGGGTTCTGATTGGTCCACCTCAGCATTCTAACATTCTGAAGTGGCTGAGAGTGGAAAGGCAAGGGCCTTAGTGGCATCTTCTCCTTTTTAGGATTTAGGATTTGTAAGTTATTTTTAATTTTTTTGGTTTTGGTTTTTGTTGGTCACACCTTGCATTGTGAGAGGTTTTTCTGCCAAATTTGGTGTGGTTCTGTTCAGTGGTTCTTTTGTTTACTTCATCCTCATTACAGACAGAGCATTTATATATAGATAGATAAAAGACTGAAAATAAATTGCAGTCTAAGAACCTACTAAAACTGTGCAACATTTAAACTGTTTGGGATGAATTTCATTGACTTTATTATGTACTCCTTGGAAGTAGAGTGGGATAGAAATATTTTTAAAAATTAATTTCCTAAATAAATGAAGAGTGTACAGAATTGCAATCAAGCCTGTCAGACAAGACCAGCATATTCCAATATGCTGTTAGAGAGGGTGGAGAGAGATTTTTATTTTGTCCTTTTTGCTGTTTTTGTTTTATTTGTAATGTTTCTATCCAACTGAAAGCAATGGTAAGAAAATTGTTGGGATCCCCTCCAGATCTGGCCTGCATGTCCCATGTTGGCAGCAGCTCTCAGAGGGGCCCTGGTGGTCCTACCACTTCTCTTTGTTTCGGAGTTAGAATTCTGCTGTTGGGCAGTTACAGCTCTTTCTGGAAGGCTAAGGAGAAAGTGGAAGTATCTAAGATCAAACCTCTTCCACTAAGACTGGAGGAGATGCTGGGGGCGATGAGTGGAGGTGGGGCAGTTCTGATCTGCCTCTGGGGAGCCCTTGGGAGGGAGTGAAGTGTTGCACTTTACAAGTTCTTTTTGGAAGTTTGAATTTCAAAATTTAGAAGTTACTATTTATTATTACAGCTTTATACATGTTTGCTATTCACAACCTGAACCAGTGTTCACAATAAGTCAAGCAGTCTTTAGCATAAACAAAGAAAACAAGATAGAAAATACAGCAGTGTGTTAATTCATACTGCACTTTTTATAAAGATTATGCCTTTGTTATATTCCTGCCAATATTGAGTAGTATTTGCCAGCTTCAGGACCAAAGCCAATTTGATTAAGAACTCTCCAGACCAGGGCAAGGAAATGCTAGTCTTTTTAATTTGGATCTTCAGTTCCCAAAATGCCTTACTATTGGTCATGTTGGCTAGAGCTTCTGGGGGGTTAAAGTTAAAAAATATATCCAGTGCAAAAGGTTCTCCATCTCTTTCATAGATAAAGTTTCATTTCAGTAATTCTTGTCTTATCATTTTCTTTTTTCATTATTTTCTCCACCTGAACTATTGTTGATTGTGGGCTTGGATGCTTCATCTTGCAGATGCACAAAAGAGAAAGGACATGCAAGGACTACATCAAGGTGAGCATCATTGACTGATCCTGTTGCTAAAATCCAAGCAGGGATTGTGATCCCTAATGCAGTTTCCACAGCAGTGGGCCTTATGGTGAATCTAAGACTTAATTCTCTTGGCTTCAGAAAGATCCCTTCAGCTACGAAAACAATTGCTCTTGTGGGATTGCCTTCAATTTACAAAAGGAAAAGAGGAGACTATTTTAATTTCATTTCATTTTTTTGTTCAAAATGTATATTCTCCATTCCGATGTATTCACATTATTTAACCATCAGGCAAACATCTAGTAAAGACATATCCATAATAGAACAATAGTGTTGATCAAGTAAAACTCTGACCCACCAAAACAAAATGTGTTGGATTTAGATGGGTCTTTCTCAGAGCTTGGAAAAGTTAGTGTGTTAGATGACAGGTCCCAGGGTTTCCCAGATAATGGACAATATCACATTAGAGTGCTAAAGCGCAGGACTCTGTCTCCCTATTGCCCGGTTTGCTTCTGCAGAATTCTGGAAAATGTAGTTTAGAGTAGAGCCTTTGGAATTCACAGCCAGAGGGGTTGTTTTCTTTCTTAATGTCCCAGAATTCTGCAGGAGCAAACTGGGTAATAGGGAAATGTGGACCTGTGCTTTAGAACTGTAATGTAATATCGTCTAGTGTCATTGGCTCTGTAACAGTTTTGGAGGCCATCTGCATGGGTTAAAAACCCCGATTTGGCCAGAAGTTGCTCCTGAATGTCCACACAACATTCAGGAACTTCCTACTCCTAATCTTGGATGAAATTGGTTCACCTAACTTTATTCATTTGCAGAAGTAAGTGAAAGCTTTGGAACTGGTTGATGTGGACAGCTGGACTGACTCTAATTTAAAGTGGTTCAGTGCTGCCATCCCGTAGCACAAGTCAAAGGGGATGTAACCTATATGGGCTGTTATTTGTCACCATGGCAGTGGCCATGGAACTCCAGAGAGCTCCTAATCATTGCTGTGCAGCTTTTCTGACATCACAAAGCACCAGCACAACCTGGGGAAAGGATGGGAATTGACTCCCTTCGTGACAAGCTAAAGTGGAATGACTATCCAGTGACTACTGGATGGTCTGGACTCTACTCCCATCACTGCTTCAGATTGGCCCCAGATTTAGAATCCATGTAGTTGGGCCATAATCCAGAAGAGCTCTAGAGCACATTCCTCACATTAGGGCTCCATCCTTTCAGTTTTGTAGCAAAAGCTGTTTGACTGTAGTTTTCGATGCACATACATGTACACACATATACAAAATCAACATTAAAACAGGCACAGTTACTACATCAGAATGAGGGCTTAAGGACTAGTTTTAACTCACTGTGACCATGTGCCCTATTTAATACAAAAGAGATTGCAGACAGACTTCTCCCAACAAGAGACACATGAAACATCACCTCATACTTTGTGTAGTAGTCTTCCAGGTCTCATCCAGAGAAAATAAGCCCAATATCCAGACTGCACAAAATAGAATAGGTGATTTGTCATTTTATTTCTTATTTCCTTAGTGTATAAATAATATTGAGCTTTTCATTAAACGATCTGTTGTCTTTTATTTGTCATATAATTTTATAGCTTTGTCATTTCACCTATTTTCCATGACTTCCTTAAATGGTCAAATAGAGTACAATAAGTTCAATATGTTTTTTTGAAGAATAAAAAAGGAAGGCTAAAGGTTCACAAAATGGCAGGGCATTTGTGTGAGGAGAAGCTGTCAGGATGGTTAGGTGTGTGTTCCTGTGATGAATAATACAGGAGAGGCTCTAAAACATTAAGTATGTGTGCATGTGTAGTGGGAGGAATCTAAAACTGTTGCAAATGGTATGAATTTTTAGGCATTGGAGCTGTGCTGCTCATCAATGTGCACAATAAAGGCAATGTCCAGGAGGTGCCTGGAGTACGGGCTCAACCACATTACCTAAGGGCAGTGGGTAGAAATGGTTGTGGTATCCGGAAGAATAATTAGCTTTTCCCCAGCTACTGAAAACACTTTGGCTTGGATCCAGGTGTAGCTTTCAGTGAACGGAAGCGCTCTTTCTGTCCAGGGAAGGCTTTTGATCCAGCTGGGGGTCCTTCTGGCAGAAGGGAAGAGAGGTGAGCTTATTTTCAAAGGGCACCAGGCCAGAAGGAGGGGGAGGCATCAGCAAAAACTTCTTCCCGTAGCTGAAATTCCACTCAGAAGATCTCCTGCTTATTAGCAAAACAAAGGCAGGATGCAAGACATCGTCTTTTGCAACTGAAGAGATGCTTTGAGGGAGGATATCCAGAATTCAATTGAGGAGTACCTTTTGTGTGTGTCTGGCATCCAGTGGCACATATGGACATTGCCTTCTTCTGCTGAAGCATAGGAGATCCTGAGTCCCCCTTCGGGGGGTTTGAAGTGACGGGATATAAATGCGGGGAATAAATAAATAAATAAATCTCTAGCAGTTCTTTATCATAGAAGACAATAGAAAGTGGCAAAAGAGAGACATGCCATGGCACAGACAGGCTGGTGGAAAGAAATGAAAGGTTGTGAGCTTTGGATCTCCTTTCTCTCATATCTCTATCTCACCCCAGGCTGTGGTGGAGACAGTGGACAACCTGCTGCGACCTGAGGCACTGGAGTCCTGGAAGGACATGAATGCCACAGAGCAAGTGCACACAGCCACCATGCTGCTTGACATTCTGGAGGAAGGAGCCTTCCTGCTGGCTGACAATGTCAAAGAGCCTGCCCGTTTTGTCACTGCCAAGAATAATGTGGGTAAGTTATGAACACCTGGCTCATGTCAAAGAGCTGAAGAGGGAGCAGCCGCACGCACTCTCTGATCCCTGTATGGTCCTCACCTGATATTCTCCTATTTTGGATATACCTACATTGTAGAATTAATGCAATTTGACATCCTTTTAACTGCCATAGTTCAGTGCTGTGGAATTTTTGAAGTTGTCATTTGGTGAGGCTCCTGCACTCTTTGGCAGAGACGGCTAAAGATCTTGCAGAGATCCCATTTTGGTCTAGGAGACACCACATGTGTTAGCCTAATGAAACACCCACTTGGCTGGTCCGTGGGAAAGCTTATCAGAAAAGTAACAATATAGGGACAATCTACGCACATAGACAAAGCTTTAATAACTGGTCAGGAAAATAAACTGTGCAGTGTTTGTTAGCCAATGAATTATTAGATTACCTAATGCATTGTTAATTGGTTAGAATCAGAAGCTCATAATGAGTGATAGCCAGTGAGATGAATGAACGGGGCGGGACTTAGACCGGCTCCATTGATTGTATAAAACTGAATGACTGGAAGGAGGGGGTGTTCTGTTCCTTGCGTCTTGTTACGCCAAAGGGCAGACCCTACAGCTGTGGATTTGGAATAAACTGTGTTTCCTGAAAAGTAGCCCAGTTGTCACGTCTTCTCGTTCCTGCGCCCGCACGGATAGCAGCCTTGGAGTCAAAGGGGTAATATTTGGTAGGATTTTTCCTGCTACACCATGATTTCATAGCACTTAGCCAAGGCAAATAAACTGCATGAATTCTACAATATAGATGCACCTTTGTCAGAATTTTGTGAAGAAGCTCTTTGTCATAACTGAGTTGTGTCAAATATTAGCCAGCCCATTTGATTCAATTATTGTATAATAGATAAGTTGGGGAGTGGGGAGGCCCTCTTGCTCCTCCTACAGTGTGCCTATTGCAGTCTTCTTCTGGGGATGTGCACACACAGAAAATCTAACATAATGACAGGCACTTTGCTATTTTAAAATATAAATGGTCATATCTTGATGTTCATGGAAATTTGGTTCTTGTAAATGAGGATGGAACTAAGTATGACAGAAGGAGAGACTCCCTGTCTGAGCCCAAGAAAAACCAAGGAACCTACTAAGCACACTGGCAACCCTGTTGGGGGTGGAGGCACTTTCTTCAATTTCAGGCTTTTGCTATAATCACTAATGAGAAATCAATTAGTAAACTTGTTGGCAGGGCCGGTTCGTCCATTAGGCGGACGAAGCAGGTGCGTAGGGCGACGTCACCGGGGAGGGGCGACGTCACCCGGGAGGGCGCCACCGCGCCAGCTCCCGCCGCCCGTGCGCGCTGCCGCCGCGCGCGGCCAGGCCTCCGCGGCGCTTTGGCCACACTTCGCATGCGCTGAGCTTTTTGCACATGCGCAAAAAGGTCTGCGCATGCGTTCTGGCTCTCGCTTTGGCGCCAGTGCGCGTGCGCAGATTGGCGCATGCGCACTGGTTGCCAAAGCGGGAGGTGCGCTCTGGAGCCAGTGCGCATGCAGATTGGCGCATGCGCACTGGGGAGCGCCAAAAAAATTTCGCGTACCCCCCGGGAACAGCTTGGTCCGCCCCTGCTTGTTGGCAAAGCTTTCAATAGCATTGTATAAAGTATTTTATTACATGGGGGAGACCTACCCAGTGTTACTAGTTTGGTCAGAGCTGTTCAAAGAATCCAAGCAAATAATCTTTTGCAAGTCAAGCCCTTTAAATTAAGAAAATCCTAGTAACTATGTATTGCAGCAGCAGGACTATAAATTGACACCTGTCCCAAGCAATCTGTACACATATACCTTTTCATTTTGATACCTCATTTTAATCATGTTCTAGAAGAAATAAATATTAAAAATATTATTTTGCCAGTGGTGCTTGGATTAATTGATCCCCTAAAACAGGTTCTCAAACTTTTTTAGCCATGGAGCCCTTTTTGAAGGAAAGGTTTCTCATGGAGCCTCAATAAATGTTTATATATTATATTGTATATCAGGCATGGGCATACTTTTGGACACAATCAAAGCACTCTTGACAGCTGGCCATCCAGCCTTTAAAATAATAGTAATAGGAGCAACCCCATGGGCCATCCAGTCCAACCCTCTTCTGCCAAGCAGGAAAGGCAAATAAGGTGCTGGGGCGAGGAAGGATGGAAAGAAAAGGGAAGGAAGGAAGAAGAAGGATCAGCAGCCCTGGGTATGGTGGCTCGGAGGCCACCTTCTTACCTCCCAGAGGTTCTCCTTCCAGTGATGACATTAGCCACAAAGGCCACAGTGCCCCGCAGTCCTAAGGAGGATGTCCCAATGCCATCCCTCCTGCCACTGCCTCTGAGAAGCCCCTGGTGCCCTTCAGCCTGGCTGACATCCTGGAAAAGCCCTGCGGAGGAGAAGGGGGGAGGGCCCAAAGGTGGAGCCCCAACCCCACCTCAACGCTATATGCCCTTTAGCTGACCAGAAAGAGCTGCCAGGCCTTGCACTCAGAAGGTGGCCTCAGAAGGTCTTTCTGATCAGCTATTCAAGGGTGAAGAAATCATCGACCATCGAAGCGCATGCCACCAGAAGCACCACCCTAAGGGTTCTGCAGAACACACTTGAGAACCATTGCCCTTAAACAGAGCAAATAATAAAGCTCCAAAATAGCTCTAATTAAAGTAGCAATCAACAAATGAATTGGGGTGAGGGTGGGGAGTCAGGTAGGTGAGGGCTGGGTATAGATGCCTAGAGAGAATGCTCCCCTCCCCTCTCCTGGGGAGGGGGAGATTACCAATGACCCGAAGGCTCGGTGCTGCAATTTCGCACACCATTTTGCGGATAAAGTCTCTCGGATATGCATTGAGTTGAACTCCAGCTTCAATACAGTTCCAGGGGAGGTGACTGTGGCATCTGTCTGTCCGATTTTGTGGGATTCCTTTCGGCTTGTTCATTCTGAAGACATGGAGGGGGTCCTTGGGGCTATGAGAGCGACCACATCGACTCTGGACCCTTGCCCTTCCTGGTTAATTAAATTGGCCAGAGGTGGGTTAAATGATTGGTTTGTGTGGATCATTAATGCTTCCTTGGAGCAAGGGACATTTCCATCGGGATTAAAACAGGCAGTGTGTGGTGTTCCAGCCTGGTGCTGGTCGACAGATCGGGGATGATGGGTTATCAGGTGAATTAGTCAGGGATGATGGGTTGCCTGGAGAGGCGCCTGATCTTAATGAGGAGGAGGATAATGAAGAGGAAATGGATGTTGACTCAGAGTATGGCAGTGAGAGCGGGGACGGCCTTGGTTCCCAAGAAAGGGTTGTTACTCCCTCATTCTCAATCGAGAATTCCAGAGATGGGGAGGAAGATGTTTCTCACCCTGATAGCACCGCACCTGGAGGCTCTAATGAGGAGAGCTTCGACAGAAGGGCGAACATCAGAACTACTTGCAAAGATTGGAATTTATTTATTTATTTGTTTATTATTCGGGCTTCTATGCCGCCGACTCCCTGAGGCTCGCGGCGGCTTACAGGAGCCGAAAGGCATAATAAAAAACAGGCAATAAAACAGTTAAAACAGTTAAAACAACAAACAGCACAGCAGAACAGTAGCACCGTTCAACAATAAGCAGCCCATCGTCCCAAGACGAACGGACAGGAGGCGGGGCATGGGCAGGACCTACCCACCAAAGGCCTGCTTAAACAGGTGGGTTTTACAGGCCCATCTGAACGGGAGCAAGTCCTTCATGGCTCGAGTTCCGGCCGGGAGGGCGTTCCACAGCGTAGGCGCTATGACAGAGAACGCCCTCCGGTGGGTAGATGTCAATCTTGCAAGTTTGGCCGAGGGTATCTCCAAGAGATTGGAGTCCTCGGACCGTAGTGATCTCGAAGGGCAGTATGGGGTGAGACGGTCCCTCAGATACGCTGGCCCCAGACCGTGCAAGGCCTTAAAGGTGAGAACCAACACTTTGAAGGTGATCCGGTGCTCGATAGGCAGCCAGTGCAGATCCTGCAAAACGGGTGTTATGTGGCTGCCTGTTGGCGTGCCAGACAGGAGCCGGGCGGCAGTGTTCTGCACTAGCTTGAGCTTCCAGGTCATCGACAGAGGAAGGCCAACGTAGAGCGCGTTGCAGTAGTCTAGCCTCGAGATGACCGTGGCTTGGATCACCGTGGCCAGGTCGTTCCGGGAGAGATAGGGGGCCAGCCTCCTTGCCTGTCGCAGATGAAAAAAGGCACTCTTGCTGACCGCAGAGACCTGGGCCTCCATGGTCAGCTGGGAGTCCAAGTGGACCCCCAGGCTCTTAACGGAAGACGATGGGCATAACGCCGCACCGTCCAGGCTCGGAAGCTGGACATCTACATCACCCGGGCGGCCCAGCCACAAGATCTCCGTCTTCGCCGGATTCACCCTTAACCTACTGGCTCGCAGCCATCCAGTAACGGCTTCGAAGCAGTGTTGGAAATTATCAGGGACGGATCCCGGCCTGCCCTCCATCCTCAGAATGAGCTGGGTGTCATCAGCGTACTGGTGACACTCCAGCCCATAACTCCGCACCAGCTGTGCAAGCGGCTGCATGTAGATGTTAAATAACAGGGGGAGAGAATGGCCCTTGCGGAACTCCACAAACTAATGGGGAGCCCTCGGAGACCACCTCGCCCTCCTCACACACTGAGACCGCTGGTGGAGGAAGGAGGTCAGCCATTTCAGGACTGTCCCCCTCACTCCAGCCATGGCCAGGCGGTGGGTCAAAAGATTGTGGTCGATTGTGTCAAACGCTGCCGTGAGGTCCAATAACACGAGCAGCGCAGACCCGCCTTGGTCGAGCTGGCAGCGGAGTTGGTCTGTGATGGAGACCAGGACCGTCTTCGTCCCATGCCCCGAATGGAAGCCGGACTGGAAGGGGTCTAGCCATGTTGCATCATCTAAGACGGACTGCAACTGCTCCATTACTGCCCTCTCAACTACCTCCCCAGGTACGAAAGGTTCGACACTGGCCGGTAGTTGGAGGGAACCGCAGGGTCTAATGACGGTTTCTTCAGTAATGGAGCTACCACTGCCTCTTTTAAGCACTCTGGAAAGACTCCTTGCTCAAGGGAGCTGTTTACGATATTCAACAGAGGCCCACGTAACCCCTCCAGGCAAGATCTAACAATTTGAAGAGGGGGGTGCGGTGGACACATAGGAGTTAGATTCCTTTATTAGACTGGGCCGAGAGGGGTTTCGCCAGACCTGAAGCTATGTTTAGCTTGGAAGGACTCGTGTTCAGGACAAGTTCCCGTCCGACCGCAGGAGCGGTTTGCCTTATCTATACACTTTTGTTTCGTGGGAAAATCGAGTCAGCTTGATTGCCAGTTTGAGAACTATTTCGGATTTACCTTTGGAACTGATTTGAACTTGCCTTACATCTTCTAACCTTTGAACTATCTTTTATTCTAAATAAAGCTACATTTACAGAGACTGCTTATGTGTGTGATCTAGGGGGTACTGCCACCATCTGAGGTGCAACACGGTGGTTAGACCACTCCTGAAAAAGGCCTTTCTTGACTCCACTGTTCTGAACAATTACAGAACCGTCTCCAACCTTCCTTTCTTGGGCAAGGTGCTGGAGCGGGTAGTCGCTTCTCAGCTCCAGGGATTCCTAAAGGACATCGATTACCTGGAGCAGTCACAGTCTGGCTTTAGGCCTGGTCACGGTACCGAGACGGCTTTGATCGCCTTGGTGGATGGTCTCCGTCGAAAGTTGGACAGGGGGAGTGTGACCCTGCTAGTTCTCTTGGACATCTCAGCGGATTTCAATACCATTGATCATGGTATCCTTCTGGGAAGGCTTTCCGGGATGGGTCTTGGGGGCATGGTTTTGTCATGGCTCTGGTCCTTCTTGGTGGGTCATTCCCAGATGGTGCTGGGGGACACCTGCTCGGACTCCTGTCTTTTGACCTGTGGGGTTCCACAAGGTTCCATTCTGTCCCCTATGCTTTTTAACATCTACATGAAATCACTGGGAGAGGTCATCTGGCAGTCTTTAGGAGGAGCCTGAAGACGTGGCTGTTTCAATGTACCTTCCCTGAATAAAGTAAATGACGCCCTACTGTGTTCATTCTCTGCAAATGCCCTCAGAAGCACTTTAATTACCTGTTGGGTGTCTGTCCCATATTGTCCTTGAAGCCTTCCTGCTATATGCAAACTACCTTTGTCTGCACCCAGTGTTTATTTATTTTAAAATTTTAACATTCACATTTGGCCTGCCCGAAATGGTTTTAAATTGTTTGTTACGGCTTGTGTTTGAGTTTTATTGATTGTATTGTTTTTAAATTGCTATTGTTTTGTTATTATGTGTTATTGGGTTTGGCCTCATGTAAGCCGCCCCGAGTTCCCTTGGGGAGATGGGTGCAGGGTATAAATAAAGTTAATAATAATAATAATAATAATAATGTTTCACACAGTACCTCACCATGGTGATATGTGTAAAGCAAAACAGACTATCACCAAATGTGTTAGCAGCCCAAAAATATGGATGGTAATTTGACAACCACAAAGCATTTGCAGAGCAGAGTGTATAATTAGTCTGACATGATGGCCTGAAACAGAATCACCCCATTTTTCATCTGGTATCCCAAAGAACAGAAACATCTGGAAGTTATATGCTCTGCATATTCTCAAAAGAAAAGATGATGAACTGCTCCAGATGTCATTGTGCCTGTTTCTTGTCTTCTGTTTTTTCTCATCTTACTCCTCCCTTGCGTTTCAGTGCTGGAGGTCTCAGTGTTGAATACGGAAGGGCAGGTGCCGGATATTGTGTTCCCACATGAACACACCACTAGAAATTCCATTCAGCTGTCAGCCAACACAATCAAGCAAAACAGCCGCAATGGTGAGTGATAACTAGGATTTTAGGATTAGGGAGATACGAGGTTGCCAGGATTTGGCCAATTTCCTGGCATGTCCTGGAAATCATCTTTGGCCTTTGTTTTCCCTCACTCCTTCTAGGTCTTCATTAGATCCTCTCTATTTGTACCCCAATGATATGTCTCTTCTCTCTTCAGGGGTGGTCAAGGTTGTTTTTATTCTCTACAATAATCTGGGATTTTTCCTCTCTACTGAGAATGCCACCTTCAAACTGGGTAGCGAGATTGGTCCGATTAGCCCCTCACTGGTTGTCAACACACAAGTTATTGCTGCCTCCATCAACAAGGAGTCCAGCCGTGTCTTCCTGGTGGATCCTGTCATCTTCACCCTCTCCCACTTGGAGGTGAGGATAGTGTGATACACGGGGCCATTGTGCTCATTTATCCATCCTTGGTACCTGGTAATCTATCTCCCATTTTTGCAGACCCATGCCACCACGAGGGATTTTATAGTTTTGGATGGGCATTGCCACTGCTTTTCTGGCCATGTGTGACAGGAGAATCCAGTAAATGAGTTCTTTGTGTATCAATTCTCTTCCTTTTTTCTTATCTTTCTTTTTTATTATAACAAACTACTTTTCTGTACTTCACCTCCTCAAAACCTAGACTCCCCTCCCTCCTGACCTTCCGAAAAAAAGTAAAAACCTGGCTCTTTGAACCAGCCTTTGGAAATGCAGTGCAATAAACAACACGGAATTGTGTAAGTTTGAAACATGCAACGGCTTAGATGATGCCACTGGAAAATGAGATTAACAGGAAGACACTGGTTATTATATGTTTTAATGGTTTTGTATTGATTTTATAATGTTGTTTTAAATATTTTAATTGTATATTGTGGATTATTGTGGCATCAAATGGCTACCAATTTGTAAGCTGCCTTGAGTTGCCTTCGGGCTTGAGAAAGGCGGGATAGAAATATCATAAATAAATAAATATTGTGACACCAATCCTTATCTTGTCCATAGTGGCTCTTATAGGCATACTTCTTTCCATGCAGGACAAGAACCATTTCAATGCCAATTGCTCTTTTTGGAACTATTCTGAGCGCTCCATGATGGGTTACTGGTCCACACAGGGGTGCCGGCTGGTGGAGACCAACAAGACCCACACCACCTGTGCATGCAGCCACCTCACCAACTTTGCTGTGCTTATGGCACACCGTGAAATTGTAAGCCTATGGTTTCTACTGTTGGAAGGTAGGGGGGAAATATGCCAGAATGGAGGCAGAGGAAAATATTGTTTTTTCACTATCCCAATCACTGTGAATACCATCCTTCCAATTTATTTATCATGTGCTCTTCATGAAATCAGAATGATATGAAATGCTTGGGATTTAATTATCTGCTGTTGCTAATCAAGATTAATTGGATTAGCAGAATTTAGACTACAACTCCCAGACCGCTTCAGTTGGCATAGTCAATAGCTATGCTGATTGGGTGATTTTGAGAGTTGTAATTCAGAAAAGTAAAAATTTTAGGTTTTGATGAAGTAACTCTAGCATCAGAAGGTAGTAATAGGTTTTGGATTTCGTGTTCCACCTCTAAAGCAGGAGAGAAGACAAAACAGACGAGGGAAGATGTATATCCCCTCAGTGTCATTTCCCTTCTCTTTCCAGTACCAGGGCCGCATCAGTGACCTACTGCTGACAGTCATCACATGGGTGGGCATTGTGATTTCTCTCGTCTGCTTGGCCATTTGCATCTCTACCTTCTGCTTCCTGCGTGGGCTGCAGACTGACCGCAACACCATCCACAAAAATCTCTGCATCAATCTCTTCATCACTGAGCTACTCTTTCTCATTGGCATTCATAAGACAGACTATGAGGTACGTGACAAAATGCTCAAAGAGTCAAACTGAAGTGAACTTGAAATCATACTAAGAATGGAACATGGTCCAATAGAATAGGAGGAAAATATTCTTAAGATCCATTTGGCTTAGTAAATCAACATACTGTTATCAAGCCATATCCTCTGTATGGATAGCAAGCAAACGAGGTGTCCCAAAGTCCCATTTTGTCTGGCAAATCAGCATGCTGCTAGCAAACCAGATCCCCTTGATTCAGTAAGTGGAAGGTATAGTGGATATACACGTGTGGTAGGCGGCTATCAGGGGAACTCTGACACAGAAGACCAAACTGAATTCAAAGCAGTATTGGAAGACTCCTTAGAAATCAGAATCAATGTTTTTCATATGTTATGTTTGGAATTTTGTCTTGTAAAGCTCACAGAGTCATAAAAAGTCACGTTCTGCTTTCCAAATTAATTTGGGGAATGTGTTCCCTCTGGGTATTTAAGCTTTCATATTCCATTATCCCTCACTGCTGGCTATCCTGGCTAGGGCTGATGGGAGTGCAGTGGAATCCTATCTGGTGGATTACAAACTATCCTAGCTCTAATTTGGAGCCCAGCACTTTCCAAGTCACTACATTCTCTCTAATGCTAAATGCTTGTTAGGCCTGTGATCAATTTTTTAAAAGGCAAGATATAAGCACTCTGAATAAAATAAATGAACCCCCTACTAACAAAAAAAAGGAATCACACTAACAGGAACTCTCTTCCTTTGTCCCAGATTGCCTGCCCTATCTTTGCCGGACTGCTGCATTACTTTTTTCTGGCAGCTTTTTCCTGGATGTGCCTGGAGGCCATCCATCTTTACCTCATGTTGGTTGAGGTCTTTGAGAGCGAGTATTCCCGCAAGAAATACTACTACGTGGGTGGCTACTGCTTCCCTGCCCTGGTTGTTGGTATTGCTGCTGCCATCGATTACCGCAGCTATGGTACCGAGAAAGCGTGAGTACAAGAGAAGTCTAAGAGAGAGATTGGGGATGGGCGAGGGAAGGGTCTTACCGGAGAAGTGGGCTAGTGCATCACCTTTCCCCTTGTTTTGCCCAAACCTTGGGAGGAAGAAAGCTACAGATATGAAAAGAAAGAAAGAAAGCTTTAGAGAGATACAGTTCTTATAATCTGGGCCTTGTAGACATGTTTCCATCTTCTGGAAAATATAAAAGTAAAAATGTCAAATTGAAAGCTGTAAACTGGGATGAGGCTAAGGGTCATATAGAATATTATAACTTTATTGCTATTTTACATTGTACAATGAAATTAAACACTTTTTCCCAGAACACATCACAAAAACAGCAAACCCATCCCTCCACACCGTAACCACCACTGCACAGCCCCCAATGCCACATCAATGAAAAATCATGGAGTTCACTCTAGTTACAGCTCTGAGATTTAAAAAAACTATCACTCAATATGTTTGTCCTTGTCTACCAGACAGTAATATTTTTTTTAATGCTGGGTGAGATGGATCCTTAAGAATGCTCTGAGATTTCTTAAGGCTGAGGGACTTATAAAATTCTTCCAAAGAGAGGAGAGGGCAACTAATGATTCTCTGTGCAGTAGTGGTGACCTTTTGGAGCGCCTTCCTATCTGCTACTGTGCAGTTACAAACCATGTGCAAATGTAATAGGTTAGGACACTCTATTGCACAGTTGTAAAAAGTCACCAGCAAGTTGTTGGTTTCTTAGAAGTCTCAAATAGTACAATTTCTGGTGGGCTCTCTTAACCATCACTTCCATATCAATGCCCCAGATCAGATCCTCCTGAACATTGACACCCAGGAGCTTAAAACCAACTGCATTTATGACCAAGGATTGAATTTCTGGTCTGTTCTTCCTATAATCCACTATGAGCTCCTTGATTTTATTGACATTAAGAACCAGATTGTTGTCCCTGAACCACAAGAGCAGCCGATAGACAGACCCATCCCCTTCAGAAACAAGCCCCACCACTGTTGTGTCATCCACAAATTTGGTAATGATAGTGTTCTGATGGACATGGATGCAATCATATGTGTAAAGAGTATAAAGGACTCAGCACACAGCCCTGTGGCTTCCCAGTGTTGAGAACTGGAGAGGTATGATGACCTAATGTAACCCTCTGGGAACGTCCTGACAAGAAGTCCATAATCCAGGAACAGACTGAATATGACAATCTAAGTGGCTTTGGTTTTCCAGATGTTTTTAGACTTTAGCACCCTGAATTACCTAAACTTGCTAGTGGCTTCTGAATTTTAGAATCAGTAAAAGACAAGAAAGGGCTGAGTCAGAATCATCAACAGGGTTGATACAGCCTTCATAATACTGCCAATGATAATGTAATATAATAATTATATCGTGATATTAGTATTTGTATATTTGTATTACATGCAATATTGCTAACTATATTGCGATATGTTGTAGCGCAATATGATGTGTAGTGCTGATGTTGTGCTATGACAGTAATGTTATTTGTTGTTTGTTCAGGTTGCTGTAAGCCACTCCGGCAATATTGTTATATGTTCACTGTAAGCCACTCTGGCAGTATTGTTGTTTGCTGTAAGCCGCTCTGAGTCCCCTTCAGGGTTGAGAAGGGCAGCATATAAAAATAGTAAATAAATAAATAAATTCAGGGGGGAATTCTTAGGATGGTGCCATCTCATGGCAAAAAGCTGTGAGGCAATTGAGTTTTGGGGTGTCCGCTGCCCTCTTCAGTCTACATTTAACATTATTCTGCTCTGTTTTGGCAGATGCTGGCTTCGTGTAGATAACTACTTCATCTGGAGCTTCATTGGACCTGTCTCTTTTGTCATTGTTGTAAGTTACTAAAGTTCATTTGGAGAAATATGCACAGGGTTTTCCTTTAGCAGTTTTGGGTACGGAGTCCTTAAAGTGAGTTGAGGGGAGCACCAATTCACAGATCTTGGGAGTCCTCTGGAGGCCCTAGTGCTCATCCCACTCCAATCCACATGGTAAATTTCTTGATAGGAATTCTCAATGCAGCCTAAGCCTTGTGGTGAGGAACGCTGTTACCGTAGTAGTGGGGAAAGGTAACTTTCTTGGTACAAAGGAGACCCTTTCCCTTACACCCAGTTGTGCATATCCCCCAGATCAACCTGGTATTCCTCATGATCACTTTGCACAAGATGATCCGCAACACATCTGTCCTCAAGCCTGACTCCAGCCGACTGGACAACATCAAGTGAGTTAATATTTTCATTATTTTTTATCCTCTTGTTTTAAACCCAAACATAAACATGCCTTTATAACACAGCTCTAGCATCCTATGACTCCTACAGGGTGTCCTCTACATCTGGTTCTTCTAAAGCAGTTTATCACAAGGGTGAGAAACACACTCACACATGCTGCCTTGCATCACCCATTTTTGGGGCTTCCTGACACCAGTTTTGCCACCTCACCAGTAGTTTTGATGAATGGCAATCTTCCTTCAAGAAATGGAGAGAGAATACAACCTGTTTTTGTGTTTAGTTAGACTGTGGGCAGCCCTTCTGAAAGAAAGTATGATCGGTGCTGTCAGAATACATTGTGTTAAACACAGGAAAATTCCCATTTGTTTTGTTACCATTAGCAAAATATATGGTGGCTGTGGGGCAGCAGGGCCCATGTGCTCCAAAAGCAGCCAACTCTGTGTTTTAAGGGGAAAGCTCTTTGCACAAAGCATGCAATAGAACAGAATACACTTCATGTTTGCCATGAAGTAGAGATTGACATGGAACTAGTAGAAAATGAGATTTCAGCAGCCTGGCTAACATGAAAGAAATAATATGGTTGTTGCTATTGATAAACCAAGAAATGTGTTGTTTCATGCAAACTATCCCAAGACTATTCCATAGATCTTGACCAACTTTTTGCCTAGTCTTGAGATTGGGGCCCCTCATCTGTCTGTCCAAGCAGTGTCTCTTCTAGCCCGACAACCGGGAAAGGCTCACTTCCAAAAAGTCATAGACTGAGCACAAAAATAGCATGCTAGGATAAGGAATTTTCATTCCCATTACATTTGATATCACCCTGAAGCATTTGCCTGATCATTTCACCTCAACATTTGTCTGAACTCACTACCTCTGAGGATGCCTGACATAGATGCAGACAAAACGTCAGGAGAGAATGCTTCTAGAACATGGCCATACAGCCTGAAAAACATACAACAACCCATTTCACCAGCAGTTTGGGACTGTTGGCAGACTATCCTGCATTCCACATTATTGTAATGGATCATGGGATACCAGCTTTTATCCCCTCATATGAGGTAGTTTATCCTTAACACACATACAAATGAGGCCTCTGATTAATAAATCAGATTGCTTTCACAGAGTTGGAGAAAGAAAATAAGTTCCTACAATCCACAGGGCATTCTAGCCAATTGAGTCTAAGAGTTGTAGTCCATGCTCTGTGATTTGTTCAGTTAGGTGACTACGGTGGTGCTGTGTGAATCACATAGCAAATGAAATAGTTTTTCCCATTGGAAGAAATTTGGGAATACGAGTAATCATGCCTCAAATGTCAGACCATGCGTTATTCTCAACTATGCATCTTCTGATACTCATTCATTGAGAATAATCCAAAGATGAAGGTTTGAGGAGCTGCACCTTGGTTAATGCTTAATTAAGATTCAATATACTATTAATTTAACATGCAAAGCAGAGTTCATGCAATGCAAGCAACCCTTCTTAAGGGTAGCTGGAACAGGTGCTGGATAATATAGGCAGCAGGGGCTGCTGAATCTCCCAAAGGAGTCAGAGGAACCAGATAAAGACAGCTCTATAAAGTTAGGACTTTGTTCAATATGGAGCCACGGGTGATCAGGTGGAATACAAGATGCATAGAAACAGCACAGGAGGCAGTCTCATAGATATCACTTCTCCTGTACTGTACTGTGCCTCAAATCCCAATTGCGCATTCTCCAGAGTTGCTATTTCTCTTTTTTTAAATAATATTTTTATTAAAATATTTAGTATATACAATACATAATACATGATACATATAGTTGCATAGATCTGAGTGGGGAAAGGGATATAGAAAGGGAGAAGAGGGGAGGAGGGAAAGAAGAGGGGAAGGAGAAAGAAAGGAAAGAGGAAGAAGAGAAGAAGAGAGAAAAAAACAAAAACCTAAAACATGGTAATCGAGCTATTTCTCAATTAATTGAATACGGGGGAAGTCAACCGGTAGTATGGTCCAAATTGTGGATGACCAGCATCTTACAATCTTATCCTTGTTTTCTATAGTGTAATGAAGTAAAGTGAAGATTCATTACAAACTAACCAGATTTGCTCAAATTGCAGCGAGCACCTACAAAATGTGTAACTATGTTTAGGAGATAAGCTTTTGTTACCTAACAAAACACTGCTGTCAGCAATAGAACTGTTGCTTTTATCTAATTACTATTCTGATGAATTATACAATATTTCTACTTTGAGAGTATAAGATTCTTATTTGTGCTAACCTTTGTAGTGTGGCTTTTATCTAATTTCTCAGCCTTTACATGCTTGATTATCCTGCTTTTCATAATCCATTTACTGAAAATACCTAAAATGTTTCCTTGTTGTTGATGTGATTTCACAATTCACTTCCTGCATTCTTGTTTTACTTATTTTTGATGCCAATCAAAGCTATTTTGTTTATATTGTTTAGCATTTGTGAAATCTGTCTTATTGTATGCTACCGTGAGATCTCGGATAGAAACAGGATATAAATACTTTGATAGATCGATCGATCAATAAATAGATTGACACACACATACATGTTGGCTACAATTCAAATAGAAGGTACTGTGAAATCTGATTTTAACTTTACCATAGAGTCAGTAGGATATTTGCAACCCAGTTGTAACCATCTTTACTCATTAGGAAGTTTAGCTTCCATCTTATGAGCACTACTTGGAGAATACTATGATCTTGCTGTTGATGAACATCATATATGCCAGGCTGCAGCATAATTCCGGTAATGGATTCAACAAATGAACAGTTCTTCTGAAGAGGGCTTGAAATAAGGCTGCCTCACTCTAGCCTGTATCACTGCTTGGGGAGCGTCTGTGATGTTTTAAATAAGGACCCCCCTCATACCAACTGTTGCAGGCGGAGACCCAGAAACACACAATATTACTGGAATAAACTAGCACTAGAAGAGGAAGCCATGAAGTCTTGCACTTCAGGAGAGTGAATAGAGTAGTGAGATTTTTTTAAAAAACCAATGCAGTTGAGTGTGCAGATATAAAAAGAAAATAGCAAATACAAGGAAAAATTGCAATCACGCATCACAAAATTCCAAATAAATATCAGTAGGACATATATAACTTAACTAGTTTAAACTGGATTATATGGCATTGTAGATCAAACTAAGGTACATGCCTTGGTTACATCCCATCTGGATTACTGTAACACACTCTACATGGGGCTGCCTTGGAAAAGTGTTTGGAAGCTTCAGCTGGTCCAAAGACCTGCGGCCAGGTTACTAACTGGGGCTGACTACAGGGAGCAAATAACTCCCCTGTTGCAGCAGCTCAACTGGATGCCAGCTTGTTTCTGGGCACAATTCAAAGTGCTGGTTATAAAGTATAAAGCCCTATATGGCTCAGGTCCAGGCTATTTAACTGACTGTATCTCCTTGTATAAGCCTGCCCGGACCCTGAAGTCTTTAGGAGAGGGCCTTCTCAGTGGCTGCCCCTTGACTCTGGAACTCCTTTCTTCCCAGGGAAGCCGTAATGGCCCCCTCCCTGCTGTCCTTCCGGCAGCAGGCTAAAACATTTCTATTCAGGCAGGCTTTTAAAGAAGGTTTTAAAGATCAAGTCAAGGGGGCAGAATTAGGAGAGATAAATTAGAGAATTGGTTGGGACAAAGGTGGTGGCTACAAATTCGGGCAATATGTGAATTCCTTATGCAGAGGGAGGTTAGAGAGGCAATGCAAAGAGAGGACACTGCTTTTGAGAGGCTGGTAAGGGAATGGAAGGAAGGGAAAAGGATTCAGGTGGGAAAGATATACATGTTGTTAGTAGTGTCAGGGGAAAGCACTGTACAAGAATTAACCAAATTGTGTGAGGGGGAAGTACAAGTCTCAGTATTAGAGTTGGAAAGGATAATGGGAATTATCGCAAAATTAAAAACACAAGAGTGAGGGAAATGAGAAGGAAACTCCTGCATAAGTGGTATCGGACTCCGGCCCAATTGGCATACTTCTCTCAAAATGTGAGTAGTCAGTGTTGGCATGGGTGCCAAGTGAAAGGGGTATACATGCACCTGATATGGGAATGTGCAGTAGTGCAGAAATTCTGGAAAGAGGTACAAGGGGAAATTAATAAGGCACTGAACATAAATTGGGTAATTACAAAGGAAATGGCGATATTGGTGAGAAAGAGTGACTTGGGGGAATATGGAGGAATTAAAGAAGCTATGATTGAAAGCGCACAATCTGTTATAGTTCTGGGTTGGAAGGACTCCTCCAAATGGACAATTAAGAACTGGCTGCGGTACCTGGTAGAGCACATTCAATTTGAAATTATGGAGATTAGGGTTAATGAGATGGAGGAGAATAAACTGCAGGAACTGTTGGGGCGATGGGACCGGGTAAGACAATATATTATCTGGAAAACTCGAGATCAAGATACGAGGAATAAGTTGGATCTACTGTTTAATTTGTAACGTAAACTGTCCAAAGGCTTGGAAGTTTGAAGGGAAGAAGAATGGCGATGAAACCCTCAGAAGGGTGGAGGGGTGTGGATGTTAGTGAGGGTGGAAGGGGCACTTTCACAGTGCACTGTTCTGTTTTGTTATGTTTTGTTGTTTGGATGTGGTTTTTATTCTGTATGTAAATAAATCAATAAAAATATTCATTAAAAAAAAAAGATCAAGTCAAGGGGTGCTGTGGTTTTAGCTTAGAACTGCTGGGAAATGCAGTCCAAGAATAGGTAGAGAAGGAAGAAAGGGGAGAAAGAGGAAGGGAAAGAAAAGGTGGGGATGGAAGCGAAGAAGAAGAGAAGTAAGATAGGAGAGAAAGAAAGAAAAAAAGGCAAGGAAGGAAGGAGAGAAAGAGGGAGGGAAGGTTGGCCACAGCAACGCGTGGCGGGTACAGCAAGGATCTTCATAAACCATTACATTTCATTAAAAATGTGTGGTAGTTCAAAATGCAGTTTTCCTGTGATGGCAACCTTGCATTACATAAGTTTGCCCAGAACACACTCATGTCTTCTTCTATAGGTCTTGGGCACTCGGGGCCATCACTCTCCTTTTTCTCCTGGGACTCACTTGGGCATTTGGCCTCCTCTTCGTCAGCAAGGAGTCTATTGTTATGGCCTACCTCTTCACCACCTTCAATGCTTTCCAGGGCATGTTCATATTTGTATTTCATTGTGCACTGCAGAAAAAAGTAAGTAGAACTGGGTCAGATCAAAAGGACATGATTCATACTTAAGATTAACGGAAATTGTGTTGTTTTAATGCATATGTTTTATTTGTTGAATATGTGTTTTGTAGATCAGTGTTTCCCAACCTTTTTTGAGCTGCGGCACACTTTTAACATTAAAAAAATCTGGGGGCACACCACCAACCAAAATGACACAAAATGACACTCTAGCACAGTAAAGAACGGCTGGAGGTTGGTGGCCTGCTGGGAACAGCTGCTGGGAGTGCCGAAGCCGGGGAGGGGGCGGAGCCAGGCTGCACCATGCCCCGCCCCCTACCCCCAGCTTCACCTCTCCCAGCAGCTGCTCCAGCCTTGAGGGGGCAGTGCCAAGTCAGCGGTGCCAGAGCCAGCACAATGCTGGCTTAGCACTGTCCCCTCAAGACTAGAGCAGCTGCTGGGAGTGCCAAAGCCAGGGGAGGGGGCAGAGCCAGGCCGCGCCATGCCCCTCCCCCTCCCCCCAGCTTCAGCTCTCCTACAGAGGAGGAGCATGAGCGGTGGACGGGCTTCAGTGGGCGGGGCTCCTCTCCATGGCTTCAGCGAGCGAGGGCGAGAGTCATGGTGGGAGTCATGGCGGATTGGAGGCTGGCTGGGGAAATGGCCGAAGGAGGCAGCGCCCCGGTCCCTTCTTCTTTTTCTTCGCCACTGCCCTGCCCTTCCTCCTCCCCCAAGCAGCAGGAGTTTGACAGGAGGGGGGAGGAAGGGGGGCAGAGAGCTTTTCTCGCGGCACAGCAGGAGGTCCGTCACGGCACACTAGTGTGCCACGGCACACTGGTTGAGAAAGACTGTTGTAGAGCATCGAATTGTGCCTTTATGTGTGCTGCTCTGAGTCCCCTTTGGGGTGAGAAGGGTAGGATATAAATAGTGGCAAATAATAAATAAATAAATAAAGTGGTGACTTGACAGACCTGCAAAGCTGGATTGTGTGGCTATAATTATGTCTGCTGCTCATCAAAAGAAGACTATTGATGGCAAAGAAACTGGAATCCAATATGAAAGATATGACAGAACCCATTTGATTCAAGAAATTTAATTGATGAATTGATTAAATTTGCATAATTTACATATTATTTAGAATAATAATTCAGAAAAAAAGACGTCTATTTTCTTGATATTGAAAGTGTTGTACATATGTATCATGTAAGGGGCATTACAAGAGGGTATTGGATGATGATAAAGCTTGCAACAGAAGAGCTAAAAGTAGAAGTTGAAAGAGAAGAACAAGTACAAAGCACCCTGGTATTGCTGGAACAATGTGTTTCTCCATTCCCCTTGATGCCTCTTCCTACATGCCAGGTTCATCGGGAATTCAGCAAATGCCTTCGTCATGCATCCTGCTGTCTACGGAGCCCACCAGGAGCCACCCTGGGCTCCCTCAAGACCTCTGCTATCCGCAGCAACAACCGTTACTACACTGGGACGCAGGTACATCTGAGCAGAGTGACAGTGGGGTTTTGTTACTAAACTGAGGGTCTCTAAGCCAAGGTAATGGGCCCTGGGGGATTGTGTGATGAATGAATGGGAGAGGCTAGGAGATGTCTCTAAGTCTTCAAGTTAGGCTGCTCTGCTAATTCCAAGACGGTCCTTTTTTCAGAGCCGAATCCGGAGAATGTGGAATGATACTGTAAGAAAACAGACTGAGTCCAGCTTCATGGCAGGTGATCTCAACAGCACACCAACCCTTAATCGAGGTGAGCAGCCCCTTTTGCTCTGTCATGTCTCATAGTCTTTCCCATACCAGAATGAGAAAAATGCATTGTGAGAATGTGAGGAATACCTTCCTAACTCTAGATCCTCAGACTGAGCATTCACAAATCCCACCACCACTATATCCCCATCTGATAGGGAAATTCCTGCCCATTTCTTCCAACTCTATACCAATATCTCCCTAAGGCATCGTTGTTCTCATTCCCACTCTAATATTACCCATACAGCTGTGGGCATTCCCCAAGAAGGCTGCTTCTCCTCCTTCCCCAGGCATTCTTTTCCGCCAAAATGTGGAAGGCCATGTTTTCTTCTTTCAGTGTAGTGTTGACATCTTGCCTCTACCTGATCTTGTAGGGACAATGGGAAACCACCTGCTGACCAATCCCGTGCTGCAGACACGGGGCGGGACCAGTCCCTACAATACACTCATTGCTGAGTCTGTGGGCTTCAACCCCGCCTCACCTCCTGTCTTCAACTCCCCAGGTAAGACACTTGGCATTACAGAGGATGGATTTTGCCTTGTGAAGTGTATGGATACAGAAAGAGAGAGAAAAAGACTTTCAGGGGTTTTTTGGGGGGTTTTTTTGTTTTTGGTAAAGGGTGTTTGTACAGTAGGAATACATGCAGATTCTGCTTTTGAGTCCAATATTAGTAGAAGGCCTTTTCAAGATAACTTACTCAGGACTTGGGGCACTGGGGGAATGGGTCAGGAGAAGTTTCAATGAAGTAGCTTTCTACTCTTTCAGCAGGTAGGAAGCTGCCCTCTATTGAGTCAGTGTTGGTTCAGCTCAGCTCAGCATTGCCTCTGTCAATTAGCAGTAGCTCCCTAGAGGTTCAGGCAGGAGTGTCTCCCAGACTTACATGGAGATGCCAGGGATTGGGCCTGGGACCTTCTGCATGCAAACCATATGCTGCTCTGCCCACTCCTCCAAGGGAAGATCTGCTCCATCACTCATAATGTGTTATTGTTGGCCTTGGCTGCTTAGGTAACTCTTTCTCTTTTTTCCCCCTCTCCAATACTGTTGCTGCCTGCAGGGAGCTTCCGAGAGTCCAGTACGTCCCTCCTTTCCAGTTCCATTTCGCAGTAATGTTTCTTTCATTGCTAGTTGACTGGCAGGCTGGGGGTGGGCGCAGCACAGATGTGAGCAAGTAGAGGGTGTGTTTGGCTGCAGCTGCCAGCAGCAGGGAGCCCTGTAGGGAAGACAAGAGTGCTGACTTTTACTGGACATGGGGAGGTGGGAGGTCTCCACTCCTATTTCAAGTTTCCCTATCTGAGTGGGTGTGGTGAGGCAGCATGGCTCATGCACTTCTGGCTGAAGAGCACTAGATGGCGCTTAAAGCTCCTGCAGAGCTCATTCTTCCTGCCCCTGCATGCTGGATTTAACCAGTGGGACTTGTGAGCATCCCTGCCTCAGTGGGCTAGCCATAGCATACCTGACAGCATATGTCTTGCTTTATGGCTGGAGACAGCTGGCTCTGTAGCTTTTTTTTAAAAAAAAAAAAAGCAGGCTTTTTTCATTGGCAAAACTGGCCAAAAGGAGGAGGCAGAGATTTATTGCTTCGATTGGCACCAACTGCTGGGGCGACGAAGATCAGTAGTTATTAGCACTATAGAACTATGAAAATAGATAGGGCACTCCAAAGTGCCAGCGATTGCTTTCACACTGTTTTAAACCAATTTTCAGATGATGATGAATTGATCATGTGATTATCTGATTATTTTTACAAAATATTTTACTTCATTCCGTTTTATTGGTGTAAGATATATTGATATGACTGATGGTCTCTCAATAAAGATTTGATTTGATTTGATTTGATTTGATTGGCAAAACAGATTTCGTGTCTGCCTCATCATGCATGTGACTGTGCCGCTAAAGTAGGCATGCCTATGTGGCTGTTCTCCTTCTGCATCACCTTAAGGATAGTTTCTTAGTTGTACTTCTGCACACAGATGTCTGTATCTACTAGCAAACCAGCTAACATTATTCACAGTTGCATTTGTTCTCACACATGCACCCCAAACTCATGTGCCCCATTAAATACTGTACCCCTCTGCACACAAATCCCCCAAAAGACATCTTTAGAATTCCCAGTACTCGGTTTGCATGTTGCAGTTGCCACGTGAATCTTAATTCCTTCTATATTTATTGCAAAATCCTGCCAAAGGGAGCAGAGCAGTAGGCAGATAATAGCAAGCATATATTAAAGTATTTCAAGAACAGTTTTTGCCCTGGTAGGCAAATGCAGTTGCTCTCGCCATAAGCAAGCCTTGATTATTCTTTTCTGTCTTGCTGGCAAGACAAGGTAGGGCTCTGTGTGTCAAAGGGACTACCTTTCAGAACTATAAGGTTATTTTGGATTGTAGATTTAATGGTCTTACAGGGGCACTTCAGATACTTATTTGTATTATTTTACCTCACCTCTAATTGTAGTAATGTAGTAAGCCAACCTTTTTAACAGGAGGGGGCACAAACTTCTGCCTCAAAGCCCTGAATGGACATCAACACTAAAGAAAGTTATGCTGTAAGACTACCCACTCCCCCATGCCACTCCTCCCCTTTCTGCTGGAACTAGAGGGGTTGATGACAAAGGCACTTTCAGGACCAGAGGATAAGTGTAGGGGATCCTGCACACATGTGGGGATTGTAATGTGTGAATCACATCTAATAATAGAAAAACAGGGAAAATACACAACTTCTTGATGAAGCCTAATTTGTTGAAATGCGCTCACCATTTCAATTCTGTTTAACCAATAACCCTTCCAGCATCAGGTTCACATTCACCTTTTTGGTTTTCCAGTTGCCCCCTTGTTCAATATACACGGTTTTTTCAGTGCAACAATTCCCAGTGGCTCACATATGCAATTTATTAGTAGTTATCTTCCGTTGCTTCAGCACAAATACAGCATAGGTCCTCCTGCACCTGCACATTCTGTTTTAAATGCTGCTCAATATATGGTTTTCTCCCTCCCTTACATACACTGTCTGGCCATTTCTAGCTCAGTTCCCGAGTGATCGCTGCCACCTCCAGACCTCAGGCCATTGTTTCCTTCCTTCTTCGCTCTCTGATACCTTTATCTGTGTCTAACTTACAGAGCACCCTCTGAACAACAGCCGAGACGCTTGTGGCATGGACACCCTCCCGCTCAATGGCAACTTCAATAACAGCTACTCCCTCCGCAGCGGTGACTTCTCAGCCGATGGCACCAAGATGGCTGATTGCCGACGCAACCTGAGTGACGCTGCTGCCTTTGAAAAAATGATCATCTCTGAGCTGGTGCACAATAACTTGAGGGGGGGAGGCAGTGGTGTGATCAAGGGAGGTGGGGTTTCCACCGAGACCCCCAACCCCCCTGGGCCACCTCCCCCTCCCAATGTAGGAGCAGGGGGAGGGGGTACCAACAATGAGGATGATGCCATTGTGCCTGACGCCCCTTCCTTGACCCATGAGGAGAACATGGAAATTGAACTAATGTATAAGGCCTTAGAGGAGCCGCTCTTGCTTCAGAGGGCACAATCCATCCTCTATCAGAGCGACCTGGAGGAGTCGGAGAGCTGCACAGCTGACCTGACAGAGGGGGGTGATGGCCAAGCCCCTTCACCTAACAGGGACTCTTTATACACCAGTATGACTAACCTGAGGGACTCCCCATATCCGGACAGCAGCCCCGAGGCAGTTGGGGAAGTACTTCCTCATGCCCAAGCCATCAATGAAATCTACTACACCAACCGGCCAGCCTTGGTGCCACGCAACCAGCTTCAGGCCTACTATCAAGTCCGAAGACCTAGCAATGATGGCTATTTGGTTCCAGGAAGCTTAGAAAACCCAGCAGTGGAGGGAGATGGCCAAATGCAGCTGGTGACCAGCCTCTGAGGAGCTGAAAAGGAACTGAGGGACCACACACACACCCCAAACCCCAATACGGCATCTTTGCTGTGACCTGGACATTTTCATTTTTTTCCTGGAGGAAAGGGTGGGGAAGAAGAGAATGAAGCAGGGCAGTGGAACAAACGGAGGAGAGGAGGTGGAAGGAAGAGCTGAGGCAGAAGGCTTCTCCAAGAGAGAGGGCAGCCAATGTCTCCGTCTTTCCTTCCATCCAATCAATTTTCCAGACACAGAGTGGCACATTACCTATTTGGTTATGTCAGTTTATTTTCCAGATGAATGCAATTGATTAAAGAGAACACTATTTAGGCAAAATAATAATAAATGATCAGGCATATCTTAACAATACCTCCTAGATGAGATGGTGGGGATAGAACAATAAATTGAAAATGTTTTAAAATCGAAATAATTTTTTAAAAAATCTGTATAACAGGTAAAGCCATGAGGGTGCCACATGCAGAAAATGGGGCACTTGGGGAAATGCTGGGCCTCCTGGCTCAGCACCCGGCCTCCCCCCCCCCCCCCCATCCCCAACCCATGACTTTATCGGTGTGTCTTTCAGAAGAACATGAGGGACAAACAAGAGCTCACAGCCCTTGACCTTAGATGTAAACATTGCCAAAAAAATTAGAAGGGAAAGGTACAAATAGGGAGAGAGGGAGGTGTTGTTCAGAGAATCCTAAGCCCAGAACCTGACTTCCAATAATTCATGGCTTATTGACAGGATTTGCATTTAAGTTCCTACTTTCTTTCAGGATGGCAGAGCCATAGGAAAGTTACATTTGTTTCTTTTTAAGCCTGCATAGGAATGTTTGACTTGCACCAACGTTTCTGGGGAAGAGAGAAGGAGTAGGATCAAGGTGGCTATCTTTAGACTTCATTTTTATTTATTCTGGTTGCATTTGGGACCAGCTCCCCTCATAGTGCTTTGCTGTGGTCATCTGAGATTAAATGCAGTCTCACAAAACAAAAGATGGAGGAGGGAGGGGAGCCGGGGCCCTTCATCCTGCATCATCCATTTAACTTGGATCCATTCGCAGTTGGCCAACCCATCACCCAAAATGCCCTGCTGAGAACCTGCTCCAATATTAAGCAGTGATGCAAGAAGAATAATTTCTTTCTGTTTCATTCCTGCCTATGAAGAAGCAAACGTCAGGAGTACCTTACAATGCAAATATGGCTGGTGTCTGAACGCATTTGGGACCATGTGGGGAGAAATATAAGAGTGCCGATTTCCCCCTAAACTGGATGGATTGTCTTTCAGAAAAAAATGACAAAACAAACAAAAACAGCAACAACAGGAACAAAAAAACACTAACCCAGACTGCACTTTTTTCCCCAAAGGAAAAAGAAATAGGAAATTCTCCCTCTTCAAGCACAACTCCGACTTTTCTCACCAGCTCTCATCCCAAGAGAGTTTGGGAAGCCACCAGTCTCACCTGGAGGCATCATATCTCTGGGGCGGGCGGTGGGTGGGGTCAAAGTGGGGTTGGGAAGGGGGTGTGTGATACCAATTGAAATGCTGTAAATACGGAATCCTAAAAACAACAACAAATAATTGATTTGCTCACTTGAAAATGGAAACAAAACCAAGGAACTTTTTTGTCTGGGTTTTCAATATATCTATATAATATATATAGATATATAGCACGCAACTCTGCTCTGGCCCCACGTGTGGTTGCGGGAGTATGAACAGGAAAACAGAAATCCCAGTTATGATGAAGACAATGGGGGGAACCCACCAAGAGCAGATTTTTACAATCAAAAAAGGAAAAAACATTTTGGCACAATTTTTATGTAATATATAACATATACTGCGTCATTTCTGTGACCTTGAAGCATTTCCCCTCTCCTGCCAGATGAGGTACCTTTTTCATACATCTCTACATGAAGTTGGTTATTTTCTCATTTACTGCCACTTTGGAATTGTGGGTGGAAAAAAATATTTAAAAAACCCCATTTTTTACTGCAAGACCCAAAGATGCTGTATTTCTGTAGGTTCCGCGAGAAACTTTTCCTTTTGGGAATTTGGGGGCAGGGGACAGAATGTTGTTTCATTTCACTTTTTTTAAAGCAACAACATCATTTGTATTTATTTTTAAACCTTCAGGATCTCAGTTTTCTGGTTACAATATATGGAAAAAGAAAATGATGTAAGGTTTTGCTACATAGAGCCTTGACTGTTCGTTTTCTTGTTTTATTCGTGTTTCTTTGTCACCTCCCAACTAGTAGCTAGCATTCATGAGAAATTGTCAAAAGCATAGTGGGTTTGGCATTTCTGAGGACTGCCTTCCTAGGTGTATGCAGGGCCTTCCCTTTTTTGCACTGTACTGTGTTGAGGAAGAAGAGCCACCAGCGAACTCCCTGGCATCGCTTTTCATCATTTTGCCAAGTGTCACTGCTAAGACCTAAGGACTCAATACTAAATTGCTCTGGATGGAGGGAGCACAACCTACTGGTGTCTTCTTCTCCATCAGGTGATAAACCTAATCCCGATACTAGCAGAATTTACATATTTATTTGTATACAGATGCTCGGTCATCCTCTGATTTGTCACTTCTGGCCTGTTTGAGTAGTCCAGTCCCATAGCAAATGCATGCTTCTGGCACCCAAAAACAGCCCTTCATCATTTTGGTAAAGAAAAGCATGTCCTATTGCTCAAATCTGTTTTGTTTGCTTTTTTCTATCAAAAGCTGAGATAGTGATTGATTACAGCCAGCAACAGTGAAACAGACAAAAGTGCATGTGCTGAGTAAGCTCTGCCTTTAGAACATGTCCTGCTCAAGTCTGTTAGATTACCTTATTTTTTAACTCTAAAATAAAATAATTTAATACAGCTTTAGAGCACAGAGCTTGAATGGAACATCTTTTAGAAACTAGAGAGCCAGCATGTTGTAGAATTACTGACTTTTCCGCTTTGGGGTTTCTGCTTCCTGCCACACATCCCCAGCACAAACCACATGGTCTTTGCACTTCTGCATTGAGAAGCAGAAGAGTTATAACCTCTGAAAATGTTTAGAAATCTTTTGTTTTCTCATCTGGTTACTTCCTTCAGAAATCACAGTAGGTTGGACCCTACTTTATTGTTGTTTTACAGGATTTGGGTTGTATTTTTCCTTGGGATCTCTGCATGAAAGTTGGAAGATTCCCGATAAACATAATATGCCCAAATGCCTTTCTGACACTCTTGGTTCAGAAGTAACTTGTTCCCTTTGTTAGCCTTGTGAAGACAAGTTCTTGCCATCTACCTGTTTTCTCCCAGACTGGTTCTGATCAGTCCTCTCCCAAATACCAAATAGCCTTATTCACCCCACTTTCATTTGCTGCATTGGTCCAAAGAAGGTTCAGGAACCTTCTTGCCATTCTTACTAAGAGGTACCTCTGTTTGGAAACCTCATGTTTAAAAACAACCAAAACCAAAGACATATCTGCCCTCTTCTACCCAGTCAGGAGTGAAGTGATGGAGACTGAATATTTGGCAGCTCAAAGCTTTTCACTTTCCAATTCAGTGTTAGCTTTGAGTTGCTTAAACCACAGTTGAGATTTGGACATTGAATTGGAAGGAAAACAGTGCTGTTGCATGTTCTGCCCTGACAAAAGAGTACTGGGAGAATGTGAGATGGCTCTTTGGAGGATTAAGCTGTAAGAACAAGGCTTTTAGCATCCAGACTTGGGATCGACATTGATGCCACCAGCTGTGAGAGTGGTGACACTGAGCATCTCCATGCATTAAATTGTGTTTCATTGGTTGCAACCTTTGGGCCTTATCATTGCCCAATTCCTTTTCCATTGTTTACCTCAGCGCAAAGTACTATTTAGCTCTGTGTGACTATACATCTTGAGAGTTTCATAGACACACAGCCATTGTAAGTTTAGGCTTGAAGGCAAAGGCTAAGAAGAATCCCGTAGGGGAGAGCAGAAACATGTTTGCTTGCAAGCTGTTCTGGAACAGAGGAGAGGAGATATTTTCTCCTCCGGTGTCCAGGACCAGCTCCAGGACTGAAAGTGTCATGAGCAGAGTGCCTTTGGGTGAGTATCTCCTATTCTATTGCCATTGCAGCTGGAGAAGCTCTCCAATAGTGGTGGCTTAAATTTGGATTTTTAAAAATAAATCCCCACAATACTTCTGATGTAGGGGAATTATGCTGCCTTGAGGGTCTTATGGACTGTTTAAATTTCAACCATGGGGTACTATAAACCATGCTTTGAAGAGAAGATACAGAGTAGGCATTAGCCAGTGATGAGCCCTAAACCCAAACATCTGCCCATGGATGTAATAGATTGGCACTGGAACGGTCCTCTCCTATTATCAACTAACCACCCACTCGCTCCACCTTAGTTAGTATTCCAGCTTCTGGCCATTGAGATTAGGCCTGGAAAAACTAGCTAAGCAGCTCAGTGCAGAGAAATGAAGCTACTATTTGGACCGGATGTTTCTGAAAAGAAAATACATACTTTGCTTGGGCTGTAATTATTTTGAGATGCTGCTTTCATTTTTCATTCCATTCAACATCATTTTAAAAACTTTTCTACCCCAACCCTACCCTTGTCCTCCTTTGTAAGGATGATTTTCGAATCCTTTGACAATTTAAGTTACTCCTTTTTTTACCTATCCCTTTTCTTCAGTCTGGGAGGCGGGTGGGGGGGAAATCTCAAACTAATTCTGGGTGCATCAAAGATGATCAGAATGACATATTGCAAGTTTTATTATTTTTAATCATTTTCCTATTATTGAATGCAATATTTTAAAAAATAATGAGCAGCCACAGCAAAGGTGATACTTTATTTTCCTCTTTGCTCTCATTTTTCCTTTTGTTATTTTTAATGTCAAAAGGGGTTTGTGTTTCAGTCAGTGAATAGGACTTTCCCTTGTATACAGCACTGACAAGAACATGCTCCTCCAATTCATGGGAGAGGGGGAGAGAAAGGAGGGGTTCACTTACTCAGAGTGTAGAGGTTTGATCCTTAGGGCTTTCCCTGGTTCTGCATGATGCAGAAATCTGGCAGCATGTCTTGGGTCTAATAGTGCAAGGTCTGCAAGGACTGCCCAATATAAGCAGCATTGTCATTCTATGTCGGAATGAATGGGGCAGGGAGATATATTGGGCCCTGTACAGTTTGATTACTGCCATATCTTTGTACAGAATTCATTTTTTCTATTCATATATTTTATTTTATATCACTGAAGTCTTACTTTGGCAATTACCTTTTTTAAAGGTATATGTTGTGAGGTGAAATTAGTGGGAAAAGGAGCCAGGAAAGATGTGATAGCTCCATGCCTTGTGAGCCTCATGAGGTAACAATTGTCAAACTGTTTTCATGGTTGCAGAGGGCAAGACCTTCTTAATAATGAGAGAGCCCACTAAGCTTCCTATTCAACAGTTCCTACTGTTGGCCACAGATCTAGCCATGGCAGGCACTTATTTTGGCTAACAGCCCATCAAGCTGAAGCTTCTGGACTACAGTTTCTCTTTCTTTATCCTCTCATCAAAGACTTATGCAAATCTGTGAGCTCAACTCACTTTAGTAAAAAGTATTCCTGCTGGCTTCTCAAAAGCCATCTACCATCACTGCCTTGGTGCCATTAAGACCAATGGGTTAGTTAGCCCGAATTAATCCCCGTTCGCCTTCGGGCCAACATATCATGGAAAAGATGAGACATCGTCTAGTGCAATGGCTCCCATTCTTTGGAAAATAGTTGGGGACCACCAGCCTCTATGCCTCACACCTACTGCCCTGCACTCTGTTCATCTAGGCCACCTCTGCCACCTCTCTAATTGGCTGCCAACAAGTCAAAATGAGGGGCACTTATGCACAAGCTATTTTAGGACAGCACTACCTCTAGGGCAACTTTAGAACTCAGACTGTGCTGTCAAAAAGCCATTCTGAACTGAATTCACTGGGCATAGCAGGACCCAGGCCCTCTTTCCTTCTTATATGGGGATGAAATACCCATCCTTCTCTGCCAGGAACTCTCAGGTTGACTCTGAGAGTGGATTCTTTTCAAAGTCCATTAGGGGGAGTGGAGTGGCCGCTACAAAACCTGCACCTAACAACTCTTGAAAGTAGAGAATCACTTGCCTTCCCCAAACTGCATGGACAAAGCATATGGTTGAAACAGGGAACCCATATGATTTGTATTAGTGATGTCTTCTGCTGGCTAAGACTGCCTTGGAAAGGTTCAGTATACCCACAGCACCTCTGTTGATGCAGGCCTAAATGGTGTAGCCCTGTGTCTTAGATTGTGTCTCGCACTCCTGAGTATGCAGTAGTTGAAACCATACGTGCAAGGTAGCCAAATACCACTTGGTGGGCAAACATGCTAATTCATATTCCACTAGACGGTTCTAGTTATGGTGGCTATCATTACAGAGAGTGAGGTAAACACCTTTGGGGGAAAATTGTGGGAAAGGGGTAGTAGCAGCTTTCCTCCTGAGACCCTGACTGCTTCCCTCTGTTGCAAATGTGCTGTATATGTCATATGGTCTGTCCTGTGGCCCTAAACTGGTCTGCTGTCTCAGGTGCGGTGAAGGCTACAGTCCCATTGAAAAAAGAGTCAACTGCCAATCCAGTTAGCTTCTATATGGGGAAGGGGTGTCATCTTGTATTTTTGTCTCATGTTGTGGGCTGGCCCTTACTCTAGATAGGGGAATCATCCTGCCAGAGAGAAGCAAAGCCATAGTTGCTTACACTGGAACAGGAACATAAAACAGGAAAGGATGCCTGTTGACAGAACAGGAAATCGGATTAAGTCACACTGCCTCTCGAAAGTTACCCTGGTCTCCATGGTCATTCCCAGCAAAATTTCCCTCCCATTTATTGGTGTGAAGCTGTGCCTTTTGAATGGCAGCAAAAAGTCCTGAGCCCAAGGCCTGCTGGGAAGGTTTGTGATTCATTCCCTCCCTCATTGGTCCCTCAATGTCCCCTTCTACAGGTTGGTGCTGATCCATTTCCTATCTCCACGCCATTGCTTTTGCCCACTTCGCCTTTTTTTGTTCCATTTCTCTGTCTTTCAGTTCCCTTCCCTTCCTTTCAACATGCCAAACCAATTTTGGGTCGAGTGCATTAAACAGAAAAAAATATAATAATGAAAATTTTAAAAATATTTAAAAAATGGAAACTTGTTGAGTTACAAAAAAATTAAAACAATAAAGAAAATATGATTTCTTGGAACTGCAAGTGGTTGTGAATCTTTCTTTGTGGTTTAAGGAGTCCAAGAGGACAAAGCAGAAAAGAAGCTGTGGAGAAGATTGTACATTAAGCGCTTGTTTTAGAACAATGGGAGGGGGCACATCTTGGGGCTAGTTTAGAATTGCCAACTCTTGACTCATAGAATCAAAGAGTTGGGAGAGACCCCAAGGCCCACCTAGTCCAACCTCATTCTGCTACTGTTGCAGACAATAGTTTAATTCCTAGATCTCGGGGGCCAGAGCAGAGGTCCCCAAACTAAGGCCCAAAGGCCAGGTGCAGCCCTCCAAAGTCATTTACCAGCTCCCGCCCTAAACTTTAGACCTAGGGGCACCCTAAGTCTTAAGTGAAGGCACTCAACAACAATAATTTTAATTAACTTGACTACCTTATTCAAAAACAGGCCCACACTTCCCATTGAAATACTGGTAAGCTTATGGTGGTTAAAATTGTTCTTTGTTATAAATATTGTATTGTTTGTTCTTGGGGTTTGGGGGGGTGTTTTCTTGGTTTTGTTTTTTTTTTGCTCTACAGATATGTGCAATGTGCATAGGAATTCTTTTATGTTTTTAAAAAAACTATATTCCAGTCCCCCAACAACCAAAGGGACTGTGAACTGGCCCTCTGCTTTAAAAGTTTGGGAACCCCTTGCCTAGAGCTGTTTCTCCTGAGAGGGGGAAGGAATCTCCGCAAGTAGGCTACCTTGCAAAGCCTACCTGTCATCTGTCTGACTCGCCCTCTCCCCCGTGTGTATGTGTGTGAACCTACTTATTAGACTTGATCTTTTTTTATTGGAATGCCATACCAAATCAGGCATGTACTATGTCAATAGCCGTATTTGAAAAATGTGACATCGGTCATACAGATATTCACAAATAATTCAACACAGTTATTGCTACAGAGACTTAGTGATGAGATGGAGAGATGCTCTTGAACAATTTGCATTGTGAAAATGATTGAGGAGGCTCCACAATCAAGAGCACCCCCCAAAAGATATAATCTGTACTAGATGTGCCAGGATACAGCAACCCTGTTGTTTAGGAAGGGGTTGAAAGTCAGTGAGGATGTATCCACCCAATTATTTATCTTTTGGGAAAAGCATTGCATAAATAAGTATAAAACAGATAACATATAGAAAGAAGCACAAGTAGCTAAATAATTTTTGACCAAAAACAGGCAACAGCGACCGCATTGTCTGTAGCCTTAAACAATTCTTCCCCAATGCGTGAGGTAGGGCATTGTGGGCAAGCATACAGGTGTAGAGTTGTTTGTTCTGCTCCACAGTCACACTAGATGGAGGAGTCTTCCTGCCTACCTTCTACCTACCCAATGTCACAATAGGAGCATTCCTCCTCTGCCCACTCAAATGAAATTTTCCTTCATACCTCAAATTTCTAACACTGCAGAAAAGGAGATGTTGAAAATCCTTCTCACACACAACTCTTACTCTTGTGATACAGTGCCTTGGTCAGTTTGCCTGTCCCTTTTCTTTGGATGCCTAAACTCTAGTAAAAAAATACTCAGCTGAGGTTTTTAAGTTACTACAATGCTAGACATTTGGCAAGTGAAATAAAATTTCAGGAGGCACAGAATCTTTATTTTGAGGGCAATCTTACTTTGCCTCCCCCACCCACCAATAGCTACATGGGCATCTGTGTGTGTCAATGGAGGGGGATTTAAGGTGAAGGAATGAACCAACAAAAACATTAAGAAATGGTGCCATTTGATATCAAGACAGGCCACACCTCAGTTTTTCCACTTAATCTGCAGCAAACCTCCAGGGTTTCAAAAAGACATGGCTGCTTCCCAATGTGATGTGGTAATGCCAAGACATGAAAGAATCTAAACTCAAAACATCTCCCTGTGTCATGGCAGAGAGCCATTTCCTAACACATTGGTTGAGTGGTATAATAACACTATGTAACACAATTTTTGAATCTGGATTATAAATTTCATTTCCTAATTGGTTCTATCATAAAAACATGGAAAAAGTTTATTAAACTGCAAAAACTTGGTTTTTGTGGGACATCCTGCAGCACATTTTGATATAGTTTTTCAATGAATATTTCATAGAGTCTTGATCAATACAGTTTGAAGTTTCTCAAGTATAACAACTACTTTCAAAGTAAGCACCCCACAATTAAACAGGAAATAACAATTCAAATACTGTGTATTAGTTGAATGCATGCCTTTTCTTCTTTTTGTTTCTTATTTTTTTGATTGCATATTACTTTGATTGTAAATTAAACTGATGTCTTTTGGGCAGAGGGGGGAGAGATGGACAGTTCCATGCAGCAAAACTAGAGATGGGAGTACTATGTGGAGCTTTGTTTGCCACCCAACATCTTAATTCTGCTAGCCATGCTAGTTCTATCGAAAGCATGATTACGTTGAGGACAAGACCAGTACAATTATCACAGGCTGGCTGACAAAAATGGCCTTAGTCAATTGATTATTAGTATAATATTTCTTGTGGAATGTGTGGTTCCATTTTATCTCCAACGTACTGTGTGTGTGTGTGTGTGTGTGTGCGTGTATCTGTACATCATTTAAGAATGTTGATGGTTTTTGTGATGAGAGAAGGACAAGAGGACTAGGATGAGGAGGAAGTAGGTGGGATGGTTGATACTGACAGTGCTAGGATGCTAGGCCAAATGGAACAAGACTCCAAGGAATGCCATTGGCTGCTCCATTCCCACCCCAATCCCAGTCCATACCACTGGAAGGAGAAATACTGCACATATTCACACTCCCTGGTGCAACTGATAGCAGGGGTGTTGAGTGCAGATTTTTGGGCTGCAGTTCTAATCGGAGCCATGGCTTCCTACCAGCCACCACAGTGGAGCTAGAGATGATTGACTTTGTCTTTTGCCCTGGTCCTTGTATTGTCAGGTATTGTTTCAGCACTTTCTTCACCTCAGCCAGCTCAAACAGAACTACAGAAGGAATGTTTGGACTATAGCACTAGGAGAAGGGATATACTCTGAAGGCACTAGATTTGCTCTGATTTTGGATGCTACTCAGGGTGAGGCCTGGTAAGACCTAGGATGGCCACCAAGGAACACCAGATATTATTGGCTGCGTTTCAGAGGAAGGCAATGGCAAATCACCTCCTTGCCAAGAAAACCTTCAGAAATGCATGGGGTCATCATATGTTGACAGGTATCTTGAAGATACATACACATGGGGGAGATGGGTTTTTTAATGCTTCCTCACTTGCCATTCACTTTATCCAAATCCTACATTAAGAAGAAATAGCAGCTTAGGGAGATGGTCTTGGGAAAACCTAACTGTGGGTTTAATATCCTTCCCTAGCACAGGGCATAGCTTACAGCTGCAAATATGGTGTTTAAACTGCAAAATATCCAGCCCGATATCTCTTGTCTGACTTAAGAGAACATTCATGCGGACTGGGCTGCTAATTTTCTGTATTTTTCTTCCGTCAGTGATCTGCCCCCTCAGCTGCTCCCTGCTGGCTTGCAATAAGGAAACAGTCACTATTCTCTGTTTTACCAAGCATTTTAATGAAGCTCAGTGCTGGAAAGAAAGTGGATGTTCATCACTTGCTTACACTATAGATAAAGGATCCAAAGAGGACTCCCAGTTTGGATACAGGGCACTCTGTCATGATCAGCACCGTGATTCATCAGACTACAGAACAGAGGACCACAGTCTGAAAGAACAGGGGAGAAATGTTTTGTGTGTTGGAAGGAAGAGGAAACGTAATTTAATTTAAAGAAGAGCCTGTTGTTATTTTCCTGAGAGTTGGAGATAAAACAGAGTTGGATGGATTAAAATAGAAGAGCATGGATCAAAAGCCAAAATTCTATGATTAGTTTAACTAAAGGAGGTCCATGGAATTAATGGGATTTATCTATGTGTTGATTCGCCATTCAGCAATGGACGCAGTGTGTCTAACTGGCAGTAACAAAGAGAATTCAGAGCAAAGAATTCTTTGACTGGGATCCAGTTTCAGAACTCTATTTACAGCTTTGACCGAACACAAAATGGGAGGAAATATAACTGTACAGTTAGCATGTTTTTGCACTTTCAGTCTGTGCCTTTCAATTCCCAATATTGCAGACAGGCCTATTGACTCCCATGTAGAGATCAAAATACCATCTTATGCAATGAGGGCATCCAGTTAGGAGGGTATCTCCAGAGTCTATAGTGGAAGTGAATTTCACACGTTGTCCTATGCCTGACTATTTGGAAGCGAGTCACATTTACTCTTGGCCTAAGCATGCAAAGGGGTGAGACTTAGGGAGCATCTACCCTGTGGAATTAATGCAATTTCATATCACTTTATGTGCTATGACTCAGTGCTATAGATTATTGTTGTTGTTTTACGAGGTCTTCAATGTCTGCCAAAGAGTTCTTATACCTCACCAAACTACAAATCCCATGAGTATTAAAGTGGTATGAAACTGCATTGTTACTACTGGTTCTTTCCTTTGGCATATTCCTCTGTTCGTGGCTCCTTGTAAGGAACTGAGCAGTCCAGGATTGTTTCCTTCCAGAAAATGACGCGTACACGCAGGCACAGATGCTGGATTCCTCTCAACCTTTGGATTAGGTGATAAAGAGCATTTTACCCCTTCCAGAATGCAAAACAAAAACGGTCCGTAAAATATTGAATTTGAAGAAGAATGCAAACCGTTTTCTGAATGTACATTTTCATTGTGACTTCTGCATTGGAACGGTGAACTTCTGTCTTTAATTAGCACCATAATCTTTCATACGGTTTAAAAATAAAACAGGTGGCATGTGTTATGCTGCTGGCTGCAAGCATTCAAACATCACTAAGACAGATGGTCTTGGAGAAGTCTGAGAAAGGCTCAAAGTTATTTTTAATTAGTACAATTTGGGCTCTTTGTGTGGCTGTGTGCGCGGGAAGAAGCAGGAGCCCTCAAATAACTGGGAGAACTTGAAACGGGGATTCACAGAGCCTGGAGAGTCAAGTATGGACTGCCCAAAGTCTTTCCTCCAGTGGCCAAACTGTCTGCACAAGTGCCACTTGTGTGCCTCTGAACACATGCTTTTTTTGATGTTCAACACCCCTTACACTTGCTTATGATCAACACTAGGTCTTCTGGCTCTAATTTAAAATGCTGTTAAAATGACATTATTCTTGGAGTGATGATACTGGAGAACAGAAGCTCGAGGGTAAAGGGAAACTTCCTTGCCCTCATTCATCTATGCTGTTAATGGGTCCTTCTATGCTGCCCTGCATCCCAGGATCTGATCCCAATTTATCTTCTTATCCCAGATTATATGGCAGTGGAAACTCATATAATCTATTTCAAAGCAGATAACCTGGGATTCGATACTGGGATATAAGAACAGTGTAGAAGGGGCCAATGTACCTTCCCAAATAGCTCCTGCTTTTCTCTTCACAACCCTCCCCCAAATCCCCTTTAAACAACCATGTGGGCTTTGTTGCTTCTGTTTTGGTATTTGACTCAAGATGCAATTGTGTGGATGTCTCTAATGCAGGACATGGAAAAATTACTATTTTCTTACAATCTCCACTCACCAGCCAATGCTGTTTATACTTGCTGGGAGGATCCATGTTTAGGAGTACTGATTCAGAAATTTGGATTGTCATTAATGGAAGCTACAAGGAAAAACTCCTGTAATTCTTTCAAGGAGGGTGGCCTCTCTACATTGCTGCCTCACACGTCTATATTGCTGCAAGATCGTTTCTTATAGGGAAGGAATACAATAGCATCCCATGTGAGGGCAGCAGAGGATAATGTCACTTGAGGCCACAGCCAGACTGCTTTAGCCACTGAAAGGGTTGGCAGTAGTACAACAATGTTCCCTCGGGCCCCCAAGGAGATTGTCGAGGTAAAATCAATGATGAGTGACCCTTCATTTCTTTCTCCATCAGAATGCACTTTTATTGTGGCTATCCAGTGTTTTTCAGTAGCTTGTTCCTTTTGCCTTGGGTGCTTCTGTCACCATGCCAATATATATAGACATCTTGGCTCTATGTTTATAAATGTCTACAGCCTATAAATGGTATACAAATTGAAATTGTGAACTGGAGCTTGAGCCATTAAACTTACTGGAATTGCCATTCTCCCATTTTCACTAATTAACTCTCTCTCACACACACACACACACATGGTGCACTACATAATAGAATTAATGCAGTTTGACACCACTATAGCTGCCATGGCTCAATACTATTGAATCATGGGATTGATAGTTTGATGGCACTCCTTGACTGAAAAGGCTCAAGACCTCATAAAACTGCTCCCAAAGATTCCATAACATTGAGCCATAGCAGCTAAAAGGTGCCAAACTGCATTAATTCTACAGTGTAGATACTCATTCTCTCTCTGATCTACCTTACCATGATGTTGTGAAGATAAGGTGTGGAGGTTAAAGATTAAACAGGTAGACTACTCTGGAGAGGGGCATTGCAATTGACGTTGATGAAAATGATGAAACATTTATCATACAATAATAAGAGCTGTGTATTTCCCCAGAGCCAGCCAGTTCAAATACCCACTCAGCCATGGAGACCCACTAGATGGCCTTGGGCAAGTCATACTCCCATTCGGAGGATGGCAAAAGAGAAACCATTCTGAACAAATATTTCAGAGAAAATCCGGTAGTAAATTCACCTTAAGGTTGCCAGAAGTCAGAAATGAATTGAAGGCACACAACAACAACTACTACTACTTTATTTGGATTACAACACCCAGATTAACCCAATCACCACCAAAATCATGTTGTCTGATGGACTTTGAAAGTTGTAATCCAAAACAGAAAATTGTAATCCAAAACAGTGATAGCCTATGATGAAGATGATTATTTTTGTTTCTTTAACTTTATTTAATATCCTACCTTTCATATAATACTGGAATTGAGAGTGGCTAACAATATATTTAAAAACAATAATCATATTCATATATATATATATACTGTATATATATATATATAAAACTACAAAAACTATTAAAATTGTATGTGTATATATGTATGAGGTTTTTTTAAAGAAGAGGTTAAATAATTTATAAAGTGAAAACATTAAACATTAAAATGATTACAATCCATTAAAAGACCACACAGGAGCTTTAAAAACAGCATCATACTGCATTAAAACCATTTTTTAAAGTATTCCATACCTAGACTCCATTAAATCAGTAGTGCCAGATCTTGTTTGCTGCAACTCCAATAAACCCTAGCAAGCATAACCAATGATGAGGGGTGATAGGAACTTCAATCCAACACAATTTGGATCACCAACTATCAAACCCAACTGAAGCTACAGTGATGGACCCATTCCAAATCATTCAACAGACATTCCAGTCCAAACCTGACCCCTTAGTGAGAGAGAATGGAATAGGGGGGGAAAGGAGGCTAATTTGCACAATTGGACCTCATTGCTGGATATCCTGCTTTTGTTTTGTAGTTCAAGCCCTTGGAATAGAAACCAGCCTGGGATGATGAAACAGGAAATGGTTTGGATTTAGTTCTGACAACTAACAGCTATTAATGGCATAAGCTCTGTTATTAATTATGGCAAGGCTCAGTTTAACCACATGAATCCAAATGTCATCTAGTTTAGGCTTACCATTTATGAACATGTAGATGTGAATCATTAATTTTTTAGCCCTTCAAAAAGTGCTCTTAACCGTTATTTGTTTTATTTTATGTGGCATGGCTGGACACTCAAGATCTGTTAATTCCACACAAATGTACACATATACAAAAACCCGAGCATGGATTCATCATGGCGATCAGAGCCGCCAGCCCTTGGCTCCTGTGTGTCCACGGAGCTGCCCATGAATCAGGACTGGTTTGCTGGTTTCTCAGCAACTGTCATCTTTATATATGTGTCTATTTTCTACGTTCCTCATTTCTAGCTGGTGGCAACCCTGAGAAGGGAACAAACTGGCGTCACACAAAAGGAGAAGCACACTTTGCTCCCCCTTGCTTAAGATATTTATATCCTTGGGTACAACATCTGCATACAAATGATGTATGCATTGCATCAGCCATGGGACTAATACATGCAGTTCTTGTTTTACTTTTTGGATCTTGACATTTTGACAAAATGTGCAAGAAGGCAGAAACTGACAAAGGGACATGCCTCAAATTATGCTAAAGAGAACTTTATGCTAAAGAGAACTTGCTGGAAAGTGCCTAGACACATATTTTTCACACTGGTAAACACCCAACATGCCTTTGGCCACCATCTGCTCGAGGGCACTCTTTTGCACTTCATATGTCTTCTGATCCTTTCTGACTTATAAAAGCAGTTAAGGGAAGGGAGGACTGGCCACTTGGGTAAACAAATTAGTGAATGAATACCTCTTTGCCACAAGGAAATATTTCAGCATGCCTAAAAGAGTTGGTTGTGAGACTGTTGTACAAAAAGTATACAATTGGCTCACACAGGGGGTCATTACCGGTCAATTTCCAGTATTTTCAGACAAGGTCTTTCCAACTGTGGGCCATGTGGACTTGGTCTGGGGATTGCGGCACGCAACTTCCGGGCCCAATCCACACAGCTGCTCCTGGAGCCCAGAAAACCCAAAACAGCCCTCACCCCCTTCTCAAAATCCTTTTAAAAGCCTTAAAATGTTTTTTAAAATTACTTAACCAGCCACCATTATCCTGCTGCCGGTTTTCTCCTGATGTGTAGAAATGGCATGTCAGGAGAAGAGGGGAGCCAGGAATGATTTTCCTTTGCCCCCTTCTCTTCTCATTTCTACATGCCAGGAGAGAGCTGGCAGCAGGGAATTGGCGGCCCGGTAAGTAATTCTTAGTTTTTAATGCTTTTCTGGGGAAGTTTTTTTGGTGTCCAGGTGCCCTGCTAGAAGGTTCAGCAAGGTATCTGGACATCCTCCCCCAAGAAAGCATGTGTTTTCCAACGGTATGGGGACAGAAGTCGAGCCTGACCCAGGTTTTTTAAACCTGGATCAGACCAGACTCTTCCACTGTGTGGAACTGGCCTCAGGCTCATTGATGGAAAAATTACAATATTGGAAACTATATGGCATGTGGAGATTACATAATTGAGGTAGAAGAGAATACTCCTATTACTCTCACAGATGGTACTTCATCCAAAATTGATTACCATACATTTTTGCAACAAAAGAACTTATAGTAAAAACTGGAAAAACAGAATTTCTACTGAGAGTGCTTTTAGACCATAATCTGGTGTTATAAAGGTTAAAGAGAAGACAATGGGAAAGGAAACAATGGTGAATAAATGACTATTTACTGAAAGACCCCCATAATTAAGGAGAATATTAGAGAAGGAATACAAAACTACTTAAGAGAGAATTTAAAGGAGGAGCTATCTAAAAAGGTTGTTTGTGATGCAGGGAAAGCGGTAGCAAGAGGTTTATTAATTTAGCAAAATGCTATTTAGTTTAAAAGGAAAAACAAATTACAATCAGAAATTCTAACTAAGAGACAAAGAAAGAGAATGAGAGAATAATAAGGATAAGAATAAATTACCGCAAGAATTGACTAAATTGCTAATTACAAATGAGTTACAAAGGAAAATTATTTATACAGACATAATTTTTTTGAAAATGCAAACAAACCAGGAAAATTGTTAGTGTAGCAACTGAAAGAATGTAGGAAAAAGCAGCTAATAGTAATGTTAAGAAACAAAGGAGAAATAATGGCAAATATGCAACAAATCCAGAAGACATTTGAAGACTATTCCAGAAATCTATATAAAAATAATTGGACAGATTAAAGGAGGATTGATCAATATCTGGATGAAATGAATGTAAAAAAAACTCACAGAGGAAATGAAAATAGAACTGGATAGGTAAATTACAAAGGGGTTAAGGCTATTGACAAAGCTAAAACAAATAAAGTCTCAGGCCCAGTTAAATTTTCCGCCTGGTACTATAAGTCATACAAGGAAGAACTGGCCCCGCTACTGCTCTCTGCTTCAGATTATGCAGAAAGGAGAGATCCCAGATTCATTTTATTTATTGTATCAGAAGCAAATTGAGAATACAGTTATAATGTATTAAAAAACCACAAAGAAAGTTATACTAAATTTCCTTTGACCAGAACCTGGCCACTTTGAGTGCCTCTGGTGTTGCTGTAAGAAGGTCTTCCATTGTGTATGAGGCAGGACTCAGACCATGTTGTAATAAACGGTCTGTGGTTTGCTCTTCTCCACACTTGCATATCGTGGACTCCACTTTGTCGCCCCATGTCTTAAGATTGGCTCTCCATCTCGTGGTCCCAGAGTGCAGTCTGTTCAGTGCCTCCCAAGTTGCCCAGTCCTCTGTATGCCCAGCGGGGAGTCTCTCATCTGGTATCAGCCATGGATTAAGGTTCCTAGTTTTAACCTGCCACTTTTGGACTCTCACTTGCTGAGGTGTTCCTGTGAGTATCTCTGTGGATCTTAGAAAGCTATTTCTTGATTTAAGGCGTTGGCCCAGAGTCATGGCTGGAGACCACTATAGTTCTTATTCCTAAGCAGGATAGAGATATGGAACAAATTAAAAAATTTAGACTAATCTCATTAATACATTTTGATTATAAACTATTTGCAGAAATTTTAGCAAATAGACTGAATCAAATTTTGCTAAAAGTATTACATGGAGATCAAGTTGGCTTTCTCCCAGGCAGATAGCTAAACCAGAACTTGAGAACAGTTTTCAATATTCTAGAGATGGCTGAGCAAGATCCTAGTAGAAATATTGCTTTACTATTTTTGGATGCAGAGAAAACCTTTGAAAATGTCTGCTGGAAATTTATGGGAAAGTTACTAGAGTTTGTTGCAATTTGTTACCAATTTAGGAGAGCCGTAAGCGCCATTTATTCAAAACAAAGAGCTAATTAAGAATAAATTGTCAATTATCAAACTTTATAGAGATACAAAAAGGGATGAGACAACTGCCTGTTAAGGTTTTTAAGTGTCCGTTTTGCCTATTTGGTGCCTTTTAAGGTTGTTCAGGGCCTACTTTGGGTTGTTTGGCTATTCTGTTTCTGTTTCTTTGTCGGCATCTAATGACTGCCAATTGTAAGCTGTCCTGAGTCCCCCTTCAGGGATTGAGAAGGATGGGATACAAATACTCTAAATACATACATACATACATACATACATACATAAATATTTGATGCCTTTTTAAGGTTGTTCAGGGGCTGTTTCACCCATTTGTTGCCTTTTTAAGGTTGTTTTATTCTGTTACATCCCATCAGATTGAATATTGCATATGGATCACACAGCTCAACAAAAAAATCTTGGTGTCTTGAATTTTAGGCCTGTCTCAGGGATTATTTGGGACACTGATTCAGAATATTGCATTGGGTAGACCTCATCAGCTCTAGATTCTTAGATATGATAATGGTTTTAGGTGAACAGTTGAAGATTGGCATGTGGGATATGCTCTTCACCTCAAAAATTAGAGTGGCAAAATGGATGCCATTTTTGAAATCAGGAAGTCAAAGATACCCAGAAACAAGTCTAAAATTTTAGGCAACAAAATGTGTGTGGCTAGTGTTATCAGTGAAATAACAGAAACATGTGTACTCAAAGTGGCACCTCTAAAAGGAGATCACACCACTCGCCAAACCACCTGTGCAAGTACACACACAGCCTAGTTGTATAAGTGGGGTGAGAAAGCATTGCCTGCAGGGTGGATATGCACCCTAAGCTCCACCTTTGTTATGGTCTGAGGCCCCTCTACCAACAAAGTCCCCACCCCTTAAATTTTAAAAAATCTGCCATCTTTCACCTGAAAACCACCACGTCAACTAAAAATGCAGTGGTTTATTTCCCCAACACCTGAAATTCTGATGGGGGGGGATCTAAATTGACCAAAATGGCAGTGAGAAATGGTGTGCTAAAATATGATCATGTGCTCTTCCAGGGTTGTGTTATAGACATAACATTGGCCTCACCCATCCTACCGTTGCCCTCTCTGTTCTGCCACAAACAGCACATGGAAAGCAGGCTGGGGAAAAATGTGCAAAGCAATGAAATCAGGGCCTGAATAGAGGAGAGATTTTACCGAGTATCACCTGTGGAGATAAAGAAACTTCTTACCCACTCAGCCCCGAAAAGGAAAGTTTCCAAGAAAACTGTTGTACAAACTTTGCAACATATAATCTGTCCCATCACCTAGGTTGGTGGATAAGTTCCCCATAAGAACAGAAGCCTAACTAGTCTATATTTTCAGATACTAGGAACTTTCTCCAAAGGCCGTATTGACAATAAAAGAATGCGAGGGAGCTGGCCCCTTGATGTTTTTGGTCACATAATTCTTTCTCTCTCCCACTGAGTTCCAGCCGTAGCTGTTCCCTGCTCTGCTGAAAACAAAGAAACATAAAACCCTCTGTCTGGATGTCCCATCCTGTCTCCCTTCCCCTCCAACAACCACTTTCCCTCCATAATGAATGGTCCAGTGTGAGTCAGAGGCCACACAGCCTCTTAAGGGGGAAAGAGATCTATAAATAGATAGCAGTACTTTGTTTTGCAAATATATTTTTAAGCCTTCATTATATCATTAAAATAAGTTGTAGATCGAGCACAAAGCCCCTACATCAAGGTTTGTTTGTGTCCAGTGTGCAAACTGGCTCCCGCTGGTCTAATGAGAAAGGAAGTGAGGAAGTAAAAGGTCGTGGCACAGATGGTACCTCTATAATCAAGTGTGACATAAGTGAGACAATAAGCTGGTGCCGGCCTTGCTCCTGACACAATGTAAAATGGAGCCGGGAGACCTGGTGTCTGTCACACCTGTCTACACATCTTGCATCAGCTGCACCTTGGACAGGGACAACATCCACTCTCAAGAGCAAAATTTGTCCTGACACAATCATAGGAAGTCAAGGGTGCTTTGATTGTGTTTTCCTTCATGGCCAGGAGTTGGACTGGATGGCCCTTGTGATGTCTTCTAACTCTTCGAGTCTATAATTTTATGATTTGCAGTCCTATCCTACAGTTATATGACTCTTTCTTCCATCACCTACAGCAATACTGACTGGAAACGGCCAAGAATAGTAGGGGGGCAGTGTGTCTAGTGCTGGAAGTGCAGAGGAGGTGGCTATGAAGAAAATTACTGCTTAGCAACTGGTCAAAGTGCAATTAAAGTGCAGAGTCAACACAACATACGGGTTTGCTACTATCCTACCCTTCTGAATCCCATTGTATTAGGACTTTGTCACACTAACCCATTGTTTTGCAGCACTCATGTTGTTTGAGCAAATTGAAACATACTGTTATAAAAACAATCACTTTCACACCTTTTTTCCAATTGCGCTAGGGTGCCACTCCAGTGATGCACATATTTTCAATCTGCATTCTGCAATGCTTTTCTTGTCCCTGCCTTCCTAGCCATGTCCATAGTGCATGTGTGCTGTTTAATACTTTTTTTCTTAATCTGCAATAGTGCAGTTTTGAAGGGTTTTTTTTTTTTGCAAATGGAGAGTGCTACTGTAATGGTATACGTGCAACACACAACAGAGACAAAATTGTACAATTACAGCAATGTGCATAAATAAAACAAAACCTAGGAATGGAGTAAAACTAACAATGTTCCTGTTTACCATGATGTCCTCATTGACTTCTCCATGGCTGGAGATAGGAACAAGAGTGTCACGATGCAGGGTCTCGGCCCAGCCCCTTAATCACACACACAGAGACGGTAATCAGCTAACTATTTATTGAATAATAAAAAACAGGTGAAAAGGATAATTGTCCATAAAAGTATCAAAAAGTTCAATCAAAACGGTAAAGAGTCCGTAAATAAATCCAAAGGCAAAACTTGGCAAAGGCTCCGCAAAACACTGCGGATCAAGGACTTGGTCCGTGGCAAAGGAACAAGGCAAAGTTCATTACAAGGCCCAAGAAACTTCTTGGCAAGGCACGAGCCAACAACCTGGCTCCGTGGATCTTCGCTCACTTCACTCCCTTCAGATCAGAAGTGGCCGAGCTACTGAGGATCCGTTCCCACGGATCCTATACTTAATTCCCCTGGTGAGACCCCCGACGCTCTAGGCTACAGCGCCAATCTGTGCTATGGGATCTAGCGCTCCTCTGGCGCTCTAGGCTCCAGTGCCATTCCCTCCTGCTGGACTCGATGCTCCGTCTCCTATCAAAGCTCCGTCCTTGCCTCCCAGCACCTGGGTCACTATCTTCATGAGAGCCAGACTCCCTTTCAGCTTCCATGGACTCATCCTCCGCTATCTCCCTGACCCTTTCCTGCGACCCAAAACCACCTGGTTTCTCATACAGATTATCTGAATCAGCACTTCCAGTGTCGGCCTGACTTTCCCAGCTATCATAGCCATCCGGCCAGCCATCATCCCATGCTAAGCTTTCTGTGGGAGAGGAAGGCCCCGCTGCCTCATCATCCCTTTCCTCCATGTCCTCATCAGCTGCAATTGGCCCTAATGCAAGTGGGACCCCCGGGGCTGCCCCCTGCCCCCCAGGCACGAAAGGGAACTGGGTTGCTACAAAGAGGACAACCATACCCGCTTACTCCACAGGACTAAGATATTGGAACTGCAATGGAATGAAATGATCACACTAGAAACAGTAGTTGACTCCATAAGCGGGATTTTCCCCATCAGTTGAAAGATATGATCCAATAATAATAAAAATGCAATACAATATCGGAAGAATAATGACTTTGTGTGAGAAAGAAAGAAGAAAAAGCGAGCTAAACCAGTGCAATTGTCCATCAAACCTATTGTGCGATAAAGTCCTTAGTTATTAACTTGATTTATGTCATGTCTTCTCCCCCAAAACCGAGACTCAAGATAGCAGCTTTAAAATTGAAACAAATAAAATATAACTAAAAGATAGGAAAGATAAACTTTAAGATGTAATTCAATGTTCAACATTGAAAACAATGTAAAGTGTTCAATTAAAATAATAAAAAGCACTTTAAATGCAACCCAGTTAGGACAGCACCCTATTGAAGGTCCTTTAAAATCACTGTGTTCTCAAAAGTGCCTCATAATCATTATTTATTTATTTATGTTTCACATTTATAGACCGCCACTCCCCTCGGAGCAGTTTACAATAGTACGATAGTTTAATGCTGGGAAAAGCTCCTTACTTTGTCCTCTAGAGATGATTTCCTGTCATCAGACGGGGAACTTTCTGAGACTTTCTCCCTATTTCTGCTTTCTGAGAGTTCAAAGGGAGAGGATAAGGTCAAATCAGAGCAACAACATCATGTGCCAAAGAAGACGCAGTAAGTAAAGTAAGATAGAAAAGCAATTAGAAATGGATTCGCTGTGTCAGTCAGTCAGTGAACTTGCATTTAAGCAAGGAGGGGCTCTTTCTTGGGATAGGAAGTGGTTCGTGATGAGAAAATCACTTTGCTTTACTGACTCTGAGCATATTTACAGAAGGGGAGTGGATTTGTTGGTGAAGAATTATAATTATTTTATTAATGGGATAGACAGACAGATCCCAGGGCTGTGCAAGATTTCAATTGTGCATCGAATGTTGGATCTAATTCGTTAGATTCGTACATACGACGCAATATTCCAAGGCATGGGCAGTGTGTAAACATCATAATTCTATGTGATGCAGTTTTAATTCAAAGAGCAGCTGAGCACTACTTACTGGGAGGCAAAGTCAAACGGCAGTAATGCCTCTCAGCAGGCATGTAGCCAGCGGGGGGGCTAAGGGGGCTTCAGCCCCTCTTCCACCCAGTCTCAGCCCCCCCCCCCCCCGAAACAAAATCCTGGCTATGGCCCTGCCTCTCAGCCAATCAGGGCTGAGAGAGGGGGAGAGGAGGAAGAGGAAGAGGCAGAGCCGCGGCCATTGCTCTTTAAATTCCCGAATGCCACACTGCAGCCTCTATTTGCGATTGGGTAGGGAAACACAGGGAGCTAGCAATAGAAATTGTTTCCCTCTCCAAGTCTCCCTCTGCATCCCCAGCTGGCAGTGAGCAGGATGAGGGGCTTCTAGATGAACCTGCACCTCCAACCTCCAGACCTCCACTCCCATCCCACTGTTGGGATGGGAAGGCCAAGATCTAACATATGGGATCATTTCCAGGTCATTCTGGGTTAGCCACACAGGCAGTGTGCAAGCACTGCAATGACAAAACCAGTAGGGGGAAAGACTTGAGGCATCTGACTATGGCCAGGTTGAGGATGCAACACCCAATGTTGAGACAAGAGGGCGAGCAGCAGCCAGAATACTCCCAGTTCCCCAGCTGCCGTAGGGGGAAAGACGCAGGCCATAATTTTTAATTGTTGTGATGGTAGCGTCAATCCACATCACATGGCATATGACCTCAAATACACTGTTAAGTCTTGCTTATCTCTACCATCACAGATCTTTGAGTTTATTTCTTTTGTCTCTTGTTCTTTCTCAGAGTGGAGTTTTAGAAACATGATTTCTCCAGATCATCTAATATGCTTCACTGCTGTACAAGTTTTTAAGCCTTAAACTAACAATAAACTATAAACTTTATTTATACCCCGCCACCATCTCCCTTAGGGGACTCGGGGCGGCTAACATGAGGCCAAGCCCAATAATTACAATAAGGCAAAATAAAATACATACAACAAGCAATAATATCAAATGAAATACAAAACAATAACAAGGTAATGCAATAAAATAATGACATTAATATAATAACACAAAATATGAGATGGTAAAAGAATTAAACAAAGCGGGCTGGGCCAAATGAAAATGATAAAATTATAAAACCCCAGGATGAGATAGATAAGTAGAATGGTGTGTCTGGTGGAAGACTCGGGTGGGATAAAACAATGGGGTTAATCTTCACTGGGGAGAAGAAATAAAGTGTATCCGAAGGACAAATTCGTACTGGGACAGGCATGGTATGTGGATTTGTTCTTAATTCCTCAAAAGCAAACTAGAAAAGCCCGGTTTTTAAACTTTTCCTAAAGGCTGCCAGGATGGGAGCTTGCCTAATCTCCCCGGGGAGAGAGTTCCATAGTTGAGGGGCCACCACAGGGAAGGTCCTCTCCCTCATCCTCACAAGCCACGCTTGTGACGGAGGCAGGAGCAAGAAGAGGGCCTCCCCGAAAATCAAAGGGATCACACAGGTTCGTAGGAGAAGATGCGATCGTGAAGGTAGGAGGGTCCCAAACCTTTCAGGGCTTTGTGGGTGATAACCTGTCCCTTGAATTGGGACCGGAAAATGAATGGCAGCCAGTGGAACTCCTTAAACAGGGAGGTAGACCACTCCCTGTAATTCGCACCAGTTAGCAGTCTGGCTGTTGATCGTTAGACCAGTTGAAGCTTCCGGGCTGTCTTCAAGGGCAGACCCATGTAGAGTGCATTGCAATAATCCAATCTAGAGGTAAATAAGGCATGGACCACCATCTCAGTGCAGTTACTGTATCATGTCATATCACTTTTTTTGAGCAATTTGAAATCCTCCATCCAGCCATTTATTGTTTTTGAGGTCCTATCTCTTTTCCAAGTCCCCATTTCCCCAGGCCCCTTCCACACAATTAAATGAAATCCCACATTTTCCACTTTGAACTGGAATACGATGGCAGTGTGGACTCAGATAACCCAGTTCAAAGTAAATATTGTAGGATTTTCTGCCTTGATATTCTGGGTTATATGGCTGTGTGGAAGGGCCCCCAGTGATGTCTTTTGGACTGGCCCATGATATTTTGCTAACTGAGGCAGAGGTCAAAAGGTTGACCTCATCCCAGCCCATATACTGTCAGTTGACTGACAGTTGACATTTACTTCTGCTTGTGATGAGATAGCAGCAAGTTGTTTTGGGGATGCAGGACAGGCTGCATAATATACATAATTTTGCCTTCCGTCTCAGAGAACAACAAAACAGCTTTGAAGTTTTGAAGCAAGATCACCACTATTCCTTAGCCACCATGTGCTGCCTGCTCCCATTGTCTCACTTTGCCCAATGCTAGGGATGGCCCTAATAGTGGTGGAGTCAACTGTGATGTTCAGCTAGGTGGTCACACCTAAATTGGTGCTGACAATTGTCTGACAAAAAGATGAAACTGGTAACATTCGGACTACAAATCGTACAGACTTAATGTCCTCACATACAAAATTCCACTCTGAAGGTAAGATTAAAACTAGACAGTATGATAATACAAATTACACGGCTGTTCTTTTCCTCTCTGGTGACCTTGCATGGCCCTGATCCAGGCTGGGACTCACAGAGGCTTAGCCTTTTCACCCAGATGTATTTTTCTTTCAAAATCCCCTCCTATGGGACTGAACATTCCCCAGAAAAATCCCTCAACTGATACAAAGTTTTTAAAAACCCTGTTGATTGGAAATGTTTAAGCTTCTGCCACAAGTGGTGGTTCTACACAGGCATTAAAAGGCAGTTTCATGCTATCTTGAGGGCAGGATAAATGTATAAAATGTATGCTCCCGGCTAGAATCAATGCGTTAAAAAGAAACTTACCAGAGACTCCAAAATAGGCCAGACAAGAAACTCTCACACAAATATACAGAAAAAAAGCTCTTAATGTGCATCAGTGCTCTATGGTTTGTGTAATCACCAGCACAGAGAAATCACTTGCTTCAATATTGGTTTGAAACTGCATTAAATGGTCAGTGTAGATATGCTCAAAGAAGCACTGGGGAAGGATTGCTGAACTAACTTTAATGAAACTGTTAATGCTTTTGTTGAATGCTTTCACGGCCAGAATTGCTGGGGTGTTGTGTGGTTTCCGGGCTGTATGGCCATGTTCTAGCAGCATTTTCTCCTGAGGTTTTGCCTGCAACTGTGGCTGTCATCTGAAGCTCAGACAGCCGGGAAACCACACAACACCCCAATTAATGCTTTTGTTGTAACCTTCTAGTCTATACGAATGGTGACAAGGAATGGAACCTCTTCATTTCTGCTCAGTGGCTGTTTTTAAATGATTTGTTTATGCTACTGAACAGGTTGCACTTATTCATATGTTTTTAAAAGGTGTGAAGCCACTGGCCTTGCAGCTGAAATTCCCTTTTCTTTGTGTGTTATGTCTTATTAGACCCTCAGCAGGAAACTGTCAAATCAACAATTTGCAAATCACTATGAGAGCCGTTTTTGCTAAAGAACAAGGTATAAACACCTAAAATAAATAAATATGATATATTTTGCGAATCCTTTGCAATTATGAAGTATTTGTGACAGAAAACTCACCTGAGAGTTACAGTAGATGATGTGAGATTACACATGTTCCTATCTATCTATTTGGATGAAAAAAGATTATAATGAATCAACAGGTGTGCTCGCACACACATAGATGTACACATAGGTCCCTTCTATGCTGCCATATAATCCATACCATCTGCTTTGAACTGGATTATGTGACAGTGTAGACTCATATAATTCAGTTCAGATAATTTGGATTTTCTGCTTGGACAATCTGGATTATATGGCCATGTAGAAGGGGCCAGTGAGACATGTATTGCTTCATGGGGAAGTTTGTCCTCCAAATATTTGGAGTTTAGGTCAAGCTAAGGCCCCACCTAGCCTTGTATTTTGTGGCCAGCCAAGTGCCCTTGGAAATATGGAATTGAGGACTCCCCCTTATTCACAATTTGCTGGATTGCCTGTTTAAAAAGGGGTGCAATTTATATAATGAAGTTCCAGAATTTCCCACATCACAGCCCAGCTCATTTTGAAATCCTTCTTCTCTCCCTTTGCTTCTCTTTACCAGTCCATTTCTGTGGGAGACATACAGTAAGAGCTCCATAAAATTAGGCAGAAGTCCATGTTTATCCTAGAGCCATGTGTTTTTCAGGGCTGGGGATTCTAGAAGTTATAGCCCAAAAGATAACTATTTCCAAATTCTCTTTCAGCCCCAGACTTAGCAGCTACACCAGAGGCTTGTACTTTCCAATCACGTGAGTAAATGAAGAGTTCAAAATCCCTGTGCACACAGAGAGAATGCCAGACCACTTCCAATGATATTTTAAATGCAGACCAACAGCTGGTCTGAGAACTCAAGTTGGCTGGATTGTACATTATGTTAGATTGTTCTAGGAAGTTCTGCTTTCAAGGAGGGAGTGGGTGTATTTCAGTAGCATAAATTAAGATCCCCTGAGATCCAGACGTGGATGGCAGAAAGGTTGTGGATTGGATGCATGTGGCAGAGGGAATGACTGGCTAATGCAAGCTACTAAGCTAGCTGTTACCAAGCTCTCTCATTCTGGGGTCCTGTGAACCAACTACACTATGTAACACGATTATTGTTCCTGGATTATAAACGTCATTTCCTAATCGGTTCTGTTATTTAAAAACATGGGAAAAGTTTAGATTTTGCTATAGTTTTCAATGAATATCTCATAGAGTCTCAACCAATTCAACATAGTCTGTAGCAGCCACAAAAATTAAGTTTCTGGAGTAGAACAACTACTTTAAGTACCGCACAACAAGAAACAACACTTTCAAACCAGGAGCATTAATTTATTAGAGTTCAGCTACACATTAAGGAGTCCCCAGTGGCGCAATGGGTTAAACCCATGTCCTGGCAGGACAGGTGAGCTCCCTCTGTCAACTCCAGCTCCCCATGCAGGGACATGAGAGAAGCCTCCCACAGGATGGTAAAAACATCAAACATCTGGGCAGTTTCTCAAGTCACTCCTGTCACGAAAAAAAATCTACACTGTAGAAGTAATATGTTGTGACACCACTCTTTAACTGACATTGTTCAATGCGGTTTAATCCTGGAAGTTGTAGTTTGGTGAAGCATCAGTATTTCTTGGCAGAAAATGCTAAAGATTTAGAAACTTAGCACATTAGGAAATACTCTGTTTCTGAGACTGATTAAGGACGATTTCTAATGAATCCAATCACATGACGTCTATTCCATTCCATCTGTAATCCATGAATCTCTGAAATGTATTCTTACGAGAGTGATTTAGGAACCTGGAAGCTACATCTCTAAGCAGATTTAGGAAAAAAGTTTTAAAATATTTAAAACATGAGCCAGCCTTCTGTGGTGTGATGGGATGAAGCACGGCATTTTTCTGAAGGTAAGAATAGCAGTATTTGGGTATGATGAGATCAGTATGCATCCCGTCTGCATTCAGTCAGAAAAACTACGGAATGTATATCAATAAAAACTGATTATTTCCTAATGTGATGAGATCCCTAGTAAAGCTATAGCTCCCATGATTCCATAGCATTTAGCCTTAGCAGTAAAAAAAATAGCGTCAAACTGCATATTAAATCTATGGTGCAGATACACTCTTAAGTTTCTACAGTATATGCACCCCACCTTTACTGTCCCAAATTGTCTGCCACATTGGGAAAGGCAGAACCACGAGAAGGCAGAATCTGTGTGTGAAAATGTTCTTCATTTCTGTTCAGTACTACCGTAAGTTGATATGGAAGTTGTGTTTGTTTTTATGAGTCATGGTGCATCATTCTGAATAGAGTATGTGTGTGAGGAATGCAAAACTTGATGCATTGTCCCTGTTGACCCCATGCTAAGTTATAATGTGAGGGTTGCCAGGTCTCCTGAGGCTCCCTCAGTATTGGGTAACTCAAGGAAGAAAAGAACCTTTTTTGGACTTGGTAATGACTTTAAAAAACAGAAAGATTAGCTTGTCCCCTTGCATCTGTTTCCTGATTCTGGGATTTAACTGATCTCTGAAGTGAAGACCCAGAGGCTCAAACTGCATGCTGTAAGTAGAGTATGCAATTCTCTCCTTGACATTACAAAAAGCACAAAGCAGTCTGGGCAGGCTGTGATTCTGAACAGAAGAGAACAGCTCTTCAGTTCTTTTCTTACTTATCCTCTCAAACATATTTTAAACCACTGGTGTAGTCACACAACTTTATAACATATTCACCTCTAAAGGCACTAGATCTTGTTGATCTTGAAAGCTAAGTGGAGTCAATCCTGGTTAGCATTTAATTGGGGGACTGCCAGTCAGTACCAGGGGGCATAGGATACATTTCAGAGGAAAGGACTGGCAAACCCATCTCTGAGGGCCCTTCCAGACAGGCCCCAAAATGCGGGGCCTGTTGGGCCTTTACCACAAGTGTCGAAAAACACTGCTTCTGGTAAATGAGAATTAATTTGGGACAAAGCAGATAACCCCTGCTTTTTTCCCAAATTAATTAGATGCCCCATTAGACCCAGGCCTTCCTGAAAAGCCCAAGTAATGGGGCATTGAGCCTGTGGAGACTGACTCCTGGGTACTCCTGGGGGTCAGTCCCCACAGCCCTCTCGGTTCTTCCGGCTCCATGAGAGGGCACCCACCCCCCTCCCAAAAAGCCCTTAAAAGAAGTAAAAACTTTCCAGGTCACCATGATGCTCTTCAGGCAGGCCTCCTGGTGTGTACAAAGGAAACCTGGGAAAGCCTGGGTTTTGGGGGGGAGGTGTGGGAACAAAAAGCCACACCGAAGCGGGCTTTTAAAACCCACTTTGGCGTGTGTTTTTGCCATGTCTGGAAGCACCCCGAGTCTCTGAAATTTATGCAGTTACCATAAGTCAAGGGGTGACCTCAAAGCACATCAACACACCATTTTATATTACCTTATCAGGCATGGCTCTATCCTATGAAGTCCTAGGATTTGTACTTTGTTAAGGCTCTTACCTGGTCAGTGAAAAGAGCTAATAGGAAAAAATGAACTCACTTGAAATGTGGTGTTGAAAGAGGGTTTCATGGGTGCCATGGCCTGCCGAAAAGACAAATAGATGGGGTCCAAGTGTACATCAAGGTACCCAGAAGCAAAGGTGACTAAGCTGAGACTGTTGTATGTTGGACATATAATGAAATTTTAGATCAGCAGGGGTGAGTATCTGGACATCCCCCTGCAAAATCCCAGGGTTTAGGCCAGCTGTGTGGCATCCATCCCAAGAGGAACTGGGATTGAAAATCCCAATTCCTCTTGCATTTTTGCCTGTGTGGAAGGGCCCTCAGAAGAAGGCAAAGGCAAATTCCTTCTGAACAAATCTAGCCAAGAAACCCCCATGACCAAGGTATCTCCCCGGCCAAGTAAAGCACATGCAGCAGCAGCAACAACAACAGATTCAGTCAAGGAAGCCATGGTCCTGAGTCAGCATATCCTGAGAAGAGCTGTTGATGAAAGGGTGACTTGGAAGGCTCTCATTTAGGAAGTCAAAGGCCCCATCTACACTGCCATATAATGCAGTTTGAAACTGCATTAGATGAATAGTGTATAGTCATATCATGCAGTACAATGCAGTTAAACTACATTATATGACTGCAATTGTATGTTTTTAATTGTTAATTTGTTATTATATGGTTTGGGGGGGGGGGGGTTGCCTTGTTGCTTGTGTTGCATTGAGGGCAGAGACTGCCTGTGTAAACCGAGTCACCTTCAGGCTGAGAGGGGCGGTATAGAAACGTGACAAATAATAAATAAATAAATAAATAAATAAATAAATATGAGTCTACACTGACCATCTAATGCAGTTTCAAACTGCCTTATATGGCAGTATTCATGGTATCAAAGTCTACTTGATGGCAAATAACAACAAAGGCACATTTGTTGTGCCTTTCTTGTTAATTTTCTACTAGAGAGCTCGCTTCTTCTATAGTTTGGGGAGATTCAATAGAGCTCTCTCTGGTCAATAAACTGAAACACTTCACGAAAATATAGGATTTCATAGAGTGAAAATTGACCCCAAACATGTTGCCTGAGGCAGTACAGCAAAGTCAGAAGTTGGATATCATCTCTAAGTTATTTTGGAACAAGTCTCATAAGCATTTCTACCGATTCCTAGCAATAAAACCACAATAAAAGTGAATAATTCACAGTTTAATGTCATATGACACTCAGAATCTGAATTAAGTAGCACCTCCACATCTGCCATTGATCTCCTCAGATGAAGTCTGTCCAAAATTGCTGTAGGTTTAAAGAAGGAGGCAATTCTTCATGACCTATATTCAGCTTGAAAGGAGGCTAAAGTCTGGAAACTTCAGAACACACATTAGGAGGTGACAACAAGCCTATTTGTGTTAACTGAGAGACAGTCTATGCTTGTATTAATTTTTGTCCTTTCCTCTGCCGCCTTTGTTCATTCCACTTCTTATAACATACGACCTCATCAGATGGGCAAAATTGCCAGTTCTACAACTCCTTGACTTCAGTTGAGGCACAGAGCCTCCTGGCTCCCATCACAGAACATCGATCTACTTCTGGTGGGGCTCTGTGCCTCAAGTGAAGTCAAAGTGTCACGGGGGCAGCAACACAGGAGGCTTCCCATGTTACATAGGAAACAAGGGGGGAGCTGGGCGGCTATGCTTCTCCATGGGATGAGATGAGGGGCAAGGAGGGGTGTGGAGCGACGGGTTCCCCACACCCCACGCCAAGCCCCGCTAGATTCGCCATGATGCAAAATTAATCCCAGCCTCAGTGCAATGAGGTCCATAGTCCTTTAAGGATCTTTTGCCATTTAAAGCTTTACAGTAATAACCAGCCCTGTGAATTATACCTTGAAATGGGCTGGTAGTCAATGCTGTTGGCATAACAGTAAAGCAATGTGTATTTATGTTGCTTGTCAACTTTATGACAACCCCATTCATTTAATTGGGTTTTTTTTCATAGGCAGAGGTGGTTTGGTAGTTCTTTCCTCTGAACATAGTCTCAGCACCTTGTTACACCAATGGAGCAACTCTGATCTTGCTCATTAGATTGCCTTCCAAGTGTCACTTTACTGCATCTTCCTTATCTCCCCAAAGTAATTAGCTATTTACAACTATGTGACTTGTAACTTGTTCTTTTCCAGCTCTGACCTGAGCTTTCTCTCAAATCCCTTGGAACTTTCTTACAATAACCTGTGGAGAATGATCACTATCTGTAGTAACATAACATTGCTGTGAAGTCTGAGGCATGAACATTGTGATCATGAAACTGATTAAGCTGCTGACGTCTACAGCCGACCCTAGTGTGTCCACCACAGCCATGATTTCGAGGAAAACATGACTTTACAGCACAATACTGAAGATTAACTGGTTCGCTGTGGTTGGGATGTTGATCTATGGCTTTCTGTATTTATGAGAGTGAGTGAGAAAGGGATAGGTGTCCATTGGAGATCCATACAAGACAGAAACCACCATTTGGTGGGGCACATAAAGTGTTCCCAGAGTTACCTTCTTCCATTTGGGTATATGACATGCAGGTTTGAAGGGGAAGATGGGGGGAAACAGAAATATTTGCTTCTCCCTCATGAACCCCTTTGCTGTTATTTTTGTGTGTGAACACAACCTGAGGGCACCCAAACATGACTGCCGCCCCATGTAGTAGAAGACACTAGGCTACCATCAGCACTGAATTAAGGATAAACTATCTTACCTGCTGGCTTCTGTGCAAAGGGCATCTTCTTGTCCATTGTCTTTGGTTGGCCTTAGATGTTCTCTCACTCCCTCATACACACAATTTACAGTCCACCAGTCCTTATAGAATCAGCCATGCGTGTGAGTCAACTCTGCTGTTCTCAGCTAGCACATTTGGAGGACAGTAAGAAAAGGGGACTGCCTTATGATATGATGCAGAACTTGCTTTATTGTCATTCCCTGAATTTGCCTAAGAAAGCGTTAAGAACTCACTTACATTAACACATTATTATGGTCATAGGACGGAGCTGAAACATTTTATTTATTTATTTATTTATTATTTATTTATTTATTTATTCGATTTGGTAGACCGCTCTCTCTGGAGCCCAGAGCGGTTTACAGCATAAAACCAGTAAAAACACTAATAAACAGATAAAACAACATATACCTAATTAACCCCACTCCCAACAATAAACCCCGGCAAGCGACAATATGCAGGTGGCAAGACATGATGGCAAGACATGGCAGGATGGCATGTTGGCAAGCTATAGGAGGCATCAGTCGAAGCCAAATGCCTGCCTAAACAACAAAGTCTTTACAGACTTGCGGAATACCATCAAGCCCCATAGTGCTCGTGTCTCCTCTGGCACAGAGTTCCAGAGGCTCGGAGCAGCCACTGTGAATGCCCTCTGCCGCATGCTCGACAGTCTGCAGATCTTAATACTAGGCACCTCCAGTAGATTGATCCCAGAGGCCACAGAGGTAGCCACACACCCTATCCTCAATGGAGAGGGGGCACAGTCTACATCAGACATGGGCAAACTTCAGCCCTGCAGGTGTTTTGGATTTCAACTCCCAGAAATTCCAGCCAGCTTACTGAGGAATTGTGGGGACTGAAATCCAAAACACCTGGAGGACTGAAGTTTGCCCATGTCTGGTCTACATAAACCACCAGGGATGAGACCATTTACTCCTTGAAAGGGAGTAAAAGTCCCTGGATGTAATGTAGACAGCCAGGAGCAACTTCATGATCAACGAAGGCTATTGAGGAGATAAATCCTAAGTTTCTTTCTTGTGTTCATGAAAGTTGAAGTACAAGAGGTATGTGGTTCCAGACCTAAAGAAATGGGGGGGAAACCATCAAATGCAAGTATCACAGCAATAATGGTTAGTTTGAATTTACTTGAATTTCTAGAGTGGTGTATTATACATCTCAGGGTGATGCACAGATACAATTTCTCTATATCATATAATCTTGCTTCCTACAGCAGCTAGGTCTGAAGACCAATCTTCTAATTTATCCCTAAGCAATGTGAAGAAACAGATTCAAGATATAAATATAGCTGAATTTCTAGGAAATAGATACCATCATGGTCAAAATCTAGTATTTGCAAAAGCACTATTTATGGAGGAAGGGGGAGGACACCGTACTTAACAGTTAACTTTCCACATAAACAGAGCAATGCAAAAATGAGGACACTAATTAGAACACAATGTGAAAGAATAGTTTATAAAACAAAAAAAAATCCCTCAAGAATGCACAGGCAGTATTTTTATATGCCAGCATTACCACGTGGAAATGAGTAAACAAGTACTAGTATTACTAAACAGAAGGAAGATGCTATTAAAAGCAGAGAATCATCTTTTGAAATCTCAAGGCATATTTCAGATGTGGGCAAAGACACCGGAAAATTGAATGTAACATAATAAGTTGTGATTTTTAAGACCAGCTAGGAAATATACAAAAGATAGCAATTAGAATGTTAAAAATACATTAAGACATGGAGGTCATCGGAAAATGCTCCAGTTCTCAGTTCAGAACTACTGTATTTGTTTATCCTACCTTCTCTATATATTTATGATTCAAGACAGCTTATGATATTTTGAAAAATGTCTATGGCATTAGCCAAATGTCTACAAAATGAGATAAGCTGTTTTTAATTCATTTTTAATCATGCTTATTCTTCCCCTTCTTCCTTGCCTTCTTCTTTCACCTCATCTCGCTCTACATTACAGAATTAATGCAGTTTGACACCATTTTCAATGCCATGGCTGAATGCGATGGCATGCTAGAATTTGTAGTTTGGTGAGGCACCAGCACTCTTTGACAGAGAAAGACCTTGTGAAACATTAACAGAAGATCACTGAAACAACTACAGTCACAGGTGTTTCCATGGTTCCATAGCATTGAGCCATGGCAGTGCAAAATGGTGTTGAATTGCATTAATTCTACAGTGCCATTGCACCCCTAGTCTACCTACTGGGAGTACACACACACACACACACACACACACACCTCTTCCTTCATCATTCATCATTCATAGATTATGGCCATGCTACCTTCCACCAACTATATATTCCTTTGATGCAACTCTTCACAAAGCATTCCAGCAGATCAGGATAGAAGATGCTATCTAGTGACATTCATACCATAGCACTGTGAATGATGCTTCAGTATCATAGGTGTTATGGAGTTTATTGCATGAGGCAGGAAAATTGCCATTACAGCTGGACAATACCATCTTTGCTTTGGATTTATCACATGACAAAGCTCCATTTTCACTGCTCTCCTGGTGGGAAACAAACTCGAAAGTACTCGGGTCTAATGCACAATCAGCTCTAATGCACACCTCATTTTTCAAAACCCTGAAACCAAAAAGGTATTTGCTGCCAAATATAATGTGCAGCAGCAAAAAGAGGGCTCTTTGTAATTTGGCCCACCAAAAAGTGTGTATTGCTACTGCTGGCTGCTTAGAATTCCTTCGTTATAAACAATTGTATTAGAACACCAAAGCTTCCAGCAATGGAAAAGAAAACCCTGGGGTTGCATCTATGTTGTAGAATGAATCCACTTTAATTGCCTTGATTCAATGCTATGGAATCTTGAGGGCTATAGTTCGACAAGGTTTTGAGCCTTCTCTGCCACATAATGCTGCTGTCGCACTAAACTACAAATCCCAGAATTGCATAGCATTGAGCCCTGACCATTTAATCAGAGATGGCGTCCCTCAAAGAGGAACGCCACGTGCTCCTTCTGAAGCAGCGTCCCCTTTTGCTTTGTCTCAGCAAAATCTTGCACCGCAGCTCTGGGAAGGTCATTTATCCAAAAAAGAAAAGTATTAGGTTCGAGTAAATGCAGTACTTATTTTGCAAACAGAAATAAGCCTTTTAGAAAAGAAATGCCTTTCAACAATCTCCCATTGGAAGAATGGTAACAAATGCATGATGTCATGTGATAAATCCAAGCCAAAAATGCTATTGTTAGGTGATTGCAGCTCCATTAAAGTTGCGGGTTCATGGCTTGTAGTGTCAAGCTTCCAGAAGGCCAGATGAGACACAAACAGGTCAAAGGCTTTATTCTCAATGGCAAGAGAGGATGTCAGTGGAGAACAGCACTCCAGAGAATGGGCATACAGTACCTCAGTTCAAGCATGCAGAAATAGTTACAGCACTTAAACAGCTCTTCAAAACAAAGTCAAGTTGCCACACTAGCTCTGAACTGATCCAAAATCACTCCCTGGTTGATCCAGGGCTCCATCTGATGTCATTGCTGATTGGCTCCAGTCATAGGGGGAAATTTAATAAATTGTCATTGGATTATTTTGAAGATTTGTGTCCTTTTATTGATCTGTCCAGGAGAAGGACAGATCAATAAAAGCAGAAAGGAATGTGATGTGGCAAGAGATAATGGGCTGAAACGGGTCTTGATATCTCAGTTCTGATTAATACAATGTGTGCCAGTCCAGATAGACAAAAGGATTTTAGGGTGTTGGCCATTTCAATGGGAACCCCATGGAGAAGTCCAGTTTGGTGACTGGGATAAGGAGGTATTCCCAGGAATAACTCAAACCCTATCGGGCGAGATAGGAAAAAATTCAGAGGCTCCTGTGCAAACCCATTGTGTGCCCCCTGAATCATCCATGTGCATTGTGAGAGGATTTTGATAATTATGGGATTACATCCTGAAATCCAGTGCGGTAGGGCAACATACGTATGAACCTGATGGCCTATAATCTGACTGAATATAATGCCAAGTTTTTCGGGCTGTATGGCCATGTTCCAGAAGTATTCTCTCCTGACATTTGGCCTGCATCTATGGCAGGCATCCTCAGAGGGTGTGAGGAGAGAATGCCTGCCACAGATGCAGGCGAAAAGTCAGGAGAGAATACTTCTGGAACATGGCCATTACAGCAACCCAGTGATTCCGGCCATGAAAGCCTTCAACAATATAATGCCACTTCCTATTTTCCTATAAAGTGTTTGCATTTTCTTGTTTAAAGTGGGTTTTAGGGACCGCTGTTCCTTGGATCCAGTTTTATCTTGTCTAAAGCAAACAAATACCTCACATACTCATAGCCACAGTTTCTTTAAGTTTCTTTTAATGGGGAGTGACAGCCTCATCTTTTAGTCCATAACAAAGAAAACTTTATTGGGTTATTATTCTTCACACTTACATCAGACCCTGGTTCGAGCTGAGAATTTCCCCCATGTTTCCATGCCATCCTCTATTAGGTACCAGCTGTCCATGTGTTTTTCCAGTTCTGCCGACATGTTTTCTAGACTTCAGAAAGCCTGTCTGGCTTCTGCTTAAGCCTTCTGGTTCTTGTGGAAAAATGCCAAATGAGCTGAAATGCTACAATAACAAATATCAAGTATGCTTTTGAAAACGTACTCCGGTTTAATATATAAACTTGTTATGTCTGCCTGCGACACCGTGGTCCAAACACATTTTCAGTAGATACCACATGGCACCTATCTTCTCACTGTCATCGATCGATCCAGAGAACAGACCGAGCCAAACTGAGCCAACACAGCAGCTCCAGACTTGGTGTGATTCTTAACACAATGAGGGAGATGGCAGGCGTCACTTGCGAAACCTTCTAACTAGCACTTCTTTCACAGCAGCCACCAGTGCCTTTTGCATATTTATCTCCACAGTGTCCCTGCTTTGTTTGTGCAAAGCATTCAGCACTCTACCAGTTCTCCTGTACTTAACTTATTTTGGTTCCCTATTTAACCAGTCCAAAATATGGTGCTGCCTGAGGTGGAGCAGCAAATGGCACCTCCACCCACCCAGGTCAAAGCACATAACACCCAAAGCCAGCCCAAATTACTTTGAAACACTAGACAGAAAATTCCACCAAACACCCCTCTTCCCTCCCCCGTCTCTGGCAGCAGAAATACAATAATAGCACAATAACAAGCTAACAGTCTGCTGCCCTGTTGTGACACCTCAACTGTGCTGCTTGAGGCTGGTGAGGCTAGCCCTGGCAGTTATGATTCCCACTTTTACCAAATTTCAGAAAGAAGGGTAACGCATATAAGGAAGGAGGGCTTTTAATTTCTCATTTATGGATTGACATAGTCTCCTGAGTCTTGAAACAGTCCTGTATTGTGCAGCTTTTTTTCTTTTTCTTTTTTTGGCGGACGACTTCTTCCTTTCAGGCTTCTGCGATGCTCAGCACTCTCACGTCGGAGGATTTGTAGGCCATGTCAGAATCCTGTAGTACATTCTCAGCTCAAGGGAAGTAAAGAGATATTAATTAATCCCACGCTGCTACAGAGCGGTAGTAGCACAGCAACTGCCATCACTACTCTTTTGTTCTACTAAAACAGTAGAAGAGAAACATAATGAATGAATACAAATTGCCTCAGAGTCAGGTCACCAATTAACTTCTGGATATACTAATGCAGAACTTGGAAAATTAACTTTTTCGGCCTACAGTTACTAGCATCTAATCAGCTCAGAGATAGTGTATTCTGAGAGTTATACTCCCAAACTTTAACTTTCCAAGTTTCACACAATGGAAAGCTACATCCACAAAATTAATGCAACTCTTGTACTGGAATCTTGAAGTCTGATGACTCAAGAAAGTCAGAATTGTTTGAGCATCCAGTATTTAGAACTCTGTAATATGAAATGCTCCAAAATCGCCCACATGGGTGGCTTCGACAGTGCAACCTTTGCTTTCTGCTGGCTCAATATACACAAATGTTGTTTCAAACACAAACGTATTTTTAAAATATTGTATAAATTACCTTCAGGCTACATATATACGATATACGAGGGTTGAATGAAAAGCAATGCTTCCACCTTCGTTATTTAGGTGTGGATGGGAATATTTTAATAAATCAAATGCAGAAATAATCCTTAGAATGTGCTCTTTAACTACCACTATTCACTTTTCCACATAATCACCAGACAATTGGGTACATTTCTGCCAATGATGAACAAGTTTTCTGAAGCCGTCACGGAAGAAGTTGACACTCTGTTTCCGCAACCAGTGTCTCACAGTTCTCTCAACATCTTCATCAGAAGCATAATGATGTTTCCGCAGATCTTCTTTCATTATCGGGAACAGATGGAAGTCAGATGGTGCTAAATCTGGACTGTATGGAGGATGCCGTACAGTGGTGAGATCCAGTCTCTGAAGTTCTGCTGTGGTGGCATGTGAAGTGTGTGGTCTGGCATTGTCATACTGCAGGAAAACATTTCCCTTTTCCTTTCAGATCCTTGTTAGCCATTGTTCCAAAGTTCGCAGTGTTGTGTTGTAACACTCTGAATTTATTGTTGTTCCACATTCAAATCAACATGGATAACACCATCTGCATCCCAGAACACTGTTGCCATTATTTTTCCAGCTGCGGGCTGTGTCTTGAATTTCTATTTCTGGGGCGAGTCTTTGTGCCGCTATTCCATAGACTGACGCTTTGTCTCCGAGTTGTAATGGTGTACCCACATTTCATCCCCTGTCACAATTAAATGGAGAAAGGTGTCACCTTCATTCTCGTAACATGAGAGGAGTTCCTGGAAAATTTCAAGTCTGTGTGTTTTCATTTCAGGTGTCAGCATCCTGGGTACCCATCGTGCACAGATCTTCTGATAGCCAAGCAAAGCAATGATGTGACCCACACGTTCTTGTGAAATGCCGATTATGCTTGAAATTTCTCTCTGAGTGATACAACGATTATCTTGAATCAATCTGTCAACCTTTTGCTTGTGAAACTCTGTGGTTGCTGTCACACGACATCCAACTCTTTGTTTGTCACGCAAGTCAGATGTTCCCACCGCAACATCTTTAAACTTACTCGCCCAACGACGCCCAGTACTCACATCAACACAATCACCATAAACAGTTTGCATTCTCTGATGAATCTCCTTTGGGGTAACACCTTCTGCTCTCAAGAATTCAATGCCTACACGTTACTTAAGTCACATTGACCGACTGCAGTGTTCCATACTTTGCACTTTAACAACACAACCATTCAATGCTAAGGCTCATCCCAAGCATTTTGGATAATGAATATTCAAACTGTAATATACGTAAGTTTTGTTCAAGGCTTCTTTGTGGTTCTTGCCTTCTCCAGGTACAGCTGATGAGCATTGAAGCACAAGTTTTTGTGTTATGGCCCCAGATCTAAATGTATTAACATTTTTGTTATTTGATACACTTAAGTTAACTCTAACATATAGCAACCATATCGTAGGGTTTTTGTGCTAATATTTGTTCCAATGAGGCATGTCATTGTCTTCCCCTGAGGCTGAGAGAATGTAGTTTGCCATGGCTGAGCAGGGATTAAAATACTGATCTCACAGAGTCCTATGGCACTTCCAGACATATATTAAACCCAATTCAAAGCAGGTTTAAGTCCCCACACGCTGGGTAAACAAACAGGTTTTCCTGTGGGTTGCTCCCTCTGCAGTGCGGTAACTACCATGCTGGAATGGGGACAACCCAAATCCCCCTTAAGAGCTTTGAAATAAAATAAAAACTTAGTGGGCTGCCATTAAGCCTCTCTGCAGGCTTCCTGGCACATACCTATGTTGTGCCAGGAAGCGGGGTGGGCGCAATTTGCCCCCCTCCCACCTCCTAACACGATATTGGTTTGTACCAGGAATCCTCCAGAGTGGCATAATGGCAGCCTGGTAAGTTTTTATTTTATTTTAGAGCTTTTAGGGGGAGATTTCGGGAGGGGGGTGGTGTCCCTCTTCACTTCTCCGGCCTCATGGAAACAGGAGAAACTGGAGGCCCATTTCATTGGGCCTTATTCAGTGCTGGAGCAGATCAATCCCGATGCTTTTCACCTTGACCTGCCTTTAACACTTCATGTCCATGTTATTGTTCACCGTTCTCTCCTTGTGCCTGCTCCCCCACTGGTAGTGGTCGACAGCCATGAAGAGTTTGAAGTGGCCCTGATCCTGAACTGTTACCAGCGAAGGGAGTTGCCTCTGGAGACTTTTCAGAGCCATGACCAGGAGGGAATTCAAGACCTAAATCTGGATATAGCTAAGAGGCACCAGAAGAGGATGGAAATGTGGCAACACCTCAGCCTGCAGAAGCAGAGCAGGAGCAAACTTAGGGCAAGAGTTTGTCTCCACACTGTAATCAACCACCAGCTGCTCCTATCCAGATCCCCAGTTCACCTGAGTCACCAAAGGAGCAGAGGAGACAGAGGACCAAGGTTTGCCTTAAAGGAAAGGCATAGAAGTGCTCATTTAGCAAGGGATCAGCAGAGAGGAACTGTTGAAGGCCGTCAGGATCCAGCCCATAGCTTGCTGGCTTACTATAAATAAAGCAACATTAAAGGTGGAGTCCCCAACAGGTCGCAGGTTCGAATCTGGGGAGAGTGCGGATGAGCTCCCTCTGTCAGTTTCAGCTCCCTATTGCGGTAACATGAGAGAAGCCTCCCACAAGGATGATAAAACATCCGGGCGTCCCCTGGGCAACATCCTTGCAGACGGTCAATTCTCTCACACTAGAAGCAAGTTTCTCAAGTTGCTCCTGACGTGGAAAAAAAGCAATAAAGGCTATGAGCCAGTTATTGGAACAACTTGTATTCATGCTGTACCCACTGTTTGTATTTTGCTAAGAATTTCCACACCTTGACCTCTACTTTGGATTATTGTTGACCTGTTTGCCCCACCCTTGACTTATGCATTTGAACTTTGGACTATTCTCTCTGGATTATCCCTGGACTTGGATAGTAACTTTGGTGAGTATTATTCCTGGTTGGGTTCTTATATGTTGGTGTTGCTGTTAATTGACTGTGGGACTTTAGGGCACCTGATATCTGGGGTTAGTCAGTACAGTACCAAATATGGAAAAGGCAGGCAACTTTATGAACAAAGAATTCCATGCTTTAACATGCTACCCATTTGAAATTCCCTCCCAGCCCTTTGATTGGTCCATGCAAAAAGCTGGCTGGTGTTTTCTCAGCCTCTGATTGGTCTGGGGATGGGACCCTGCCAGCTCACTCTCTGATTGGCCGAGGAGGTGGTGATTCCCCACTCAGCTGGGTAGGGAAGCCCTGGGACTTCCAATCACGAGGTGAGGAAGAGCACTGGGTGGAGAGGTCATGTCCACCCTTCGAGATATTGCGATGTTAATCCAATGATAATGAAAGTCCGGAAAAATTAATGAGAGTATTATTGGGTGTCAATTCCAGGATTCAGGAACAATGGTGGCTTGCCAAACGCAATCACTCTCCCAGGAGAGGGACAATGACAAAGTCTAATATGTCAGTCGGAGACTTGAGTGGATCATCTCAACCGGTGGACCGTTATTAATTGAATGCTTATAATTGTTTTAATTGTGTTAATTGTAACTGTGTGTTTTAATGTTTTTGTTTTGTTTTGTTTTGCATCTAATGGCTATCTGCTATAAGCTGTCCTGAATCCCTCTTCGGAGGTGAGAAGGATGGGATAGAAATGCCCGAAATAAATAAATAAACAAACAAATCCATGTCTTCTCTTGGGTCATTGTCTCGCGGATGGTGGTGATCTCCCAGAGGGAAGTTTCAGGTGGCAAGTTGTAGCCCCCCTGCAGTTTGTAAGGAAGGGTCTTCATCTTGATGGTTATCCATAACAGGCCCCGCGTGGAGAGGGATCCTGGAGTGAGGCTGTTTTCCAGAGGTAACTGGAGTTCACTTGAGTTTTACCTTCAAAGTTTTGTATTTTATAAAGCATATAGAAATAAATATACGCTATCATACTGATGGTAGCTTGTTCAACTTAAGCCATCTGAGGGCTCGCACTAAGACTCTAAACTATCTAGTCCGTGAGCTGTTTTTTGCTGACGATGCTGCCCTTGTCGCCCATACAGAAGAAGCTCTGCAGCACCTAACATACTGCTTTGCAACAGCTGCAGAGCTGTTTGGGCTGGAAGTCAGCCTGAAGAAAACAGAAGTCCTCTACCAGCCCGCACCACAGGAAGAACACCATCATCCCCACGTCAGCATAGGCAAATCTGTGCTTAAGTCCATTCAGCAATTCACCTACCTGGGAAGCATCATCTCTTCAGACGCCAAGATTGATAAAGAGATAGATCACAGATTAGCAAAGGCATATATAGTGCATTTGGAAGGCTTCACAAAAGAGTCTGGATCAACAAGCACCTGAAGCAAAGCACAAAAATCAGTGTGTACAGAGCTATCATACTGTCTATTCCCCTATATGGGTCTGAAACATGGGTCACCTATCGCCAACACCTACGACTCCTTGAACGCTTTCATCAGCGCTGTCTTTGCACAATCCTAAATATACACTGGACCGACTATGTGACAAATGTTGCTGTCCTTCAGCAAGCAGGGATCACCAGCATTGAGGCCATGCTATTGAAAACACAGCTGTGCTGGGCAAGGCACGTCTCTGGGATGGAGGACCACCGCCTCCCAAAGATACTACTCTTTGGTGAACTCACCACAGGTCAGGCAAGAGAGGCGCCCCAAAAAGGAGATATAAGGACTCCCTGAAACAACATCTCAGGCTCAGCCAGATTGATCACCAACAATGGTCCACCCTGGCCTCACATGGAGATGCACTATCCACAATGCTGCGACGCCTTTCGAGAAGACACGCTGAATGGGTCTCAAAGAGAAACGACAACACAGAAACAACCACAACTTGGAAACAACATCACCGAATGAGACTTTCTGCTGTGCTTTCTGGAAGCAAACTTGCCTATCTCAGATTGGCCTTTTTAGTCATCAACGTGCTTGTAAAAAGCGTGGGATGAGTCCTTCCTAAGAATCTTTGTTCGCGAAGTAATGCCGAGAGAGACAGAAATAAGAGAAATAAATATAATTCAACATACTCCCTTCTGCTGTACTGGAGGGAAGATACAACAAAGTACCATACAATGAACGCCTATGTCCTTGTGAGGCGGAGGCAGTGGAAACTGTGGAGCACGTTTTGTTGTATTGCTCTTTTTACCGTGACTTTCGTAAACATTTTATAAATCCAATTTTAGAAAGTCTACCAGGGAGATCTGTAAGGTTTTATATAGATTATCTCTTGTCTGACCAACACCCCAAGGTCACTGTTAGGGTCGCCAGCTTCTGTGCAGCAGCAATAGCTTGTCGGCGCAAGATGCTGTCACAGTCTTAGAAAGTTTTAATATGAATAAAGGATTTTATAGAGGGTCAGGAAAAAGCTGGCTAGGGAGGGAATTTTGGGATGTGCATGTATGCAGATTCACAGGGGGAGAAATAAAATAAAATAGTTATGGACAGTGGGGCGAAGTGGAAGGAGAAGTAATTGAGTCTAGCATGGGAGAAAGATGGATATAATGTATGTCTGGCAGCAAGACTGGTTGACACTCTGGCACCGGCCATGGCTGGCTTCCCCAGGCTCCGCTGGTGCGCTACTGTGGAGAGACCCTAGTAAACCAGCTGGGCTGGCAGCGTGGATAGCAGGATTTTGGAAAAGTGAGATTACATGTTGCTGGTCAGGAGGTGATAGGGTACAACCAGGGAGAGTCAGTGGGGCGAGTGCTGTGGCAATTCATTAAGGCCCTCCACCCATGAGAGACTATAACTCCCACGGATACCGAGTTTCCACTTTATATGGGGGGAGGGGGGATATTGGTATTCAACAATGCTATTTTCAGTCTTGTCAGTTTGATCCTGGGATCATTTCTGTGATTTGTAGACAGCTTGTAAGAGTTTTGCAAAGACTGTTTAATATTTTAGATGCCTGTGTCATTCATGTTAAGTGGTTTAGGTTATTTTTATGGGAAGGCAGAAAAATATAATTACATGGGTCAGTCGCACAGAATTTACCCAGCATGCAAAGGGGCTGAGACATCTTTCTCTTCACTTGGTTGTCAAATGAGGGAGGAGAACATTGGTTTTTCCATACCTGCAGCATTTATTTTTAAATTATCTGTTTTATGAACATCTACTTTTTTGCATCTGTATATATTATGAACAGAGAGAAAGCTAGGAAGCTGGCATTTGAACAGGTAGATGATTTAGACAGGTGGAAGACATATAAATTAGCTGGATTTAAATTCAGTTAATAAATATTTTATTATATGATCAAAATCATAGATGGTTATTTTTTAAAGTTAATGAATTATATATTTTAACCAAAATTGCTGTACAAATGAAAATATGTCAGGTTTTGAAGTTAGCTTGGAGAGATTCCAAGAAGTTGCAGTTTTAGAGAAATTTTCTTAGAATGGAGATGCAGAGATAACTTATGCTTGGACACGTGGAGCAGAGATATGCAAAGAAACTGAATTGGAAATGGCAGTCCTTATCTAGTAAAAGCTCTTGTTTTAAACTTTATTTAGTTCTTTAAAAACTGTATAAGATGGCATTGCAGTGGCGTTTTTATGTATGTCAAACATTCAAAACATACAAAATCAGAAGAAGAAATTGCTATTTTTACCAGAAGCCTCTTTGTGATGAAATAATTTGAAATACAATATGTGTAAGTTTGCAAGTTGTTTTGTTGTTAATCCTTCAAATCATTTCTGAGTTATGACTACCCTAAAGTGAATCCATCACTCCCCAAATAAATCTTGCCAGGAGGGAAGGTTTCCTTGGCCTCCATCTGGACCTGAGAGAGAGTGACTTGCCTGAGGTCACCCAGTGGATTTCCATGGCTGAGCATGCGGTTAAGCCCTGGTCTCCAGAGTCATAGCCCGGCACTCAAACATTATATCACAGTATTGTATCAAGTTGAGTGGGTTGGAGATGCACAGGGGGCTTAGGCCATCTTCTAAGGTTATCTACCTAGACTTTATGGTTTGGAATGTGATTCTGAAACCTATGAACAAGACGTGACCACAACAAGTTTCCAAATGGCGATTAGTGGAGGTGTCTCTTTCTCTGAAAGATCAGATGGCAAAACGTTTCAAATTTTCTGAGGTTGAACTTGGCTAACCTCTGACACTGCACCTGTTTGTACATATCCAAGGAAACGGGCATGAGCTAAAATGTTCAGCTCCGGGATCAAATCATATTGATCTTTTTTAATGCAACTACTCCGTTTCACATTGTAGCAGTTCGGCTGGTCCCTTAGCTGAGAGGGAGAAGGTCAGCTGGGCGATCTCCACAGAGGTTGTGGAGATCTGCTGAAAGATACCGGATGGAGCCAAGCAGCTGAGACGGGTATGTGTCCTTGTGTATGGGCTCAGGTAGTATTGCATGTAGGCTGCTGCTGGTACTGGGGAGGCTCGAGGGGGGTTGTGGAGAAGGAGGCTGTTCACATTCTGGCCTTCCGTCCTTGATAAACTACAATTCCCACAAATCAAACTGTGTCTCCTACAAAGCCCTGAACGGTTTGGGACCCGCCTACCTGCGCGACCGCATCTCCATCTACGAACCCACGTTCTCCTTTCTTCCGGAGAGGCCCTTCTCTCGCTCCCGCCTCCATCACAAGCGCGACTTGTGGGGACGAGGGAGAGGGACTTCTCTGTAGTGCCCCTCGGCTCTGGAATTCGCTCCCCAGAGATATCAGGCAAGCCCCCACCCTGGCAATCTTCAGGAGGAGCTTGAAAATTTGGCTGTTCCAGTGTGCCTTCAATGATTGAATGTAAGGTAATTCCTGACCAAACTCTGCATAAAGGCCCTCAGAAGCACTTTATTTTCTGGTTTGTGCAACTAAATCTTACCTTATCCCCCGGATCCCCTGGCCTGATATATTTAATTGCCCTATCACCCAGTGGTTTTAATAATTTTACCTTGAATTTGGCCCTGCCCACTGTGTTTTAATGTTCTGATTTTATAGTGTTGCACTGTTTATTTATATTGTTTTTGTATTTCATGTATTTTTTTCTTGGTGTTCTTGTGTTATCTTGTGTTATATTGTGTTACTGTACTGATGGGCATGGCCTCATGTAAGCCACCCCGAGTCCCCTTGGAGAGATGGTGGCGGGATATAAATAAAGTTTATTTTTATTTTTATTTGGGGTGGGGTTGGGGGTTGGATAACACATTCACACCCAATCCAGGTTATCCACATCTTGCAGGGCAGCAGCTCCATCTAAACAGGAGCAGGGCCTGCCCAGGTAATTAGATGGAGGAAAGCAATTCCCTCAGATGGTTAATGCTGGAAAGCAGCAAGATATTTAAGGAGTTATCTATCTTGTGGGTGACCCTGCATCTCCTGATCTAGCTCTGGGACCAGCGTCGTAAAATAACTTCATTGCCAGTTCAGACAACTTTTCTAAATGGTATGGGGGTGGACATCATTGCTTCCGGCAGTGAATGAATGTAGAGTTGGAAGAGAGCTCGTGGGCCATCCAGTTCCAAGAAGCAGGAAAACCATATTCAAAGCACCCTTGACAGATGGCCATCCTGCCTCTGCTTAAAAGCATCCAAAGAAGGATCCAAATGTCTTGGCTCTCCATAAAGCCATTTGCTGCTTTCAGATACGGAATGCCATCCTCATGATTTCATCATCAGCCAGATTCTTTCAGTACTTCCTGTAAAAAGAGCATAAACCCCTCAGTTTGATGCCTTTCCAAACCCTATGCCTGGGGCTTATCCTAGGGCTATGATTCTTCCATAAATATTAAAATTAAGCAACGTCCTGTCTGTGTAATCTAAGGCATGGTAGGTCGAAGTGGGTGTGCGGGGGGAATGTCTTGAGAATGAGCAGCCAGAAAACTTTGCCGGTGTCTCTGACCAAACTACGAGGGTTGAATGAAAAGTAATGCTTCCACCTTCGTATCTCCTCAACAGATGGCAGTACTGGTATGCAGCAGGTACTGGCTTGTTCAGTAGCCTCTCCTCTACAGTTTCATTTTGGCAGGAAGCCTTAGCATTAACCGGTTGTGTTGTTAAAGTGCAAAGTATGGAACCCTGTGCAGATGGTCGGTCAATGTGACTTAAGCAACATGCTGTCAGCCCCTGACAGACTTTAGAACAAAAGTACGCTCACAAAGGATGGCCCTTGGAAACAGCGGTATTGCTCCTTCTTGCCAAGTTAAAAAGAAAGCTAGTCCTGACCATTTCCCGCCAAACCTGTAGTATATCATCTAGCCAACCTATGACCTACATTCCATTCCCACAGAACATGCTACATTTCCCAGGTGTCTGTGCCCCAACCCACCCACCCACCCCCCACCCCGGTCCAGATGGCTCTTATCAGTACTCCCAAAACTGGCATGGAGTGGACGAAACAGCTTTCAATTTTAGCTGACACAGACACATCCTGACATGCAGTCATTGAATTCTTGAGAGCAGAAGGTGTCACCCCAAAGGACAGCTTGCATCAGCGAATGCAAGCTGTTTACTGTGATTGTGTTGATGTGAGTACTGGGTGCCGTTGGGCGAGTAAGCTTAAAGATGTTGAGGTGGGAACATCTGACTTGCGTGACAAACAAAGAGTTGGATGTCCTGTGACAGCAACCATAGAGTTCACAAGAAAAAGGTTGACAGATTGATTCAGGATGATCATCGTATCACTCAGAGAGAAATTTCAAGCATAATCGGCATTTCACAAGAATGTGTGGGTCACATTATTGCTTTGCTTGGCTATCAGAAGATCTGTGCACGATGGGTACACAGCAGAACTGGATCTCACCACCTTACGGCATCCTCCATTCAGTCCAGATTTAGCACCGTCTGACTCCCATCTGTTCCCGATAATGAAAAAAGATCTGCGGAGACATCATTATGCTTCTGATGAAGACGTTGAGAGAACTGAGAGATGCTGCTTGCGGAAACAGAGTGTCGACTTCTTCCGTGATGGCTTCAGAAAACTTATTCATCCTTGGCAGAAATGTATCCAATTGTCTAGTGACTATATGGGAAAAGTGAATAGTGGTAGTTAAAGAGCACATTCTAAGGATTATTTCTGATTTAGTTTGATTTATTACAATATTCCCATCCACACCCAAGGAACGAAGGCATTGATTGCGGTGGGATGAAGCCATGGTGGTTCAAGAGGAATCCCAGCACTAGAACTCTGGGCGGCTGCCGTGGAAGAGCCCCCTGCCTCGCTCCTGGTGCCCACCCACCACTCCTTTTTGCAGCACACAACTCAGTTCTGAGTGCAGCCTTGGGTTTGGAAAGGACAGATCTCAGGCGTTGTATGTAGTCCTGTCCACCCTCTCCCCTGGGCAGGGCTGCTCTGGCTTCCCCGCCCGGGTTGTCCAAAGCCTCAACCAGCCCCCTTTGGAGAGGAGAAGGGGAGGGGGCACCTCCGGAGACCCCCGTTGAGCGACGGCCTGGCCCGCAAATCCTCGCGCTCACCCCTGCCTCCGTTTCCCCGCGGCACGCCCTCCCGCTCCCCAGCTTTCGGGGCGGGTCCCGCGGGAGGAGGGCGCCGCCCCTCCCCTGCCTTCTCCCCGCGGTCTCCGGCTCCTCTTCCCTCTCGCCCACTTGCTTTCTCGTCCCCGGCCACGATGGTGCCCACGCCGCGGCTGCTCCTGGCCCTGGGTAAGTCTTCGCCTTGGAGTCCTGGGAACCCTCCCTCCCTCCGCGCGCGGGCTCCCCGGACAGTGCCTCGGCTGCTGCAGCCTTCCTCTCCCATGCTGTGGAGGCAGGCGTAGGGCACACACTTGGATCTGTGCTCTGGACTTCAACTCCCACCATTCCCAACGGCTGTTAGGAACTGAGAGCTGAAGCCCAGAACACCTGGAGGGACCAAGTTTGCCCAGGGCCGGTTTGGACCCCTTCAAAGCAGGTTTTTTTCCCGTGTCAGGAGCGACTTGAGAAACTCGCGTGAGGACCTTGCCCAGGGGACGCCTGGATGTTTGACCATCCTTGTGGGAGACTTCTCTCATGTTCCTGCGTGGGGAGCTGGAGCTGACAGAGGGAGCTCATCCTACTCTACCCGGATTCGAACCGCAGACCTGACGTCTTCAGTCAGTGTTCAGCCCAGGCATCCTCAAAGGGCAGTCCTCCAGCTGTTTGGGCCTCCAACTCCCAGAAGTCCTAACGCAGGCATGGGCAAACTTCAGCCCTCCAGGCATTTTGGATTTCAACTCCCAAGATTCCTAATAGCCTAAGTTTGCCAATGCCTACCCTAACGAGCATGTTCAATTGTCAGGCATTCTGGGAGTTGAAGGCCCAAACAGCTGGAGGACCGCAATGGGAGGATGCTTTGTTAAGCCCATTGTGACACTGGGGGCTCCAAGTATTCAAAGCAGTCAAGCCGCATTATATGGGTCTCTCTCTATATTGACGCAGCTCCAAGCTGTATATTATATAGCCATGTAAATCCAGCCCAAGTCCCAGACCTTTTTCCAACCATTGCTGGGATGAATGCCTTCTTTTGGACGTCTATGGCGAACAATTTCATAGTGCCAGAAGCAACCCGGTGTACAAGGGTGTTTCCCAGGTCTGGAGTGTTGTGGGTAGAAACTTTTGGCTGGGGCTTCATCCAACCCTTCTTTATGGATCACCACACTGTGTTTCTAAATGCACAACTGAAACATGAATTTGGGAACTCAAAAATGGAATGGGAGGGAGAAATACCCTCAGTTTGGGATATTGTAGATTTTCTAGGCTGTATGGCCATGCTCTAGAAGCATTCTCTCCTAACATGTCACCTGCATCCGTAGCAGGCAACGTCAGAGGTTGTGAGGTCTGTTGGAAACTAGTTAAATTGAGTTTATATATCTGTGTAATGGTTCTATTTTCACCTGGGTGGGGAGAAATAAAGTACTGACTGCCTGTTGGAGGTTAAATTGAGTGTGAGGTCCGGGTGGGGAAAGTACTCTTGCCTTCAATTGGCCACCTAACTCCAACAGACAAGAGTACTTTCTCCCACCCTGGACTTCCCACAGATAAATAAACCCAATTTTCCTCATTTCCAACAGGCCTCGCAACCTTTGAGGTTGCCTGCCACAGATGCAGGCAAAATGTCAGGAGAGAATGCTTCTAGAACATGGCCATACATTCCAAAAAACCTACAACAACCCAGTGATTCTGGCCATGAAAGCCTTCTACAATGCCCTCATTTTGCTCTTCTCTTGTAATTTCCCTCCATTTCTCATCTACTAGCCTTTGCTGTCATAGCTTTATTAGTCTGGAATATGCGCTGAGCCATCTTGTAGCCCCTTTGAGGCTGACGGTACTTTACTAACTCAGGCGATCCCTCATAGCTCGAAGATGATGATCCTTGCAAGTGTAGTGTCCTGGTGGTGGGTCCACAGGTGGCTGTAGAGCCCTATTCTTGATCTGCGTGTTCTCCCGCAGTGAGGCTATCGGTTTCCAGGTGGAAGGTGGTCCTAATCGGGGTTGATTTGACGTGCCTTCCTCTTGGCACATTTCTCCCTTTCGCCCTCCATTCATGCCTCTTTGAATTCCGCAGCACTGTGGTCACAGCTGACCTCCAGTTAATGCGCCCAAGGGCCAGGGCTTCCCAGTTCTCGGTGTCTATGCCATAGTTTTTAAGGTTGGCTTTGAGCCCATCTTTGAATCTCTTTTTCTGTCCACCAACATTCCATTTTCCATTCTTGAGTTGGAAATAGAGTAACTGCTTTGGGAGACCGTGATCAAGCATCCAGACAACGTGGCCAGTCCAGCAGAGTTGATGGTAGAGAACCTTTGCTTCAGTGCTGGTGGTCTTTGCTTCTTCCAGCACTCTGACACTTGTTCCCAAGAGATTTGCAGGATATTTCAGAGGCAGTGCTGATGGAATTGTTCCAGGAGTTGAGTGTGATGTCTGTAGATAGTCCCCGTTTTGCAGGTGTATAACAGGGTTGGGAGGACAATGGCTTTATAAACAAGCACCTTGGTCTCCCTACGGATGTCTCGAGCCTCAAACACTCTCTGCTTCATTTGGAAAAATATGATACTTGCATAGCTCAGGCAGTGTTGTATTTCAGTGTCAATTTTGACTGTTGTGGAAAGGTGACTGCCAAGGTAGCAGAAATGGACAGTACAAGTATGGGAGCACAGGTTCTCAGATACAGGCAGCCCCTAAGCTGGGAACAAGATAGGTTCTGTAGGTTTATTCTTAAGTTGTGTTTGTCCGTAAGTGGAAAAAGGTACATTTTTAAGTGTAACTCCAGCCATTTTTACTTTTTTTTTTGATAGCCTAGAGAAGAGTTAACACTCCTGTGGTGTTTGGTTTACTGCCTGTGCCTCTGTTCAGAAGATTTCACCTTACATTCTGTCCCTGTGAAAATTGGGTTTTGAAAACGTTGAGTTCTTGTGGAAACAAGGATTGGGGATAAAGCATCAGTGGAGACACCTTTTCCTCATGATAATGCTTCCAGGAGTGAATTTTCCTTCCTAGGGGCGAATTTCCTCTCATTTCTCGTTGTCTCAACTCTGGTTCTTAACTAGGCGCCATATAAAAGTCAGATACTTGTAAGTCGGGGACTGCCTGTACTAAGAAAGTTGACTTTGCCTACGAACATTCAAGCTACCAACTTTCTAAGATCCCACAAGATCCCTTTGCACAATGATAAACTATCACTAGTCAAGAAGAAGTGTATCTCATAGACATAGTGACTCCCTAACAAGGAACAATCTAATGAGTTAGATGGAGTTGTTGTCCTCCCACCCCTTGAGAGCAGGAAATTGGTTCCTTGCTTCACTTGAGAGCCCTGGAGGAGGAGGAGAGGTCATGGTCTCCCTGGTTCTGCTTAGCATACCATGTGAATGTGTGTGAGAGAGATGCTGTCTCCAGGAGTGTATTTAGAGGTACCCAGTGACAGTGGCTCTGTCTGCTTTGGGCTGTGACCCTGCCTTCTGCTTGCGTGGGACTCCAGTGTACTGCTTGGTCAAATCCAGTGCAGCTGAAAAAATTTCCTGCCTCTGCTATGTAATTAGCTATTCTGGGAAGAATCCCACTGAACTCCGTTGAACTTACTTCATTAACATAGGATTGAACTGGTTCTCGTTAAATTGAGATTTGAGATTCAAATAGGTTTGTGGCGTAGTGGTTTGAGTGTTGGACTGTGGCTCCGGAGACCAGAGTTCAAATTTACACTCAGCTATGAAAACTCACAGGGTGACCTTGCAGCAAGTCAGACTCATGATTAATGCTGGAAAGACAACCACTAGCATCCTGTTCAGTATTTATGATGTTGTAAACCAAACTTGCAACACTATAAATATTGTAACTCACATTTACAGTTGCGACACCATTGCAGATGTCCCCCCTTCACAACTGATGGCACATATCTTTGTTGTCTTGTCCTCCCCTCTCCTTTCCCACCTCTCCTCTCCGGCATTACGCTGTCTCTTTAGCAAGCAATGGCATAAGTGAAGAGCAATGACCAGGAGCTCTTTAGAGCTCTATGGCTGGCTGCTACAATGGCAACAAGCTGACAAAGGGTTGAACCTCACTGGACAGTCTGGACTCCCTCCCACCACCACAGCAGCACAGAGGCAGTTAGTGTGGACTCCACCAGACTAACTTCTCTGGATCAGCGCTGGGGTATTTGGCCCATTTAGATGCACCCTGAGAGAATGAAACTGAGAGCATAAGTAAATCTACTTCTCCAAATGAACTTCCTCAGATGCATTGCGTCTGCGAACACTTATGCTACCAACTTTGTTCTCTTCAGACTCTAAGGTGGTACACAATCCCTTTGAAATGCTGTATACAGTGTTCCAAAAAACACGAGCGGGCTGGTAAACAACACTGTTATACAACGGTGTACAAATGAATCATGCGCTGCACGGTGTGGCTAAACATACATGTAACCCTTCTATTTACATCCAAGTGCCGGCTGTGATTCTGTTGAATGGGACTAATTCGGTATAAACACCGTTTGCATTGTATATTATCCGGATTTCCACTCTGTATGTTTCATTGCATATATGTTTCAATACAATTTTGATCTTATATATATTTGATTGTATTTTGGGGAGAACATAGACATATGTACAGTACATGTATGTTTAGCCACACCGTGCAACGCATGATTCATTTGTACACCGTTGTATAACAGTATACAGTGTTCCCTCACTTATTGCTGTGGTTAGGTTCCAGGACCTCCCGCAATAATTGAAAAACCGCGATGTAGGGGTGCTCTATTTATTTTAATATTTATACCGTACATTATTTTAGTAGTTATACACTATTTTAAGTCTTTATAAACTTAAAATAAAGTGAAGGAAAAGAAGGAAAGGCATTTCAAGGCTGGAGGGAGGGAGGACTGAATAGGGAAAGCATCTCTGAGAGCGGCAGTGGCAAAACCCCACAAAACAGCAAAAATACCATAATATATATTTAAATTTAATATTTTTTAAAATCCACGAAACAGCAAGTCTGCAATAAGCAAACCGCAAAGTAGCGAGGGAACACTGTAGTTTACTATATAATTTAGCAATTGCAATGCTATATACTTTTGCAATTGCAATGTGTGCTGTGATAGGAAACATGGTTCTTACGTTTTATAATAGGCCAAATTACTTTGTTCAAAGTATTGTATCTGTGGGGATTTTGTGATTAGCTGAGAATGTTTATGCTAGTGAAAGACAAGGCATCCCATGTTCATCAATCTCTCCTACCCCACTGTCTCCTTAAATGTTGTTGATCCTTTGGAACATCATAGAATATAAAACAGGATGCTGCAGAGAGAAAGAGAGTATTGTAGATAATGTGATGCCCAATTTCATGCAATGTTTTCAATACATTTAATAAATATGAATTAAAGATGGAAATAATATTTTAGCTCAAACACCTTATAGAATCATACAGTTGGGCATGAAAACATCATTTTCATACCATTGAGATTTATTGGGAGAGAGAATGAGGACCTCACCTGAACATTCACACACTGGTAATGCTCATAGATCGCTTTGAATATGTAAATTATGGAAACAACTGTGAATACTAATAATAATAATTTTATTTCTTACCTGCCTATCCTTGTGGCTTGAGATGGGTTATAGAATAATTTAAATACATAAATATTGTTTTAAAAAAACCCACCACAAATACACATATTAAAATGCATTACCTTCAAAGTGCTGATATTGACCTTTAAGGCCTTGAATGGTCTGGGGCCAGTGTACCTAAGAGACCGCCTCGCCCTATACTGTCCCACTAGACCACTGCTTTCAGAGTCACATAACCTTCTGGTAATCCCTAGCTGTAAGTCCTTCCACTTGACTTCAACACGGAGGAGAGCTTTCCGTATTATTGCACCAACACTTTGGAATGTGCTCCCCCCAGAAGTCCATGCTCTTCCTTGCTTGCTGGCCTTTCGGAAGGCCTGCAAGACTTTGTTATTCCAACAGGCGTTTGGCCTTTAAATTGCAGGCCCTCTGCTATTGGAAACTGCAGGCTCTCTGACACCTGCTATTACGTGTGTTCGGATTGTTGTATTGTTTTAGGATTTTTTTAATGTATCTTTTAATGTATTTTATACTGTATATGCGGTTTTAACCATATTTTACTATGTGTAAGTCGGCCCGAGCTGGATGGGAGTGGCGATGGATAAATCCAAATAAATAAATACATTTCTGTAAAATACGTATTAAAATACACAAGACCGAGATTAAACAAATAACACACATTTAAAATTAATGCTTAAAAACAGTCTGAATAGGCTTGCCAGAAGAGATAGATCTTTAGATAGTTTTTAAAATTCTAACAAATTTCTAACAAGCCATTGGAGCTCTTTTGGCAAATCATTCCACAGCCTTGGGGCGGCTAATGTAGAGGTGAAATGCTCAGTCCCAGATGTTCCTGTAACCAACCTGGCTGCTGTACTGTATTTTGAACCACCTGGAGTTTCCAAACTTGGTACAAGGGTAGCCCAATGTAAATCGCACTGCAGAAATCCAACCTTGATGCTACAAGCACATGCACTACCCATCTTAAGGTCCCCCAAATCTAGGAAGGGGCACAGCTGGTATATCAGCAAAAGCTTATAGTAAGCACTCCTGATTGTCGCATCTACCTGGGTTGACATTTGGAGAGACAGAGCCAGAAGCACTCCCAAGCTGTGAACACAGTCTTTCAGGAGGCGTGTAACTGCATCCAGGACTGGTTGACATATCTCCATCCCAAGATTAGGGCCTGTAATGACAAGCACTTCTGTTTTGTCTGGATTCAATTTCAATTTGTTTTCCTCATCCAGCCCATTACCTCCTTCAGGCATTCATACAGAGGAGACACACTATCCTTAATTGAAACTTAATTTTGAAGAGATGGAGAAATATATTTGAGTGTCATCAGCATACTGATAACACCACTCCTCATGCCTACGGAGGATCTCTATCAGCAGCTTCATGTAAATTTTAAAGAGTATTGGGGTTAGAATGACACATTGTGGGTTGCTCCTTTTTTGAAGAAGAGCTATCCCCAGACACCACCATCAGGAACCTGCCTGAGAGGTATGACTGGAACCACTGCAACACAGTGCCTCCGATACCCAGCCCCCAGGCATTCCAGAAGGATACCATGGTCAGTAGTATCGAAGGCCACAGCAGGGACATACTCCTCCTAACGGTGTTGAGACAGAGATCATCCACTAAGGCGACCATATCAGTCTCAACTCCGTATCCTGCTCTTAAGCTGGTCTGAAATGGGTCAAGGAAGTGTGTATCATCCAAGACTGCCTGGAATTAGAAGGCAACTGCATTCTCAATCACCTTGCCCCCCCCCCCCCCAAAGGAAGGTTAGACACTGCTCTGTAATTATTAAAGTCCAAGGGATCAAGGGAGGGCTTTTTCAGCAGTGGTCTAACTGCTGCTTTTTAAAAACAGGATGGAAAGTTTCCTGCCCTGAGAGATGCATTAACAATCTGTTGTATTTGAGATCAAATTGCATCTCCTTTCTGTACGAGCAGCCAAGATGAGCAGGGACCAAGAAAGCAAGTTGTCTTCCTTACTTGCCCCAGCAGCTTGTCCTCATCAACAGTACTCACCAATTGAAACTGACCCAGAGTAATCCCACGAACAGAGTTCCTGGACACCTTGTTGTTGCCCTCTGCTACAATGACAGCATCTAAGTCAGCTCTTCTGCAAGAGGTTTTATCTGCATAATGGTTGTTAAAGTATCACAGTGAGCTACTGAAAGTTCTAGCAATGGGTTTGGAGGGGAGGGCACCTGAGTTAATCCTCTCACCACTCTGAACAGCTCAGCTGAATGTGAAACTGAAGGTGCAATGCATGCAGAGAAGAAAGCTTTCTTCACTGCTCACATTGCCATCTTATAGAAGCGAAGGTGCCCTCTATACCATGTCTTGTTGCATAAAAGTCGAGTTTTCCATCATTTGCGCTCTTGTTGTAGTTCTTCCTGTTTCATTTCCCTAAGGGTCTCTGTATACCAAGGAGCCCGATGTTTGGGAGCGATCGTGTCAATAAACCTGGCTAGATTTTAATTCCATTCAATAAGATTGTTGTTGATGCCAGCCACTGAGGTTGTAGCTGTGTATATTTTAAAATGGAAATAATTTAAGTGCACATAATTTTAAAAAATATAGAAGCACATTTTAGTCAATAGAAAAAGATGCGTACATTAGGTAAATTTTGAAATAAATACATACATTAGGAGCATTGTGCTAAAATTGCAAAAAAGAGAGAGAGAGAAGTTGCACAGCCTGATATGATAGGCAAGAGACTGTGTACAGCTTTCTTCATACAATTACAGATGACTTGATGACTGTATAGGAGGGTACCTTTTTGTATCGTTTTGGAGTGAGGCAGGGTGCTCCTTTCTTGATTGATCCATGAGCTGCCATTGAAATAATATCTTATTTTTATTTAGAAATCTTGGTAAAATAGAAGAAGGTTAGCTAGGTCAAGATCCTGTATTCAGAAATATACAGTATAGGAATCAACTTTCTTCTGTGCCCCCATGACCATTTGGTAACCATTAAATAATGTGAGGGAGAGCATCTAAGAAGTGTGTGGATGTCCTCTATAGACTATAGCTAGATATCCAGTGATTATGTTATATCCTAGGCCTCTGGAGGGTCCACAGGAGGTCCCAGATAGTACCTTCATCTTGCTGCTGTACTGTATTTTGAACCACATCTTATATGAACAAAACACATCTATGTACATCTGAAATATATCATAATAACAGTATAAGAGTCTCAAAATAAACACAGACTCTTATACTGTGGTTATGATATATTTCAGATGTACATAGATGTGTTTTGTTCGTATAAGAAGCCACAGATATCACTGTGAGACCACCTGCCCTGACGAAGGACCCTTGAGATCCAAAATAGTTCAGATCTGCGACGGTAATCCCCTAGGTGTGGGCTTCCCTTGACCATCTGAGCTCTTCCCACAGACAGCAGCCTCCTTTGAGGACCCTCTGGGATGTTTGCGGGCTGTTTTCCATTCTCCTGTTCTTTGCTCCACCGATCTGCTATGTGGCTACATGCATCTTCTGCTTACCATTGCTAAAAGAACACCTACAGCCATTTAGCCTCTGTGGCTTGCCTTTCTTGTTTACTTACGAGGTGAACCACAGGAACCTCAGCGGCTTGGGCTATTTAGCTTCTACGGCAGGAGTGCTCACACTTTTTCAGCATGGGAGCAACTGATTTAAAAACCAAGTCCCAAAGATCACCTACCCAGAAATGGAAAACGTATAACTATTTTCTTATTTATTTATTTATATTTATTATTCATTTTTATGTACTGCTCCTTCCAGCAGGCTCAGGGCAGTTTACATAAAATGAAGTTATAAAACATCAACATTTCAATTTAATAACAACAATATAAAACAGAGCATAAAAATACATCCAACCACCCCATTTCTCCCACACTGCCATATTACCACACATATTATCAGCCAGAAAGTAAGAAGAGAGGCTTTTGAATTGCAAGGCCATTTAATACTCAGTAAGGTAAACAAAGGGGCATGCAAAAATACATCCAACCACCCCATTTCTCCCACATTTCCATATTCCCCAACATATATTTCTCAAGGAACAAAGCAAGCAGAGAGGCTTTGGAGCTAAAATGCCATTTTTAAACATTAAAAATAAACAAAGAGACATGCCACAGAACAATCAAGCACGCCCAAAGTAAAAAGACCGACCTTTGAGATGCGGTAAGGAAATTACCCCAAAGCATCCTCCTTCTTCTCCTCTGTCGTTGCTCCTATTTCCACGCCGCCAGCATGCGTGCCACCTCCAAGAGCTCATGAGAAGTCGGAGAGGCAGAATGGGCGCTTCTGCGCATGTGTGCGGGGCCAGCCATGCATCGCGTCATCCAGGCCCGCCCCCTTTGGTCTCCTACGACTCTGAGTGGCTGGAGAAGGATGGAGGGAGGAGGAGGAATCCAATAGAGGGGGCCCATTCTGCCTCTTGGACTCTGGAGCTTTTGGAGGCGGCGCGCGAGCAGGGAGGGAGGAGCAACGACAGAGGACTTCTTTGCAGCGTGCAGGGGCGCGTGAAGAGGACCAACAGCAAAAAACCTGGTCAGGGGTCTGAAGATCACCAGGATGAGGCCTGAAGATCACCCTGGTGATTGAGATCACCATTCTGAGCACCCCTGTTCTACGGAGTGATTATATTCTACAGAGTGACTTTTCTTTACATTTTGCCTTACATTGGCTTGGATCATCATTTCATTGTAAGACCCTTGGAATACTAGAACTTACTCTACATACGGGATGACGCATTGACGCCCCCCTGCTCCGCCCAAGCTCTGTTGACTATAGAGAGTGGAGACTGTGCCGCGTAGTGAGTTGTTGCTACGTTTTCATATATATTGTGTAACTTCTTGTATCTGGGGACATTTATTATCAATGGAAGGTTTCTCCTATATTTACCCAGACCTTTCCACTCACGTCACAGACATTTTTGGTATTTGTGCTATACAGATATGACTGTTTAATATATTGTGTTATTATATGCTGTCACTGGACGGACTTGGTTTATTACAGCAGTTCTGAATATTATAGTGACTTTATACAGTGTTTGATACACATTTTGTGATATTATAGTGACTGCAATTGTTTCATTCTCAGCGTGTACTTCAGTGTTTGCTAAACACAGTCTTTACTTGTACTTTGTGTATTTCTAAGGGCATTTCACTGCCATAGTTCAGTGGTATGGCATGACAGGAGTTGTAGTTTCTGCGAAAGAGTGCTGGTGCCTACCCAAACTATAAGGGGCCATGATTCCAGAGCACTGAGTTGTGGTGGTTCAATCAAGCAGTGTCAGGTTGAAGTTGTTTGGTACTTCAACTGCCATGGCTCTGTGCTATGGAATCCTGGGATTTGTAAAAAGACTACTTGCTTGATGACATATCATTGGGCTATGGCTGTTCCAGTGGTGCCAAACTGCATTCATTCTACAGCATAGATGCACCCTAAGGCCCCTTCTGCACTGCACTTCTCTGTTATTAGCAAGCCCAAAGTCTGAAAAATCTTCTGAAGAGACAGCATGACCAGGAAACCTTTGTGTAGTAGCCTACTTGTAGACCAAAAATAACCCAAAAAAAACTTAAAATTGTTGCTAAGTTTAATAAAACATTTGCATTCTTTAAAAAGTTAATTTGTGTTAATTCTATGTACTGTAACTATATGAACATAATGTTGTAAGTAAACTTTTGGTTCATAAGGTAACTCTTTTATTCACCTTTACCTTCTACCATTTATTTTTCAGTGATTGGTTTGGGGGGCAAAATATTGTTTGCTTACACTTGAAAATTACCTAGGGCCGGCCCTGCTTAGAACAGAACATTGTGACTATCTTTTTGCTTACCCTTTGAATGGACTAAATTCTGTTATGACTAGGGTTACCTCTGACTATTTTTAAACAACTGCATATTACTGCCAATTTCATACTTTCTTCTGTCTTTTTAAAACACATATTTCCATGTATGTTGCAGTGTGCATTAGGGTGTGTATTTTCCAGTCACCCCCCCCCCCAATCCACATCATTCCGGATTTTACAGCATATGTCGATGGGGCCTAAGTGATGATGTGAATTGGAAGCCTCTTGAGAGAAGGCAGCCTCACACTGGGTCATCCCACAGTGTGCCTGTGTGACAGAATAAATAGAAAAACACCACACTGGATGCAAGGCTACCACATATCAACCTACAGTGAGTTGATTAGTTCTGATGGCTTCAAATGGTTGCCTGTTGTAAGATGCCCTCAGTCCGTCCCGTCCGTCCGTGTCCCCCCGCCCCCTTGGGGGTGAGAAGGACGGGATACAAATATGCGAATTGAATAAAAATAAATAACAGATTTTTAATTTTTTAATAAAATATTTTATTTCCAGAAAAGAATGCTAAGACGAACTTTAACTGTACACAGATCTAATCCTTGTTTATGTTTGTGAGATTGGGTGACTTGATTTTTGTAATCTGATGCTTACATATGCCACCTATGTATAACCCAGAGTAGTAGAAAGGTTGAGTCATGGGAAATCACATCTTAGCTTCATGAGATAAGATGCCAATTAACATTTTGCCCATTCATGCAGACCCTTGAATCCTCTCTTCAGAGTATGAATAAGCCAACACTCGGGGTGTCTTCTTTTAACCATAGTTTCGTATTTCATCTGAACTAGAAAATTATGGTTACCGGCTGTGCTTAATCAGAGGCTTTTTGGTTCTTTTGTGGCTTTCATGAAAGGCTTTGAGGAAGTGTGCATTTGCTCCTATTTTAGTTTATTAGGCTAAGATAAATCATCCAAACCAACTCAAGGCTTCATGTGTGGCAAGCATTGTCCACACTCAGGGCATGTAATGCCCACATTATATAGTTTGTTTAAGCAAGCTTTTGGAATTTCTTTATTTGTACTGAATAGCTGAAGGGGTCCACGTAGAGTTGAAATCATTTGAGATTCAAGATTTCCATGCTTGGAACTTGCTGTTAGTAAACCAGGTTTTCTTACAAATAAAGGCCACAGGCAGGGCCGTAGCCAGGATTTTGTTTGGGGGGGGGGGGTGAGCTTGAGAGAGGGGGGGTCTACCCTAGCAAACCTTTTGAATTGTTATCCCAATACCCCCATGCATATGGGATATATTGAGCATGGTGATCAGATCATGATATGAATAAGCATAACAGTTCAAATAATGTACCAGTAAGGTATTCTCGTGGACCAACCTGATAATTTCAGGGGGGGGGCTAAAGCCCCTCAAGCCCCCCACCCCACCTACATGTCTGGCCACAGGTTAGTCACAAAATGACTGTATTTTGTTGCAAGTCCTGGAAGCAAAACAAAAAAGTGACTTCTCAAGCCTTCTTTGTTCAATTTCAGGATGTGACTATAGTTGGCAACTTTCCTGGGGAAGGGGAGAAACACCAATGATCCTTCAACAGTTAATATTTTTCTCAGCATGGAGCTGTACATACATCTTTCTACTGTTGAGTTATAAAGGAAAGCTGACAACACTAGATATGAAATGCTGCAAATACATCAACAAAAATGGGTTCACATTTTTTGTGCGATTCTTGCTTAATTGTGGTTTTTATTATTTGGACACAAATAGTGCCAAGTAGAAAATAAAGAATCTAGACAGATTTTTGCTCATAGCCTATTTTAGTAACAGTGAATTCCTCCTCTCATATTGGGGGTCTGTGTGCTATTTCCAGTGTCCGGATTAACAGCTGCCACATTGTGTTCATAGGGAATGTTTAAGCATTGTCCAGTCACCATCCATGTGGCTAATAATGTGAGAGGGTGAAGCTTGGTGATCATTCACTGTGAAGTGTTTGTTCTCTTCTTTGCTAGTCTTAGTTTTTTGGTACTTCCCCAGGATCATTATGAAAAGCTTGCATTCTCTGATGCCGGATATTCAGAACAGGTTTTCCAACTTGAACTGTGAATGTACTCACAAGTATTGCTTTAGTAATCCAAATCATTCAATATGCAATGGGATAGATAGGCATGGTGAAGAGGCCAACAAATGAAGTGGAATTTATGTTTTCCATCAATACACAAAATGTTTTATTGGACATGGTTTGTTGATCTTTGAAACTTTGTGTATGTTTTAGTTTATTTTAAAATGTTTTACACAGTAAATGCAATAGCAATCGTTTTTAAAATTTACTGTATGCTTTTTTCATTTTAGTCTTTTAGAAAACTGCCTTGGGTCCCACCCTGAGAGAAAGGCAGTATATATATGAAATGAAATCAAATAGTCCACGTGGTAAATGAGTGAAAACAATTTCTTAAAACAACTGAATAATGACCCTTTTAGGACCACTAACAAAAGAGACAAGCTTTTTCAGAACCGTTCATGGGGCTAGGTATTGGAAAAATAGTTTTCTTGAGGGGAGGCATGGAAAGGCAAGGTTTGGGGCCTGGTTTTTGTCACCCACCTCTTTTTCCAGCACCCATCAGATGCAACATTCTGAAAAAGTCACCCGAGGACCTTTGGGTGCCTTCCAGTGTGCCCAATTCCTCTTAATGAAATAGTTCTTCTTTGGAAGCTGTAGTTCTTCTTTTTCATACCCAGGCATCACTTGTGCTTCCAAGTTTTGCTGGTAGAGGAAGTACCCGGGTTTCAACACATACAGTTATTTCTGCTTTCTTCACATCATTCAGTTCAGGAAATGAGTCATCCCTGCCAAGTTACACATTGATTCCACACTGACCCGCTTTTGCACTTCCTCTCACTGCCTACGTTTTGATGCCTAATTCAAGAGCCATGTGTATATTTGAAATGAGTGAAACAATGCCCTGTATCTAGTGGGACATCAGATTTCCATTTCATGTGTTCATCCAAGTTTCATTTTCCCACCCTTCTTACTCCCCTTTCTTAAGCCACCAGAGCAGACTGCTTTACAAGAGAGGGGTTTAGATTATTGAGACTATTAATGTCACAGCAGTCTGGGAATTCTGCTGACGTTCAAGTATTCCCAGTCAGTCTCTTGCCTGTTCGGCTTCGCACTGGGAGAGAGACATTTACTGAGAAATAAATCAGTGCGGCCAATTAATTTTGCTCAGAGTGTAAAAATATTCCTTGTCTCAAGAAGCAGAGAGAAGGGTAACCTATAAAGTAATAAACTGTATATGTTTCCAACCTAGTTTTAAACAGAAAAGGCTCCATAAGTCACTTGCATGCGTTAAAAAATACACAGTCTAAACTTTCCAGATATTGTTGTATAATGGAAGCCCCAGGTGGTGCACTGGGGGTAAAGTGCTGAGCTGCTGAACTTGCTGACCAAAAGGTCACAGGTTCAAATCCAGGGAGCAGTGTGAGCTTCCACTGTTAGCCCCAGCTTCTGCCAACCTAGCAGTTTGAAAACATGCAAATATGGGTAGATCAATAGGTACCACTCAGACAGGAAGGTAACAGCATTCCATGCAGTCATGCCGGCTACATGACCTTGGAGGTACCTATGGACAATGCCGGCTCTTCGGCTTAGAAATGGAAATGAACACCAACCCCCAGAGTCGGACACGACTGGACTTAATGTGAGAGGAAAACCTTTACCTTACCTTTACCAGTGCCCTGCAGTCCCGGTTAGTATAACCCGTGGTCAGAAATGATGAGATCTGTAATACAAGAAAGTGTGGAGGGCTCACAGATTCCCCATTCTCTGATTTCAGAAATGGCACAGTATCATTTCTGATAGAAATGGCAAAGCTGATCTGGAGTGGGGTACACCAGAGCAGCATTGCTGGTGGCTGCACAGCCAGCTCCTGAGCTGCCTGAAGTGATGATATGCAGAGTGATTAATTGTTCCCCCTCTACCCCTCCCTTCCTCAATTGCCTTCATGCTCTCTCTGGAGATCATCACTCCAGGCTCTGAGTCATGAACAGCACCGTTTTAATGCCTAGTGAGCACCGCAAATGGAAGATTAAGGCGAGCAAGGTAAGTTACATCGCCCGTCCCTGGGCTACCTAAGCCCAGGGAAAGCAGGGTGGTGTGTGATCAACTGAAGTGGCATTATTATTATTATTAATTATTATTATTATACATTTATACCCCACCCTTCTCACCCCAATGGGAGACTCAGGGCAGCTTACAGACCATGGCATACAATGCCGCATTACAATATAATAGTACACATGACATCTCCTTTTAAACAATTAGCATTTCAATTTAAACATACAGTAATGAACATGACATATCATTTGAACAATTCACATATAAATACAATAAAAAAGCTTTAAAGTAAACATTTAATCCCAACCGAAGTAGGCTATTGACATATCAATTAAATAATCAATTAAACAATTCAAATATAAAAATAGCTTAAAAGTAAACATTCAATCCCAACCGAAGTGGGCTGATGGAATAAGTGGTCAGAAGCAATAGGCAACAGGCAAGGAAACTCTGAAAACAAGCACCAATGTCCGGATGATGGGTGGCATGGCCGTTAAAGTAGCTGCGTGGCGAGGCCCTGCCATGGAGATTATATGTGCCCAAAGCCACTCGTTATTCCAGAGTTTTGGAAAAGTTCCAGAGTATCCAGCAACTTCTGTTATCATGGTTCAAGGCAGCTTTAAGCAGCCTTGGCCCACAGTATGCTGAAACAAACCACTCCTCACAGATTGCCATCCAGAAATGAATTAACATCAACAACAAAAATCACGTACTCTAATTCATATGTACTTTTTTCAAACACAGAATTAAAATATTTGAAATCAACAAACAGTAAAAGTAGGTTGGAAAGCAGACCTGGATTGCCCATAAGGCCACACTAGGCCATGGCCTATGGGCGCAGGCCTAGGGGGGTGCCAGATCAAGGACCAAAAAAAAAGTTCAAACAAAACCGCAATGTGCGGCATGATGACTCTCTCTCTCTCGGGAGGACGGGGGAGAGTGCTGCGAGGGGGCGGGTGAGGAGGGAATGGTGCCCCCTCGCCATTGCCCCCACCCCCTTGTCAAAGAAGGAGGGTGTGAGGAGGATGAGGCGGAGGGAAGCCCCACCCCCGGGGTCGCTGCCGCGGATGCCCAGCAGTGCCCCTGGGGCGGGGCTTCCCTTCCTCCTCCCCGCGACTGCCTTCCTTGACTGAAGGAAGGCAGTCGCGGGGAGGAGGAGGTAGAGGGAAGCCCTGCCCCCGGGGCCACTGCCGCGCATGCCCAGCAGCGGCCCCAGAGGCGGGGCTTCCAAGGTGTGGCCTAGGGCGCCAAAAGGAGTTTATCTGGGCCTGTTGGAAAGTGTTTTGGGGGAGAAAGATTTGCATCCTGATGTTCTTTTGCATGCTACACTGAACATTGTACTAAGGTTTCGACAGATGTGCCAGGAAACATTAGTTCGGAAGCCCTTAGTTCTGGGACTTTTACTGGGGTTTTCCTCCTGTCTACAGTGAATGTGACTGATTTAGATGTTTAAAACTTATTAAGGATGTTCTGCTTTTACATTTTTCTTTAAATTCTCCTGTCTCTGCTTTAAAAGCACAGGAACACAGGCTTTTTATTTATTTTAAATAAATCATTAACTGAAGCAACTTCCTTCTTATGTCGTGATTTCAGAAGTGGACATTCTTTTTTGTGCATGTAAAAGAATGTACAAATAACCGCAATCTTTTGGTTTGGATAGGTGACTTCCAGGGTGTGGGAGTGAGAAGCATTCATGAAAATGTTCTCTATGTCCATTTACATTTGTTGTGATTAAATAGATTTATAAGATCAAGAAAGTGACAGAGAAAGAGTTGACAGATCCCTTCAGTTTGTTTAAGTATTAACACATACAGTGCAAAATAACTGTATATTTTTTGTCTTATTCCTCAAAGAGAATAAGTGTTGCATGTTGTAAAACAGTGGTTCTCAACCTTCTTAATGCCGCGACCCCTTAATGCAGTTCCTCATGTTGTGGTGACCCCCAACCATAAAATTATTTTCATTGCTACTTCATAACTGTAATTTTGCTACTGTTACGAATCGTAACGTAAGTATCCAATATGCAGGATATATTTTCATTAACTGGATCAAATTTGGCACAAATACCCAATACAACCAAATTTGAATACTGGTGGGGTTGGGCGGGTGGATTTTGCCATTTGGGAGTTGTAGTTGCTGGGATTTCTAGTTCACCTACAATCAAAGAGCATTCTGAACTCTACCAACGATGGAATTGAACCAAACTTAGCACATAGAACTCCCATGACCAACAGAAAATACTGGAAGCTTTTGGTGGGCATTGACCTTGAGTTATGGAGTTGTAGTTCACCTATATCCAGAGAGCATTGTGTACTCAAACAATGATGGATCTGGACCAAACTTGGCATGAATACTCAATATGATGGAATTTTGAGAAAAAAGACCTTGACATTTAGAAGTTGTAGTTGCTGGGATTTTTAGTTCACCTACAATCAAAAAACATTCAGAACCCCACCAATGATAGAATTGGGCCAGACTTCCCACACAGAACCCCCATGACCAACAGAAAAGACTGTGTTTGGCAATCCCCTCGCGAGCTTCCCAGGGGTCCTGACCCCCAGGTTGAGAACACTGTTGTGAAAGGATCCATTTGCCAGATTTATGAAAAAATTCTTCACTCTTGAAAGCCATCATTATTTTTTACCATTTATCATATCATAGGCAATCACTCGCAGCCAAGTATGATTGCCTTGTAGAGTCTTGGCAGTGGGTCTATAAGTGGCTGTAAAGGCCCATTCTTGATCTGTATGTTCTTTAATAGTGAGGACATCAATTTCCAGATAGAAGGTGGTCCTGACAAGGGTTTGCTTGACACACCTTCCTTTCGGCACATTTCTTTCTTTTGCCCTCCACTTGTGCCTCTTCGAATTCCACAGCACTCTTGGTAACAGCTGACCTCCATTTAGAAAGCTCTAGGGCCAGGGCTTCCCAGTCCTCAGTGTATATGCCACAGTTTGATTTTGTTTCCTGCATTTTTCTTAGAGCTGTTGTGCAGTGAAGATCATATCCACTGTTCCTCTGGAGGGGTGGAAGCAATTCTGGGATTCCAGATGTCTTCTGAGTAGGTAGAGGGCACTTTGCAATGACTACTGTGATGATTTTCCCAGCTGAAGTTAAAAGGGAGATAACTTGATAATTTCCACAGTCTTTTCTTTTCCCCTTTTTGAAAGGGGTGATGACAGTGGTGTCCTTGAAGTCTGCTGATATCTTCTCAGTCACCCACATTTAATGAGCTGGTGGAGTTGTTGTTTATGGCATAGCAGAAGGGAGTATAGAACAGAGATAGGCAACCTGTGTTGTTGAACTGAAAGTGTTGTTGGACCACAATTCTTAATAAAGCTAGTTAAGATATAATGGGGATTATGGAATTTGCAATTCAGCAAAATCCTGCAAGTCTGTAAATTACTAGATTAGGGATTTCACTGTAATTAGGACTTTATTCAGTGGGCCCTTTAAATGAGACAAACAAACATAAATCAAATATCTAATCAACCTTGGAAGAGTTGTCTGACTCCAAAACTATTGTGGGTCTTTTGGCATTAAAAATGTACTTTTATTTTAGCAGTCCTAATGATTTCCCCTGTAATCTATGTTTTGTTAGTATCCAGATAAACTTGGTTCTGTTATGATGAACAAAATGAAATTTGCCTCATTTGTAAAGTGTGGGCATTTCCCAGTTGGCTATATCACATTCGACAGCTTCTCTTCCTCATGCTGAAATCTCATGTGGTTCTAGTTATATGAATTTGTTGCAGTTTCTCTTTCTGGACCATCTTTACTTTTTTTGTGAAGTGGTGAAATCTGGGGGCCCTTTCACACAGCCCAATATCCCAGAATATCAAGGCAGGAAATCCCACATTATCTGTGTGTGGATTTGATGAAGACATGATGAAAATACATAATATACATATTGGGAAATATATAGAATGTAATCACATTAGGAATAGAAATTATATAGTATATGAAAATCACCAAGGGAAATGTATGTATGCATGTGTCTCACTTAGAAAAAGACCAGATTCCTCAGGGAGGCAGGGTAGAAGGAATGTGTAGGTTTGACAAAAATGTTTATGCTGGTACCAGGGAGAAGAGCTTATCTAAAGATTAGTAAGCCGGCCAAAGTGGTATTTGTTAGTGGCTCTGGCGCATAAATTCTCGTAAAAAGCAACTCTATAGATAAAAGTGATGGAAAGATGTTTAGGTTAAGAAATATGCTATAGGAGTCAACCTCTCCATTGGCACCCACCTGTTGTGGGGGAGAGGCTTGCGTATCCTAATGAAGTTGTGAGCTATGCTGGCGGTGGCATAATAGCCACCAGTAGGGCCTCCCATGCCAGACAGGTCACAACTGAAGGGTCTGACAAAGAGCGTCAATGGGCAGGATGGCCTCTCTAGCCTTTTCGCAACCATCCTAGGAGAAAGAAAACTCTAAATTCAAACCCGGGCAGATGGTGCTCGTCTAACCCTGTAAAGTCAACCATCCAAGAGAAAGAAACTCAAATCAAACCTACAACCTGAGGACCTCGCTGCCACTGTCCAAGCTTGCTAAACCCCGGCAGACAAACCTTTGGTTTAAAGGGTGAGACCAGTTCTGTGCATACTGTGCTCCACCAGAAAAATCCATTGCACATGCTTGAATGACACATCCAACTTCCAGTCATCAACGCGCTTGTAGAAAGCGTGGGATGAGTCCTTCCTAAAGGAATCTTCATTCGCGAAGAAAAGCCAAGAAGAAGATAGAAGTCAATGTAAAAGTGGAATGTAATGATGCACATTGTGATGTATATTGAAGCATGCATATCATTTGAAAAAGGTATATAAACTGTGCATTTCCTTTGTCCCGTACCCCTGTTTTCCTGGGCTGACCCAGCAGGGTCCACCTTCTCTGTTGGCCAACTGTCACGATGCACGGACTTGACCGGCCCCTTAATCACACACACAGAGACGGACTGAAGGCTAACTACTTTATTGCTTGTAAAAACAGTTCAAAGATAATGTCCATAAGAATAGTAAAGCATTCCAAAAGGCTTGAAGTAACAATGTCCAAAATAACGTGGCAAATAGGCCAAAGGTTCAGCAAAGCTCCGCACAACTATGCGGATCAGGAACAAGGCAAGGCTCCGCACAACCAGGCGGATCAGGAACAAGGCAAGGCAAGGCAAGGCAAGGCTTGATGACCACTTAGCTTCGTGGACCCACTCCGCTTCATGCCTATTCAGTTGAGACGTGGCCGGAGCACTGGGGATTCGTTCCCACGGATCCTATACTTAATCTCTCGGCCGAGGTCCCCGACGCTCTAGGCTTCGTCTCCAATCCCCGCTGACGGACCTCGGCTGGTCTAGGCTCTTGAACCATCCCCCTTCTACTAGACTCGATGTTCCGTCTCCTATCAAAGGTTCGACCTTGTCTCTCAGCAGCTGTGTTTCTATCTCCTGGGAGCTCTCCTCCCTGGAAACTTCCCAGCCGCTTTCTTCCATGTTTTCACTCACTAGCTCCTGAGAATCTCTCCCACCCGGATGCTCATAGCTTCCAGAATCACTGTCTTCCATCTGCACCTGGTTATCTATGTCTTCGCCAGGGCCAAACAACATTTCTTCCCATGCCAAGCTCTCTGTGGGCGAAGGAGGCCCACCAGAGGGAAGCTGCCCTTCACCCCAGTCATCTAGCTCATCCTCTGAATCTGGTTCTGGTACTGCAGGCCCTAATGCTAATGGGTCCCCGGGTCCTAGCCCCTGCCCTCCAGGCACAAACAAGAACTGCTGTGCTATACCAACAGAGAAAATAAACTGTTCTTTCTGCAGACCTGGGATCTCTCTGTTTGTTTCTTTTCACTCAAACCTCCTCCTGCCACATCAGACTCAGATAACCCAGTTCAAAGCAGATGTGGGATTTTCTGCCTTGATATTCTGGGATATCAGGTTGTGTGGAAGGGCCCTTTTGTGGAAACTGATGGAAGATCTTTGTCTTTTATGTCTTCTATAGCTTGCATGTTAGGTTTCACAGAAAAGATGACAAGAGTGGAGACAAGCTATGTGTCTTTCACTTGAGACCCAGAAATGAAGAGAGAAGAAAACCCCATGAACCTAGCTTTCTGTCTTGCCTTTTTCACAGAACATACAAACAAACTTTCTGTTTGCACTTCAAGCCTTTAATCAATTTTCAAAACTGTTCCTGTATCAGGTTGCCCAATTTTGTAATCCAATCATCTTGGTGGCAGCAAATCCATATTAGACAGATCACTCTTAAAATAATGCCATTTGAAGGAAACCATGACAATTTAAACCAATATTAGCCAACTTTAAATGTATGACGTAAATGACGCCACTAATTCTTGCCTCCATCCTTTTCTTACTTTTTTTCTATTTGAAACTAAGCTCAGTAATAAAGCAAATGTCTTATAAATTTGCTACATCTTTGCCAACACGAATGGTGGATTCTGCAGTAACAAAAGGCAAGCCTTTTTGGGTCAATGTAACAATGTGTCAGGCTTTTTTTACTGCCTTATGAAATCTTGATGCCACATATGATAAGTTCCTTAACTTCAAAGGCAGTCTTCTCAGGTTGCTTGGAAATTGTTCCTTGGACTGGGTTCTGGCCTAAATACAAATGATTCACACAATAGTAAATCAGAGGAGATGGTTTCCCCATCACCAAGGGATTCATGTTCTGGGCAAAGTGCCTAGGTTGGGAGGCGGTTGGGTTGTGACACTAGGTATTGAAAAGCCTAAGGGATTGGAAAAAGTAAGAAGATGAGAAAAACACACATTTCTTTTCACAGTGAGGGCCTTATACATTTGTGTATTTATTAATTTAGATCCTGCCTGTCTCCTAACACAGTACTGAAAGATGACTTCCCACAAGGAAAATAAGATAAACTAAATGATAGAAGTTAGTTTTTTAAAATTAAAAAACAAGTAAATTAATTGTCATATTAATAATGTTTTAAAAACTTAACAACAAAGGTAAGAATGCATGCCCCATTAAAAATGAATGACTCTAAAGTTGTGGTTTTGATATTTAAGGATTCCTCGCATACTAGTTTTGCCCACCCAAAGACCCAATCATCCACGCCCATGAATGCACGCACTCACCCACGAATGCACTCACTCACTCGGATACTCACCCATCCTCTGCTCACCCTTAATTGGGCATAGAACGGACAGGAGAAGGAGTGGGTCAAAGAGGTTGAGCTAATTGAGAAGCATTTTCAAATTCAAGATTCATTACATTTATTTATTTACCTTATTTATATCCCGCCTTTCTCTACCCCAAGTGGGACTCAAAGCGACTTACAATCGCACCTCCATGGTGCCTTAAAGCATCAGTTAAAACATAAGTTAAAAATTAAAACATAATAAGCATAATAAAAATACATTTAAATGAATCACGTTATCCAGAGTCATAGTCTAAAGGCCAATCCGTAGTCAAATTGCACATATTCCATACTAATGTTCCTGCACTGCTCTATTTTCAAATGCCGGCTCCCAGAGCTAGGTTTTGACTCTCTTTCTAAACACTAGGAGAGAGGGGGCTGTCCTTATATCACTAGGGAGGGAGTTCCACAACCAAGGGGCCACCACTGAGAAGGTCCTGTCTCATGTCCCCACCAGCTGAGCTTGCAAAGAAGGTGGGATCAAGAGCAGGGCCTCCCCAGACGATCTTAATCTCCATGATAGTTCATAGCGAGATATACATTCGAACAGGTAGGCTGGGCCAGAACTGTTTAAATCTTTATAGGCTAAAGCCAGCACTATAAATTGTGCTCGGTAGCACATCCCCTGCTGAACAGGAATACGTATATTTGAATTAATGATGCTGGGAGGGAGTGGGACAGCCACAGCCATTTAGCCAAAATTAAAGTGCAGGATTGGAGATTTTTGACTGTCCCCTTACAGATGAGTTCTCCAGGTGTGGTCAGTTATGGTGATCTCACAATATGTGTGTGATATATTTAGTGTTAACTGAGGTCATTGTGAAATCAATGCAGATCAGGAAAATGTGATATACCATTTTTTGTCAGTGTAGACAAGCTGAATCTGGTATGCCCTGATAAATAGATTGTGAAATGTTATCAAAAAGCTAGAAGAGATAAACAGAGGGGCCAGATGTATGTGGCAACAGATTAGAAAAAAATAGAAAAGGGAACAAGATAAGGCTTTTGATCTGATTGTAGAAATTAAGTGGTTTGCATATGTTACAGAAAATTGGTGATAAAAAAATAATAGGAACTGCCATAAAGTGGGAGTCACAACATAGGCATAATCCTTTCAAAGTTAAATGTATTCTTGCCTTTTCAGTTGAAGTCAATGAAACGTAATTAAGTTTAGCTCAAACTCTTCGATGTCGAGTATTTATGTTAGGCCGAAATATAGAAGTTTAATTTTTCAGTCTCTGTTTGAATAATGAAACTCTCATTCAATTCACAAGGTAAATATATAACTTTGTATTGAATTGTATTTAACAATAACTGGCAAAACATCGAAAAACAACAGCCATCACAGCTACCTTTCTAAACATCCTTTCCTCACAGATATTGAATCCCAACTGACAAATCCCAACTGTCACTTTTAAGAAATTCCTCAAGGTTCCATTTAGCAGTCTTGAGACAATCAAACATATCACACTGCAGGTCATCTCAAACTGCAAAAAATATATCTTGTGTGACTCATGAATTGCTATTAAAAATACAAATCTTGAATATTTGAAAATACATCTGTTTTAAAAGGAGAGAAGAGGACAACAATAGCCAAGAATACATCTACACACTGTAGAATTAATGCAGTTTGACAATACTTTAAGGGCCATGACTCAGTGCTATGTAGTTGTAGTTTGATGAGGCACCATCATTTTTTGGCAGAGCAGGCTAAAGACCGTCTAAAGCCACAGCTCCCATGATTCCGGAACATTATGCCATGGCAGTTAAAGTGGTGTCAAACTGCATTAATTTTACAGTGTAAATATACCCTAAGATAGGGGGGAAATGCCCAATTCAGAAAGGACCTGAAATTTGATCTAGAATTTTAAAGAAGGTGTAACAAATTTGCATCACCTTTATTAAAAAAAATAAATTTAAAAGAATATCAAATACAGCAGTTAAATTCATAGTTTACTAACAGTTCTTGTCACAGCAGCTGAATACAATCATCAGCTCGTGTTTACAAAAGATTTCTCCAAAAATGCACCATGTCTCTCAAGACTCCATAAACTATTCCAGCTATGATGGCTTTCAAAATATCTGGAGGGACACAAATTGATACGCTCTGTTTTTAGAACAGCATTACTTTATTCATCCCTGCACAAAGGAATTAATTGTCTGATAATCAATTTGTCAGGCAAGAGGCAAATACATTATCAGACAATTAATTCCTTTATGAACCACTCTCTGGTTTATCCAAGTATTTAGTTAAAAGAAATGCACCTAACATATCACTGTGAATTACAGTTTAGAACAGTTTTCCTCCAGAAGTTTTATAGTACAAAAATAAATAAATGCAGCAAAGGGGGGATTTGTTTTGGTTTTAGTTTTGTCTGCTCTGCATATTTCACTCCTATTGCTTCAGCTGCTAAGATAGAGGGTAGTAATGCGATATGGCTTTGTTTTTTATTTGTGTTACTGTTTTGTTTTTGTAACTTGGCATTTTCTTCTTTGCCTGTTCACAGAAAGAAGATTCTGATGAAAGATAGCTGGTGTCAGGCTCTTTATTTTAGCTCTGTATTAGACTGTTGAAAAAGGAAGAGCTTGTGCTTGCCAATGTACTATTCAGGTTTGCAGGAAATAAATATATCCATTTCTGCCTGTCTTTCAGCTAGGCGCTTAAATTAATGTTGCTGCAGAATGTGGTACTTTTTATACACTCTAGTTCAGTTGAGCAAGCTTCTGTAGCATTTATATTGACATGTATTCAGGACTGCCCCCATGGCGCAATGGGTTAAACCCTTGTGCCAGACCGACAGGTTGGAGGTTCGATTCCGGGGATAGCGCGGATGAGCTCCTTCTGTCAGCTCCAGCTCACCATGCAGAGACATGAGAGAAGCCTCCCACAAGGATGGTAAAACATCAAAATATGTGTCCTGGGTAACGTCCTTACAGACAACTAATTCTCTCAAACCAGAAGCGACTTGCAGTTTCTCAAGTCGCTCCTGACATGAAAAAAAGGACTTAATGTGAACCAGGGCTTAGTGTCAGGCCCTCTGAAAGGGATGTCGGACATTTGCAGTTGCATTCTGACCACCCTGTGTGATTGTCTTCCCAAGAATGGGAAGGTCCAGTTCCAGTGTGCCAAAGGTCTGAAATTGCAAAATTGAAGACACACAGAGGTGGATGCTAGATCTGAGGGTTTTATTCTTCAGAGGAGGATGCCAGGAGAAGGTCCCAAATCTGACATGCCCTTATGGTGGAGTCAACCTGTTTTATCATGTTACAGAAACAATATACTTTGCTCTTATTGGCTTATTGCATGCAATTTGTTTCTCATTGGTTTAATGTACATACATTCTGGAATTTTGACAAGTATAATTAGCAGATTGTGTGTAGCGGAAATTCAAATACATTTTATTGGAGATTTCAAATTGTTGCCAGCTGGTCACATCTCAACCTCTTTCCGCAGGCTGGGTTTTCTGGAGAAGATAAAGGGTGGTGGGGAGGGACAATGGCTGATGGTGGGTGGTGATGAGCATTTAAACAAGTAATAGTGAAATGTCCATAGAGCAGTCAATTAAGAAATGCAATAATACAGTCAATGCTCAAGACAGGTAACAGGAGGGTCCCAATATCTAATGCACAAGTCCACAGGAATTAGAGTCCCTCAGTTTCAAAAGGTTTCCAGAATTCTAAGTTCCTTGAAGAAACAGAAGCAAACTTGAACCAATAAATCCAAAAGCAGGAACTTGAATCCAAGGCAAACAGCATACAAGAATCTTGACATGAACATGAATCCAAGGCAAACAGCATACAGGAATCTCAACATGAACATGAAGGCCTGGATACAAGGCATGAAGCAAAAGACATGGTTCTACGTGAAAACCAAACATTGGACTCACTGAAAACTATAGATTCACAGCCCCTATATTTATTCACAAAGCCATGGCAAAAGCATTCCATTTCCCTTGGGAAACCTCTCCCTGACTCCTCTTCTCTCTCAATCTTGCAGAGCTCCTCCTCCCTAATTCCAGATGGTAATCCTGATAAATCTGGCCTCTTCGGTCAAAACTTGACTCCCTCGGTTTGCCAAATAGTGCATTCCTTTCACTATCTGGCCTTGACTGTTCAACATTTCCCTCGGCCTCCTTTTCTGCCTGCACAGAAGCATCTTTGGCCTGCTGGCCAGCAATCCCAGAATCCTCAGTTTCACTCTGGCTAACAGTACTCTCTTGACCACTTATTTAGCCAACCCAAATGCTAAAAAAATAATCACCTTCACTCGCGCTTTCATCAGGCAAAGATGTTGAAATCATTCTGGGGGAAAGATTAATTACTTATTCAGAAGCCTTCATTTTGTTTCACATATTATTCTGTTGTTAGTTAAGATGTTACTGAGCAACTTCAATGTAGGCCAAAGCCCTTTCTTCTTGGCCATGTGAACACCGAGGATAAAAGACACTAAAAGACAAGTAATCACAATTATATACCAGTAACGTATAATGGGACCAACCATGTGTTGGATTTCATTCTCCCATTGTCACTTCTCACTAGCTATGCTGAGTGGGGTGGGCGGTTGCATCCCAACATATGGAGAGCCCTGCATTCCCTAGCATTGGTATAAATTCTTAAAGAAAAGTGTTAATTACAAGCAGGTTAGTCCAGAAACTACTTTTCAGAAATTGGCCTGTTCTTGTCTTTGCTACCCTAACTGCTTATACAGTAGAACTTAAAGATATACTGTACATGTTTCCCAGAAGGAGAAAAGTATTGTTCAATATATACATACATATTAAGAATCTTCGGCGTGTGCAGCTGTCTTACTGATTGAATTATTGGCTTAAAATATGATACGATCAAAACACCTTTTACAACAATGTTTGTAAATGTTAGGAAGTTTAAATGGGAAACTGAAAAATGCAGCACACATCAACCCAAAATAAAATCAATTTACATCCATCTGTTAACATTTTCCATTTTTATTGGTGTAAAGAAATATGCCTGGTGCTAGCGGCTTGTTTTCCTATAGGCCTTCATGTAGTTGCCAGTCAGCCTTCTGGTGTGATGCTCTAATTCTGGATTTCCTTCCTTCACTTAAGGGTTGAACTGGGGCCCATCTACACTGCCATATAATGCAGTTTAGTGCTGTTAAACTGCATTATATGAGTCCACACTGACCATATGTTTCAGTTTCACAATGCAGTTTAACTGCATTGAACTGGATTATATGAAAATGATGCTAGAAATTGCAGTTCTCCCAAGCCCCAAGGGATGCCTGGTGAGCTAGCTAGCATGGATAGCAAATCAGGAACTGAATACTCCACCAGAGTAAAGGCAAATAACAGAGGCTTTATTCTATTTGCACCAATGGGACACATACAGCACAGGTGCTCGAAGGGTATAAGTGTAAAAGTACATTCACAAGCAAACATCTTTATACACAAAAGTTCCCATTCACTGACATTGCCCTATTTCGAAATTTCCCTCCCTCTCCCTGATTGGCCAACTGGTGGAACCGGCCAGTGTTTTTCTTGGCCTGTGATTGGCTGGGAGGCGGGTCCAAGCCCACCACACTTTGCCGGCAATCCTCCAATCAGCTGGTGGAGGCAGTCTGAGGGTGCAAGGGAGCTCGGGGGATTTAGCCCCCCCCCCCCCGGGGTGTGTAGTTCAGGAATTCAATGAACAAAGAAAAAGTCTAAAGCCAATCTGACAGGTTTATGTAAATGCAGGTGACACAATGGGGTTTTTTGTCCCAGGTGGATTTCCAAGTCCAGAGACAAAAGGAAAGTCTGGAGATGTAGATTTGCAGATGGGATTGCAATTACAATTTCGGTCTGGATCCTTGTCCTGTGACTGTTCAAGATATCAAATATATATATATCGGGGCCATGAACAGATGGCCTCCTGTTGGGATCTGGACCAATCTTTTGTCTCAGGATTATGACCCATCTCTGGTTGGCGTCTGGGGTTTGGATGTGGTGTCTGGAAGATTGCTCAAAGGGAGAGGTTGCTGGAGTCCATAGTTTTGAGTTCATGAACATTTGCCTTTCTTTTATAGAATTTAATAACAAGATAATAACAAAAATAATTAAAATAATAAACATAGAAGAGAAACAGCCTTGGGGTGATGTTGAGTAAAGGAAGGGAGAAGGATGGAGAGATATGAGAGAGACGGGGGAGAAGTGGGGGCCTTGCCAAGACTGACCAGCAGCTGAGTAGGTCATTTGTAGTATTGTATTAAATTTTAGCTCATTCAATTATATGTACAGAAGAAGGATTTTTTTTAAAAGGAGAGAAATGAAGAGTGATACATAGTAGCTAGGGATGGAATGAAGGCGATACAAAGTGGCTGGGGCCAGAAATTGAGGGGCCTTGGCTACTGTGTGGCCGCTGGTTGGCTTCCCGACGGAAAGGGGAAGATGATCAGCTGCGGAGGGTCGCAGCGGGGACTGGCCCGAGCCATGCTGTGGGTGCTGAGATGGGTGTATATATAAGAGTGTATATAAATGCTAGCAGTTTTCCATTGTACTGGGAAATTGCAGGAAAGCTAGGTTGTAAGCCCGACCCTCACTGGGAAAGGTCAGATGCAAGTTAGCACGAATGTGTGCTTTAGCCAATCCAGAATGTACATTTGGGATGTTTTCCATATGAGGTGATAATATTTGTTTTACCCAATCTGTTAAAACACTTGGCCCACAAATTTATGTAGCCCAAGGGTATAAAATAGTGTCACGCCCCTTGAAGTGGGCTGGAGTTTTTCTTTTCAGAGCTACCTGGCTCTGAGTCCCAGCTTGTAAAAAATTACAAATAATTCTAACCCTCAAGAAGCCTCTCTGAGTAATCTGTTGGACACTCACCCCTCTGATATAGGCATATAATAGCTTAATTCCTGTCTGTGTCAGCTGATAAAATTAATATTTGTACTCCAGTGCATGTCCTGCTGCCCATAAGTCATCTTTTTTTTCTATGCTGGGTTTCTTGTCTCCTTTTGATAGATAGTCCTCGGTAATGTGGCAAATTGTGGATTTTTACCTTCTAGCATAAGGTCCCCGAATGTCTCTATACTTTCTTCTCTATTGTCCACTTATGTTAAATGAGGGAAAAGAACCATTTTTTTGGGGCTTATGAAAACTGAAGTAAGACACACACACACAAGCCGGGGGGTAATCCTTGCCTAGGTTGCAAAATAGCCTGGCCCCAGCACTGCTTGAAAAGGAGATCTCCGTGCTTGAAGCTTGGGAAGCCTAAGGTCCCATGCTGAAAGAGCTATAGTGGTGTAACAGTTATGGTGTTGGTAGATTGAGGTTCAAAGCTGGCTTAGCCATGAAGCCTAGTGGGTTGACTTTGATGAGTCACAGTTTCCGACATTAATATTTCTCCTAGTGATTGTATGAGGAGAAAAGGGAAATGATCAACTTTGTTGCTTCCAGCTAATCAGGGAAAATGTTTGAAATGATACATGTAATAAATCTGATAATGTGACATTTCCATCTCTCTTTCAGGACTCTTCATTATTCTTATCCACTCTACAGCTGTTGCTCAGGATGAAAACTGTAAGTTCTTTCTGGATCAACAAGATAGTAATACCAGCATTAAAAAGCCTGTAGTTTTAAATGGTTTTATTAATCCCAGTTCACTGGGAATGCTATAAAGGAAAGGCTATAGCCCTAAACCTGTAGCTGAGTACAAAGAATTCCAGAGGTCCTTTGTTTTTAATTAAAATCTAGTGATATTAAAAGTAGAGAGCAGATGGATCGATATCCATATTATATTTGGATGAGCTGGTGTAAGGACTCACCTGCCTTAAGCAGGGCCGAGGCCTGCTTAGAAGGGGTTTAGAAATCCTGTTTTTGGTTGTGCTGGCATCCATCTTGAGAGGTGGCTGCAGCCAGCAACCATTAAGGGAAGGAAGCCAGAGCAAGGGGCGTGGCCTTGCAGGCTTGTGCCTGGCTACAGTGTAGAGGCTGTGATTGGCTAGAGTAGAAGGGGGAGGAGTTGGAGCTGGCAGAGTAGAAGTCCTGTCAGAGAAAGTTTCAGTCGGAGTCTGGAGTTTGGAGCGAGGCTGTGCAGACGCACATTTCCAGCCTCTGCTGTTTAGAGTCAGGCTGTAGATTCAGCATCTAAGCCTGAGGCAGTCTTGAGCAAGGTTTCTGGGGGAGTATCACCAGAGCCTTGGCAACAGAGACTGACAGTCTGTCCTAAGCAATTCACCACGCAGGAATAGGCTGGACTAGTGGGAGTCACGACTGGTTCTGACCGCCCTTAGGGCCAGTAGTGTTTCTAGTGGGAACGCTTGTGGAAGAGTGCCATTAAGAACTGTTCTAGAGATAGGCAGTTGTTACCTGGTCATCTCTGGAGATAGAGTGACAGGTAGTTGGACTCTTAGACTGTGTGGGTTAGAGTAACCCAGTAGTAGCCAGACTCGGGGAACGATCTAGGTGATTAGATGTTCCAGAAGTTTAGTACAACAACCATCTAGTGGAACTATTAGGTGGGAGTTGGGAGACAAGTCTCAGTACTGTCTGTGGAACTGAACGAAAGATCTTAAGAAGAATAGCCTTTTTAGTCTGAAACCTCTACGCTCTAGCACATATAGTATAATCTTGTAACCATCACGCTGTTCTTAGTCTATCATTGTTGTAACCGTACGCCAGTTGCCTCTTAGTAGAACCAATACGATCTGTGCCTATTTTATAGCCTCGTTCTTGTTAATAAATCTTTTTAATTATTAACTTTTAAAAGAAGCCTCAGTCATCTTTCGGTCTCCTCAGTTTACATTCTTGGTGGTGGGTTGTTTTAAAGGCCAGCGCTACAGACACTTCATTTAATTTGAGTTTAATTAGTAAAGTAAATCCTAATGACCCATTAGGTTGGTGGCAGTCTACCGGGAGTGTCAATTAGTCAATTTTGGTGACCGAGATCGTCACAGCTGGCTACTTGGGAGGTGGCAAAAGGCCAATCCACTTTATGAAAGGTAGGGCGGAGTGCTTTTCTCTGAGGATCATTTCTAAGAATGGTAGCTATTTCCATAATACACAGGCAAATTCTAACCAATACTATTCTTCCATTTATCTCCTCTTAAACAGGTTCTGATGGCGTTGAGAAAAACGGAAACTGTACTGAAGGGTATGAACCCTGTCAGAATGATGAAGAGCTATGCTGTGGTAAAAAGACTACCTTGCCTTTCAGAACAGAGTGAGATAATGGTGGGGAACAGGAGGGAGCTGCTGCTGGCCCACAGTTTCAGTTTGTTGTTCATCTGTCTTTACCAGCTCCTGGCAGCTGTTCCTGCAGAATCCCTAGTTAGATTTCTTTGTGAATATCTTGCCTGCCCTACCGACATCAGATTTCCAACGTTTGGGATCAGAGGAAAATTTTCCTCCCCTTGGTACTCTCTCTTCAGCCAGCCTGGATGGGGCTTTTCTCAGTGTGAGCTGGCACTAAAAGCGATCTCTTTAATAAAGAGTTGGTGCTCCTCTAAGTCTGATATTTAGCAAGATCCTCAACCTCACTTCCTCATCTGGAATAGGAGAGTAATAGCAATCCATCCTATATGGAATACATTGTTAGCCCTGTCTGCACAAACATTACATACAATATATATTTAAAATGGGGCGGCATTAAAGATGTTTTCGGGAGTTGTTAACAAACTCTGCAAATAGAGATACTACAAAAAGTTTAAGGGTGCAACTGTGGAGAATGGGAGATGGAAGGCATTGTTTTTCAATATGAATTCTGCTCTTGGATTATTTTTTTCCTTTAGTAATCACATTTCCAGCATTTTAGTACTTTAAGTTTCAATTGGACCCCTTAAAATGTGCTTTAAGTATAAAGAGAAGAAGGGCTAGCAAAGTTAGCAAGGGAATACAGGCACAGCAAAGATCAGGCATGAATGGTCAGTCTCTCTCACTTTCTGCAAATGGAAATCTAGGAAGTGAAAGCAAATTTAATGGAAGAGGTAGAATTATTTTGTGGAGAAAGAGAAACCTAGTTGAATATTGAATACAAAGTACTCCTTCTGGATCCCATGGATAGCAGACCCTGACATTTTGCTACTTGAATGTGAATTGCAAATACCTCCCTTGTCTTCAAGATAAAAAACATTAAGGTTCCAAACTAAGGAAATTATTTTGGTTTCTGAAGCAGAAGAATTTCACAATTTTTCTTCCTGGCTGTTGCAAACACAACAGCAATAAATTATATGACTGCCATTTCCAAGTCTTCTGTAATATTCCTTAGAATCAGCTGCCTCGCTACCTCAGGGCTTTCGATTATCCCTCCTTCCCAGACACCACAAATACTACCAATTCTAATATCTCTACTTAGTCCTTCTAAGTGTTTGCACACCATGGAAACAATTCAAAATGTATATAAGTTGTCTTATTTTTGATACTCCTAAGTTAGAGGGGAGAAATTGCTTCACTCAGTGGAATTGGGATGAGGGCATAACCTTCCCACTATGTTGCATTTCCCTCTCCGCCTCCAAATAATTCCAACAAAGCTGGGAAACTCCTGAGAACAGGTTTATGGGGGGGCCGGGGGGGGGGGGAGAAGAGAAGAGTGTTATCCCACTTCTGTGGCAGTACTATTGTGACTCTGGATTTGGGCCAAAATCTTTTCAGAATTACCCTTACCACCATTTGGCCATTCAGTGCATGCAGGAGAAAATTGACTTCAACATGAATTCTTATATATTATAGTTATTCATAAATGCCAGAAGTACAAAATATATTGTGGAAAACACGCTACATGTAAAAACCTCTGTGGGAATTACACCTGCGAGTGTGTGAAAGGATTCTCATCAAATGCCACGTTCAAGAATTATACTGAAAACAATTGTGAAGGTAAGGACATTTTGAGAACTATTGCTCCAGATGTTGCATGCTTACTTTTTGCACATAGTGCTAACAGAAAAAACCTGAGGGCTTCAGGAGAGGTGATAGCCATAAACTGCACAGATAGATGTCAAAACTTGTACTTGTAGGATACACTAAACTGCTCAGAATTTTAAGCCACCCAAAAAGCTACACTCCCAACTTACATCTGCAATCCATAGCCAAAATGAAGGTTTTTACATATATAGTGGATGTTCTGCAACCACTCGTGGCTCCATTAATTACATACATTCCCCCCTCAATTTCACAATTCTAGCTGTGTGGATAAAAATCCATTCTGATGGGGTTCTTAACTTTCTGGAAGATGGTCTTGGAGGCATCTATCACTGTACTAAATACTGTCCATCATCTGGGCTTCCATAAAGTTTCCTGTTTCAGTAGAAGATGCTTTTTAGATTTTTCTCAGAGTGGTGTATAATGGCTGTGGATGACCCTTTACCAGAGTATCTTGCTGATGCTGTTTTCAATTCCCATATCTTTTGAGGTACACAAATAAGAAAAGTTTTTGACAATAGAGCAATTTAAAAATGAATAAGGGGCCAAACTATGAGGAATAAAGAAGTGTATGAGCAGCTGGGGGTAAGACAATTATTAATTACCATAAAGACTGGAGGATTAGGATATTTGTAATCAAAAAAGTGAATTTTTTAAGCTCTAGACCAGTGGCTTATTTATTTATTTACTGCATTTGTATATCGCCTTTCTCAGCCCTCAGGCGACTTCCAACCTTTGTCTTCCAGGTGTTTTGGGGTTCAGCTCCCACAATTCTTAATAGCTGGTAAGCTGGCTGGTATTTCTGAGAGTTGAAATCTAAAACAACTAGAGGACCAAAGATTGGGAACCACTGCTTTTGACTGAATTATCTAGATTAGCTTTGGCTGTTCTGGCTGGAAGGACTCACTGAAGCCTCCCCAACACACCCAACCTCAACCCATTTTGACAACACTTGGACTTGATTTATTTTCCGTGTGCAAAATACCCAAGCTTTTCTCCCATCTAAGAATATCTCCAGGAGAACAGCATTTTAGAAAAATGATGTGGCAAAGAAAAACACAGTAAGGAGAGGTTTTTTTGGGAGGAGGATGAAAACAAATTAACATTTGCTCACTAGCCCTAAGTTGAATTTGTATGAAAATCAAAACTCTTTGAAAAATTTTAAAGAGAAGGATGTACACTCCTGTGGTGTTTATTTTATAGCCTACACCTCTCTTTAAAATTGCTTTGATCTCACTTTCTGTCACTGTAAAAATTGGATTTTGGAAATTTTGGCTTTTTGTGGAAACAAGGATTGGTAAGAAAACTTCAGTGGAGACACCTTTTCCCCATTATAACTCTTTCAGGACTGAATTTCCTTTCTGAGAGGTAGATTTATCACACTTCCTGTTGTCTCACCTCCATTCTTAACTATGAGTCAGAATTTTTTAACTTGGGGACTGCCTGTATTTCTGATTTTCAAAAGTGGATTCGTTCATTTTATTTTCTCATCCATCACCAGGCCTGGATTAACCCCTTTTGGCGCCCTAGGCCACACTTTGCAATTGCGCCCCCAAACCAACCTCTACCGCACCCCCCTCCTCCTCCTTGCGGCGCCACACGCCCTCCTTCTTTGAGTCAAGGAAAGAGGGCACGTGCTAGGAGGAGGGAGGGAGGAAGGAAGGAAGGGAGGGAGGGAAACCCCATGCCCCGTGCCAGCATCGCCTCCGGGGGCGGGGCTTCCCTCCGCCTCCTCCTCTAAGTGGCGCACCCTCCTTTCTTGAGGAGGGCGTGCGCGAGAAGGAGGAAGGAAGGGAAGCCCCGCCATCGGTGCCGGCATTGGCCCCGGGGACGGGGCTTCCCTCCCCCTCCTCTTCACGGCGCCCCCTCCTTTCTTGAGTCAAGGAAGGAGGGTGCACCCGAGGAGGAGGAAGGAAGGGAAGCAGTGCCCCTGGTGCCGATGCTGGGGGCAGAGCTTCCCCCCGCCTCCTTTTCTTCGCGGCGCGCCTCATGCCCTCCTTCCTTGACAAGGGGGGGTGCCATTCCATCCTCCTCCGCTCCCTCGCAGCGCTCTCCCCCGCCCTCCCCCAAGAGAGAGAGAGTTGCGTTGCGGGTTTTTTTGGGTCCGTGTGAATTGCGCCCCCCTTGGCTTGCGCCCCTAGGCCATGGCCTAGGGTGGCCTTATGGGTAATCTGGGCCTGTCCATCACTTAGGATCTTATTATTTTCAGCAGTAATTCATCATTCTTTGAAACTTATGACATTCTTTTGTCAGAGTTTGTCCACTTGTGGTTATTTGACAAAATGAATAAATTTATTTATTTAGAACATTTGTATCCTGTCCTTCTCAACCTCCGAAGGGAGACTCAGGATAGCTTACAATTGGCAGTCATTAGATGCCGACAAAGAAACAGTTAGAGCACAACAATTAACAAAACAGGTCAACAGCAATAAAAATACATTAAAAATATTGGTCCTTAAAAAATTAACACAACCAAGACTGAGTTTCCAATGGAGTAGCCATCTTACTCTGCAGCAAAAACAATAGAGAGTCATGTGGCACCGCATTGGCTACCAAGCTTTACTTGGCATAAACGTTTGTGTGCTGCATCAACCTATGTGGGCTGCAGACCACAAAATTTGTGCCTGAAAAAACTCAAGGGTCGCAAAACTCTTTGAAGTGAAGAAAGATATCCTTTGTACTTTTTAGTGTGTTGTACAATCCATATTCTCCTGTTTCTGCAGGGAATAATGAATACCAGTTAGAAAAGAGAGAGAGGTCAGTGCTTCATTAGGCAGCAGTCCCATCACAGCATCTTCTTTTTTAGTTATGTGTTTAGTGACAAAAGAGTATCACCCATTTTTGCACTTTATTTGTAGCTGAAACTGAGCATTTAATTATCTTCTCTCTGTGAGGTCATTCTTCCTGTTTTGAGCTATAGATTTCTTTCTCCACTTTATTCCAAATGGGAATCACCAATAAAATCTGGTATACTCATCACACAAAATCTAGTCTTTGTTGGATAGGAAACCCCGTTTTCCCTTCCAATACCTTACTACCACACCCTCTTAGGATGCATGTGCAAGACTTTATTTGTGAATTGCTGCTCAGAGTGAAGACTTCACAGCATGCTGCTTTGCATGGCTTAGGACAGTGCTGTCCAACTTCTAACCGGCCAAGGGCCGGACTTGAGGTCACTGATGACCTGGGGGGCCGTTCGGCCCCGCCCCCAGGCCCCGCCCCAGGCCTCTCCCCCAGCCCCGCCCCCGCCCCGAGCCCCCTCCTAAGCTGTCATTCTCCCTCCTCCTCCTCTTTCCCGGCGCCGGCGCCAGGATCCTCCAGGGGGAAAGAGAGAGAAAGGAGAAGGCAATCAGCTGACTGCCTTCCCTCTCTCTCTTTTCCCCACGCGGCACCGGCGCCGGGATCCCCATGGCTGGGAAAGAGAGAGAAAGGAGAAGGCAATCAGCTGACTGGCTTCTCCTTTCTCCCTCTTTCCCCACGCGCGTGCCGGTGCCCGGGATCCCCGCGCGCGGGGGGAAAGAGAGAGAAAGGAGAAGGCAATCAGCTGACTGCCGTCTCCTTTCTCTCTCTTTCCCTACACGTGCGCCGGCGCCGGGATCCTCGAGGGGGGAGAGAAAGGAGAAGGCAATCAGCTGACTGCCTTCTCCTTTCTCTCTTTCCCACGCGCGCCGGCCTGGGATCCCCGCGGGGGACAGAAGGGAGGAAGGAGAAGGCAATCAGCTGACTGCCTTCTCCTTCGTCCCTCATCTTTCCCGTGCGCGCCCTGCCCCGATCCTGAGCGCCGGCGCGGGAGGGGAAGAGGAGGCGAAGGAGGAAGAAGGCAGCCAGCTGACTTCCTCCTCCTTCGCCCTCCTCCTCCCCCAGCGCCGCCGCGGCTCCAATCGCGAGCCGCGGTGCAGGAGGGGAAGGAGGAAGGGAAGGAGGAGAAGCCAGCTCACTTCCTCCTCCCTGCCCCCGCCCCCTCCCCCGCCGCCATTTTTTAAAAAAATTAGATTTTAAAAAAAATAAAAATAAAAATGGCGGCCGGGGGCATAGTGGGGGCCATGTCCAACAGGCTGGGGGGCCGTGTACGGCCCCCGGGCCGCCAGTTGGACAGCCCTGGCTTAGGAAAAGCAGACCTTTGCCGTCTGAAAACTGGAATGACTTGTCTTTCTGCAGCTGCATGCAATTTCTTCCTCATTGAATAAATGATGTTCCCTCTTGGGACTGATTTTCCATGTTTCACATAGATGCAGTTTTATCTTTGCAGACATTGATGAGTGCCAGAAAAATGCTTCAATTTGTGGACCTAATGGAAGTTGCATCAACACCTTAGGGGATTACCATTGTAAATGCAAACCAGGATTTGCGAAGAGTATAAAAGATGATAAAAAGCTATGCAAAGGTACCACCCGATGGGCACATAATATTTCCTTCCTACTCAGAGAAAATAATGCATGGGCAGTGATGTTTCTTAAGTCACATCAGCACTACAATAAGCTGGTGTGTCAAAGTGAAGGCAACTGTGTGAATTCATCTCAAAAGCTTTGGGATTGGTCATCTGGAGCTGTTGGTAAAGCAGAACAGATTTCAGAATTGTGGGTCCTTTTTGAGAGATGGTTTGAAAATCTATCTGCTCACTTTCTCCCGTTGTCTGGGAATGGCCTGGAGATTCCAAAACATCTCTCTCCAGGCCCCTTCTATCTTCCATAGCCTCCTCAGAAATTACAGGTTGCAACCCATCATCCCCTTCTTCACACTCCGAGCACTCAGAAAGCTCATCCAGTGCTTGCCAGTCAACAACACATTACTTGGAAGGGAACTTGTCCTCTTTCAAAGCATTCCACAGCAGCTGACTAAAACCACCAAACTGCTGGTCATGACTGGATGGTAATTATTTGGGTCTTCTTCTTCTTTCCTTCTTGGAGACAGGGACAATATTTGCCCTCCTCCGGTCTGCTGGAACTTCTGTTTTCCAAAAATTCTTAAAGATTATTGCCAGTGGTTCTGAAATGACTTCTTCTAGTTCCTTCAATACTATTGGATGTAGTTAATCTGGCCCTGGAGACTTTAATTATTTAGAGTTGCCAGGTATTCCTGGACTACTTCTTTACTTCGTTGGGATTGCATCTCCCCTATTATTTCTTCTGCTCCATATTGCTCAGGTCGAACACCGATCTCCTTTTGGGATAAGACTGAGGCAAAGAAGATGTTGAGCAGTTCTGCCTTTTCCCTATCCTGTGTAAGCATTTCACCTTTCCTTCACACAGAGGCCCTACCGGTTTCTTTTTCTTCCTTTTTCTATTGTGTTTAATTTCTCTGACAAACTTGAGTTCATGTTGTGCTTTAGCCTTTCAGACCTTTTCCCACATAGGATGGTTATTTGTTTGAATTCCTCTTTGGTAATTTCCCCCTATTCCAGTTGTTGTACATGTCTTGGTTCAGCTGAAAGTTCTTTGGGCATACATTCTGGTTTCTTTAGACTCCTCTTATTTCTTTTCTCCTTGTTGGCACTTCTTGCATTTGTGCCTTCTGTCATGGATTCATATCTGGTGTGTTCAAGACACCAGGACACCTCAATGCTATGAGTTCACAGCCAGGTTTGAGGAATGCAAACAACATCTGGGGCCACGTGTGGAAAAGAGCCTGATAAGAATAACTGCCTTAGATGGGAAGACCTGGATACTGTACTGAGAAACTTTTGGGAGTTAAAGGGGTGGGGCTTTTGAGGAAATTGAACTGAGAATTTGTCATGTTTTCTTTATTCGTAACTTCGCTGTGTAATAGTAACCTAGCATTAAAGAAAATTTCAGTATTTCTTTTTGAGTGAATTTAATTGCTGTCAAGGTTCTGCAATCATCACACTTCAGTATCTCGCTTTTAAGAAACTCCCATTCATTATTAACTCCTTTCTCTTTTAGCATTCCTATCTATAAGATTCCACTCAGTAGGTCCTTAAATTTCCTAACTTTCCCCTAAATTAAATAGGCTAAACATCTTTGGGCTGCAGATAAGTTTTTCGCACTTCACTCTGGGGGCCCTTCTACACTGCCATATAAAATCTAGATCATCTGCTTTGAACTGGATTATATGGCAGTGTAGACTCATATACTCCAGTTCAAAGCAGATAATGTGGTTTGTCTGTTTGAAAATCTGAATTATATGGCAGTGTAGAAGGGCCTTGAGTCTGTGAAAGATTGCCTTTCCCTCAGAGTGAACAGCAAAGCAGATTTGCCTCAATTCCCCTGTCTTCCCTCAACGTGGTGGCAAATTACAATTCTGGCTGTAGCTTATATTAGAAGATGCTGTCTGGAGACAGTTGTCTGTATGTGAATGTTATCATCCTAACCTATTATTGGCCCAAACAGCTATATTATGAACTACAGGATTCATTGCTTCTCTTGGAACTTCACTTCATAGGCTATATTAAGTTGTTCTTATCAGTTAAATTGTTCACTATAATTAAATATGGAAAACTGCATCTGAGATTAAATTTGAGTAAGATGTATTTGTGGACATTTTAAAAAGAAATCCTGTGGTACTTCTCAGGGCATCTCCCTGCTTGAAAGGATATTGGCGAGGACCCTGTCTATTGGAGCCCAAAATGTACATGTTCAAGAGCTTCTTATTACTGTTCTCTGAGAGGATGTGATATAAACAGTGGGAATTTCTTCAGGCAAATTGAGAAGTTTCCACTCGAGGAGAGAAAGGGAATCCCCATTCTTAATACCGGTACTTGCCAGGTCACTCATCCACTAGAGTGACTGTGCTGTTCAGCTCCAAGTGGGCCTCTCTTGTGGGCTGTCATCCATAATGAAAGGCTTATAATTTAATTCAGTTACAATTAATGGCACTGTACAAACATGTGTTTGTTGAAGCATGAGCAAAATGTCACATTGAATTTTGAAGAATGCTTTTCACCATGTCTTAGCTGATTCATAATCACTTTTACATTTCTATTTTGTCACCAAATATGCCACCAGTCTACCCAGCAGATGATTAATTTTCCTTCGTTGGGGATGCACATAAATATTTGTGTTTCTGCATGTATACGCACTTCATCTCTTATTTTCAGATTTCTTAAGTCTCATGCTGGGTTTTTTTTCCTTTTTCTCCCTTCTCTTTCAGATATAAATGAGTGTGAAAAAAACAATTATTGTGATCCAATTGCCACATGTGAAAATAGCCCAGGGACTTACAGGTGTACATGTCCAACAGGGTACTTCAAACATAACGATGTTGTCCGTGGTGGTAAAGATTTCACAAAATGCAAAGGTGAATTCTGATGGAGAAGGCTGTAAAATATTTTTGAGTGGAGCAGTGTTCTCAAGATGGAAGGCTAAAACTGTGCAGCATATTATATGTAGAGTTTTAAACTATGTGTTTATGGATGTTTCTGTGCAGTTACCTGATCTGGAATAACAGGAGCATAAATTGACTCTGCTACCTTTTGCCTCACATTGCTATTTGCTGCATAAATGTTCCAGCAAAGTTAAATCTGCACAAGACAGAAAAGAGCAGAAAAGTTCTATTGATTGCTTCAATAAGACAAAAACACTTACCTCGCCTGGCTTGTTTCAACGGCTCCCTGCATGCAAAGACAATTTGATTCCAGATGTGTTAACAGTGCTCATTTGCTGCTCAGGCTACATCTAACTAGGCTTCCCAGGTGTGTTATATCTAATACAACCACTATTGATGGCTCATCTCCACAGGGGTGACTAGTTTCCAGTCCCCTGGAATGCTGGTTTGACAGCTTCCTCTTCCAGCTTGAGTGACTGGCAACAATTAGCCCCCCTCTGCTCACTACTGCTTCTGCTTCATTCAGATGGTTCTTGGCAGGCATGTAGCCGGGGGGGGCTAAGGGGGCTTCAGCCCCCCCCCCGAAATTCTCAGGGTGGTCCGCGAAAAGGCCTTACTGGTACATTATTTAAACTGTTATGTTTATTCATATCATGATCTGATCACCATACTCATTATATCCCACATTAATGGGGTTATTGGGATAACAATACAAAAGGTTTGCTAGGGTAGACCCTCTTCCACCCAGTCTCAGCCCCCGAACCAAACTCAGCCCCGAACCAAAATCCTGGCTACGGCCCTGGTTCTTGGATTAGGAGCCCATTTCTGCAGTGCCTGTAGCCCAGGCACCTTTTGTTCCTAGATCCTCTAGCTGGGGGAAACTCAGCTGGCATCATTGACTCCCTCTGTTTGTATTCCGTGGAGGCACCTTTTTTCAGCATGCTTCCCACAATCCAAAATTTATGTGGCAGCTCCATGCCAAGAACTCAGTGGGACATCAACAAGACAAAACCGGATTGTACTGCACAGTAGTTTGCAAAAAGTTACTACTCAGACTGCAGCTCCCAGAATCCTTCAGCCAACATGGCTACTGGCCATCCTGACTAGGGCACTCAAAGAACTGTTGTCTGACTTTTTAATCATTGCCAAATCTCTTTTGGATGCCTTTTCCACATTTGAAAAATGGGAATATTACAAATCGGCCTCTCACAATAATAATGAGGACAAAAAATAGTAAACAACCATCTATGACTGAGTGTATCTCCGGTATCATCTAGGAATAGAAGCTGTTTCTCTTCCTCCCTACTTTACTCGGGTGCTCAATAGCAGCTAGTGTAGGAGGATCCCATGTGCTAATCCAGGGCTGTCCAACTGGCGGCCCATGGGCTGTATACGGCCCCCCCAACCCCTTCCCCACGGCCCCCTACCCTCCTGCAAGATATCTGCTTTTTAAGATTTAAAAAATATTTTTTCCGAATATTTTTTCGAATATTTTTTTCGAATATTTTTTTCCCGGCGGGGGGGGGGGGAGGGGCGGGGCGGGGAGCAGGCTCCCTTCCTCCTCCTCCTACTTCCCTCCCTTCCCCCCCTCTCTCCCTCCCTCCTTCTCTCTCTCTTTCCCCCTTTCATTCCTTCCCTTTTCCACCACTTGAAAGAAAGAGGGAAGGAGAGAGTGCACCAAGTGAGAGGGGGCGTGGCCAGAGTGAAAAAGGGGCGGGGCCGAGTTTGGCGCGCGCAGAGGGATGCTCATCCATTCCCTTTCCAGCTTCCTCCTCTTCTGAGGATTCCTGCCAAGTTTGGTCCTGATCCATCATTATTTGAGTCCACAGTGCTCTCTGGATGGAGGAGAACTCAAGGTTCAGTACTTTCTGTTGCTCTCATGAGAGTTTAGGTTTGATTCAACATGGCTGAGGAATGCTTTGATTGTATTTTCCCCTTATAGCAGAAGGAGGTAGGACTGGATGGCCCTTGGAGGTCTCCTATTCTAGGAACCCATTGTAATTATTATTATTATTATCATCATCATCATTAGAAGCTGAATGGCCATCTGTGAGGATTGCTTTGATTGTGTTTTCCCCTTATAGCAGAAGGAGATTGGACTGGATGGCCCTTGGAGGTCTCCTATTCTAGGAACCCATTGTAATTATTATTATTATCATCATCATCATTAGAGGCTGAATGGCCATCTGTGAGGAATGCTTTGATTGTGTTTTCCCCTTATAGCAGAAGGAGATTGGACTGGATGGCCCTTGGAGGTCTCCTATTCTAGGAACCCATTGTAATTATTATTATTATTATCATCATCATCAGAGGCTGAATGGTCATCTGTGAGGAATGCTTTGATTGTATTTTCCCCTTATGGCAGAAGGAGATTGGACTGGATGGCCCTGGATGGCCCTTGGAGGTCTCCTACTCCAGGAACCTGTTGTTGTTGTTATTATTATTATTATTATTATTAGCAGAGGCAGAATGAATATTATGCCTTATCATTCAGGGTTATAGGCCTGTGTGGAAGGGCCCTGGCTTCTTATTTGACTTCCTTTCCACACATCTGAATAAAATCCCATGTTATTTGCTTTAAACCAGATTATATGAGTGTGGACTCCGATAATCCAGTTCAAAGCAGGTATTCTGGGTTATATGGCTGTGTGGAAGGGCCCTGAGTCCACACTGCAATATAATCCAGTTCAAAGCAGGTTTTGTGGGGTTTCCTGCCTGGATATTCTGCGTTATATGGCTGTGTGAAGGGCCCTGAGTCCACACTGCAATATAATCCAGTTCAAAGCAGGGACTGGGACTTGAGACTGGGAGGGGGTGGGGCAGGGGGTGGGGCGGGGGTTGGGCAGGGGTGGGGCAGGGGTGGAGCCAGGGAGGGGGGCGGAGCCGGGGGCAGAGGCAGACCCTTCGGCCCCCCAGGTCATCAGTAACCGGAATTCCGGCCACAGGTCCGGTAGAAGTTGGACAGCCCTGTGCTAATCAGCAGCAGACATGTACCTAATAAGATTTTGGCTGTCCCTTAGCACCGGGGAGAGGAACAGCCTTCACTGACAGTTAAAGGCCATGCCTTCTCCTCCAGATGATCAAGGTCAAGCATTATGTGTCTGGGTGTCTCCTGCACAGCCAGTCAGTACATGAGGAACTGTACCTAGGAACCCTCTGGCTTTGTTACATACCAGCACATTGCAAAAGAGGGCACCATATCCGTCCTTCCTCAACATCTTGAAAAGTACATCTGCAGATGTGACTGTGTATGTAACCAAGTAGATTCTAATCAAGTACTAATTACCTCATTCCCTTGGTCTGATGTAGAACTTCTTGAATCTAACTGCCCCTCAACCAAATGGAGCCTTCTAGCCACCAATCCATTGTAAGTCCTCTATGTGATGCTGAATTCTGCTATATTCGGGGGTTCCTACTCCAGAGAGGAATTCTGCTATATTTGGGGGTTCCTACTCCAGAGAGGAACTACTGAAGCCATTGTGGACGTTCCAGATAAAGAAAAATGTAAAATGCTTCCTCTGTTTTTAAAGGCTAGAATAATGCTTTTGAAAGAGATGTGGAATAATACTTTCTGGTTTCTGTTTATTTCCATAGCAATCAGTATTCCTGCACCTTCAAATCATAATTGCTCGGATGGACAGGTGAGTCACAAACACTGGAGCTTGGAATTCAATACCAAATAGAATCCATGGCATAGATCAAGGGTGCGGGGCTAAGCTCAGGCTAAGACTGGCTATAGACATAGGAAGTGGAGCCAATGCTGTCATGCTGTAGCAGGAAGGGTGGCGGACCACCCCCATAAAGTCGCATCTGTCCTGGAGGTTTCCAGAAAGGTTTTTATGTGTTGTTAAGTAGAGGGGATCCCACACTAGTAGAGGCTGTTTTTCAAAGATGTTATGTGTTCATCTTAAGAGGACTGGGAATTCTAGTTGACGTTCTCAGGTTGCTAAATTCTGGTATGCTCTTTTTTATTTACTTACACTGTACTGCTTACTACAAAAAACACAATGCTGATTTGTTTGCCCAGTAAAGCAGAATGGTGGTCTGTGAATGAGTGCCACTCCACAGCAAGTTATTATTATTATTATTAATTTGTTTGTTTACTCTATTTGTATCCCACCTTTCTCTACCCTGAAGTGGGCTCAAGGCAGTTTTACATATGGCAACTATTCAATGCCTTTGAACAACAAGCAGAATACGAAGTTTGTACCATATTTTCATATGCTGGCTATAACTACTTCTTTCTTTCCAGGAAATAAGTAGTTATACTAGTATATGAAAATATGGTACAAACTAGGGGTTAAAAACATTTGCTGGTTTCCGACATCAAATGGCCTGAAAACCGCATAGAACTGATCAGAATTTGTGGGATAGGTTCCCATGACATTTCCCACTAAGTGTTCGTTCTCACTTTTCTGTCCTCTGGAAGCCAGCTATAGTACGCTATCAACCCAAAGGCCATCTGCCTCTACCAATTTGTTGCAGTGAATCTCTATGTTGTGTAGCAACAGAAGCAACATGGCCACAAAATATTGTTGTTTCCCTGAAAACAAGCTTTCTGTTTACTGAAAAGGGGAATATTTAAATTACTGTTGTAGAAAATATGAGCCGTTTTGAGTTTTGCTATTAAATGCATTAGAACAAATAGTTGTGAGTGGATTCCAGCCAGGCATTTTTATTTCGCATTCCTTTCTCCACCATTCCCACACCCCCTTTCCTGTCTCCCGGCCCACAGCACCAACTCTTTATGGCTTTCCTCCCATTTTGAACAACTGATGTGATGGTGGAGTTTGAATTGGGACCGTGGAGGGAGCCAAGCCCTGAAGGTCTCCTCTCTCAGGCCATCGACTCAATGTGGCTTGACCTCCCCTGCCACCTGCCCCCAATATTTCTTTATTTTTTAAATTAGGCATGTCAGGGCTAAAGACATGTAAACCACAAATGGGACAATACTAATTCAAAAATATCAAAATAGATATAATATCAAGAAGGGCTAAGTCATAGTGCAATACAACCCAGACAAATGTCTAGTATATCAAGGCAATACAATAACATTTCATGTTATGGTGCACACACTGGTATAATGACATTGGTACCTTAGGGATGAATATAAGGAACAAATATACAGACCAGTGTTGAGGGAAGATCATAGGGAACAGGTAAATAGTCCATCCATATTGTCCATAAAGTTCCAAAATACTATGAGTCCCAACAGTCCGTAATATAAGTCCCAACAGTTCTTGATGCAAATTCAATTACTCCAGGTACAAGAATAATATTCCAATAATCCAATGTGTGACCAAAGTAAACCAAAAGTAAAGCCTTGCAAAAAGCCAAAAGGACACTGGGCGGGCTGCATATTTTTGAATTAGAGTTGTACCATTCGTGGTTTACTAGTAGTTTTTCTACAGTTCATTTGTGTATATCTAGGGCTAAAGACATGGCCAATATTGCATCTGATTTTATCCTTAGACTTTTAAAAAATTGTAGCATTTGGCCTCACCTCCTCACCCCCATCTCCACCCAATGGAGTTGTGGGGTAATTGTTTTGCAGATTTTCCTCTGTAACTTTGCAACAGAGCTGAGACATCTCTACAATTCTTCAATGAATATGCAGGCCTCTGCGGATGTCAAAATAGTTCTGAAGGTATGTATCACCTAATGTCTTTGTTTCTTCCCTGTGTCCACTCACATCTGCTTTTGTGATCCGAAGGTCAATGCTGCTGAGATTAGAAAATTGTGGTACTCATTAAAGAGGCCAGCATATCCTGTTCATTGTAAGAGAAATAGGACTTCACACTGCTCATGTTGGGAAAACACACTGCAGGGATCTGTATTCCCTGTGGTGTGTCTCCATATTTCACTCTGACTGTAATACAGTTCAAATCATCCACTTCCTGGATAGCTCAGTACCTCGGATCCACATAAAACTTGGCTTGACTTCAAAAACCTTCTTATCTGTTACCTCCAATCAATGAGCAGAGATAAAAATAGAAGAGGCTTCTGGGCTGAGGGTAAAACACACACACACACACACACCTCCTGGTGTGCAGCACTTGGCCTAAAACAGAGAACATCAATGTAGCACTTAGGCTGGAAATTTTCCACCCTTGCTTTGCAAATTGCAGGTACATGCTAAAAGTGTGTGACATGGCTTTGCTCTTCGATCATGTTGGCAACTGATTCTTAAGAGTCAGTTGCAAATTCTTCTAGAACATGGCCATATAGCCTGACAAACCTATGAGAACCCATGTCTTAAGACATTTCCTCCCATTTCTTGCCTCTAGAAAGCAAATGTCTGCGAAGATACAGTTTTGCTTTCCATGCCACAGCAACATAATTTGCTACTGTGATATTCTGGACTGAAAAATTGTGCAAGCACCTTTAAAAATGGTTACAATTTACTTTGGGACAGCCACCCTCAAACGGCAACCCTCCAGCTATTTGGGCCTTCAACTCCCAGAATTCCTGACCATTGAACAAGCTGGCTTGGGCTCCTGGGAGTTGGTGGCCCAAACAGCTGATGGGCCGCAGTTTGAGTATGCCTGCTTTGGGATGTCAGGAACATTCAGCAGAAGGTCCATTAAAAATAATTCTCGACTCCATTACTATTAGAAATTAAAGTTTTTGAAATTCTGAAATTATGGAGATTACTATTAGACATACTGCTTTGATCTTCCTTTCATTGATGTGTGACCTCAAGTCACCCTTTGACTTAGGGTGACCCTGTGTACTTCATAGGGGTTTTTTGGCCAAAAAATACTCATGACGTGGCTTTGCCAGTTGCTTCTTCTAAAATCCAGTATGACCCCATCCCCCTTACCCCTGGATTTGATATCCTCCATGGTTTCACTTATCCAAGTCCCCCAGAGTGGATCTATGGTATGCTTGAAGTAAAATCAAGATATAGAGTTCACTATTATCCATGGTTTCATGTACCCAGGGTGAGGCAAGTGTCTTGGGATGGATTTTCCTGGGATATGGGGATCACTTCTTGGGAGGAGAGCAATGACCATCTCGATAAAATAGTGAAGAGTAAAGACATTACACTGGCAATGGAAATCCGCATGGTATTCCCCATAGTCACCTATAGATGTGAGAGCTGGACCATAGGGAAAGTTGAGTGAAGAAAGATAGACGCTTTTGAACTGTGGTGTTGGAGGAAAGTTCTGAGAGTGCCTTGGACCGTGAGAAGATCCAACCAGTCCATGCTCATTGGAGGGAAGGATAGTAAAGGCAAAGATGAAGTACTTTGGCCACATCATGAAAAGACAGGAAAGCTTAGAGAAGACAATGATGCTGGGGGAAATGAAAGGAAAAAGAAAGAGGGGCTGACCAAGAGCAAGATGGATGGATGGTATCCTTTAAGTGACTGGCTTGACCCTGAAGGAGCTGGGGGAGGTGATGGCCAACAGGGAGCTCTGGCGTGGGACGGTCCATGAGGTCACAAAGAGTCGGAAGTGACTGAACGAATTAACAACAACAAATGGGGGTCAAACTTTATAGCCTACAACATCTGGCACTTGTTGATGGTCTTCCATTCAAATACTAACCAAGGCTGGCTCTGCTTAGTTTAAAGATCAGATGCAATCTGGTCCTTGTAATTCTACCTTAATGCTTTACCTTTTCATTTGTATCCTGCACCCCACCTCACCTCGGCCCCTGTGCCCAAATTCACAGACTCCTCCATCCTGTCTCCATCACTCAGCACAAACCAGTCCATTTGCGCAATATTGGCAAACTCAAGTCCTATTCCCCAGGCTGACTTAGATCTATCCCAGCTGTGTTAAATACTGGCAGGAGAAATTGTATATGTAAGGGAGAATCAGACATCCGATTCCAGCTGGTAGGTAAGAGTAAGAAAAGCACAAATGGACCAATGCATCTTACCAGATAAAACTGAAACATTATTTACTATATTAACCACTGTGAAAGACAATTAACTGTCAAAAATCTATTCGTAAAAATCCAAGGAAATCACACACAAACATTTGCTTCAAAAGTGAACTGTAACCAAATTGTGCAATATTATTTCAGGCATCATCTCTTATAACGTTTTGTAAGAAAATCTGATGAGACAACAAACTGAATGTGTGCATAAATAAAATGCTTAGAAGGAAGGTGTAGGAACATTCTATACCTAAGAATGTGATCTTCTCAGCAGCATGTGATCTTTCTATTTGTACAAACCTCCCTCCTTCAAGCAGCGATTCATTGTCTTCAGGCAAGGCCCTGTTAGAAGATATTTTAACACTAAGATATAAAATAAAGTAGCAGCATGTTATAATCACACAGGAAACCAATATGCTTTAAGCCAGTTTCTTTTCTTCTTGATGGAAAATTTAAAATGTGCATCTTGTTCCACATGCAAGAAAGAGAAATGAGATCAATGTGTATGTGCTATTAATATTTTTACGATTGTTGACCATTTTTTTGGTGCAGTCCTAAAAATATTTATGAGACAGCTGAAAATGATGGGGCTTCCTTCCAAGTAAGTCTGCTTTGGAACAGAGTGTTAGCCTAGAGAATATTTCCTAATTATCACCCATTTTTGCTATTTGGTTTTCTTTGCCATCAGAAAAGCTGAAAACTGGTAGTCCTTTAATAGAAGATGAAGACATTACAGTTCACTTGGAATGTCCTGAGTCAAATCTGAACATACAACTGAGCACAACTGGTCTTTTCATATTGGCATTATTGCACCATTCACTCTCCCAAAGCTAACTAGACCAGAGTTTACATTTCAATGCATTGTTTCGAGGCAGCTCCAAACACTCTTCCATATGCTCAAGAACAAACATCCAGTTCAATTCCCTCTGATCGTCATTCTCAGGATTTTTGATGGCAGCTGACCATATTTAGATTGACACTTCCACACCCTTTCTTCTGGAGGTGTTTGGAGATCACACTAAATATGATTAGCATATATTTAGAAGAGAAGTGCTCTCAAGTGGTAAAATATGTCTTTTTGACATAGCATGTGCTTGTACTCAACTGTGTATCTTGCGTTGAGGTTGCTTTGGTTTGTGATTGATCACTAAGAAATAAACATGGGTTAACATTGGCAGATCTGATTGTTCAATTATGAATCCACTGTGGGAAAGAAACTGTTAATTTTTTAACATGTCTTTTGAACTTGAGCAATTGGAGTATATTTTCTCATCTTATCCTCCATTGCAGAGTCTTTTGGCTCTATTGAATAGTCTAGTGAGTCAGATGAAGACTGCAAGCAAAGTGGAAAGACACAACGCAGTAACCGAGATGATGGAAGAAGCAGAAGACTTCCTCAGAGTTTTGGCATTTGCCCTTCCCTCTGGGCTCAGCAGTGTGTCCAGTGAAACCATAGGTGAGTGGATATTGTATACTGGGACCTTCTTCTCTTTCTGTATCCCATAATACAATTAGTGGGGGGAACTTGATGCTGGTAAATAGGAAATAATCTTGGGGGGTTACTCCAAGTTCTAGGTTACTATTGTAGGATTACTTCCATGTTGGAAAAGACCACAAGTAGAGTAACAACAACATTTTGCAGGGAGTGATGCATGATCCTGGGATGCTGCCCTCTGTCCTTTTGGCTTGCTGTCAATCATGGCTTGAGCTTCATTTTCTTTTGTTTCATTCCAGAGCTGGCCATGTATATTAGAGAAGCTGGAAGCCAGAGCCAGAGCTCAGCCCAGCTGGTGCAGAGTGAGACGCAGATGGAGCTGAACTGGGAAGCGGCAAGCAAAGAAGGGGAAGGTAAAAAGCCCATGCTGTGCCAAAGGAGCAGACTTTAGATAAAGGTGTGAACCACAACATCTGTGGCCAGGCTTAGCTGGGAAAAGCATACACACACATGCGCGCGCGCACACACACACGAAGACAGAGCTACTCTCTTGGGACACAACTTCAGGTCTGGACTTTGAGTGTAAAGCCAAGAGTGTAGAATCCATAGTTAATATTGTTGACACTCTGGGGGTCCTCTGCCTGGAGTAGGGTGGGGCTGGGGGGTCAAAACAGATGGGCTCAGTCCTTCTTTCTTTTCTAATTGCCACCCTTTTCCCATTCTCTGTCTTTCTTGCAGCCATTTCCCTTAATAAAAAGAATAATAAACTTTATTTATACCCTGCCACCATCTCCCCGAAGGGACTTGGAGCAGCTCACAGAAGCACTACAAGCGATGAACATAAAATAAACAATACATAAACATATAGACTATAACAGCCTAAATTTACAACAGCAAACATACATAAAATGACACATAATAGTGAGTTGTTTTGAGTTTTCTGGGCTGTATGGCCATGTTCCAGAATCATTCTCTCCTGTGAGGTTTTCTAACAACCTCACAACCTCTGAGAATACCTGCCATAGATCCAAGTGAAACATCAGGAGAAAATGCTTCTGGAACATGCCCATACAGCCTGGAAAACTCACATCAACCCAGTGATTCTGGCCATAAAAGCCTTCGACAATACATTAACACATAATTTTTTTTATTCATAAAATGCAGCAATGCCTGCTGGTAAAACTGACAGTCTTAAAATTAGCAATCCAAGTGCCTGATTGGAACAGTCACTAAGTCCTCATGTATAACCATTAAAATCTACTCAATGTCAAAGGCTTGTCTAAAAAGCCATGTTGGAGAATGGGGGCTTGGAGAGTGGGGGCTAACCTAATCTCTCTAGGGAGGGCATTCTAGAGCCGGGGCATCACCACCGATAAGACCCTCTCTCTCATCTCCACCAGCCATACTTAGGATGGAGGGTTCCCATTCCCACAAGATATTTTCTCCCCACCCAGACTGTGACTAAAAGAGCTAGAGAATATTCTAGCCATAGGTCCAAAAGCCTATGCCCCTCATACCCTTCTTCCTTTACTCTCATCTGATTTGCTTGCCTCCTTCTCCCATTTTCACTCCCACCATTTTTTACCCACTTATCCTTTCCCAAGTTTTGAAATGAGGCCTGGGTCACAAGCTGCCCATGGTCCCTGTAGTGGAATGGGTAAGCCAAAGCCAGCTCCCTTGATGCCCAGATGCAGTTGTGTATAAGGAGAGGAAGAAAGAGGGACTTGGGAGCAATTCCCTCTGAAGCTGGCCTGGGTTGTACTGTATGTACTGGAGAAAGCTAAAATGACAGGAGCTCAACTAAGTAGGGAGAAGCAAAGTGGGAAATAAATAAGTATGGGCAAAGGTTACCAAGAGAGAGAGAGTTTTCTTAGGAAGGCATGTTTGCATCCAAGCAAATACCATGTTGCAGGCTTGTTCGGACTTTCTTGATTTATGCATAGAGCCACATAACATGATAGAATGGACTGTACCACAACACTTTGATGGGGAGGTTTTTTCCTAACAAATATTCTCCATTTCCAGTATGAAACAATTTCTGAAAGTTAAAAGAAAATCACTGCGGAGGGGAGAGGCTGTGGCTCCACCTTATTGTCCTACATAAATGGAGCATGATCCTGTTCACACTACACCATTATGACACTATGATTCCACTTTTAACTACCATGGTTCCATCTCAGGGAATTCTGTGATTGGCAGTAGAGGGAGGGGCCTTTAGAAACATCAGCCAGAGCGCTCCCCTGGTGCCCCAATCAAACTACGAAACCCAGGGTTCCATGGGGTGCAGCGGTGGCAGTTAAAGTGGAATCATAGTACCATAATGCTGTAGTGTGAATGGCTCCAGAAGTTTAGATTCTATCATGCCAGCTCCTGTTCCAAGGGAGCAGCTCAACTGCTTACCCTTGTCTTTTCAGCTTTCACCCTGGCTGGCCTGCTTACATACCAAGGCATGGAGCACATGATGTCTGATGCTCGTGTTGAAGGGGAGGAATGGGAGCAAGTTGGAAAGTCACCTGAGTGGCTAAAAGAAGTGGGGAAGCCCAACTACAAAGTATTGTCCCCGGTGGCGGCAGCTTTTGTAGGCCACAATGAAACCAAGCTGTTGAATTCCCCTGTTACTGTCAGCTTCAACCACCAGAAACCAGTGAGTCATTCATTCTCTAATATTTTCACTGTGCGGTTTCCACTACTACAACCTTCCCATTTTACATGAGGAAGGAAATATTTTACACAAAGAAGAAATGTCCTAACTGGTCTACGTGGTCTCAATCATCCACATTAAGGGCAACAAGGCCAGCTCTTCCCAGACTCCACTTCCCAGTGCCTTCTGGGCAAAATCTGTTGGCTGGAAGGTAGTCATCTACTGAATCTGGAGCCTAGAAAGTTAACTTTTTGAGGCTCTGGCTCATTTCTTACCCACCTCGAGCTGTAGGTGCAAGTAAGAAAAGAAATTACTACTATTATTGTTAAATATATATGCCCAATCTGTCTTTCTATATTTTTGGAATGATGAGCAACAAAGCATGGATCCTGCTCCCCTTCTCCCCCATCTTCAGGTACCCCAAAACCTCCAGACTGAGATAACTTCTCTCCCCCCTAGGATTCAAAGCCAGCAATGAAACTGATTTGTGCTTTCTGGAAGCCTTTCAATGGCAGTGGGCACTGGTCTGAAGAAGGCTGCACCCGCTTGAGTTCCACAGATACCCAAACCACTTGCCAGTGCACTCACATGACCAGCTTCGCGGTTCTCATGGCCTTCTATGACATAGAGGTGAGCCACAGAGGGTTTGGTGCTTCTTAACTTTCCCACGGACAGTAGGTCCTGAGTGAATCAGAAGAGAAGAGAGCAGGAATCTCAGCTATTCTGTAAAACAGTGCTATTCAAAGTGGTGTGCTATAAATTGGTGCTGGTCCCTGGTGCCAGTGGGCATAATATGATGCTAGATCCTGGCATTTGGAGGGGGGGGATTATTGGTTCCCACCTCAGATCATTTGAAAAAGCACTAATGTAAATGACTTGCCAAACATGTGAGAAATTGTGATCTCTAGCAGAAGCAGGGAATGAGATTAGATATTGCTAGCAGGTCTCAATACGTAAAATTCCTCAGCTAACTTTTCCAAATGGTGTAAGGAAGTGACAAAGAAGATACATGATTGGCTTAATTACGCAGAGTAGCCATCTTAATCTTTGCAAAAACAACAGAGGAGCCTGTTGTGTAAACTCTTTTGGACTCCACTTTGTAATCTGCACAAATCTTGTGGCTGTGAAATTTCTCTGCAGGTGGGGTTTATTACGTCCTGTCTGGAAATATTATTAGTATAAGTGTGAAAAATGTGGGATTTGTTTGTGTGTGAGCATAATATCTGAGGCAACCTTTAATGAGCTGGCTCTGCAGGAAGAGATGCAAGTTTCTTCTTCAAGGGTTCCACTGGGGACATGGAGAGAGAATGCTTGCCACTTAGAAAGAACTATTTGACAGACATGGTGGAGTAAACCATTGACTTATTCGGACATCTGCAGGAGCCCTTGAGGCCAGTCAGTCATGGAAAGTGGCATAATCAAGGTTTCCAGAAACACAACCCTAACACCCATGCTACTATATCCCAGAGTGGGCAGATATTAAAGCCTCTGCCATAGTTATCTCCTTGCTGGTGGTGGACTGGAGTTCTGTTTAGACTTTTCAGCTCTGGATTCCCTAGGTTTTCCTTGTAAGACTTCTTTTGTGTGCTCATTATGGCCATCCACCTGCTAAGATATTGGAGCCTCCCGTGGCGCAGTGGGTTAAACCACTGAGCTGCTGAACTTGCTGATCGAAAGGTCGCAGGTTCGAATCCGGAGAGTGGCGTGAACTCCCGCTGTTAACCCCAGCTTCTGCCAACCTAGCAGTTCAAAAACATGCAAATGTGAGTAGATCAATAGGTACCACTCCAGCGGGAAGGTAACAACGTTCCATGCAGTCATGCCGGCCACATGATCTAGGAGGCATCTACGGACAACACTGGCTCTTCAGCTTAAAAATGGAGATGAGCACCAACCCCCAGAGTCGGACATGACTGGACTTAATGTCGGGAAAAACCTTTACCTACCTGCTAAGACAAGGTTTTCATTACAGTGCCTTAACCATTTATCCTTATGGCAGGACCGGGGCCTGGACATCATCACCAAGGTGGGGCTTGTGGTCTCTCTGGTCTGCCTCTTCCTCTCCATCCTCACCTTCCTCTTCTGTCGTGCCATCCGAGGCATCCGCACCACCATTCACCTGCACCTTTGTCTGGCGCTCTTTACCGCTGACGTTATCTTCCTGCTCGGAGCCGGGAACCCTAGCAACATGGTAACTATCTGGTTGCACTTAGCAGGGAGGCATTTCAGAGGAAACAGCCAGGACTGACAATAAACAGAAAGCCAAGATTTTTCTGCAATCTTTGGTAGTAATAGGATAAACACCCAGCTTCTGATAGAGGGCGCTCTTACTCTGACTGAGGAGTAAGAGCATTACAGAAATTTGCACTCCTTGCAGGCTGAATGTGCAGATAGACAGGATGGTAGAATTGGTGGCAAGTTCCAAGTTATGAGCTCCAGCAACAGGAGTACCTCACCATTCCTTTTGATTCACTTTTCCATCATTGGCCTCTACCTCTGTGCAGAGGCTGTTCTGATGTGGGACAAAATGTTAAGATGCAGAGAGGAATGTGCCACTTGTTCTTTTTATGCTTATGTTGTAGTACTGAGTTAGATTGAGAAATGTCTCTCTGAACTGCAACTCTTTTTGCCAAAATAGCTATAATAATTTGCATAGACAGTCTGCAGAACATGTTTTACTAGAGTGTGCTTGGTATTTTAGCAGGCTAGTAAATCTCAAATATGTGCTCCATGAACAAATATAGGTTGTGCCTGTTTTCAGAAAGAACAGGCTGTTCTACTCTTGGCCAGCAGGGGGTGCCATTTAGCATCTGGAGGACCACATATTTCCAATGCCTGTATCAGGGGGTTTTTTTCTCTAGCTCAGTCATGGGCAACCTCACCCCCCCCCCCCCCCCAGGTGTTTTGGACTTCAACTCCCACAATTCCTACCAGCTGGTAAGCTGGCTAGGATTTCTGAGCTTTGAAGCACAAAACATCTGGAGGGCCAAAGTTTGCCATGTCTGCTCTAGATTAAGGGATTTGTGCAGAAGACGTTAGGCAATTGTTCTTTCATAGTCTTCTTCTGGCCCGTCCTCCCTTTCCAGATCGCATGTGCAATAGTGGCTGGTTTCCTGCATTACTCCTTCCTGTCTGTCTTCTGCTGGATGCTGTTGGAGGGTGTGGAGCTCTACCTGATGGTGGTTCAAGTCTTCAAAACCCACAGCCTCAAGCACTGGCACATCTTCCTGGTGGGATATGGACTACCAGCTGTCTTAGTGGGCATCTCAGCTGCCATCAACAGCAAAGGCTACGGCAACAAAAAGTGAGTGGTTTTGAGATTTGGGAGGAGATCCTTGAGAACTGCGGGACACTTGAGCATCAGAAGACGGACCACCAAATCCAGAAAAGAAAAGTGGACAACCAGGTGGCATGTCAGTAGTTCATAATAAATGCTTGAAAAAAGATACATATAACACCCATTCTAATGTTGGAAGCCCCCAGTGACAAGCCACTGTATGCACACCTATCCAGTCTTCATGATGAGTCACGAGCTCTCTTCCCAACTGAGGAGAGAGCATTTACAAGGGAACGCAGGAGCTAGTCTAATTTGGGTAGAAGGGAAGTATATTCTGATACCTGCTAAAATTCACCCTCTTCCTTTTCCCACAGTTGCTGGCTTACGAGAGATGGTGGATTCCTATGGAGCTTTTTAGGACCCGTTTCTTTAATCATCATGGTAAAGCCTGAAATATACCCAGACAAATGTCCTCTGCCCTCTCTATTAGAAGCCATCTTGCAGCCACACTCTCTGCTCAAGTTCTTTTAGGAAAGCATGACTTTTTAGAGATCCTAACCTTTGAGAGAAGAGCCAAAAACCCGTTTGAGTAGAATCTTCTCAAGTGGTATACAACCAAATGTAATTATGCAAGGCAATTGGCTTCAGTTCTTAGACTGAATAACCTATTGTCTCTGATCTGTTACGAACCAGAGAATATGCCGGTGCAGTTCTTCAGAAGTGTTTTTCAGTGTCCAAAATATATATCTACTCTCCCATAAAACAACTTGTTTTATATTATGCACTCATGAGACAAAACAAAGTAGACTTCGGTTTTAAAAAATCACATATTTGGTTTACTCACAACCTTCCTGTGTTTTACATACACAGGTACACAACTTATCAGTCAGTTGTAGATATGTTTGAGATAGTTTCTATGCCATCCGGTCAGAACATCTCTCTTATAATAAACAGCTGGCAAGTGTTTGCAAGCTTGTGATCTGAGCAGTCCCAAAGTCTAAAGAAGTCTGTGCTCATGCCAGAGTGGGTCATGTGGTCTGCAGCCCCTCTCATAAATTCTCAGGAAAAACATAGACAATGTTTTCGGTTTTAAATTGTACAATCTTATCTTATTGTTAGCCACTTTGAGTCTCTCCTGAAAGATAATAAAGGCATATCATCAATAAATAAAACATTTGTATGCCTACTTGTTTAATTGGAAATTAAATACACCAGTCTTCCAAATAGCTCTTATTCATGACTCGTATCTCAACATAGTTGTATTTCCTTACCCACATTTGATTTGTTTAATGAAATATTTCTATTTTATCTTTTGGCCCCCATAAGGAAGTAAAAGAGAGGAATAATGTAGAGAGTGTCCTTTGGTCAGTTTTCATCTCAGAGCCTTACTGGTGCCTATGTCCCACCTTTTCTGCACAGGTCAATGCCGTTGTCTTTGTGGTTACTGTCTGGAGGCTTTCTGAGAAGTTTGCTGACATCAATCCCAACATGGGGAAATTAAAAAAGGAAAGGTAAGCAGTCAAGGCAAAAGTGGTGTCTCTGAATTTTTCAGAGGTCAAGAGCTGATAACATGGAATATACACCCTCCCTGTACAACAGGGCAATATTAAATACCTTAATTGTGGAAAGAATAAGAGTATTTCAAATTTCTGCCTTGATACGCAATTTTGCAGACATAATTTCTCAGATTTGCTCTGACTTGGATGCTGCAATTGAGACAGATCCAATGGATGTCATCTTGGCTCCTGCTTCTCCTGGTTTTTTTTGGATGGATTTAAATTTGTGCTGTTTGAGTATGTGAGCAGGATCCTTAGAGAGGGGAGAGCCACCATGTCTACACTGGATTCTTGCCCTTCCTGGCCTCTGAAAGCAGCTAGAGGAGGTTGGCCAAGAATGCCACCAGGGAAATTTTCTATCCTACTTCAAGAGACAGCACATCACTACAAAAGGCCTTCCTGGATCCCACCATTCTGAATAATTATTGGCCAATCTCAAGCATTCCGTTTTTGGGCACGGTTTTACAGCGCATGATGATCTCCCAGTCTGCAAGGACGTTGCCCAGGGGACGCCTGGATGTTTTTTTTTTATGTTTTGCCATCTTTGTGAGAGCCTTCTCTCATGTCCCCACATGGGGAGCTGGAGCTGACAGAGGGAGCTCATCTGTGCTCTCCCCAGATTCAAACCTCTGACCTGTCGATCTTCAGTCCTGCTGGCACAAGCGTTTACCCCATTGCTCCTCCAGAACTGCCAGGCCTCCAAGGGGGCAATGTCCTTGCAGACATCCAGGCATCCCATACCAGAAGCAATGCAGACAGCCAAGTTATCTTGGGGAAAAAATCTCAGAGTTCCAGGGATTTCTGGATAAAATGGATTATCTAAATCTCTTTCAATCTGGCTTTCATTCTGTGAGACGGATAAAGCTTTGGTCATAGAGAACTAAATAAGGGGGAGTACCTCCCTCTTGGTTCTGCTAGACCTCTCACTGGCTCTTGACAGCATAATCCATGCTATCTATCCTTCTGGATTGCTTCCCTCTGGGATGGGATTTAGAGGCACTGTTATGCATTAGTTCTGGACTTTCTTGGACAATCTCAAAAGGTAGTGATGTACTCCTGTTCAATGTTCTAGCCGTTGTGCTGTGGAGTCCCTCAGAAATGTTTTGTCTCACATGCTGTTTAACATCTACATGAAAACACTGGAGTTTGGGGGTGTGGCGTCAACTGACATGCTGATGGTTCCCAATTCTATCTCCCTTTTCGATACGGTTCCAAGGAAACTGCATTGATCCAATGCCTTTTGTCAGTAATTAACTGGTTGAGGGTGAACAAATTGAAACTTAATCCAGACAAGACACAACTGCTTCTGGTGTGTTTGAAGGCAGATCAGGGAATAGGGACCCCGTCTGCAATGGATGGGGTTGTATCTCCCTGAAATCTCAGTGGCCGCAACTTGGGAATTCTTCAGGACTCAACTGTGGGCCTAAATGAGTAGGTTGCAGCAGTGGCAACCACTGCTAATGTACATCTCCATTCCTTGAGATGTCAGATCTGGCGACAGCGACACATACCTCGATTGCTTCCTGATTGGACTACTGTAGCACACTACATGAGGTTGCCTTTGGAAACTATCCAGAAATTACACCAGGTATAGAATGCAGCAGCCGGAATGCTGCCCAGGGCCAGTTATAGGCACAATATAACTCCCTTGTTAAAATAGCTGCACTGCCTTCCAGTTGGTTTCCAAGCACCATTCAAAGTGCTGGTTATGACCTATAAAGCCTTGTACAGCTTCGGTCCAAACTATCTGAACACACATATCTCCTGATATGAACCCTGTGGAACTCCCTACCACTGGAGACTTGCCCCATCCCTGCTTTCCTTTTGCTGGCAGGCAAGGACATTTCTCTTCAAGCAGGCTTTTAATATGCAATTATTCTCAACAAAGAAATTGGAGTGTGTGCTTTGTGTTTTATGTTTTTAACTTTTTATATCTTTTTCAAACAATTGTATAATTTAAAATGGTATTGTTTCCACGAGCTGTCTTGGTACCCACTTTGGGAAAAAGGTGACAGATGAATACAGCACAAAGCAATACAATTATATTGGAGGAGAGCTAATGAAAAACATTGTGTTGCTATTTAGGGAACTCTGCTGTAGCAATTCTTCTTTAATGTACGCACTGAGCCTAGTTCTATGGATTCCTATAAGGCCAGGAATCATGGCGCAGTCAGCCTGAGCTGTTTCCCAACCCTTTTTTTCTCCAGGGTGCTCACAATCACTGCCATCGCCCAGCTCTGTATCCTGGGCACCACTTGGATCTTCGGCATGTTTCAGTTCAGCGACCACACCCTTGTCATGTCTTACATCTTTACCATCCTCAACAGTCTGCAGGGGCTCTTCATCTTCCTCCTGCATTGTTTGCTCAAGAAACAGGTATCTGCAACATGGGAATGACAAATGGATGGGAGGACCATAACTAAGACTGTAATCTATGTGCTCTTCGTTTGCAGAAAAAGCTCCATTAAACTTATGGGGACTTGATTCTGAGTACATATGAATAGGATTGCACTGAAAGTTTTATTAGTGTTGCAACTGGACAGGAAAGCTAAAGTGCATTATTTACAAATGTAAGGCATGGAATGGTTCTGTACAGAAATGTAAACACCCTAAAGATAATAGGCATACCTCCATTAACAAAGTAGATGTATCCTTGGGCATTATTTAGTATTGGAAGCAGACGTAATATGAATAGAATTGTGAATCTTTCCCAGATCAGATGTTATTACATTATTTAATGGAGGCAAGCTGCTGCAATGCAAAACCCACAATCTGTTTCTCCAGACCTTCTTCACTGTCCCAACCCAAAGCGCCAATGCCACAAAAAAATCGCAGCAAGTTAGGAGACCTGAGTGGCTTTTAAAGGCAGCTTCACTGCGAAAGGCTTTGTCAATGGAGGTATGCCTGTACACACAAACCAAACCTGTTTTCTGTTTATAGGTACGCGATGAATACTACCGCTGGTTCTGCAAACTTAACAAGGGCCATAGCAGTGACAATTACTCAGACATGAGCTCCACAGCCGGTTCCAACACGTTGCGGGTAAGAGGAAACAGCAGAGGGTGTTGGGGTCTGATCACTCTCCCTCGGTGAACCTATTAGCTGGGCTGCAACCTCGTTCCATCACAGCCTTGGTTTGAGCATGGCCACAATTCCTGCAGTTGCTCCTCAAGATCTATCTAAAATAATCATGGAGGCGAACCAAATTTGAACCCAAAATTGGAAGAAAAAATGATTTTGCCTAACTCACCAAAGGCCCTTTGTTGAAATTGAATTCGACCGTCATGGGTTGGAGTTGTTCAGGTTACCTGTTCATAGTAATGGTTCAAAGCAAGAAAATTGCTATATGTGATGGATTTATTGGCGTTACCCAAACGAGGGTAGGAAGGAATATCTTTGAAGGCATGATTCGTCTGTTAAACATAAATTGAGGCAGGAAGACAAATGAAAATACAGGCCTATAAAGATGAACAGCTGTAAATTTTTCAAAGGGGGAGTGGGATGACAGAGCAAAGTGTTTGTGGTTTCCATAACCAGTGACACAAACTACTGCACACTGCAGAAAGCAGTAGCCAGTGTCTGCAGCTGGCAAGTGTTGTGCTAATATTCCTGTGCTGGCTAGGCCTTCAAGACAGATGAGAGTCCATCCCAGTTAATGTAAATAGTGTGCCTTATATTTAAATACTGACATCTACATTGGAAGTGAGTTGGTATAATGTTTGCTAAATCTATTATTTAACGTTTATTGGCTTTAGCTGGAACTAAGCCCAAACTGAACAATTTCAGCTGCCAGTGAACATGAATCAAAGAATTCATTGGTCTAATTCCTTGAAAGCAACACACCACTTTCCATTACGAGCATTAAAGCTGCAAAGTTGGGTGAGGTAGGGTGGGGAGGCTCCTATAGTCACGCTAGGCTGATGAGGTGTATTTCCTTGGAATATTTACAAGGTTTCAAGTCTTACATCTGGTTGCTCGCTATAAAGGACTTTTTTCATGTCAGGAGGAACTTGAGAAACTAAGTCGCTTCTAGTGTGAGAGAAGTGGCCATCTGCAGGGGATGCCCGGATGTTTTGATGTTTTACCATCCTTGTGGGAGGCTTCTCTCATGTCCCTGCATGGGGAGCTGGAGCCGACAGAGGGAGCTCATCTGTGCTCTCCCCAGATTCAAACCTCCAACCTGTTGGTCTTCAGTCCTGCCGGCACAAGGGTTTAACCCATTGCGCCACTGGGGGCTTACTCAATAGGATGTCAGAGGAATGTATGATGGACTTATATTCTTCTCATAGAGTTAAGAGTACTCAAGCTATATTCTTTGTTTCTCCTGTAGGCACAGAAGTCCTCCAGAGAATCTGGGATGTAGCAACGCCCTTTAGAACCAACTTCCTGAAGTGCTACTTTGCACAATTACACTTCCTGTGACTGAGGCAGGACTCTCTTCAGAAGGGGTGCCCGGTGATATGGCCCTATTGCAACGGGCATAATAGAACTGCCAGAAGCCTATTCTTGCCAAGCAAGTACAAGAACTGGAGCAATGCTCTCTTAAGCAGATGTGGGCACAAGTCCCCAGCAAGGGCCCCCTTCTTCTTTCAAACTAAGGCACTCATCTCTCAAAAAGATGTGGGAGTAAATCTATAAAGAGGTACTTGGACACTTGACACTTTTTCAAAAATGCCTGCACAGAGGATATTAGTGAGCCTTGCAGTGAAAGTACTGCTCCAGAGCTAGCTGTAGGGGCATCGGTAGCTGATTATCAGAGCTCTGAAGTGGACTTCTTATGGCAGGTGGAGGCTTCCTATTCGTCAAAACCATACTCTTTATGGACTGAGCCACAGATCTTATCCCAGAGCTGTTATTTTTAAGCTTTGCTTGGCCACTGATACGTAGCCTGTTTGCCAGATGTAAGTATTGAGATCCACCCCTTAGTCATTCAGTCGTCTTGCAATAGCTTAGGAGGATATTGACTAAAACAAAAATAGCCCAAATGAAATGCAAGGCAGTGGGAGACTCCATTCAAAGCTTTCTCATTAGCTGGAAGAGGAAACTGCCTGGAGTGGAATAAGTCTACTCAGCATTTTGACACAAAACTTGGAAGAATTCTGCGTATGCCTGTCAAATCTATTTGACCTTATTTATCAAAGACTATCAAAAACAATAAAATCTAGTACTCTGTAAAATAAATATGCACCCAGATATTATACCACTGTAGACTGTGATTTAGGATGGTTGAAATCTTCTCTACTAACTTGGAAAGAATGTAAAAAACTAACAAAATGAAGTTCAACAAAGACAGAAAAAAATGAATGCGAAGATACAGACTGGGGGACGCCTGGCTCAACAGCAGTACGTGTGAAAAGGATATTGGAGTCCTCAACTTAAACATGAGCCAACAATGTCATGCAGCAGGGAAAAAAAGCCAATGGGATTTTGGCCTGCATCAATAGGAGTCTAGTGTCTAGATCCAGGGAAGTCATGCTACCCCTCTTTTCTGCCTTGGTCAGATCACACTTCGAATACTATGTCCAATTCTGGGCACCACAATTGAAGGGAGATGTTGACAAGCTGGAATGTGTCCAGAGGGGGGCGACTAAAATGATCAAGGGTCTGGAGAACAAGCCCTTTGAGGAGCAGCTTAAAGATCTGGGCATGTTTAGCCTGCAGAAGAGAAGGCTGGGAAAACATGATGAGGGCCAAGTATAATATGTGAGGGGAAGTCATAAACAGAGGCTGGATGGCCATCTGTCGGAGTGCTTTGGATACGATTTTCCTTCTTCTTGGCAGGGGGCTGGACTGGATGGCCCACAAGATCTCTTCCAACTCTATGATTCTATGAAATTATATTCCTATGTCATCACATTTCTCCAAATGGCACTATATCTTTTTATCAATTCAAGCTGCAAGATTTGTTTTTGCGTCCTGCATTGTAATGTGCACACAATTTCCTCAGTGGGTATGTTTTTATAGCCATTCTTTCCAATAAAGGCATTTTTAAAATCACTGTCTACAGAATTCCAACCCAGAAATTTAACCAGATGCTAGTACAAAAAATAAAATAAAAATAAACTTTTCTTCTGAGATACCTACTGCTCTATGTTCCTAGATTTATGTATAATGAAGAAATTTTGAATGAAATTTATTGTCTCCGTGTTTGCATTGCTTACAATTCTTCTTTTGACATACTTTAAGACACTTGGTGTTTCTAGTTTTCAGACTCAACTTGATAATAGTATTGTACCTCATGGCGACTTCATACTTCTGATATATAATTAGTTTAACAGCAAAATCATATATGAATGCTTCATCAAAGTACCTTGATGGGTTCATATGCTCTCTAAAGTGCTCTTGATGTCACCACTTAATATTCAAGTGCACTCACCACTCTAACATACTTTTACAACATGTCCATACCCTAATTGAAAAAACATGGCAAATCACTCTCCAGTTCCTTTGTTCAGCAATCAACTAATCAAGCAAACAGGCAACCAACTGAAATAGCAGCAGATCAGAGAACACCAAGGAGCCCTGCTCTTCTAGTGGCTTCAAAATGGAGAGCTGCACCAGCAGACTAGAGTTGAGCTTCCCCTCTGCCTTCAGATAAAGCCAACACTTGGCTGAGGCTGCAGAGAGTTGTTTTGCAGCCAGGAGAAGGGTACCTTCCCAGACCCACAGCCCATTTACTGATGGCCAAGGAAGGCAGCAGCACGTCTCTTCTCCACCTGCAGAACACAAAGATGGTGCCCAGAAGCTGCCACAGGTTGACTGTAGGAGTGTTTTCTAATACAGGCAGTCCCCAGGTTACAAACAAGGTAGGTTCTGTAGGTTTATTCTTAAATTGAATTTGTTTGAAAGTCAGAGCACGTACTTTTAAAGTGTAGCTCCAGACAAATATATATATATATATATATATATATATATATATATATATTTATATTATATATATATAATTGGATTTTGAAGTTTGGTTTGTTGTGGAAACAAGGATTGGTACTAAAGCTTCAGTGAAGGCACCTTTTCCCAATGATAATTCCTTTAGGACTAAATTTCCCTCTGAGGGGTAGATTTCTCTCATTTCTTGTTGTCTTAACTATCAGCCTTTTGTAAGTCTGGTGTTTGTAACTTGAGGATTGCTTATATTGGGAAGCTGGTGTTGTGTCAAGGGAGAGGCTGTTGTGTAATGAATCCTTTTGTGACCTTCATGCTTGAGTAGCCAATACATACAGAAATTAACACATTTAATATTATTTTGTATTAGATGCAGAGAGAGAAATTTGTAAGTTTTATTTTGTGCTGCAAACCTCAATTCCATGGGTCTTGTTTGATCTAGCCTTGAAAGCTAGCTTTGCTTGCACCTGAAGGCTGCTTTTGAGGGCCACGCATGACTTGCAACACTTTACTCAGGCACTCAAGGCCTGTTTTTTTAGCAGAGCTTTTAATATCTAATGCAGTCTATTTGGTATTGTGTATTTTTAAATGCAATTGTTTATGTAAATCGCCTGGAGCATTTTAATGGAGGGCGATTAACAAGTGAGAAACATGATGATGATTTTGAAATATTACGCTCAGTGTGAATCTGTTTTCAACTGAGAAAAAGCATGAAATTCAAAATGCAGGAAGCCAGGCCCCCTGCTGTTGGGCAATTGTTTCAGTGCTGTCCTGCTGTAAAACATCTTCCAAGAGTACCTTTCGAGTAGTATCTTTGCACAAACAAGCTGTTCCTCCTTTGTAACTATCCACCCGTTAATCTGAAGCATGTGTCACAATCACTTTACTTACATTTAAATAAAATTTATTTTGTGAATCTGAATTATATTGTCTTTCAAAATGGAGGGGAGGGAGGAAAAAGTGAGAAGGCATATATTCCTCTTAAGCAAAAGACAGAACAACATGAAAGAAAACGGAAAGATCTATGTATATTCTGAAAAAGTGAAACTTACTAGGATTACAGTATTGCCACTGTAATGTCTCCGAAGGACCAATCAAGCAGTAAAACTTTCAAAAATGAATTTATTATCATACTTCGCTATTCCAAAAAATAGAAACATCTAATGTAAAAAGTCCATTGGCTAAAGATGAAGCAAAATACCACCTGGGCAATTTGTAAAATATCTGCTTTAAGTTCTCACCCCCCAATAGGTAAAAAAAAACATATCGCCTTCTGGCTTCAGCAGGAGACAGCAATACAGCTTATTTGGTTTCAGGTTCCACCATGCAGTAGTTGAAGAGTCTTGCCATTGGGACAGGTTACCGGCTCTGTTCAACTGTAAGAAAGACGGATAGTCAGGGGATTTTTCTAGCAAAACTTCCAATAAGCCAAAGCTGTGTAGATAAGACTACTCGTGAGTTTACAGCCCAGTTCAGCAGGTTCTATTTTCAGTCTATGGCCATTCCCCTAAAGATCATCCAGGAGAGCAAGGCCAGTTTGGGCATTCCCACGCAACCACAAACTATCCCTTTCACTTAAGGCACCAACTGATGTTTATTCAAAAGGTTCCCAGAAACAAGCTGATCACTTATACTAGTAAATTGCCACACTGCTTAATGTTTAGTTCTGCTTTTGAACAGCATAAACAGAGCCCATGCCAGGAAGACAAGCCCACGTAAGACAATTTCTAATGCTTACTATAAGTGGAGATGTCTATCTCTTCAGGGAGTTCAGCTACATTAACTTCAAAGCGGTCCTGCACATCATTGAGGATCTTGGCATCACCTTCATCTGACACAAAGGTAACGGCCAGACCTTTTGTACCAAAGCGCCCGGCTCTGGCCACCTACAATGGAAAGGGTGTATAGTAAGGACACAATAAAACTTTTCTTGACTCTGAATTTACATCCCACAGGTCTGACTGCAGGGAATGGGTCATCTACTCAGCCAACACAGAGTACATTAGCATTTATGAGAGAGCAATACATAATCTCAACTTCCTTGAAAGAAATTGGAAATACAGGTTATGTACAACAGCAGTAAGTAGATCTAATGAAGAAAAAAGGCAACGCCGAAGTCAAAAGGGCAGAGAAAGTTTGAGCTGTCCAATTAGGAGCTCCTGGGACCTGTGTGTTTCCTGGACAACCTAGAAGAGAGCTAGTATCACAGCAAAACAACCCTCACGTAAATAGAATAATTCATTTACTCAGCTGACACTGAAGCTCACCCTATGCAAATAGGTATCTGAATCTTCTGGCATGTCATAGTTGAATACAATGTTAACCCTCTCTATGTCCATCCCACGACCAAACAAATTTGTGGCCACCAAGATCCGACGTTGGAAGTCCTTGAACTGCTGGTATCTTGAGAGTCTGCAATGATCAAAAAAGAAGCAACTGAACCTTCTTGAATTACAATACATCATTTCTCTTGAACTGGACCCAATTCACAGGAACACCCCTGTCCTTCCCAATCAGGACACGTGTGCCCCTTACATACATGCACAGACACCTCCTAAATCATCTCAACAAACATTCCTGTCAAACACATCCAACTCAAAGAAGATTTACAGCATGCATACAGTCAGAAAAGACCAAAAGTTCAGACCTCCAGATAATAGACAAAGCTCCCATCAGATCTAGCCTGCACTGGCAGTGATGAAGAAAGAATGCTGGGCGTTGCAGTCCTAACATTTATAGAGCCAAATCTTGGCTACAAAATTTAGCCTTTGGATACATTCAGAAGTTATGAAAATGAATCCAGGGAAAATCTACATTCCTGCATGGCCTCCCTTCGATGCAGCAAGCCAGGCTCGACTATTTTGTCTCAATAGGTATAGGCAGTGTCCCTTCACCTTCAGATCTTATAGACTTTGATTTTCTGCCCAGGACGTTATCAAAATGGGTCAAATGCGACAAACACAATTCTACAGAAATTTAATGCCATTTCACAATATAACTTTAGTATGCTATCAATTACAGGTAAAAACACATGTGTATATATATAGCTACCTTGAGCTGCAGCTTTGAAAAAGGAAGCAAGATGTAAAGTAATTGGGGGGAATGCTTTATTTGTGTGCTATCCTGCTGCACTCACCTCTCTTCCTGAGACATGCCTCTATGAATAGCGATGGCTGGGAAGTTCTGTTCAACCAGAAGCTGAGCCAATGCCATGCAGCGCTGCACGGACTTCACAAATATCACAACCTGCAAAGGGGCGAGAAGGTAAAAATGAAGTTGAACAAGAAGAATGAACAACTCCCTATTAGCCTTCCTGTCTCAAGAGCTTGCCAGCTTTGCTCAGGCTGCAGCCTTTGAGCTCAGGAGCCCTTGTTTAGAGCCCTCTCCCATGCGGACCTGGTTGAACTCTAGCACATCCAGTAGGTCAAAGAGTTTGCGGTTCTTCTCTGTGTCTTTCAGCTTCACATAGTATTGCTGCAGGCCATGCAGAGTCAACTTGGTCTCATCATCCACAAACACCTCCATAGGCTGCAAGCAGGAAAAGACAATGATAACCATTTATCAGTAACAACAGCCAAACCCTCCACCCACTTCCTGTTTTGAAATCCAGAAGTATCAAATTGTCATAGTAGTCAGCATTATTTTGATTGCTACGCGGACATTTGGGGGGGGGGAGGCTATTTTATCTACAAAACTGTAGATTAAATCTCCACACACTAAAGAGCTCCCTCTGCCAAATATGAAGAAATGAATTACCACTACTGTTAATTATCCATAAAAAGTGGCTGAAGTGCCTGGCAGCAGAGAAATCTAACTTGGTAGGCATGAATCAAGGTCCTACAGTAAACATCCTCAGGTGTCTCAGTGAATAGGATCTAGGATAGCTATTCCAATACAGCTCTCTTTCATGAACAACAGCATTTAGTAACCTCACTCTGAAGCTGCACAACAATTACAAACAGTGCTCCAGGTTGTCACATTTTCTGCTGCATTGAGTACCTCCTTTGCCTGCCATTGCACACTTACACCAATTAGTGAGGAAATGAGATACCTCACCCTCTTCAAGTAGCAAGGCATGTATTTTGCATGCTAAAAGGCCCCAAGTTTAATTGAAAGGACTCTTCAAACCTTGGAGCCACGACTTACATCTTGCATGAACTTTCTGCAGACAGGCCGGATCTCTTTGCTCAGGGTGGCACTAAACATCATACACTGTTTCTCATGAGGGGTCAGTCGAAAAATCTCCTGCACATCCCGGCGCATGTCTACAGAAAAACAAATAGAGAGCTGATGATCTGGGTTCTCAATGAGGCATCAATTCAAATTTTAGCCCTTGTCCTCGCCCCTAAGATGCATCATGCCCCTGGCTCTTCTGTATTTTGAAGAATGGGGACAGAACTACAGGTCTTGACTGTCCCTAGGAAGCCTCTCCTCAATTCAGGGGACCCCTTTGGATCAGTTTCATTCAACAAAATGTCCTAAAGAATCTCTCCGCCTCCTTCAACATTTGGGGAATGATCCTCCCCGTCTCTGTGTAAGCTAGTGTTCAGAGTCTGCTCCAAATCAGCCCAAAATTTAGCTTCATGTACTACCTCATTTCCTGGTTAGAAAAAGTTATAACACTTCTTTGAACTAGATATGGCAGGCTTTCTACAAAATGATGGATTCCAAATGTCCTGAATTATGACTCAGTATTAACAATGATGAAATGGCATAAATGCAGCTAACATAATATAAACTGTGAGAACAATAGTTCAGCAATATCTAGTGATTGGGAATGTTTAGATATAATTTGAACTTGTGTGGCAACTAGTCTTATCCTGGTTTGTAGGCAAGCATAACTCTCATGAGATCTTTAATGCCATTTCTTTTCAAAGTGGAAAAGCAGGATAGTATAAAATAAACCTCAGAGTTCTTACTTTCGATCTGAAACTTCTAAAATTCATACTTGGAAAGATACTGGGTTTTGCAATCTGAAAACACAGTTTAGTACCACACTTAAAACAATCTGTTGTTAAAATGTTGTGATTTTATATTGTTGATGTGTTTTTTAAATGGTTTTGTATTATATTTTATTTTATATATTTTTTGCTGTGTTCTGTTGTATATTGTTTTACGGTATTGCTGGGCTTGGCCTCATGTAAACCACCCCAAGTCCCCTTGAGGAGATGTTGGTGGGGCATAAATAAATATGATGATGATGATTATTGGTAACAATATTCACCCAGAAATGATGAAAAACCAGATTGTGACAACAAAAGTTAACATCTCCTTCATCCAAGCTGTCCCCACCTCTGTCCCTTACCAAGCTGCTCAAGCATCTTGTCACATTCATCCAAAACAAAATGCTTGACATTGCGCAGGTTGAGTGTCTTGTTGCGAACAAGTGCTAGAATACGGCCTGGGGTCCCCACCACAATATGCGGACAATTCTTCTTCAACACATCTTCATCCTTCTTGATGGAAAGGCCCCCAAAAAAGACTGATACCTGCAGGACAATTAGGAATCATTATTATCCAGATTGACAAAGATAGATCTCTACCATGACTGACAAATCCTGTCAGCTCCTGGTAGGGTCTCGAACAAACCACGCTCACACAGGTTCTTCCAGGGATATGAAGTTTTATTCACTCCTAACTCATAGCCAGCAAAGACAGAACTGAGGATTTCCTGCTCAAACATTCCTCTAAATTCCCCTCAGTTCCCCCCTCCTTCCTCCTCCCTCTGTTTGTCTCTTTCAACCTGCAATTCACATTCCAATGCTCTGGCCCCTTCCAGTACTCCTCCGGCCAGATGGCTCCTTATCAGATGCCAGTTGTAGCCAGACAGTTTGTTTTACTTAACTGTCCTTGGGTGCAACTGACAAATCCTTTGTGATTGGGTTGCAAATCTACAATCATTGCTACACCGAATTAAACATAACAGTATTAAATTTCACAGTTTAAATCGAATAAAACATTCAAAGCTATAATTCATAGCATCCCCTGACTTGCTCTTAAAAACCTTCCTCTTTAAAAGCCTGCCTGAATGAAAAGGTTTGCACCTGCCACTGGAAGGACAGCAGGAAGGGAGCCATTCTGCTTCCTTGGGAAGAAGGGAGTTGCAGAGTCCAGAGAAGGCCATCTCTTGTGTCTTCACCTGGGCCTCCAGGTTCAGTGCCAAGTCCAGGAGGACCCCCAAACTGCAGGCCTGTGTCTTCAGGGGGAGTGTGACACCATCCAGCACAGGCTGAATTCCTATTTCCTGGTCTGCATTCTGACTAATCAGAAGTACCTCTGTCTTACCTGAATTAAGTTTCAATTTGTTTGCCCTCATCCAGTCCATTACTGATGACAGGCACCGTTTTAAGGTCAGGACAGCTTCCTTGACATTAGGTGGAAAGGAGTAGTAGAGTTGGGTTTCATCCACATATAGGTGGCACTGAACTCCCAAAACTCCTGATGACCTCTCCCAGTAGTTTCCTGCATATGTTAAACAGTATTTGCGGGGGGAACCCCACAGGACAACGGCGAGGGGTTCAAACAGGAGTCTCCCAGCACTACCTTCTGGGTATGGCTCTCCAGGAAAGATAGGAATTACTGTAAGACAGTGCCTCCCAGTTCCATCCCCTCGAGATGATCCAGGAGGATACCATGGAAAATTGTATCGAAAGCTGCAGAGAGATCCAAGAGAACCAAGAGAGAGACATTCCCCTTGTCTAGCTCTCTTTGTAGGTCATCCATCAAGGCAAGCAAAGCTGTCTCTGTTCCATGGCCAGGCCTGAAACCCAACTGGTACATGCGCTCCAGAACCTTGCCTAGGAAGGGGAGATATGATACTGGCCAGTATTCCAGTTCAATTAGGTGGGATCCAGTGACACTTTTTAAATAATGATCTGACAACCACCTCTTTCAGGCTTGCTGGAATTTTGGCATCTCTTAAGGAGGCATTCACCACCACCTTTACCCACTCCGCCTCTGGTTCCTTTGCTCAGCCAGGGCGGGCAAGGGTCTAGACTCTAGAGAACACGTGGTGGGCCTCACATCCCCAAGGATCTTGTCCATGCCTTCTAACTGACCAAACTGAAAAGAATCCATCAAAATTGGACAAGCAGATGCCCGAGTCAGATCCATAGAAACTGCATTCAAACTTGTGTCCAAGTTGGAACGGCTCTGAGCAACTTTGTCCACAAAGAACTGAGCAAAAGCTTCACAGTGAGCAGCCAACAGGTCAGGAATCCCATTCAAAGAACTTGATTTTTTTTTTTGCTGCCTTCACTGCCACAGAGTAGGTTTTAGAATAAGTCCTAACCCATGTTTAGTCAGACCTGCTCAGTCACCACCAGCAGCACTCTATTGTCTCTTTTCACCCACTACATTGCCGCCAGCTCCTTGGCATACCAGGGAGGTTCTACGGTTCTGCTTTGTGAGAGGTGACGTTCAGGAGCAATTGTGCCAACTGCCCATTCCGGAGATTGACCAGGGCTCCAACAGGATCGCTACCGAGATGGCAGGAAACACCCCAAGAGCCATCAGGAACCAATCTGGGTCCATCAGTCTCCTGGGGTGGAAACTCTTAATTAAGCCTAAACTTGATGAGGTAGTGGTTAGTCCATATAGAAAGTTCCTCCACACCACTGCTACTATCCTCCCATCCCATACAGAAGACGAGGTCTAAAGTGTGTCCAGCCACATGGGTGGGGTCAAAAATGACTTGGGACAGCCCCATGGTTGTCCTGGTGGCCATGAAGTCCTGAGTCACTTCCAACAGGGTGATCTCCGCATGGTCACTAAAGTCCCCCAGCACTATTAGCCGCTGGAACTCCAATGCCAGGCCAGATATCACTCTGGCTAGCTCAGGTAGGGATACAATTGAGCATATATACCCAGAATTGCTATTTTATTTCCTTCCTTGTCCCTTTCTCTCTTTCATTTGTTTTCCTTACATCTTCCCCACTCTTCTTTCTTTCCTTTCCCTTACTTCGTCTTCCCTTTTTTCATCCCTTTTCTCCATTCTCTTCCTTTTCCTCAGAGCAAGGTGCAGACACACAAACACATCTCTGCAAAAATATAAATCTTCATTAAACTACTTAGTTTCTTATGGGAAGTAGCCAGCACTACAAAGTACTTGTAACTACACAATTTCTTTCTGTCATCTTGTTTCCACTAGCTTATTGATCACTGGCACAAAAGCAGCAAAACATCCCTTACCTTGACAGCAGACATATATTTGGAGAAGCGCTCATATTCTTTGCTGATCTGGAAGGCCAGCTCCCGGGTGTGGCACATCACCAAAACGGATACCTGCAAGAAAAGGATATGCTCATGTGAAGGTCAGCTCAGGATTTCCCCAATACTACCTGGGCCTGGAGTCATTTTCCTGAACAAGGATATGATCATCTACAGTAGCATATACAACACCACTTAGAATTTGGTAGTTCAGTATTATACATCTAGCCTTTCTTCATACTAACTGTATAGATTTTTACTCAATTAACAGAGTACACTCAGAGGTCAGATAACAAATCCCATGAATTGATAAACCTTGGAGAAATAGCAACAGCATCAATCAAAACAATTCAAATTACTATCCAGATTGAGATTGATTATTGTAGAATTGAGGAGAATACTGAAAGCAACCTTGTAAAGGGAACTTCCAGACAGCACCAAAACCCATGTTTTACATTAAAGAAAAAAATTCCAGGACCTGGTCTCTCGCTGTCCGGACAGGCTTCCTCTGTATCAGAACAGGATGGAGGGCAGACGGGGGACATCCAGCTGGTTTGTTTTTTTTAAAATAACTCCATTATGCACAGGACTGCATATGCGCACATGCGAGTATCTTAATATAAATATAAGCAGATTTGTATGTCCGCATATACATTCCAGCATTCCAGCACATAACAGAGGGATTTAAAAAAAAAACAACTTCAGCCGGATCTCTCTTCCCCAACATCCAGCTGGTTTGTTTTTTAAAAAATAACTCCATTATGCACAGGACTGCATATGCACACATGCGAGTATCTTAATATAAATATAAGCAGATTCGTATGTCCGCATATACATTCCAGCACATAACAGAGGGATTTTTTAAAAAAAAAACTTCAGCCGGATCTCTCTTTCCCAATTGTTAATTCAAGCTCTGTTTAAGATTATAAAGTTTAAAATAAAGAGTTTCAGAGGGTTCCAACTGCTGTCGCTTTGTGCTTCCCTTTAAAATAGCTATGTGTCCATTTCACAGCCTGATCAGCTGATCAGGTATTTTGGGTTTTTTAAAAGCGAAAATGCACTGGAGCAGTCTCCACAGGTGGAGGGAAGGAAATCACGTGTTTTTCGCAAGTGCAGGGATATACAGGGATGTAAATATGCACATTTTCTGACTGGAATAGGGATATAAATGGACCTTTTTACCCCATGTTTTTTGTCCATTGCAGCGGAATAAGTGCTAGCATCCTGTAGCCACTTGCTCCCCCCTTAATCTGGCAACTTCTGTGTTTTAGATGCCCCCAGGGTGCATTATATGGTGCAGAAAGTTTTAACTGTGTTTTTTTTTAATGTCAGATTTTTTTTAGCTAACATTGTTTTTAGTCTTTATACGCTTTGGATCCCATGCCAGAAGATAGGCATCATATAAATAAAATAAATACACATCAAGAATAAATAAGTCTGGTTATGGCTGTGTCCCTACAAAAACGACAAACACCTATACAATGTCTCAGTTGAGAAAGACACGAAGCTACCTAAAAGCTCAACTCAGTTACAAGTAATGGCACTAAGAAAGAAGTCTCATTAGCCTCTCTTAATGACCCTGGAACCCCAATCCATTAACATTGCCCAAACCCCTACACCATCTCTTCAAAGTCTTACTCTTACCCAAATATATAATCAGGTCTTTGGATTCCAATCTAACACTTTTACCAGAATAGAAGAGACATGCGTAATTAACACAGGAGACCTCTACTCCCCAATACATACTTGCCCATCTGTCGGTTCAATCTGCTGCAGCGTAGCCAATACAAATACAGCCGTCTTGCCCATGCCTGACTTGGCTTGGCATAAAACATCCATGCCTAGGATTGCCTGAGGAATGCATTCATGCTGCACTGTGAGGGCAAGAAGAAAAAGCAGTCAAACAACGGGATTTGGTAGGCTCTGTGGAAATGAGAGAACCCAGAATGAATGGAATTAACCCGAAGAGACTAAAAACCAAGTGCTTTCTCACATCTTTAAAACTAGATAACTTCACATAAAACTGTTCCAAAACTTTGATCCTGTTATACACTTTCTATGGAAAAGAGCTATACTTTTTTACACCACAGGCAATTGCTGTACAATGTTAAATTTTATTGTCTTGAAAGCAAGCAGGCCAGAAAGGATTCTAGATATAATGTCTGTAACCCACCCCCGGCATTTTCCCTTAAGCATTATCCCAAACCTCATGCAGATTTTAAATGGAATAATTGTGCTAACAGGACCTCCACTCAATTGGATTAGCAGAATTATGGGGTCTCTCAGTCCCAAATAAATTCTGTGCCTAAGTAAAACCCACTATCTGCTACATGAACTCTAAACTATATGAACTCTAAACTGGGAATGGTGGCCCTTCAGGTGGTCTTCAACTACAACTGCCTGCATTTCCCAAACATAGCTATGCTGCCCAGGGATGAAGGACATCTAGCAGTATCTGACAGAACAGCACAGACTTTCCAGCCCTAAGATTTAGCTCAGGAATAATGTCAAATAAAGCTCCCCCCTCCCTTGCCCCTCCCGCCCCTACTCCCCGCAGCCCCCAGCTCTCACCCTGTACCGCTTGGCACCACTGGCAGTTGCTCTCCGGTGGGTGGGCTGGGCTGGCTGGCGAGGGGGCCAAGGGCCTTGGCTCAGCTCCTACCTTCTGATGGGTGCTCAAAACCGCAATCCACAATGGCACGAAGCAGTTCTGGCTTGAGCAGGAAGTCACGGAAGCCAGAACTGTGAATGGAAACATAAGAACCCTTCACGTCCTTTTTAGCAGGGACAGGGGCTGCATCATTCACTGCCTGGGGCTCTTCGTCTTCCTCATAGTCCAACAATTCATTCTCCACATCTTGCTCAGCCATGTTCTATGGGAAGGAAACGTGCATATTAGACAGTTAGAAAGACAGTTAAGACAGTTATGGCCATTAAATATGACTTTGTACACATAACAAAAACTTGGTGGCATGACTCCCATGATTGGAATATGACAACTGAGGGATACACTATATGTATTTAAAAACAACAGATAGGGGAAGAAAAGAAGGGAGAACAGCATATTTCAAATTCAAGGCCACTTGTCCAGAAATATATGGGAGCGATCTAAAGAGATCAGTGGAGAACACCTGAGAAACAATAAAAACAACATGGCAGACCACCGAACTAAGAAGCCATGGTAGATTATATTTTTCTGAAACAAATCTAAAAAATCTCACAGATACAAGAACTGATAGTTCAATTATTCGGATATTTGCTAGGGGATTTGCTCTACTAGCCACAAGTTCTGCAGATATTCTCCGCTTTCAAAAGCTGAAGGAACAAGGGAGCCATCGGTTTTAGACTCAATCCTAACCAACAGAGAGGAGCTGGTTAGTGGACTCAAATAACTTGGTACTTTAAGGGAACAGTGATCATGTAATGCTAGAATTAATTATTGTTGAACGGAGTAAAGTCGTTTGGATTTCAGGAAAACTGTTTTTAATCAAGTTCAGGGAAATACTGGGCGGAATCTCATAGTCAGAGATGCTAAAGGAAATAGATACCCAGCATAGGAAGGATTTCATAAAGAAGAAACTGCTAAAAACACAATCACAAAAATTACATGACAGCAGAAAAGATTAAAAAATCAGTGTGGGTACACAGTAAAGTGAATGGAAACAAGGGCAAATCACCAAGGAATACAGAAATGTATTCCAAGTTTGCAGGAATAGTTTAAGAAAAGTGGAGACTAAATATGGGAGAGCTAGGAATGGCAACCATAGCTGTGGGCAGCAATGAATGGTCCCTACCTTAAACCTCCTTGTACCCATATTTTTAGCAAATCCCACTAGTACAACACCCTAAAACCATGTTTATTTAAGGGAATAATATACTCTTTAAAGTTGCTACCATACATTATTTTCCCCCAATCCAAGTATTATTTCCCAGGTTACTTGTAATGTAACAATAATTACCCCACATGCAGTAATGGGCATCTCTTTACCCACATACATAATGACCAGAAAGCAACTTATGTAGCCTACTCTTCAGCACGTACAAATAACATACATTACCTTTTCCTCTCAGCTCAGGCATTCATGTCACAATCAGAGAAGATGATGTGAAAAAGAGGCCAAAAAGAAAGCTTTTCTCTACTCTCACCATAATCTGTTTTTACCTTAATCCACACTATATTATAGAGGTGTTTGTTTTAAAAAAATATTTGTATTGCACTTTTTAAAACTATGACCAAAGTTTGCATGGCTCAGGGAGGAGTCGAACCCTGGTTTCCAGGGCAATAGCCTAGCACTCAGGCCATTCCATCAGGCTGGCTTTCTCATCCATAGCTCTTAATTGGCATCTATACAGTGTGAAACTGAGATGGGAAGGAAGCAAAACACATGATAGCACTCCCTTTGAAAACTACTTTTTGTTTTATAAATCATGGAGGACAGAGACTTTCTCCAGATCTTGGTGGACTGGGACGCCCACCAGCCTTTGTTAGGACCCTCAATGATGAAAAATGATAGGAGCTATTGTCCACCAAGCTCTGCAGGGTTATGCTTTGCCCACCTCTAGAATTATAGAGTTGGAAGAGACCTCATGGGCCATCCAGTCCAACCCCCTGAAATAGATAATCACAGACCTCTCCAATGTCCTGGCTTTTGTTGTTGATATTATTGTTGTTGCTTTTATTAATAGTCTGAAAAAGATAGAAGGATCTATCTATGTATATGGATTTTTTTGTATACATATAGATTAAAAAGGGAAGCAGTATCATAGGAAGACTACAAACTTTCCCCTCCTTCTCCCCTACCCCTCTCTACTTTTCAAAAATCCAAACCTAGTAATCCCCAATCCCAACCCTATTTACCCTACCCTACCCTACCCTACCCAAAACCTACCGAAATGATACTGATTCCCAAGATAGAAGGATCTATATTTTCAGCAAGGATGTGAATCAGGACTCAGTTACTTTCCTAAATTTATGTCCAGCTGCCTCAGGCAGCAGAACAAATGTACAGAAGAGATAATGATCAGTAGTATCATATATACAAAATATATTCAAAAAGCATATATCACCGAAACAATATATCTCAGTGTAACAACAATCACATGCATAATAGCATTATGAAAAATGCTATTATGCATTCAACAAACATTCAATAAACAAAGTCGTGGTGCACTATCTGCCAAATTGATGGTACCTCAACAGTAACGCAGGTAACCTGGGAATGGTAAGTCCAATATGGTGTCAGTTCAATGATTATAGGTTACACCACCTAAGGAAAAGTCACTAAGCCAGGTTTGAGCAATTAGATTCAATGGTGAGATATGGGAGGTTGTATAAAATTCCCTATGAAAGATCTGTATTTGACCTGAGATCCAGCCTAACCCATCTTCTGCTCATTGCAAAATCTATCAAATAGAGAGAAAACAACTGCTAGAGATATTTCTTGTGGGAAAAATCATTGGGACCCTCTAGCAAAAGTCTCACTTCTGCTGGCCGGCTCCAACAAGCTGATAACAGATGCTACTGCTCGTTTTCTCTGTAAAGCCATGAAACTAAGATCTGATTACATAGATGCAATTGGAATAAATTGTGTTGGAGATGAGGACCTGTGAATTGTTACCACCTCCCTTAGAATCCCTCCTGCTGGGCTCTAGAATTCTCCTCAGATTGTTTTTAGAATCATTGCAATGTGTCTGTGTTCTGTGTGTATTTGATATGGCTTCTGGCTAATCAATAAAATTGTTGTTGTTGTTGTGTCAGTTCAATTATTATAGTCCCGGAAAACCGATGGTAGTCAATAATCCACTGCTTACTCGAAAGATGTGTGCTGGACGATGTATAAAAGAGAGATCTGAGTCCCGGAGAACGCCAAGGGACGCCAGACCGAGCCGCAATGATCAAGCTGCAACGCCTGACACCATTTCGTCCCGAATTGGGCTTTATCAAGTGGAAGGTTTTACAGAAACATACTGTGCGTCCTGGATATACACATCAGGGTAAAGTTGGAAATACGAATTGTATGTCCTCGTGACCCAACAGTGGAGAAGTGGGAAAGTAGAAAGAGGGAGATCTGCAAACAGGAGTAGAAGTGGACACCCACTGATGCATTTTGGCTTGTATTTTACGATGGATCCAAGCTCAACCTCAAAATGTGGAAAGAATCATAGAGTTGGAAGAGACCTCATGGGCCATCCAGTCCAACCCCCTGCCAAGAAGCAGGAAAATTGCATTCAAAGCACCCCCGACAGATGGCCATCCAGCCTCATAATAATAAACATGTAAAGAAAAGACCCGTTCTGTTGCAGTACCTGGGTGCAAGCCACTAGTGGGCGCTACAGAGAGAGGAATAGTCCATTTTATAGGGGGGGTGGAGGAAACCAATTACCCCGCTTTTCTGTTATTCTCTCCCCCCCCCCCAATATATTGTTTACTAGCTGTACCCGGCACGTGTTGCTGTGCCCTTTTTAGGAGATGCGAGAAAGTTCAATCATCCACGATGTGCCCTCCTCTAAACTGCAGTTGGATGGAGTGTGGGTCATGGGGGGCATGGTGTGCCAAGTTGGGTCTTTATTGGTCTTGGTTCTGGGCCACAGTGGTCTGTGGGGAATGATGGGTTTTGAAGTACTACAAATCCCATTTTCCATGGTGGTACTTCAAGTCCCATCATGCATGGTCGGGGCTCTGTGTGCCAAGGTAGGTTACTGTAAATTCAGGCCATACACAATGTCCCATGAGCTGAGGCCTAGTTAGGAACAGCAAGTTAATGAGGCCTTACTGTCAATTCAGGCCATACACAATGTCCAATGAGCTGAGGCCTAGTCGGGAGAATCAAGTTAATGAAGTCTTACTGTCAATTCAGAGCGTAAACAGCTTCCCAGTAAGTGAGGGCTAGTTAGGGAAATCAAGTTAATGAAGTCTTTCTGTCAATTTAGAGCGTAAACAGCTTCCCAGTAAGTGAGGGCTAGTTAGGGAAATCTAGTTAATGAAGCCTTATTGTCAATTTTGGGCGTGGTCTGTGATTTTTTGGGGTGTAAATTTTAGGTTGGAAGTGATTTGGGTGTTTGTGTTGGGGATTGGCTCAGGCCTTTTCCTTATTCTGTTTTGGCAGTTTATTATGGATCGGAATTTTCATGTTGGCTGGCCAGTGCAGCAGTTATGCAAATCCGCCCTTATTGGCAGCCAATCATGTTGTTCAGAATGTAGAGGCTGGGTGAGTCTTTGGCTGCCCCGGAGGATGCTGGTAAATGTAGTTTTATTTTTATTCGTTGTTTTGGGGGCCTTTTAGGGTTTGGGGGGGGAAAGTATCTTTGCTACAAACGTACCTTGCTTGAGGCCTATTTCTGTTGGCAAGTATTGTGTTTCTGCGTTGTATGGTTTTCTTTGTTTGAGGTATACATCACATGACGTGAACCCATTTATATAATAGATATGGGAAATGGGAAGAGGAATAACCAGCGAAAACAGGGGAGATGGTTTTCCTCCTTCAACCCCCCCCCCCTACAATGGACTCTCCTTCCTTCTCTAGCACTCCCTACTGCCCTCAGCCAGGATAATGGGACAGTACCCAAAAACAGACGCTAGTTCCGGGACTAACATCCGCCTGGTAGCGAGGCCGCTTAAGGCCCAGCCAGGCTTGGCTCCAGGCTTTTTCTAATCTGTGACACGCCTGAGATTTCTTTTAAAGCACTCCCCACCCGTTGGCATGCCTGTTTAGAGACCAAACAATGGCCGCCAACGTGGCTGCTCTCCCTCCTTCCATTGCCTTAAGGCAGGCCTGGGTAAAGTTGGGCCTAGTAGGTGTTTTGGACTCCAACTCCCAGCATTCCTAGCAGCCTCAGGCCCTTTCCTTTTCCCCCTCAGCCGCTTAAGCGGCTGAGGGGGAAAAGGAAAGGGCCTGAGGCTGCTAGGAATGCTGGGAGTTGGAGTCCAAAACACCTACTAGGCCCAACTTGGCCCAGGCCTGCCTTAAGGCCTCTGTTTTCGTCCGCTAAAGGGTCCCTAAAGGGCGGGGAAAGAGAAGGCCCCGCGGGGGCAGCTGGCAAAGGCCTGGGCCCTGGCGCCAGCCCTCGCCTCGCCCCGGACAGCGCCTGCGTCCCAAAACGCGGGACAAGGGGGAGGCCTCGGGCCCCAAGCACTCACCCTTCGGCTCCAACTCGCGCCTTCGTGCCTGCTCCTGCACAGACCGCGCTGCCACTGAGCCGCCCCGGAAGTGTCCCTCCCGTTGGCATTGGCCGCCGACGAGCACGAGCCCGCCCCCATGCTCAAGCCGCCAATGGGAACCTCACTCCCCGGAGCCGTCGATCAAAGTCCTCCGTCCCCTGATTGGCTGACGGGAGATGACGTACAGCTCCTCCTCTCCCTCCCTGGTCTTGAGGAAGAAAGAGAGGGAACGACTTGGGGCAAAATGGCTGCGGGAGAAAGAGCGTGGGTGGTCTCTCCAATGAAGAACCAAAGCCTTTTGGTGCCCTGGCTCAGTGCTATATAGAACAGACCTTCTCAAACTACGGCCTTCCAGCTGTGTGGGCCTCCAACTCCCAGAAGCCCAAGCCAGCTTGTTCAATGGCCAGGAATTCTGGGAGTTGAAGGCCCAAACAGCTTGCAGTTTGAGGGGGCCTGTCCCAAAATAAGGCCCAAACAGCCACCAAGCCACAGTTTGAGATTTATTTATTTACTAGCTTGGGGACCCGGCGGTGCCCGGGTCATTTGAGAAGTGCAGCAGGATGTAGAGTGGGTCATGGGGGCTCTGTGTGCCAAGTTTGGTCTTGATCCATCATTCTTGGGAGTTGCAGTGGTATCATGAAAGTACTGAAGGTACTGGAAGTCCCATCATCTGTGGTCCAGCCTCCCCCAAATTGCAGTCGGATGTAGATTGGGTCATGGGGGCTCTGTGTGCTAAGTTTGGTCTGTATTGGTGAATGGATGAGGGTTGTATTGTTTTTAGGGAGTGAAGGTACTTCAAGTCCCATCATCCGTGGTCCGTTTCACACAAAACTGCACCAGGATGTAGAGTGGGTAATGTGGGCCAGGTTTGGTGTTCATCAGTCATTGGATAAGGTTTGCAGCAGTCTTGGAAAGTGAGGGAAGGTACTGCAAGTCCCATCATCCATGTTCTGCCCCCCTCCAAACTTCAGTAGGATGTAGAGTGGGTCACTGGGGCTCTGTGTGCCAAGTGTGGTCTTTATCGGTGTTTGTTGGGGGCCGCAGTGGTCTGTGGGAACAGAGAGGTGTGAAAGTACTACAAATCCCATCATCCATTGTCAGTCCTCCCCGAACCTCACCAGGACGTGAAGGTAGTCATGGGGGTTATGTGTGCCAAGTTTGGTCTCGATCAGTAATTGGAAAAGGGTCGCAGCGGACTTGGGAAGTGAGTAGAGGTACTTCAAGTCCCATCATCCATGGTCTGTCCTCCTCCAAACTGCAGCAGGATGTAGAGTGGGTCATGGGGGCTGTGTGTGCCACCCTTTTTGGTGGCCTCAGTGGTCTGTGGGAACCAAAGTGTTGGAAAGTACTACAAATCCCATAATCCGTGGGTCATGTCCCCCGAACCGCACAAGGACGTAAAGGGGGTTAGGGGGGTTATGTGTACCAAGTTTGGTGCAGGTCCATCACCCGCGCTGGTCGCTGTGGCCTGTGAAGGTGGCTGCCACATATCCGCCCTTCCGCCCTCCGCACACATACATACATACAAACATTCCGCTTTATAAAGGTATACAGATACAGATTTTCAGTGTTTTTTACACACACACCCCTTCTCAACCCCCGCGGGGGGACTCGGAGCGGCTGACAAAGGCACAATTCGATGCCACACTATACAATATAAAACCATAAAGCTGTGACTGGATGGCTGCAGGCTGGCCGGTTGAAGGTGAACCCGTCGAAGACGGAGATCCTATGGCTGGGTCGCCCTGGATTGAGTGGATGCCGGCTACCTACCCTGGACGGCGAGCCTTTAAGCCCGTCGCCCTCTGTAAAGAGCCTGGGGGTCCACTTGGACTCGCTGCTATCGATGGAGCTGCAAATCTCCACGGTGTGCAAGACCACATTTTTCCACCTGCGACAGGCTAGGCGGCTGGCACCCTACTTGTCCAGAGGCAACCTGGCTACGGTGATCCAGGCGACGGTCATCTCGAGACTGGATTACTGTAACGCCCTCTACATTGGTCTTCCCTTGTCAGCAACCTGGAAACTCAAGCTGGTGCAGAATGCTGCTGCTCGACTACTGATGGGAGCATCGGTACGAGAGCATATTACACCTGTTTTACAGCAACTGCACTGGCTACCAATAGAGTACCGGATTGTTTTCAAGGTGCTGGTATTGACCTTTAAGGCCTTGTATGGTCTAGGGCCGGCGTACCTGAGGAACCGCTTCACCCCATATATTCCCTCAAGATCACTGCGTTCGGAAGAACAGAACCTCCTGTTAGTCCCTTCGATCCACTCCTGCCGGCTGTCTATGACGAGATCGAGAGCCTTCTTTGTGGCAGCACCATCTTTATGGTCCGCGCCATCAAGGAACTGGTTCCGTTTCGGAAAGCTTGTAAGACATTCTTGTTTAGACAAGCTTTTAATTTTACCGGTCCTTGAAGATAGATGCTAAGCCTAGAATTTTAATTGTAGATGCTTTGTAGATGCCTATTTTATGTGTAGTTGTTTCATTTTATGCTCTTAGTTATCGCTGTATTAAATTGAATTGTGGATGTTTTTAAATGTTTTATGTAAACCACCCTGAGCCTGGTGGAAGGAAGGGTATATAAGAATGAACAATAAACAAATAAATAAACATACAAAATTAAACAATAACACAAAGTCAAAGTAAAGCACATAATCAACAGACAAATTACGTTAAAAACAGTATTCCGCCCACAAACCCAGATTTGTAGCCAATAGGCCATATTGTAGCAGCAAATTAGGGAGTTATGGAACTCCGAGTGGCAAATTTACTCTTACCAAGGCTACCTGGACGTGCGGGTACAAGGATGAGGAAAACTCACGACAACTGTGAAGTAGATGAAATCAAAATGGTTTATTGATGACACCAGCTGGTGGGTTTTTGCCAGCAGAACACGGCTGCTATCAGGGGCAAAAGGCCCCGGTCATTCTCAGTACAAAACATTTATACCCCCAATGGAGGCATCTCGGATAAGCCCGCCCTTCTTCATAGATTTTACACAATCATAATTGGCTGGTGTCTCATGGCATTTCATTGATCCAATAAAACATTGCATTTCCATTAGCATCACATCTAAAAGTCCCACCTATGTATGAGAACAATAGTCATTTCTACGTTATTTCTTTCTCACAGTACATATCAGCAGCCTGGGACGTTAATGTACCCGGTTCGCAACATTTCACATTCTGCCTTTTCCCTGCCAGCAAAGGATGGGGCTGAATCCCTCCATACATGCGCAGTTCTTTTCCCTTTTTGGCACAAACGTCTCCCATTAGCACATCCTGTACTGTTAGACCAATCTAAGCCTACGTTATCTCACGTTAGGCACGGGGTGTACTTTAACAAGTCACAGCATAGATTAGAAGCGCCAATCATAGTGTTACTTTCACGGAACAAGTGCCTGCCTGATTCTTGGCACCGAAACCCACTTTTCAAAGCTCTACACGTGTGCAGCATCACTCTCTGACTGTACTCCTGCACAGAAAAAGTACCAAAACCGCTTTAATATCCTCATATATCAGCTTGCCAATTCAATTCCAGTCAAAGATGCCGCATTTTGCTATTGTGCAAAGGCCTGGTCCCAAAGCCAGGATTTTACCTTTTTTCCTGAACGCCAGGAGGGATGGGGTCAATCGAATTTCACTTGGCAGCGCATTCCACAGTTTGCGTGCAATAGAATAATGGGAGTTATAGTTTCACAAGGAGCCATTCCAGACATGTCTTGTATCCCAACATCACATCTCAGGTTTTCTGTTTGTCCCAGATTATCTGGCAGTAGGGACTCATATAATCAAGAAAACCTGGGATCAGATCCTGGGATATAGGGCCTGTCTGGAGAGGTCCTATGTCTTCAGCCTTTTCTGCAAACCACAACTAACATGATTTCAGATTGTAGAAAAAGTTTGTTTTCTGTGACCAGCAGACTGTAATAATAATAAAATAATAATACTAACTTTTTTATACCCCACCAACCATCTCCCCTTAGGGACTTGGGGCAGCTTACAAGGGGCGAGCCCAAAGACAATTAAAACAACAAAAAACACAATTTAAAACAACAGTAAAAGCAATAACAACATAATTATACACAACATAAGAGCAGTATGGCTAAAAGGAAAGTTAGCTGAGGTACAACTTCAATAGGTGATACATTTTACAGGAGCATCAGAAAAGTGTGACATGTCAGTAGATTGGGCAGAAATTCCTATCATAAAACGTGTTGAGGTAGATCATATGAGTCCCTATAATTTCAGTCTCTCTCTTTTCCATAAAACGAATACCCTGCCGGTGGACCATGTTGAATTGACTGCCTCAGAAGTTACTTTTTTTTAAAGTGTCTTTGTCCTATAACAAGACATTGTATTGTGAGCTAAGAGTATCCCTCTTAGTGCTGCTTAGTATCTACAGTGCTTTTTGGCTTTTTACAATCTTATCACAAAACCATATGTAGACCTAAGGATGTCAGGCATCCTTGACAAACTCACACAAGGGTGGCTGGTTTGTACACCTTTGCTTTTTATTAAAACACACATTCAGTTCCACGAACAGAGCTGAAAGCGGCACATATAGCAACAGCAGGCCGACTGGACACTCCTCAGATTTGCCTGGACGCCCCCATGTGAGGCCTAGAAGTACCATAAGCCAAGGGGTAATGGTCTTAGACAGCACCAGTATAACAATCTTGGGTTGTTGTAGGTTTTTCGAGCTGTATGGCCATGTTCTAGAAGCATTCTCTCCTGACGTTCTGCCTGCATCTATGGCAGGCATCCTCAGAGGTTGTGAGGTCTGTTGGGAACTAGGAAAATGGAGTTTATATAGCTTATCTGTGGAAAGTCCAGGGTGGGAGAAAGAACTCTTGTCTGTTGAGGTAGGTGTGGATGTTTCAGTTGGCCATCTTGATTAGCATTTGATGGCCTGGCAGTTTTTAGGGGTGCCTTGTTACTGTCTGGGGGAAACCCCCATTTTCCTAGTTCCCAACAGACCTCACAACCTCTGAGGGTGCCTGCCATAGATGCAGGCGAAACGTCAGAAGAGAATGCTTCTAGAACATGGCCATATAGCTCGAAAACACTACAACAACCCAGTGATTCCGGCCATGAAAGTCTTCGACAATACATAAATGATATTATAGGCCCGTGCACAAGGTGCATGCGAACCATGCATTAACTTAATGTAGGCCTGGGCAAACTTGGGCCCTCCAGGTGTTTTGGACTTCAACTCCCACAAGTCCTAACAGCCGGTAGGCCTGGGAGCTGGGAGTGAAGTCCAAAAACACCTGGAGGGCCCAAGTTTGCCCAGGCCTGACTTAATGCTTAGCAGTGCTTCTAATTTGGGTCCCCAGATGTTTTGGCCTTCAACTCCCAGAAATCCTAACAGCTGGTAAACTAGCAGGGATTTCTGGGAGTTGAAGTCCAAAACACCTGGAGGGCCCAAGTTTGCCCAGGCCTGACTTAATGCTTAGAGCAGTGCTTCTAATCCTGTGGGTCCCCAGATGTTTTGGCCTTCAACTCCCAGAAATCCTAACAGCTGGTAAACTAGCAGGATTTCTGGGAGTTGAAGTCCAAAACACCTGGAGGGCCCAAGTTTGCCCAGGCCTGACTTAATGCTTAGAGCAGTGCTTCTAATCCTGTGGGTCCCCAGATGTTTTGGCCTTCAACTCCCAGAAATCCTAACAGCTGGTAAACTAGCAGGTATTTCTGGGAGTTGAAGTCCAAAACACCTGGAGGGCCCAAGTTTGGCCAGGCCTGACTTAATGCTTAGAGCAGTGCTTCTAATCCTGTGCGTCCCCAGATGTTTTGGCCTTCAACTCCCAGAAATCCTAACAGCTGGTAAACTAGCAGGGATTTCTGGGAGTTGAAGTCCAAAACACCTGGAGGGCCCAAGTTTGCCCAGGCCTGACTTAATGCTTAGAGCAGTGCTTCTAATCCTGTGGGTCCCCAGATGTTTTGGCCTTCAACTCCCAGAAATCCTAACAGCTGGTAAACTAGCAGGTATTTCTGGGAGTTGTAGGCCAAAACACCTGGAGGGCCCAAGTTTGCCCAGGCCTGACTTAATGCTTAGAGCAGTGCTTCTAATCCTGTGGGTCCCCAGATGTTTTGGCCTTCAACTCCCAGAAATCCTAACAGCTGGAAAACTAGCAGGGATTTCTGGGAGTTGTAGGCCAAAACACCTGGAGGGCCCAAGTTTGCCCAGGCCTGACTTAATGCTTAGAGCAGTGCTTCTAATCCTGTGGGTCCCCAGATGTTTTGGCCTTCAACTCCCAGAAATCCTAACATCTGGTAAACTAGCAGGGATTTCTGGAGTTGAAGTCCAAAACACCTGAGGGCCCAAGTTTGCCCAGGCCTGACTTAATGCTTAGAGCAGTGCTTCTAATCCTGTGGGTCCCCAGATGTTTTGGCCTTCCTTTCCCAGAAATCCTAACAGCTGGTAAACTAGCAGGGATTTCTGGGAGTTGTAGGCCAAAACACCTGGAGGGCCCAAGTTTGCCCAGGCCTGACTTAATGCTTAGAGCAGTGCTTCTAATCCTGTGGGTCCCCAGATGTTTTGGCCTTCAACTCCCAGAAATCCTAACAGCTGGTAAACTAGCAGGGATTTCTGGGAGTTGTAGGCCAAAACACCTGGAGGGCCCACAGGTTGAGGACCACTGCTTTAGGGAGACCTTGGCCTCCTCTTCCAGATCAAGGTAGGCATTCCAAAATCCGAAAACCCAGAAGGCCTGGCCAGATTGGGATGCTGGGCGGGACAAAGCTGAGGCCACTACCATAAAGCTCAGTTCCTAGCGCGACCCGGCGGAGGGTGTTGAAACATCACTTCCGCCCAGCGTGGCCGCTCAATCTCGGCCAGCCAATGCGGCGCGGGAAAACCTCGGCCGGGATTGGATGGTTGTTATGCAGCCAGCGAGTCGCCGCGGGCAGAGCGTCCCTTTCGCGCCCTCTGTCGCCGGAGCAAGAGGCAGCCGGTGCCTCCTTCCTTGCTTGCTTCCTTCCTGGAGCCGCCGCCATGGCCATGCTGCCCGCGGGCCGCCTGGGCGCCACTCTCCGCCTTTTGCTCCGGTACGAGAGAGCGAGGGAGGGAGGGACGGAAGGGAAGGGAGAGGTCACCGCGGAGCCGCGCCCCTGAGCCGGCCTGCAGGAGCCAGGCTTCCCGCCTTAAAGGAGCCAGGCCTTGGGTCGCCTCTGCTCCAATCCTGAAGTTGTTGCTAGGCCGCTTGTTACAGGTTGCATCTTCCTTATCCGAAGAGCCATCAGGGTTTGCTTCCTTCCTCCCCCAAGACTTCGGAATATCTGTATTCCAAAGTGTTTTGGGGCTCATCTAAACATACAGTTTTGTTTGACACCCCCCCCCCCCACTCTCAACCGCCCTGGATCCTGGGAGCTGTAGTTTTGCAAGGTCTTTTGCTTTCTGTGCCAAAGAGTGCTTAATGCATCACCAAATTACCAATCCCATAGCTCCATATTATTGAGCTGTGGCAGTTAAAGTGGTATCGAACTGCATTAATTCTGCAGTGGCAATAAACCTTTGGCGAGGAAGCTGTATGTCCAATGCACAGGTTATATTTGTGCTTCATATATACCTTGTGCGCCTAACCCGAAGGTACTCGGCATTACTTCGCGAACGAGGATTCTTAGGAAGGACTCATCCCAGGCTTTTTACAAGCACGTTGATGACTAAAAAGGCCAATCTGAGATAGGCAAGTTTGGTTGCAGAAAGCACAGCAGAAAGTCTCCTTGGGTGATGTTGTTTCCAAGTTGCGGTTCTTTCTGTGTTGTCGTTTCTCTTCGAGACCCGTTCGGCGTGTCTTCTCGAAAGAGGCCGCAGCATTGTGGCTAGTGCCTCTCCATGCCTCCCAATGTGAGGCCAGGGTGGATCAACCTGGCTGAGCCTGAGATGCTGTTTCAGGGAGTCCTTTTATCTCTTTTTGGGGCGCCTCTCTTGCGCTGATGAATTCACCATAGAGTAGTATCTCCATCCCAGAGACGTGACCTGCCCAGCACAGCTGTGCTCTCAATAGCATGGCCTCAATGCTGGTGATCCCTGCTTGCTCAAGGACAGCAACATTAGTCACATAGTCGGCCCAGTGTATATTTAGGATTGTGCAAAGACAGCGCTGATGAAAGCGTTCGAGGAGTCGTAGGTGTTGGCGATAGATGACCCATGTTTCAGACCCATAGAGGAGAATAGACAGTACGATAGCTCTGTACACACTGATTTAACCTGAAGGTAATTTGATTTCATATCTGCAATGATTTTGTTCCTGGAACTAAACGTGTCTTTAGTTGGGGGTGGAGAAGGGCAGTATACAAATATCGCAAAAAAATAAAAAGCAAAGCTGTACAAACCAGCCACCTTTGTGGGCAATTTCAGATTTTGTAATTCCAGGTAAGGCACTGGTAAATTTCCTGGGATTTCTGGGAGTTGTAGGCCAAAACACCTGAGGACCCACAGGTTGAGAACCACTGAGCTTAAGGGATGCTCAGCCCATGCCAGCATTCTGCTTTTGGGCTAAACTAGAGCCCTGGGGGTGCTGTTTAGATCAGCATAGCAAACACTCTGGCTCCTGTGCCTTTAACAGGAGCCCATCTCCTGTCTGATTTGTTTTCCTCCTTTTGTGCCATGTTTCATTTACTGTTTCTGACAGACCTGGGCAAACTTCGGCCCTCCAGGTGTTTTGGACTCCAACAGTTGAAGTCCAAAACACCTGGAGGGCCGAAGTTTGCCCAGGCCTGGTTTATGAGGATCAAGACTGCTATGAAATGCAATGGTGCAGCCCAGGGCAGCCTGGATTGACTCTGTTTACACTCCTAACACAAGAATTGCTGCACCTGTTTACCACTCCCTTGAGCCCAGTCAGTGTTTCTAAGCACTAGAGAGGTTTTATGGTTAAAATAAGATTACAGCATGAAATTTCTTGGTGTATGGCCCTTTTAATAGCTGCTATGGCGGTTAACCACAACAGCCCTAGAAGTGGTTTGAAGGTCGTTTCTGGTGGATTGAGTTCTGGAAGATTATTACTAGGCTTGCTAAAATATCTGCATCAGGTTGGCCTTGGACTTTTCCTATGCATTTGACAGATTTGATATTTATAATCAGTTATAACGTGAACCATGGTTTGGGTGCTGGACTATGACTGGAGATCTGGATATGTTTCCCTGCATTACCGTTAAACGCACTGGGTGTCCTTGCATTGGTCATATGCTCTCAGTCTTTGGGTGATCATAAGTTGAAAATTTAAAAAATGACAGCAAGTGCTGATTAAGTGTACTTGGCTATTAAGAAATTTTGAGTGCATGCTATTAATTTGTAATGCTAAAATATACTGCCGGAGGGAAATAAGCTGTTTTTTAAAAAGAGGGTTGTGCAAATTTGGGATTGGACTGAACCTGTATTGCACAACATTTGTACTCTGCACATCTATGTGAAAACTAATTACTTCATGTTCTAATTAAATTTCTCAGGCATTTGAAAATGCTTTGCAGTTTTGAATCACACAAATTCAAAAACTGTTGCTTTAGGAAGCCATACCCTTTTCCTTCCTTGACAGTGGCATCAGCAACTGCTTAATTTTTTTCCTCGCTTGGACTGTCTTTGCATTTCCTCTTAAGGTTCTGCTCAATGTTCTTCTGAAGTGGCAGGTATTTGCTGCTGGCATCTATCATCAGATGGGAAAGCATTAAATGTGATGATCTCTTCTCTGACTTTTGACAGGCAACATCAACCAAGAGCGTGTCCTTTCAGGATGCTGAAGGTTACCTGTTCACAGCAAAGTGAAGCCCTGGCAAGCCCGCCTCTGGACAATGTCCCCAAAGAATACTCACCCAAGATTCAGCAGCTAGTGCAGGACATTGCTAACTTGACCCTGTTGGAGATATCTGACCTCAACCAGCTGTTGAAGGTGACAGTCTTTGCACAGGAGGCTAGGTGGGGATAAAACAAGGGGGAAATGATTTGTGAACAATCCATGGCATTGGTGGTTTCTTTCTTTTTTTAACAGGTGGGATGAGGCGCTTTGCCTTCTCTCTTCTATGTTACAAATGGTATACAATCTAATAATGCTTCTTGTACCTACAGAAAACGCTCAAAATCGAAGATTTGGGACTCATGTCAATGGCTGGGATGATGCCATCAGCACAACCAGTAGCTCAGGTAAGAGGCTCACCTTGTCGTTTAACTTGGGTCAAATAGCCATTGTTTGCCCAAATAGCCTGGGCAAACATGTGAATGACAGCTGGAATCTGCCCGACTGTGGGGTACTCTTCCAGGAGGGTTGTGAGAGAATATCATCATAATAATCTTTGTACCCCGCCACCATCTCCCCGGTGGGGCCTCGGGGCAGCTTACATGAGTCCAAGCACAACAACGCAATACAATAAATGAAATCAAAACACAAGCAACAACATAATAAATTACATAAAACATAAACCATAAGATTACTACAACCAATATCAAATTGCAATTGAATCATTCATGACATAGAACAGTAGGCGGGTCGCATGTACAGAATAAAATACTAATACTAAAAACCCAAGGTGAGACAGCAATGGAGCAGATTATTTGTGAGGGAGAAACTCTTCTGGAATGGGGTCGAAAAGAGCCTTCATACAGAGGGAGGCAGTGGCAGAGGTGTGCAATAAATATAGGTATTAAGGGTTAAAAGCAATATGAAATTATAAGGTTAATCTCCAAAAGCGCAGAAGAAGAACCATGTTTTGAGATTCTTAAAACTTTCCAAAGTAGGGGCTCACCTGATCTCACCGGGCAATGCATTCCAAAGTCTGGGAGTCACTGAAGAAAAGGCTCTCTCCCTTGTACCCACAATGTGGGCCTGAGATGGCAGTAGGGGTGCAAGGAGAGCCTCCCCTGAGGACCATAGGGATCGGGCAGGTTCATGGGGGGAGAAAGGAGCTACTCTTGAGAAAATAACTCTTGCTGACTTACAGTAACTAATAGCTTTCTAGGAAGAGGGAGAATGCTACACAGTTTGTGAAATTTCAAGAAGGGAACCATCTCTAATTTCCATGTTCGCATCTGAATATCCACTTTAACAATCTTTTTTCTCACTGAAATAAGTTATGCCATCTTCTTCAGATAAGCTTATTTTTTTGTGAACTAGGCCTATTGTCCTCATTGCCACACTTTCAATTTGTTTCTAAGTTAAGCTGTATTGCTGGCATTTTTAATCTATAGTGCAGTGGTTCTCAACCTGTGGGTCCCCAGATGTTTTGACCTTCAACTCCCAGGAATCCTAAGAATGGGATTTCTGGGAGTTGCAGGCCAAAACACCTGGGGACCCACAGGTTGAGAACCACTGTTCTAGGGAAAACCTATCATGGGAGTTTCTGGGGATGAGAGTGTGTGAATTACCCAAGCCTGATCTATAGACTTGCAGTCCAAAACTCAAAGCTCTACATGAGAACCACTGCTTCTATGACTTTAATGAACCTGATAACATTTCTCATTTCGTCTGGAATTGTCGATGATTTCAGTACAGGATTGTAGCGTAACCAAGGATTCTGACTGCATTTCTTTGGAGCATTATTCCTATCCCCAATGGCATTTTCTTTTCCCCCAGAGGTGCTGTTTCTCCCCATTCCCAGTAGAAAGACTTCTGGTTTCTTCTGTTTTCCCACCTTGTATTTAATCATTTTAGCGTGTTTTCTTAATCTATGTATCATCTCCCAGTATTTAGACACCTTTGTTTTTATTGGGTTAACCAGTCCATCCACAGGTGGAAGAAGGTACCATTTTTGTTCCCCCAGACTTCCAGCATTTCTGGTCTTCTCCACCTTGTATTTAATCTGTACATCTTCCAGTATTTAACTTCTCTGGGGAGAGGTACCACCGATAGATCATTTTGACCCAGTTCTCCCTAAAGGGGTTGCTTAATGATTTCTTTACTGTATTACACCAGATGTTTTTCCACATCTGGGGTTGAATCTTGAAGCCTAGGTTTCTAGACCATTTGGCCATATACTCCCTTTCTTGATTGTCTGCTGTGTCTATTTCTAGTAGTACTTTGTAGATCTTGCCTAGTGGTTTAACTTCTTCCTTAAGGATTCTTTTTTCTAGCTCTGTCTCTTCGTCTATAAAGCCTCTTTTCTGATCCTCCTTAAACTTTTCTCTCATTTGCAAGTAAGAGAACCACCCCAGATGTATTCCTTCTTTGTCTAATTCCTCTTTTGCTTTAAGCACCTGGTTCCCCCCATTCTCTCTTAGTGCGTCTTTGTATGTTATCCAGTTGTTACTCGCCAATTCTTTAATTCCGTAAGCCTCGTTCACTGATACCCATAATGGGATCCTTTGCCCGTATATTATGTTAGAGTATTTGTGCCAGGTCCTGATGAGAGAGCTCCTTATATACTGATTTTTAAAAGCCGCAGCCACTTTCTTCTTATCATAGATCAAATATCCATGTAGTCCAAATTTTAGGTCGTGCCCCTCCAAATTGGTAATTTATAATTCTCCAGGTGTATCCACTCCTTTATCCAATTTAGGCAACTGGCCTCGTGGTATAATTTCAGATTGGGTACCCCCAGTCCCCCTCTCCCTAATGAATCTTGTAATGTCTTCATTTTAACTCTGGGCTTTCTTCCCCCCCAGATAAATCTTGAAATGTCCCTTTCCCAGTCCTTGAAGGTCTTTCAACTGTTTTAAAACGTTTTTAAAGAATAGAAACAGCCCTTATATCTGAGGTTGATACATTCCTGGACGTCAGTGATAGAAAAGAAAAATTATTCATGGTCACGTCTATCCTTTCAGATAGACTTTGTTTCATATTTAGTCAAGTGATAGTCAACTCTCCCACATCTAGTATTCCAGATGTACAACTTGGACTATTCATTGGCTTCTCCATAAATAAGGAAAATGATATTTGCAAGAGTACAAGAGAACTCTGGTTATCACTAGACTTCAGGCACCTTGTTTACGGAATAGCCCTTAAAATCAAAAAGTTTTGTAAATATGGTGAATCTTGAAATCTTCCCCCTGAAATGTTTGCCCTTTACCAGTTAATGGTCTGTGACAAAGGGAATACAACTCTACCATCTGATTTCAGGTCAGTTTATTTTTTCTAGGGCCGTACGAAAGTCACATCTGGAGTGATGTTAAGCCTGTAGTAATGTAGGATAGTTCCATCAATACTGTAGAGGTCACAATGCTATATGTCATGCTAGATAAGGAAACTTGTGCTTAAATGTTTAAATCTCTCAACGGTCTTACCTTGGGAAAATAATTGAAATAACCCCCAGCATAGCCAGTGCACTTTTTAAATTAAAAAACCCACATAATTGAAGCTATGTCAAACAGACTCAGATGTTTTATTGGCCACTTCCCTTGCATGTATGGAGATTAACTTTTAATTGCATAGTTTCTCAGCGGCCTTCGATACCGTTGACCATGGTATCCTTCTGAGACGCCTTGCGGGAATGGGACTTGGAGGTACTGTTTTAAAGTGGCTCCGGTCCTTCCTGGAGGGTTGTTCCCAGAAGGTGTTGTTGGGAGACACCTGTTCAACCCCTCATCCTTTGTCTTATGGGGTTCCTCAGGGTTCTATATTGTCTCCCATGTTGTTTAAGATCTACATGAATCCGCTGGGGGAGGTCATCCGGAGTTTCGGGGTGTGGTGTCACCTGTATGCAGATGATGTCCAACTCTGTCACTCCTTTCCACCTGCTACTAAGGAGGCTGTTCAGGTCCTGAACCACTGCTTGGCCGCTGTGTCAGACTGGATGAGGGTGAACAAATTGAAACTGCATCCAGACAACACAGAGGCACTTCTGGTTAGTCGAAAGGCCGAACAGGGCATAGGGTTACAGCCTGTGTTGGACGGGGTTACACTCCCCCTGAAGACGCAGGTTCGCAGTTTGGGTGTGATCCTGGACTCACAGCTGAGCCTGGAACCCCAGGTTTCGGCGGTGACCAGGGGAGCATTCCCACAGTTAAAACTTGTGCGCCAACTGCGCCTGTACCTTGGGAAGTCTGACTTGGCCACGGTAGTCCACGCTCTGGTTACATCTCGTATAGATTACTGCAACGCCCTCTACGTGGGGTTGCCTTTGAAGACTGTTCAGAAGCTGCAACTAGTCCAACGGACAGCAGCCAGGTTGATAACAGGAGCGGCACTCAGGGAGCGCACAACTCCTCTGTTGCGCCAGCTCCACTGGCTGCCAGTTTGCTACCAGGCACAATTCAAAGTGCTGGCTTTAGCCTTTAAAGCCCTTAACGGTTCTGGTCCAACTTACATGTCCGAACGCATCTCTCCCTATGAACCTTCAAGATGTTTAAGATCATCCGGAGAGGCCCTGCTCTCGGTCCCGCCTGCTTCGCAGGCGCGATTGGTGGGAATGAGAGACAGGGCTTTTTCAGTGGTGGCTCCTCGGTTTTGGAACGCCCTTCCTAGCAACATCAGATCAGCCCCCTCCCTCTTGACATTTCGCAAGAAGGTCAAGACCTGGCTCTTTGACCGGGCATTTGCAGATGTAGCATGATTATTAAATTGAGACCTAAGGAACGATGACGATGCAATTGGAAATCGATTAAATAATGAGACGCTGATATTGTGTTTTTAACGTTAAGTGTTAATTTGTATATGTTGATTGTGTTGATAACTGTTGATATGTTTATCTTGGGCAGCTCATGCCATTTGTACACTGCCTCGAGTCGCCTTCGGGCTGAGAGGGGCGGTATAGAAGCAAAGCAAATAAATAAATAGTTTGGGGAAGAGCACAGTGAGTCTCCTGCTACCAATGACCTATTCTTTTGATTGAGCTTCTCCAAGAACCATGTAATCACAAGCGACACATGGTTCGCTTTTCTCAGGATCAGTTTTCCAACTAAAAATTTAAAAGGTCTACCAAAACAATATGTAAATTATTCTAAAGGTAGAAGTATGCACTTCTGTAATACTAAAGCCAGCTACACTCCCACTAATTTCTTTCCTTTTTTGTAAGAAGCTATTCTTACAAGATGCTAAACATGTAACATCTCCGCACGCCCCCCTTTATAACGTTACGCAGTTACTTAGGAACATGGACAACTAGAAGGTTCTGGAAAGTCTCAAGGAAGGCAGCCATCAGCCTGCTATTGCTCCCATTAATTCAACTCAGTCCAACATTTCTGCCAATTTCCAATAACAAAATGAAGTTACTTAAACAAAATGAAGTTACTTAAACAAAATGAAGATTTGCATTAGAATAGCTAATTTCCCATCTTTTGTCCCCATACCCACCTTCCTATTCAGTACAGGAAAGTAAGAAGAAATAAGGAAAGACTAGCTAGTGTAAGTTGGTAAAAGTCTGCTGCGATCTTAGGCCTAAACAACTTTCTTCCACTTATGACTTCTCTGTCTCTACAAGCTTTTGGATTGGAAAGAGCTCTTACTGCAGATTGTGAGTAGACTATTCCTTCTTTTCCAGGTAGCAGAAGAAGAAGAAGATGTCCCCAAGAAGCAGGAGAAGCTCAATTTCACAGTAAAGTTGACTGAGCTGAAGGCTGCAGATAAAGTAAAACTTATCAAGGAAGTGAAGAACTGTATGCAGGGATTAAATCTCGTCCAAGTAAGTAGATGGTGCTCACCCTTTCTTAGCACATAACACTGTTACAACCTTAGGGGTGCTAGTAAAGTTCCTTTTGACTTAAGTAATAATTGGACATTATTCCCAAATGCCGAGGCTAGAACAGCTGTATCTCATTGGACTGAATAGACACATAATACATTTTACAAAAGTTATACATGCCTTCTTGCTTATTTGCATCTTATTTCCTTTTTATAGAAATAATTGTATATCATTTTAGGATCATTCAGGTCTACTGCACCAGTTCACAAAAATAAAACTGTTTAAGTGTATTAAAAATATAATAAATTCAGGGTCAGTACATGGTTAAAACCATTTAAAAAATGTGGCAAAATAAAAATGGGTTCTAACAAAATTCCGTAGAGCCAATTAATGAGTGATTTCAATAATAATACTGAGTCCATAAATATCAGGCAGAAAGACCTTGATTGGACACTTGATTGATGATTTGACTGAGTATCTGGATCTTAGGTATGACCAAAATTGTAATTTTGAGTATGTTTTTGTGAAGATATGACATTACCAAGCCTGCGGACAGCCACCAGGAAGCAGAGAATGTGTCAATAAGCATGAAGAGAAATATGGGAAGAAAAGATGCAGGATAAGTCACAGGCACTGGCTTGAAGAGGGAAATGCAGTTGGCTCTCCACATTTCCAGATTTGATTATTTGTAGATTTGGTGGTTTCTCTAGGCCCTCTAGTCAATTTTAGCCAGAAGTCCCACTGGACCTAGAGATTCCAAGAGAGCCATAGCATTTTTCCCCTTACAGTTTTTCCATTTTCACAGACTTTCTACAACCCCAACTTTAAATAATGTGGTCAGTCTACTGTGGTCTTCCTCAAGTTGGGTTTCCTGGACCCACAACTGAGTCTAGTCAAAACAGTTCCAGCCCAGCTTACCTGTCTGAATGTATCTTCCACTATGAACCATTGTGGAGGTTAAGATCTTCTGGGGAGGCCCTGCTCTCAGTCCCACCTGCTTCAGAAGTGCGGTTGGTGGGGACGAGAGACTGGGCCCTCTCAGTGGTGGCTCCTCAACTCTGGAACTCTCTCCACAGTGAGATTAGATCAGTGCCCTAACTCCAGACCTTTAGAAAGAGAACAAAGACATGGTCATGGGACTAAGCTTTTGCCTAGTAAAGTAACGCAGTATGTATGTAAGGCAATGAATTTTGCGGTTATTTGTTGTAAACCACTTTTGAGTTGTTTCCCCCCCCCCCCCCCAGGGGTGAGAAAAGTAGTATATAAATACAGTAAATAGATAAATAAAATTAATAGTAATACAACCTTAAGGATTTCATAACACTGTGTGGCTCAGTACCTGAAGGACATTCATGCTGATATCCTAATTAGTCCTTAATCCAAAGGCACCACATTTTGATGTTAATTTATCTCAAAAACTCTTACTGAGAGGCTGGCACTGGTTGTGTCATTTGTCAGACTTTCCTGTTTCTGCCATCTTAATCTGAAGAAATCACTGAAAGGCAGCCTCTGCACAGCATTGAGCCAGGTTGTCTTGGATCTCCTATTACATGAGCCCTGGTGCCAGCACTTGATTCTGCCACTGGGGGGCAGTAAGTAGATTTATGAAGCTCAAGGAGACTTGTGAAAGGACCAAGCTGAGCCCGCACTGTAAATGAACTGAGCAATTTAGTGGCAGGTGAGGAAGCAATGAAACTTGATGTTTCTAGAGGATTTTCGTCATTGTTTGGAGTCTTGTCCAAAATAGTTAATTGCCTCTGGTCAAAATCCTTGCCAATTGCAAGGTGGCCTGGGAGGTATGTAGTGGGACATCTCTTGAATTCACCCTTTTCGTTGTTAAGCAGAGCTGCTGTTCTTCTATTGCAGGCAAAGAAATTGGTGGAGTCTCTTCCTCAAGAGATCAAGGCAAATATCCCTAAAGAGGAGGCAGAAAAGCTCAAAGCGGCTCTTGAGGCAGCAGGAGGAACTGTGGTTCTGGAGTAACAGCATTGGCCTTACTGCCAAAGGACTAAAGAAGAGTGGGGGAATTGTCCCCTAACCAATGTGGCCCACCTCCAGCTCTTACTGTCTGCTGACTGGTGGTATATGGTGGCTGTGCACCCTTGCCTTTTTCTCTGTGGTGGGATTTCCCATTGGGATGGCCCAGTGCGTGAAGAATGTCTCCAGCACCATGGTGTCTGCTATATGTACCAACACTGCAAAGAACTGCATTTATAAAGAGTATACAAGAAGGAGAACATCTGTGAAACAAGTGATGTGTGAAGATATTTTCTTGCATGCCTGTGCTGCCTTTCCTACCCAGAAGGGCTTATGAGTTTGGGCATCTGAACCTGTTGGTAGCTCCTCTTAGTCACTTAGCAAACTGAGGTATGTTTTAGGATTGAAGGACACTGAGCTGTTATTTCTAATACCACCTACTAAAATGGGGTAGGGGTTGTGTAGCCCACTAGATGTTGTAGATTGCAAATCCCAGCAGCCCCAAGCTCCATATCCAGCAAGGAGAGATCTGGGAGCTGCAGGGCACATGATTTCCATCCCTGTACTAAAAGATGGGAAAAGAGGTTCTCATACTATTCACATAGGAAGTCAGGGGCATGTTGGCTATATTTCAGGGGAAGGAACTGGCAAAATCACCTGAGTATTCTGGGCCTAAGAAAACTAAAATTCAAGGAGTTGCCATCAGTCGATAGAAGAGTTGAAGCCAGACACCTCATACTCTACACCACTGCTTTTTAAACTGGATGGAGTCCCCTTAGCTCTATGTTGACGTGATGGAAAAAACCAGTAAAAGCCACCTATATACACAAATGTGTTAGCAACAGTATGCAGTGTAAACTGCAATATGCTTCAGCTGTATTCCACAGAAAAGAAATTCAGCCTATTTAGCAAGCCTTGCAAATGCTGATTTATTGTCAGTAAATGATTTATTTTTATGCCTGTTTTACATACCTAGGGTCATGTGGCAATTTCTCAGATAAAAAGTTGTCACAAGTAGAAAAGGTTTAAGAAGCCTCACTCAATGCTACAGTCAATCTAGCCATCCCCAGAAAAAAACATTCATATTGGAGACCTGTGGTCTGTATTTGGAGATAGCCTTATCAACATAGAAACAATTTCTATTATTTTTCTATTGTCACAGAAATCAAACTTTAATAGTGGTTGCAATGGTATTCCCAGAAATTGTAGAAGTAGTGGTAGGTGGATTAAATTTTGCACAGTTGAATGCTGCAAATTCTTTAGAAAGACCAGTATCTGCACAATTAAAATGTCAGGCAAAATAATCTATTTCAGAATTGCAGAATCTAATGGAATATTTTATTTATTTATTTATTCAGATTTCTTGGCCACCACTCCCGGGTGGCTCGGGGCAGCTCACAATCGAACAAATCATAACATATTATACAATTAAAACAAGTTAAAATCACAACATTAACAACATCAACCTGAACCACTAGACTAGCTTTGTTTATACAAAACATTTTAATCCTTTTACCCTGTGTGTGTATTGGGTGTCCTTGATTAGCCTTGGCTCTAAAAACAGTTTGAAACAGAATGAAATCATATTCCTGGTGCCTAACAATGGCAAAGCATACGCCAATATCCTGCATCAAACACACAGCCATGACATTGTAGCTACATTTTCTTGCCCATTTTATCAGCCTGCAACCCACCTTAACCAGTCAGGCATGACAAGCAATGCACTGCATGATCACATGATCAGCACACTTCTGCCAAGGAGCAATAGTGCAATTAATAATTGCAATAGATTCTTGCAGGGATCCTGTTTTTGCTCCTTGCTGACAGGAGGCAGGGCAGGTTTTGTCCTGCGGCACCATCCTTCCCCTCCTTTGCTTTGGAAGATGCAGCTGTGGCAATGTTGCAATGCTCACCAATGAGAAAACAAAGCTGTTCGGATGTCTTATGGCTATCAGTATGCCAGCTACAGAATTTTAAATGAAATAGGAAATTATTTCAGGCAAAAACAATGGGGCTTTATAGATTATAACCAAGAGATTGTCCAGAGTCAGCCAACAAAGTTCATAGAATCTTATAGTTGGGAGAGTAAAGAACTCTTCAAAGATTCTCATCTATTCTGTTCAAAGACCCCCAAAGATGAGAAAGTCCACCATCTAGGGCAATCTCTTCTATTACTGAATAACTTACTTTTAATATTTAGGTGGAAAGTTATCAACACTTTTTTATTTCCAGTTAGAACCAAATTTCCAAATACCTCTTAAAGGTCATTGGTGTTACCATGCTACAAATGAGATGTAACTAAGGCATGTCACGAGACAGATGAGACAATGTCTTGTTTCCTTAAAATACTTCAATAGGAGATGTGATATTTCAGTCACCCAGAACACCCTGCTTGCACTCTCCAAAATTGTGCAATTTTGTACATTCCATCAGCTTCTACTTCAGTTATTGCAGTGGTATTCAGCATAGAATACAATCATGGAAAAATTGGAAGGGAGCATAACGGCCATCCAGTCCAATCTCCCATCATGCAGGTCTGCTCAATCAAAGCAACCCTGACAGATGGCCACTCAGGCTCGAAAAACCTCCAGAAAGTGAGACTCCACTACACTGAGGCTGTTGATTTTCTGTCAGGAAGGTCATATAATATTTAAGTGGATTTATTCTTGTAGCTAGGCAGATCAATTCTTCTGTTGCGGTGTACCTTCATGTCATTTTTGACTTCTAGTGCTTCTAGGGCAGTGGTTCTCAACCTGTGGGTCCCTAGATATTTTGACCTTCAACTCCCAGAAATCCTAAAAGCTGGTTAACTGGCTGGGATTTCTGGGGATTGTAGGCCAAAAGATCTGGGGACCCACAGGTTGAGAACCAGTGTTCTAGGGCAAACCTATCATGTGAGTTTTTGGGGATGAGAGAGTGAATCACCCAGGCCTGTAGTCTAAAACGCAAAGCACTATATCACCCTGCGTGTCTTTGATTCTCCTACCTGCTAAATACATTAAGCTCATGCTATGGTGGCACAGTGGCAAGCCAACTTAAATTAAGTGTAGAAACGGCATTGTAGTAACACCTGTCAACACTATTGTACCCTATGTCAGCTACCATTGACTGCATCTTAGCCGTGCATTGAAGACCATAACCAATGTGCAGCAGTAGCAAGGAACTCAGAATATTGTGCTTGTCAGACCAAGTATTCCCTTTCAGGAAAAGAGATTAGCTCAGTGGTAGCGCATACACTTCTACAGGCAGAAGACCCCAGGTTGAACCCTTGGCTTTTTATAGGGTTGGGAAGGGCTCCTGGTGAATAGAGAAACCAATATTTTGATAGTTTGCAATACTTACCTAAAATCTCAGTCCTTGTGCATTACCACAAAAGCCCCATGTTAGAGTTCAAACCCTGGTGCATAAGGAGACAAACCTGATGTGGCTGTAAGAGGAGGATTCCTACAACCTGTTGTGAAGTTATTTTGTCAGAATGGCTGCTAATTTGGGAGAGAGTTGCTATTTTTTTTAAAAAAAATTGCACTGCTGAAAACTACTGAACCAAAACATAGCCAAGACTTGGCATCCGTGACAAAAAATGCTCTTACTGCTATCAAGAACATCTCTACCTCTTTCATCTTTGGATGTCTTTGAACAGAATAGAAGGGAATCTTTGAAGAGTTCTTTAGTTGTGTATTTCTGCAAGACAAGGGTGGTGCTCATCTCCATTTCTAAGCCAAAGAGCCAGATTGTCTGTAGACGCCTCCAAGGTCAGGTGGCCAGCATGACCTTGCCATGATATTCATGCAGTTCCTGCTGAAATCCGATCCAGCTGACTACAGAGTGCCAAGGAGAGCTTTAGTTTAGCAACTGATATTTATACAAAGTTCCTTTTGACAAACCCATTCAACTCAATCAGTCAGGACCAGAATAACTACAAAACATCTTCAGTTAAAGCTTTCAGTTGATTAGAATAAGAAAGAGAGTATTCTAGTTGTGATCCCATTGCATAGTCCAGGAGATAAGCAGAGGTGGTTGGTTGCCAACGCTTAGGTCATAGGACTAAATAATATTCAGATCATTATACAGAAGACACTTATAAGGGAGTGAAGCAAGCTTTTTGTAACTGAAAAAGTCTCAAGTAGACAGGGAAGAGCAGATTTTGTGAGGAAATGTTCAAGCAAAATGACTCACTGGGATAAAAAAAAAAACCCTGAGAAACTAAAGATGCAACTTTGATTTTTATGGTAGGTACAGCAGAGGTGGAAAAGAGGCCATTCTAGGAGCCTAAATAGCAATAAAAAGGTAAAGGTTTCCCCTGATATTCAGACTAGTTGTGTCCGACTAGGGGGTGGTGCTCATTTCCATGCCAAAGAGCCAGATTGTCTGTAGACACCTCCAAGGTCAGGTGGCCAGCATGACTGCATGGAGTGTCATTATCTTCCTGCAGAAGTAGTACCTATTGATCTACTCACATTTGCAAGTTTTAAAACTGCTAGGTTAGCTGAAGCTGGGCCTAGCAGCAGGAGCTCACCACACTCCCCGGATTTGAACCATCAACTTTTTGGTCAGCAAATTCAGCAGCTCAGCAGTTTCCCCTGCTGCGCCACCTCGGGGTAAATAGAAATAATACATATAGTGTTGGGGAGTAAAAAAAGGATTAAATTCAATGTTTGACTGATGGAATTTACTGAACCTTTTCTTATCCCATCCTACCTTCAGTTCTACCTGAAAACTACTTTCAGATAGTATCCAGACATATTCTTTGGGGTTGCATATACAGGAGGGGCTGCAATGGGTAGAAACCAGGTCCTCCTTTAATATTCTACTGGAAATTGCTGTTCTGCAGCCATCATCCATTTCTCAGTCTAACCAAAAGCAAGGAGAGGGAAGAGGCCCATCTTAGAAATCTCAGAAGTTGGCAATTTGCAATTTAAATAAGTTTAATTACCCCTATACATCGGAACCACCTACTACAAAATTACTGTGCTTTGGGGGCATTTGGGCAGACTACAGCACTGGAAGAAGCCAAGAGCAGAAAACAAGCACTGAGAAATGCACTAGCTGCCTTCCTTTCTCTCAAAGACTGACAGATTTTTATGGCAGTTTCAAAAAAGGTAAGTATAGTAATTTGTTGTAGTACAAAAGGAAGTCTTCTGGCACCTTTAAAACAATCAAACAAACCGTTTGAACTTTCCCCTTGATTATAATCTACTTCCTTAAAATATTTCTTGACGCATTCAAGGACATGGACTATAACCCACATAAATTCATGCCAAAAATGTACTTTTTTTTCAAAGGTGTCACAATCCTTTCAAATAAAAAAATGTGATATAATAATGTGGATTTGATTTTTGGTGATCAGTTCTGTGAAGTGCATTCCCAAATTGTCGGAAATATGGTATATAGCAGGGCTGTCCAACTTCTCCCGGCCCAAGGGCCGGAATTCTGGTCACTGATCACCTGGGGGGCCAGTCCGCCACGCCCCCCCGGCCACGCCCCCGCCCCTCCTCCGGTTTCGCCTGCTTCCGAGGCTGGCGTGACGCTTTGGAAGAGGGGGCAGAGCCACAGGCGGCTCCCCATGGCTCCGCCCTCCCAAAGTGTCACGCCAGCCTCGGAAGCGGGAGAAACCACCACGCATGCGCGCTTTTTTTGAGATTTTTTTAAAAATCGGCATTTTGAGATTTTTTTTAAAAATCGGCATTTTAAAAAAAAATTATTCAGGAGGGTAGGAGGGCCGCATCCAAGGGGCTGGCGGGCCGCCTGTTGAACAGGCCCGGTATATAGACATCCTGATGATGTAACATGAGGAGCTGTAGTCATCAATAAGGAGATGGCATAGGTGGTAATAGATGCATAATTCAGCTTAAGTAGTTTGATAAAATCCCATGGTCCTGGTTAAAGCCACCAGTGATAAAAGGCGAATTTTCTGATATATCTGCAATTGTATCTTAATAAAGATTCTGGTCCATGACTGTTTATGTTGCAGGAACATTTCCAGTCTCAAAGTGGCATCTCTGCAATGTACTAGAAGGTTAGCTCATCATGTGGAATATGTTTGTATCGCTTTAAGTGTTAGAGTACAACTCTGGAGACCAGGCTCCACATCCCTGCTTGGCCATGAAATTCACTGGGTGACCTTGGACAAGTCACACACTCTCAGCCTCAGAGCAAAGGCAACAGTGGCAAACCTTTTCTGAAGAAATCTTGCCAATAAGAGTCCATGATAGGCTCACCATGAGACAGAATGACTAGAAAGGCATAACATAAGAACAGTATGGGGTTAGCCTGTCCAGAGTTCCAAGTCCCCACTTCAACCACAATCTTCTAGAGCTGGGAAGAAATGAAAGCCCACCTTAAAAAGTGCTATGTCATGGCCCTCAGTGTGTAGTAGAGCAAAGGCCAGTGGCCTTGTTAGGCAGCTGTGGGCCCCACAACGCCAGCCACTTTGCTTTACTGTTCTCAATCACTTTCAGTACTTTTGCCAGTACAAGCGAGTCACAGTCTGCACTAATTTCGCAAGTGTGTGTCTTGATTTGTTATAAGATAAGCACTTGTATATAGGGAGAGTCCAAAGTGCAACTGACACTGAAGCATCAAAGCACACCTTTTGCTTTGATAATTTAGTTCTTAGTTCAAGCTAGTAATATTTTTCCAGGGTGCCTACTTTGATAATAGGAAAAAAAGTTGTAATCCAGAACACATCTAGAACACAGGATTCAGAGGCAGCCAAGCACAGCCCCCCTCCCCCCCTCCTTGGCTTACTTCTCTAGGTGCAGATGGAGGTCAAAGAGCAAAAGCAGATTGTGGTTTGTGTTCATTAAAGGGGTGTGGGGAGGCAACAAGGAAGTATTTCTCTTCCCATTTGGCTCAGGCAAAGGGAAACTGCTGCAGCTCCTTCTAGCTTGTATGCTCTTCCTCATCAATAATGTTTGTCCTCTTGACCACACTCAGTTTGGCCATGCATGCCCTGGTATTAATCTCTGAAATGCTAGGAATCACACACAATAATGCTCCAGTGCAAAAATTTAGTTTGATCCCTTTCTGTTTTGGAGCCAGAAGCATGTTGTCTCATAACTGTCGCACTAAGTCTCTCTCTGTTACTGAAGAATGCCCAAGTGCTTTTTGAGGACCTGTTTATGTTTACAGTCAATTTTCCACATTGTGCAGATTTGATTATTTACAGAGTTTATGAATATGTCCTCTCTAGAAATGTCTAGGTGGAAGTTCACCATAGAGCCACCATGGGGGACCCATCATTTTCCAAACACTTAATACTGGAAGCACACTTTTTAGACATACATCATTTTGTGACACAGAAATTCAGTTTTACTAGGTCCAATCTGGTGAAGAAACGCCCCCATGGAAGGCGTGAAACTGAAGAGGATGATGACATGGGTATGCAGATGATTCCCTAACTCAGGGGTCGGGAACCTTTTTGACTCAGAGAGCCATAAAAGCAAAATATTTGGAAATGTATTTCATTAAGAGCCATATAATATATATTAACATTAACACTGAATGTGAGGGGGGGAAGAGCATTCCACAGCACCGGTGCGGCAGCACTGAATGCCCTCCTCTGCGTTGAGGTCATGCATCCGGCCTCTCTGTTTTAGGCTGTATTTTCTCTCTGTTAGGGGGGAGGGCTCGCAGGGGGGCTGCATCTGCCCCCCCTTTCTCACCGCTGGCCCTGGCTTGGCTTCCAGATGGGCGAGGAAAGGTCTTGGCCCACCTTCCACGCGGGCCCGGCCTGCCCTGGTCCTTCCCGCGTCTCTCGCTGTGTGTTTTGGGCTCGGCAGGGCTCGCCACGCGGTGTTTTCCACAGCACAGGGCCGCTTTCCGGCAGCTCCTTGGATGGGACAGGATCTGCGGCCCAGCATCTGGCCCCTCCCCACCCAAGGAGTTGCTGGAAAGCGGCCCTGGGCTGCGGAAACGCCACGTGGCAGGCCTGGCCTGCCCCGGTCCTCCCTGCCACCCTTGTTGCGGGTTTCGGGCCCAGTAGGGCCCGCCACGCAGCATGTTCTGTGGCCCAGGGCTGCTTTCCGGCAACTCCTTGGGTGGGAAGGGGCCGGATGCCGCACCTGGGACCCATAAAGAATTGGCAAAAGAGCCATATATGGCTTGCGAGCCATAGGTTCCCGGTCCCTGATATAAATTATTTTCTTCCAGCAGCTCAGAAGCAGAAAATATACACCTTGTCTTTGGCAAGCTCCTGCTCAGAAAACCTAAACTGTTGCCAAAACCCCCAGGCTCAACTAGTCTCTCAGGCGTACCCCAACTAATCAGTTTCGTGCTTTGCATTTTTCAGTTAACACACTCACCAACTGATTTTTACATGTTCCAACAACATCTACACTGACAATTCAATGCAGCTTCAAATTGATGTGGAAAAAAGCGGTTTAACTGTGCAGGTGATTACATAGGCAATCCCCAAACCGATTTGAGGCCTGGAGGTTCATTACACAAACCACAGGGCACTGATGTGCATGAAAGGCTTCCTTTTGTGTATTTTCGTGGTAGTTGGTTGGTTGTCCTTTAATGCTTCCAACGGCATCACGTAGAGCAGTTTACCTGCTGCATTACATGGCAGCGTAGGGCCCTTCTACACAGCCCTATATCCCAGAACATCAAGGCAGAAAATGCCACAATATCTGCTTTGAGCTGGGTTATCGGAGTCCACACTGCCATATATTCCAGTTCAAAGCAGATATTGTGAGATTTTCTGCCTTGATATTCTGGGATATAGGGCTGTGTGGAAGGGCCCCCAGAATTATAAAGTGTGAAAGAGTATTGGGTTGGTGTGTTTTCCGGGCTGTATGGCCATGTTCCAGAAGCATTCTCTCCTGACGTTTTGCCTGCATCTATGGCAGGCATCCTTAGAGGTTGAGAGGTCTGTTAGAAACTAGCCAAGCGGGATTTTTATATAGTGTTCCCTCACTTATCGCGGGGGTTATGTTCCAAGAACAACTGCGATAAGCGAAAATCTGCGAAGTAGGGACGCTCTATTTCTTTCAATATTTATACATTATTTTAGCAGATATACACTATTTTAAGTCTTTATACACATAAAATAAAGTGAAGGAAAGGAAGGAAAGGCCCTTCAAGGCTGGAGAAAGGGAGGGAGGACTAAGGAGGGAAAGCGCATTGGAGAGTGGCGGCAAAAACCCACAAAACTGTGAAAAAACCATATTTATTTTAAAGTAATTTTTTTAAAATGGTGAGTCCATTAAATGTGAACCGCAAAGTGGTGAGGGAACACTGTATCTGTAGAATAATGTCCAGGGTGGGAGAAAGAACTCTTGTCTGCTTCAGGCAGGCAGGTGTGAATGTTGCCATTGGCCACCTTGATTAGCCAACTAATGGGCCAACTAATCACCTCCCACTTTTTTTTTAATTGTATTGTCATCACCTATTTCCAATACATTTACATTTACTTTACATTCATTTAACCTCTCCATTGGGAAACATCATCTCTTCAGACGCCAAGATTGACAAAGAGATAGATCACAGATTAGCAAAGGCATATAGTGCATTTGGAAGGCTTCACAAAAGAGTCTGGAGCAACAAGCACCTGAGGCAAAGCACCAAAATCAGTGTGTACAGAGCTATCGTACTGTCTATTCTCCTCTATGGGTCTGAAACATGGGTCACCTACGACTGCTCGAACGCTTTCATCAGCGCTATCTTCGCACAATCCTAAATATACACTGGACCGACTATGTGACTAATGTTGCTGTCCTTGAGCAAGCAGGGATCACCAGCATTGAGGCCATGCTACTGAGAACACAGCTGCGCTGGGCAGGGCACGTCTCTGGGATGGAGGAGCACCGCCTCCCAAAGATACTACTCTATGGTGAACTCGCCACAGGTCAGCGCAAGAGAGGCGCCCCCAAAAAGAGATATAAGGACTCCCTGAAACAACATCTCAGGCTTGGCCAGAATGATCACCAACAATGTTCCACCCTGGCCTCACATCGGTAGGCATGGAGACACACTATCCACAATGCTGCGGCCTCTTTCGAGAAGACACGCCGAATGGGTCTTGAAGAGAAACGACAACGCAGAATGAACCGCAACTTGGAAACAACATCACCCAAGGAGACTTTCTGCTGTGCTTTCTGCAACCGAACTTGCCTATCTCAGATTGGCTTTTTTAGTCATCAACGTGCTTGTAGAAAGTGTGGGATGAGTCCTTCCTAAGAATCTTCGTTTGCGAAGTAATGCTGAGAGACATTCCTTTAATTACATTTTTTTCTTTTCCCCCTCCTATCCCTCCTCCCGTTGACTAATCACCTCCCAACAAAGGATTCCCCCCGGCAGGAAGCAGCCAGACTTTGAAGCTGCAAGGCCATTAAATGCGTATCAAGGTGTGAATCTGATAGGTGTGGGGATTAAAAGGAGCTCAGGGGATCGATTTAAGCAGAGCTGGGATTTGGCTCAAATGAGCCCAGAGCGAAAGTAGAGGGGAAGCACCGCCTCCATTCAGCTACGCGGGCGGGAACACGTGCCTCTCTTAAGGAGGACTCCCCTCCGTCCGAGCGGGTGGGCATTGCCCCTTTAAGGCGGGGAGAGAGGGAGGGGCCCACCAGGAGCGAGGCCGGGCTTGCGTGCTCCACGGAAAGGGAGAGAGAGAGAGAGAGAGGAGAGCCGGCGCGATGGCGGAGAAGCGCGTGTCCCGCTGGTACTTCGGGGGCCTGGCCTCCTGCGGGGCCGCCTGCTGCACCCACCCGCTCGACCTGCTCAAGGTGCGTCCCTCCAGCCTCCCAAAGGCTGCCCTCCCCCTTGCAAGCCTGGAAGGAGCGCTTGGAACAAGGCAGGGGGTGCAGCTATCCCGCAGGCAGTTTGGCCCCACACTTAACTGCCAGGCTTTGGGGCAGAGCAGGACGGAGGCCTTGTAGTAGGAGTAGTAGTAGCAGTAGTAGCCCAGCTCTGCTTAAATCGATCCCCTGAGCTCCTTTTAATCCCCACACCTATCAGATTCACACCATGATACGCATTTAATGGCCTTACAGCTTCAAAGTCTGGCTGCTTCCTGCCGGGGGGCAGGCATGTAGCCAGGGGGGGCTAAGGGGGCTTCAGCCCCCCCCCCCGAAATTCTCAGGGTGGTCCGCGAAAAGGCCTTACTGGTACATTATTTAAACTGTTATGTGCATTCATATCATGATCTGATCACCATGCTCATTATATCCCACATTCATGGGGTTATTGGGATAACAATACAAAAGGTTTGCTAGGGTAGACCCTCTTCCACCCAGTCTCAGCCCCCCCTGTTCCAATCTCTGCCGCCCCCCCGAATCAAAATCCTGGCTACGGCCCTGCCGGGGGGAATCCTTTGTTGGGAGGTGATTCCATCGCACTCAGCCAAGTGGTGCCAAACTGCATCAATTCTACACTGTAGATCAAGCATGGGCCAACTTGGGCCCTCCCTCCAGGTGTTTTGGACTTCAACTCCCACCATTCCTAACAGCCGGCCGGCTGTTAGGAATGGTGGGAGTTGAAGTCCAAAACACCTGGAGGGAGGGCCCAAGTTGGCCCATGCTTGGTGTATATGCAATGGCTTCAAACTACAAATAGATTCCATCTGAACTTTCTGGCTGTGAGAGCCGTTCAGCAGTGGAACTCCTTGCCCCGCAAGGTGGCGGAGGCTCCTTTTTTGGAGGCTTTTAAGCAGAGGCTGGATGGCCATCTGTCAGGGGTGCTTTGAATGCGATTTTCCTTCTTCTTAGCAAGGGTTGGACTGGATGGCCCAGGAGGTCTCTTCCAACTCTATAATTCTATGAGTGTAAATGTATGTATTTGTGTAGATTGTAAACTATACTAAAAGGTTTTTAATGCCAACCAATTTGAGGGCCCTTCCACACCTGCAGGTCCTTCTCAAAAAATTAGCATATAGTGCTAAAGTTCATTGTTTTCCATAATGTAATGATACAAATTAAACTTTCATATATTGCACACCAACTGAAATATTTCAGGTCTTATTTTGTTTTGTACTGATTATTTTGGCATACAGCTCCTGAAAACCCAAAAATACTGTCTCAAAAAATTAGCATATTTGGTCGGATGGAATATGCTAATTTTTTGAGACATGTATGCCAAAATAATCAGTATTAAAACAAAAAAAAGACCTGAAATATTTCAGTTGGTGTGCAATCAGGGGCGGTCTAAGGTTATTTTATATAGTAAGCAAACATTATTTGGCGCGCCCTTGTCTCCGCCCCCTCTCCCTTTGCCTCCGCCCCCTGCCTACTTGCATGGGTGGCGCCGCGCCGGCCGCGCCGCAGCGCCACCATAGCAGACCTCCCTGCTGCTAGCCTGCTGCCTGCAGGAGCTTCTGAGCATGCGCGGACATTTTCGCGCATGCCCAGAACTGCCGGAGCTGAAGTTCAGCCCGGAGGTTCTGGGCATGCGCGGCGAATGTCCGCAAGATCTCAGAAGCTGCTGCAGGCAGCAGCAGGGAGTTCCGCTTCGGCGGTGCGACTAGCGCCGATCCCTGCTGCTACCTGCAGCAGGGAGTTCCGCTTCGGCGGCGCCCATCCATGATGGCGCCCCACACGGCCACGTAGGTTGCTTACATGGACGGACCACCCCTGTGTGCAGTGCAATGAATCGAAAATATATGAAAGTTTAATTTTTATCATTACATTATGGAAAATAATGAACTTTAGCACTATATGCTAATTTTTTGAGAAGGACCTGTATATTCCAGAATCTCAAGGGAGGAAATCCCACATTATCTGAGTGTGGACCATGGGCCCTTCCGGATAGGCCCTAAATCCCAGAATATCAAGGCAGACTAACCCACAATATCTGATTTGAACTGAGTTATCTGAGTCCACACCGCCATATATTCCAGTTCAAAGCAGAAGATGTGGGATTTCTGAGTGTGGACTGAGATAACCCAATTCAAAGCAGACATTGTGGGATTTTCTGCCTCAATATTCTGGGATGTAGGGCTGTGTGGAAGGGCCCTGAGTCTCCTCGTTGGAGAGAAAAGCGGAATATAAACAAACATAATCTATATAAATAAAAATGTAATGTTCGTTAGTGGGATTAACATAACTCAAAAACCACTGGCTGAATTGACACCAAATGTGGACACAATACACCTATCAGGCCAACAAATGACCATCACTAATAAAAACACGGGGAAACATAGCAGAAGAGACTAAAAAAGCCCAAAAAAGCCCATAACAAACCCATGCGCAAAACCACATATATACATAGATACACATATACACAAATATATACACACGTACTGTATATGCATATATACACACACACAAAACACATATACACAGGCTGGGCCACAGCAACATGTGGCAGGGACAGCTGGTAGTAGTAGTAGTAGTAGTAGTAGTAGTAGTAGTAGTAGTAATGGGTGGTCTTTGGGACTGCTTTCCCAAATCCAGTCCTCTCCAGCCTTTCAGTCCTCACTTGTAGGGTCCTCCAACACAGCCCTATAACCCAGAATATCAAGACAGAAAATCCTACAATAATAATTTATTTATTTAAACCTTTTATATCCCGATCTTCTCTACCTCCATAGAGGGACTCAGACCGGCTAACAGCAAAAATTCAATGCCAAAATATAGTCTAAAAACATCATACAAACAATAAAATATTAAAATACAAGTCAATTAAAATACATATAAACCAAGATAAAATCATATCCAGTTCGGTCCGCCTACGTCATCGGTATCTGCTTTGAACTGGGTTATCTGAGTCCACGCTCAGATAATGTGGGATTTCTGCCTTGATATTCTGGGATATAGGGCTATGTGGAAGGGCCCTTAGTGTAGTCTAGGGCAGACTGATTGGAGGGAGGGGAGAGAGGAAAGGGAGATACCCACACATACACTACTCCTGGCATGGAAGCTGAATGGAGGGTATAAGCAGCAGCTTCTCCCCACTCTGGCACACATTCCCTGGCCTTGTGGAAGCTGCCATTTTGGCTTTGCAGCTCATGAGGAGCGCTTTCCCCAGTTGCCTGGGAAGGAGACACTGGCCCCTATTGGCATCCCGTTCCTGGCAGCCCCAGGCGTCTCGTTGCCTAGGAAAACCAGCCTGGCATCCACTGATTTACCCTTCGGGGGCAGTTCTCCTATCCTGGAGGTATTGGCTGCCTTCCAGGAAGCTTTCCCCAAGAAGCCAGTGGCTGGCAAGCGTCTTCCGCCACTTGCAAGGCATTCAGGCCCAGATGGAGGCCCAGGAGCCATGTACAAAGCTCCCCTTGAATGAATTACAGAGGAGGGAAGCTTCGGCCCATCTCTCAGCATGACAAATTATACAGATTAATTGGAAATGTAGTCTAAAACATCTGGCCAGCCAAAGGTTTTGTTATGTTCAAACAGTATGAGAATTGTGACTCAAATGGTAGGCTTCTATCTGTTTCATCTCTGAGCAAGGTTTTCTGAGCACAGCCCTATATCCCAGCATCTGATCCCAGATTATCTGCTCATCCCAGATTATCTGGCAGTGGAAACTCATATAATCCAGTTTAAATCAGATAATCTGAGATCAGGTCCTAGCATATACGGGAAGTGTGGGAGGGCCCTGAGAACGAAATCCTAAGTGTCTCCTGAGATGAATGGACTTGCCAATACAAATGGAGCTCGTGAGTTGTAACTCTGTGCTTCTCTCTCCAAAGTTGCATCAGGTCATTGTCCTTTAGAACAGAAATCACGGGGAGAGGGGGGAGTGCCCCGGCCGAGGTCCGGAAGGCCAAGATCAGGAAAGCGCTTTCTTTAGAATCTCTGGTACACGACTCTTATTGATTGACATGTCTTCCCAGGGTCCTTCCATACTGCCCTATCTCCCAGAATATTAAGGCAGAAAATCCTACAACATCTGCTTTAAACTGGGTTATCTGAGTACACACTCAGATAACTTGGGATTTTCTGCCTTGATATTCTGGGATATAGGGCTGTGTGGAAGGGCCCCCAGATGCCACAAAAAGAAAGGAACTGATCCTACTACATTATCTTGCATTTTGTGTGTAGTGCCCTAGTACCAATGCCCTTCTTGCCTTTGTTTCTGAGACTCAACCATTGTGACTGTGGGTATCTCTGCATTGATTAAAAATGCAATCAGGGCTTCCTCAAACAGTTGAGGGCAAGGCTCAGCTTCCACCACTCACCTCTTGAGAGGCAAATCAAAAAGGTGGAAAAATTAAGAATCAGAGTAACATGAAAACACTGAAAAACATAGCATAAGAGACTTAAAAAAGCCCCAAAAACCAAAATATATATTACAACATATGCGCAAAACCACATATATACATAAATACACATATACACAAATACTGTATATACACATATATATGCAGCAGGGAGGGTCAGGAGTATATTGATCCCTAACTACTGCATTGGATATCTTGCTTACTTAGGAAATCCCTCGTTGTTCAAGTATGATGGCCCTCCAAGTGTAGTGTCCTGGCGGTGGATACGAAGGTGACTGGAGCCCTATTCTTGGTCCGCATGTTCTTCCACAGTGAGGGTATTGGTTTTCAAGTGGAAGGCAGTCCCGGTCAGGGTTGGCCTGATGTGCCTTCTTCTTTGCATGTTTCTCCCTTTCGCCCTCAATTAGTTCCTCTTCGAATTCCACAGCACTGCTGGTCACAACTGATCTCCAGTTAGAGTCCTCAAGGGCTGGGGCTTCCCAGTTCTCGGTGTCTATGCCAGTTTTTAAGGTTGGCTTTAAGCTCATCTTTAAATGTCCCGGTCCTCAAACCCTTTGCTTCATTCAGAAAAATGCTGCACTCGCAGAGCTTAGGTGGTGGTGTAATTCAGTGTCAATGTTGACTTTTGTAGAGAGGTGGCTGCCAAGGTAGCAGAAATGATCAACATTTTCAAACATTACACCATTAAGCTGTATTTCTGGCATTGCAAAAGGATTGGCTGGTGCTTGCTGAAACAGCACATTGGTTTTCTCAATGTTCAGTGAGAGTTATCTTTGGCACATTGGAGTTCTATTGGATATCAACAGCCTGTCAGTACAACATCATCTGTGCCAACAGTACTGTTGTCTATGCTGGCTCAGCCTGATGAGATGTATAACCCCTCAGCAATTGTGTTCCAGGAAGAGGCCACTACCAACAGCCCCAGGCCAGTCCTTTTCTCTTCTTCATCAGGGCTTGCAAGATGTTCTGGCAGCAGCTGTTTAATGTGGCTCGGTTGCCCACTTCGTTTCTGTATGCCTCAACTACAGAGGGATCAGCAGCTGAATTTTGATCTGGCTTATAAGAGCTGCAGAGAGTCAGTATGGTATAGTGTTTGAGTATTGGACTATGACTCTGGTGATCAGGGTTCACCTCTCCACCTGCTGATAGAAATTTACCAGCTGGTCTTAGAGAAGTCACATTGGGTTGCTGTGAGTTTCCCGGGCTGTGAGGTCTGTTGGAAACCAGGCGAGTGTGGTTTATATATCTGTGCGATGTCCAGAGTGGGAGAGGCAAGTGTTGGAACCAAGTGTGAATGTTGCAATTGGCTACCTTGATTGGAGTCACATTCTTTCGGCTTCGGAAGACGGTGGCAAACCCCTCTTGACAAATCTTGGTAAACTAACCCTGTGACAGATTTGCCTTAATGTTGCCATAAGTCAGAAATAACTTGAAAGGCATTCAAACGGCAACAAGAGCTGTGCTTCTTCCCAACTCACTGAAAAAAGACCAAGTGATAGATGTAGCACATAGGCTTCGAGCAGATAGGAAGATGATCAGTCTGAATAAACTGGAAAGGTAACTGGCTTGGCAGAAGGAAATTTAGCTTCCCTGACGTTTCTTTGTCCATTGGCTTGTACATGGACAGGCAAAACCTATCTCCTCACCCACCCATTGCTTCCTCCACATTATGCATGTTTGGCCTGGCCCTGTGTGAGGGAGGCATCCCTTTCTCTTGTTATGGCCTGGCACATCAATGCCATCATGAATTTGCAAATGCTCGAGACTCAGCAGATTTCAGCTTCCATCACTGCTTGCTTTTGTGTTCCCTTGATGAACAAATTCCAGCTTCATCTTTCACAATAGATCTTTGAGCTCCCACTGGCTGCCTGGGAACGCTGCCCACCCAGTCTCCATCTGCCTCTTCATTGCCCTCTCCCGGCAGCCGGTATCTCGGTAGCATCAGCTGAAATCTCATCTGGATCAGTCCTTCATGAACCAGATCTCTTGACCAGAGCGAGGGAACCTTGAGCTCTCCCAATTGTGGCTTGGCTTGTGCAAAGGATTTATTATCTATAACACTACTGACAGTTTTTATTTATTTTATTGTATTGCTATTTTATTTATTTATTTACTTCATTTATATTTCGCCCTTCTCACCCCGCAGGGGACTCAGGGCAGATTACAGTGTACACATTACATTTAGACACACAAACACACAAGACAGACAGAGGCAATTTAACATTTGGCCACCAGGGGGAGCTGTTGCACTCCTTCATTCCTAAGCGTGTTTTCTGAAGATATTTTTTATGGCCTCGTAAATTAGTTAAATTTAGCCTTCCCACTAAGTGGTACCTTAATCTCCTACTTGACAGATTCAACTGTCTTTTGGGTTGCAAAGGTTGACAACAGGCTACACAATAGGTCGAGAGCCCACCTTGACCCGGGCAGGGCTCGAACTCATGACCTTCTGGTCAGTAGAGATCTTATGCAGCTGACACCCAGACAGCTGCGCCACATTCCTGCTGCTTCTTGGCAAGGGGTGGGGGTGGACTGGATGACCCATGAGGTCTCTTCCAACTCTATGATTCTATATCCTCCTTTCCCCCCATTTTGGGATCTGGAGTGACCAGTTTGCACCCTGAAGCCTCAGGCCAACTATTACTTGGAATTCTTTCCTCTGCAACCATCCTGAATAGAGTCAGATGATGTAAGACTGGTGAAACAAGTGGAGCTAGAAGTGTTTGTGCTCTTTCCCCCCACGACCAATGCAGAACTCATACAGGCCACCACCTCTTCCACCTTCAGTTATTTGACCCTTCTCTTTCTACAGGAGGCCTGCCAGCCAATGACCCTGCCAGTCATTTTGATTTTTATCAGCATATGTGCCTTTCACCTAGATTTTTCTTTGAGCTGTACTATAAACATCTGCTGCTCTGCGTCTCATCAAAGCCTACCAGATTGCATATGGCCTGATACTTGGGACCTCACATTGAAGTGTATTCCAAGCTGCAGATGGGCTATAATCTTCTGTTCTCAGTATTGTCCTTTGCTCTTGTTACAAACTATATAGCTGTAATGTTAATACATCCAAAATTAATCCTGCTTGCTTGTTTATGAGGGCATGAAATACGAGTAAAGGTTTGTCAATGGTAAGGGAGTAGTATCGGGTAGAGCTGAACTGGAAAACCTTTGACCTGTTTGAGGTTTTGAACTGTAACTCTCACAAACCCCGACCAAGGGGAAAGCAGTGGTTTCAAGTAGTCTAGGGCTGGAGAACCTTTGGCCTGCTGAAAGTTTTGGATTATCGCTCCCACAATCCCTGGCCACTGCCCATTTTGACTGAAGCTTTTAGGAATTGAAATCTGAAACATCGCAAGGTCTACTTTATTTATTTATTTATTTATTAGTTCAACTTAATATACCGCTCTCTCTGGAGCCCAGAGCGGTTTACAGAATTAAAATAGCAGGTAAAACACATAAAACTTTGTGGTAGACAGAACATGGTTAATATTGTGGGAATGGGTTTTTAGCAGCATCTCAGATCTAGGCCTTGCGTTTGTGGAAAGAGTGGGTTGTGTTACATCCTGATGTAGAGGGCAGAGCTTTGTTGGAGCAAGATAGCTAGAAGTCACTTGCCCCTTTCCAGGTTTTTTTTTGGGGGTTTTTTTGAAGTGGGGAAGTGAGTGGGAGATAATGAAATGTCAATATTATGCATTCTTATACACAAGTGTTGACTTTCTTGCCAGTGTTTTTAGGAAATGAAACTTGTAAACATAAATAATTGGCCTGCAGAATTAGTGTGTTTACAGTGAATAAAAGCTCCCTTGAAACTCCAGGAGGGAGTAACTCCTGGCACTGAGTACAGGATTCAAAGTGGGTGTTAAAATTATTTTCTGATACATTGCTGGAGAAGTTTTTAATAGATACCATGGACTGCTAAAAAGACAAATAAAGACAATAAAGTGACCAGACCAGACCTGGCCAATTGCCGGCCCTCCGGGTGTTTTGGACTTCAACTCCCAGAAATCCTACCCAGTTTACCAGCTGTTAGAATTTCTGGGATTTGAAGTCCAAAACACCTGGAGGGTGGGCAATTGCCCAGGTCTGTCTAGACCAATAAAGCCAGAACTCTCCCTAGAGACCAAAATGACTAAACTGAGGCTGCTGTACATTGGGGAGTTTTTTTATGTCAGGGGTGACTTGAGAAACTAAGTTGCTTCTGTTGTGAGAGAATTGGCCATCTGTAAGGACATTGCCCAGTGGATGCCCAGATGTTTTACCATTCTGGGGGGGGGGGGCTTCTCTCATGTCCCCACATGGGAAACTGGGGTTGACAGATGAGAGCTCACCCCTCTCCCTATATTTGCCGGATCTTTCAGTCAGCAGTCCTGCTAGCACAAGGGTTTAACCCATTGCACCACTAGGGGCATTACCATGAGAAGACACGACTCACCAGAAAATGCACAATAATGTTTGGTAAGGTAGAGGGCACTATAACCCAAAATATCAAGGCAGAAAATCCTACAATATCTATTTTGAACTGAGTTATCTGAATCCACACTGCCATATATTCCAGTTCAAAGCAGAAAATGTGGGATTTTATTTAGCTGTTTGGAAGGGGCCTCATTCATAGTGTCTCGATAGGTTAAATTCAAATAGAAGGCATTTAACAACAATCTTGCTGATTGGGAGATTGCTGCATCAGAAATGTTTGCATAGTTGATCTCCCTGCCCATCCCAGCAACTTCTGCTCAGGCATGAGGAGCGCAGCCAAAACAGCCTAACCTGTTTCTTCTCCCTGCTTTATATGTATAGGTCCATCTCCAAACCCAGCAAGAAGTGAAAATGCGCATGTCAGGGATGGCTGTGCGTGTGGTCCGCAGTGATGGCTTTCTGGCACTTTACAATGGGTTGAGCGCCTCCCTTTGCCGACAGGTGAGTCTCCAGCCATGTCAAATATTGCTCCTCGCCCTCTATTCAGTCCTGCTTCTTGTGTTGCCGGGGCTTCACGGGCCAGGTTCCGGGCTTCGTCATGGCCTCTCAGAACTCTGCTTCTTCTTCCAGCATCCTCCAAAAAAAAAAGAAGACAGTTTCTTGATTTAACAGCCCATGTGTGATAGTGATAATGGCTTTCTCCCCTCTGTGTACTGACTGGTAACCTCGCTGCTTCTCGCACAGAGCTGTGCATAAGCTAAATCCCTACAAGAACCTCCATGTGCTGAGCAGGGCAGCCGGGGCCTGAGACAATGCTGCCATACTCTTTCTACTTCCTCAGATCACGTACTCCCTCACTCGCTTTGCCATCTATGAGACTGTGCGGGACCACTTGAGCCAGGGTGCCGAGGGGCCCATGCCTTTCTACCAGAAGGTGTTGCTAGCTGCAGTAGGAGGTGAGCCGGGGCTTGACAAGCGCAGGAAGAAAGGCCGGATCAGGACAGATTGTACAGTCCCCTTTCACCCGCTGTTCTCTGGTTGCAGGTTTCACTGGTGGATTTGTGGGGACCCCGGCTGATATGGTGAATGTCAGGTCAGTACCCTTTTCCTCTTTTCCTGTACTGTTCTTTGTCCTGTTCAGAATCCCATGACCCGTCCTTGCAAGGAATTCAACAGAGAGTGGAAAGGGAGGTGAAGGGATGGGGAAAATCATACTGGCAGTGGTCCTACTAAAATCCCAAAATACGTCTCCACCAGTGGGGACATTGCTAGACATTGATGAAGTACTATTCCCATCATGCCTTAGTACTGGCCAAGCTGGCAAATGCTGATGGGAATGAGTGTTCAACAACACCTAGTGGGGCCACACTTTCACCTTCTGTTAATCCCCTTTCTGTTGTGTAAACTCAGATATAACATTGTGGTGCAATGGGGTGGCAAAGCTGTTTATTTCTGTAATCTTCTCAGTGTTGTAATATTCCTTTTCCAGGATGCAGAATGATATGAAACAGCCAGCACATCTGAGACGCAAGTAAGTGTCAGAATTGCACAGGGTATACATACATATATGGGGGGGGGGGGAGGAATAATTGTGTGTGGCTGAATAGTTTATATTAGTTTTATTCTGCGTTGTGTGTTGTTTTATATTATGTAAACAGCCCCGAGCCCATGAGGAATGGAGTGGTATAGAAAATGAAATAATAAATAAATAAATAAAATAAGAATGTGGAAGTTGGGATGGAGGCGTCCTGTGCTTCCTCTCAAGCTGTTATGCCACTGAGGGGCAGATATCCAATGTTTCAAGCTTTAGGTGCCTTTTCAATTGAGGACAGTATCCCTGGTGGTCAGATAATGTGTTGTGCCTACTAGAATTGACAGGGTGGGAGCATTTGACTGAACCCTCCACGAATGGCCAGATTATATGTGGCAAATGCAAGCAGGTACAGGCAGCTTATTATCTCTCCTTTTTTCCTAGCTACTCACATGCCTTGGATGGGTTGTACCGGGTGTTTCGTGAAGGTAAGAATTTGATTAGCACACAGCAGAACTGGACCATGGTTTTGAGAGACCTTGGGAATCTTTTCTCCCGGAAAGTTACAAACTAACATGGGAGATGATCCTTTTCTATGCAGTGTGGGAAACCTGAGTTTTAGGGGACAATCCTGTGCTACAAGCAACAGAGACTAATTTCTTTTTTTCCGTGGCAGGAGAGACATGAGAAACTGCAATTTACTTCTGGTGTGAGAGAATTAGCCGTCTGCAAGGACATTGCCCAGGGGACACCTGGATGTCTTACCATCCTGTAGGAGTCTTTTCTCATGTCCCTGCATGGGAAGCTGTAGCTGACAGATGGAAGCTCACCCCACTCCCCGGATTCAAATCGCCGACCTTTCGGTCAGCAGTCCTGTTGGCACAAGGGTTTAACCCATTGCACCACTGGTGCTAATAGGTGTTTGGAACAGAATTCAAAGGCAAAAAAGCTACTTCAGAATGGGCAAAGCTGTGTGCACAGCTAGTAACCACAGTGGCTCAGTTTATTACCCATTATTGTCAGTGGCATTCAGTGTTTCTAAGGTATTTGAAGGTCTGGCTTGGGACTGTTTGAATTATGGGAGAAAAGGGATGGATAATTGTCATATGATGAATAATTCAAGGCATAAACTATATTGTTGATGTTTGCACCTTCAGAGAGGGCGAACATTTAGGGCTCTGGAAAGAAGAGTTAAAAAGATATGTTCCCCTTAATCTAGGAAAAGGAAAAAATGAGAAAGATCAGTAAGTGGAGGAGTAAGACCCTCTCTCGCTGTCTTTAGTGCCCAGCACCAGGCCACACAGTAATACCTTCTTACCACCTGGTGATGTTCTGGGAATCAAGCAAAGAGAAACCAGAAGGCTGCTTGGAAAGCTACAAACACAAAAGTTAAGGCAAACTCCTGCAGGTTGTCTATACTCTACAGCAGTGTTTCTCAACCACTGTGCCGTGGCACACTAGTGTGCCGCGAGCAATCATCAGGTGTGCCGCGGGAAAAGCTCTCTGCCCCCCTTCCTTTCCCTCTCCTCCTGCCGAACTCCTGCTGCTTGGGGGAGGAGGAGGAAGGGACGGGCGGCGGCAAAGAAAAAGAAGGGGCCAGGGCGCCGCGTCCTTTGGCCGTTTCCCCAGCCAGCCTCCAATCCGCCATGACTCTCACCCCTCGCTCGCTGAAGCTGCGAGGAGGAGGAGCCCTGCCCACTGATGCCCATCCACCGCTCATGCTCCTCCTCTGTGGGAGAGCTGAAGCCGGGGGAGGGGGGCAGGGCATGCCCCCCCCCTCCGGCTTCAGCGCTCACACAGCTTTGCCAGCTTTGAGGAGGCAGTGCGAAGCCAGCAGTGGCAGAGACAGCACAATGCTGGCTGGGCACTGCCCCTCAAGGCTGGCGAAGCTGTGGGAGAGCTGAAGTCAGGGGGAGGGGCGGGGCATGGCATGGCATGGCTCCTCCCCTTCCCCAGCTTCGGCACTCCCAGCAGCTGCTCCCAGCAGGCCACCATCCCCCAGCCATTCTTTACTGTGTTAGAGTGTCATTTTGTGTCATTTTGGTTGGTGGTGTGCCTCCGGATTTTTTTAATGTTAAAAGTGTGCCGCAGCTCAAAAAAGGTTGGGAAACACTGCTCTACAGTGCCAAGTACATGAAACACAGGAAAATATCATAAACACTCTATCACGGCACAGGAATATATCATGAAAACTCTAATACAATCATTATACACCAAAGTCCCACTGGATGAAGCCAGGACTATCGCACCCGACATATTTGACAAGAGACCAACACCAAGACATCCATCCACCCATTTTCTGTTGGAACTTTTAGATTGTATCTTTGAATATAATTATTTTTCTTTTGAAGGCACTTTTTTTCTGCAGGTCAATGGTGTAGCAATGAGTTTGGCAGTTGCATCATCCATTGCCATGGCATTTTTCAGACACAGAGGGTTACAAACATGTAGGGGTCGAATACTTTCTGAGATTTATTGATTATGTTTCCTTGATTTTACGACCACAGACGGATTTAACTGCGTTCACAGGATGGTTAAATTCCTGGCATACTTCTATCGCCTTCTTAGTGGAATCTAGTAGGACTGAAGTCAACTTCCTTGACGTTACAGTGTTCAAGCAGGGTAAACAGTTAAAGGTTAAGACTTTTCATTAAAAACTGACAAAAATTCCTATTTACACTTTAGGAGCTTTCATTCCTTCCCGCTCAAATTTAACCTTCCCTACTCACAGCTTCTTAGGGTCAAACGGAATTCATCACTGCCTCAGGACTACCATTTAGAAGCAGACAGAATGATGTCTAACTTTGAAGAGAGGGGCTACCCCTACAACGTTATTGAAAGTGCAAGGAACAAAGCGGATTCAGTTGATCGTGCTACCTTGTTGCAATCTAAACCCCAAAAATATCCACTAGATTAGTATGGCCACTCACCTTGATATGTTTATGATATGTTCCTGTGTTTCATGTACTTGGCACTGTAGAGTATAGACAACCTGCAGGAGTTTGCCTTAACTTTTGTGTTTGTAATCAAGCAAAGAGGACAAGGAATGGAATATCTCAGTATGCAGCCAGGTTCATAGTCATCCAAATTAGATGTTAGATGTTGGTTGTTGTGTATAGTGTTTTTATAATGTTTTTACTCTGTTTTTAATGTTTTGATCCATGTAAGTCGCCCCGAGCCTATCGGGAGTGGGCATCTAACAAGTTTAAATAAAATAAATAAATAAATAAATTACTCCAAAGCCAGGGTCCATAAGATAGCTGCCACAATCAATTAGAATACCCATGCTAAATCCTCGTTTTAAAACTGTGCAAACATGTAGAGACTCGGTGTGAAGACTACTTGTATTCCGAGATAAGAGTCTCCCTAGGTTGATGTACTGGAAGGAGGCATTAGAAGGTATGCTTAGTCACCCATGAATCATACAGGACACTAAAACTTAAGGCAAAGGAAGCCCTGGACTTGCTTTTAGATGAATGGTTTCTGGCACCTGTAATTCATTGTTCATCAAGCCAAACTGCAATGGATTTTCTATACTTTTAGATATGATAATGATTTTTTTCCAGTGTTGTGGGTAGGGAAGTGAAAGTCCAAGTAACGGCTATTTGACATTATGGGTGATCTGAATGGTCCTTTAAAGAATTATTTATTTTACTCAATAATAAATGTTTAATGTTTATTTATTTAAATGTATTTACTTCTTGCTACAAAAAATTAAAAATCCCAAGAAAAAAAAAAAAATGTTTTAATTACACAGGATACTGTATAATCCAGACTATCATGTCAGATAATCCACATTATCTGCTTTGAACTGGATTATCCAAGTCCACACTGCCATATAATCCAGGTCAATGTGGATTTTGTACAGCTGTGTGGAAGGGGCCAAAGTTATAGTTGTTCCTTATTCCCTGGCTGTGTGCTGATGTTAGAATGTACTGCCTGGCCATCGGTGCCTCCAGAGGAAATAGTGTTGTGTCTTGGTTATTGACAATACTATAATGCAGTCAGGGAAGGAGGAGCAACTGTCATTCACCCGGATGACCAGGTGAACAAAAGCTACTGCTTTTACCCTGGTTGCATACCAACTACTGGGGGCACCAGGATGTAGTTCCAACCACCACCACCCTAGCTGCTAATTGACAATGTCAGTGTGTCATGGTGCAATGCACCTGTCGTTTCAAAACCAGAGAAAGAGGGACTTGCATGGGACCTGGGAAAGTACTTAAGTTGGCATAACTCCCAATTACAACAACATGAGCTACCAAGCCGATATTGACCGGTGATATATTCTCTTGACTTGTATTTATTTATTTCACGATATTTATATGCCACCCTTCTCAACCCCGAAGGGGACTCAGAGCTGCTCACAAGCAAAATGCAAATACAATGAACTATAATTATTGCCACAGTGCAACATCAATATTACATATCACATTGCGCTATAACAATATTACATTGAACTATAACAATTATATTGCTATATTATTAGTAATATTGCATGTAACACAAAATATATAGTTATAGTATCATATTATTATTAGTAGTAATATATTGCATCACATTACAACATTATCAATATTATATGTATACACAATATATTATACCATACTATATTATACTATAATATCAAACACAACATACTATGTCATTGTCACAGTACAACAATTACATATCACATTGTATTATAACAAATTATATCACAATATTGTTAGTAATATTACATGTAATGTAAATATACAATTATAATATCTTATTAGTAGTATCATATTGTATTACATTACAACATTATCCATATTATATGTATATACAATATTATACCATACCATTATACTATATTATATTATACTGCATTATATTATAAATAATAAATAAAATTATTTATTTAAATAAAAATAATTTTAATACATATATAAAATTAACGCAATTAAGCAGATAAAATAAACAAAAATAGCATCACTGCTCATGTCAAAATCAAATGGATTTTATATAGCGAGGAGAAAAAGATGGGAGAATCACTGGAAAGACATAGGATGATTACAAAGGGATGATATTTTAGGGACCTTTCCCCTCTACAGTGTGAGTGGAGTATACATCATAGAATCAAAGAGTTGAAGGGATGGTATGGATCTCCATCTAGAACACCCGCAGATAATGATTCTATGCTAAGCATTGTGGCAGCCTTACATCCAAAGAGCATCCTGGATCTTCAACATCAGCTGATCCCATCTCAGCTGATTAATTTATGCAGTTCTTTTCCTTCTAAATGCTCTGATGCTTAGCAGTTTGTTTAGTTTTGTAGTCTGCTGTAGTGGGGGATCAATATATTTAATCCCAATTGGTACCATATCTGAGTGTCTGATCTTAATTTTGGCCAAATGCTCATATATTTCACCCCACCAAAACTTTTCCACAGTGGTAATTGAGTGAAGTCCATGGCTCTGTTGGAGATTGAATGCAGTGGTAATCGTGGGAAGTCACTTATCAGTTGGCTCTATTTTGCTTCTCATAAACTATAATATAACAGGACTTTTTAAACTTTGGATACTGTCAGGGGTGAAAAAGCTGGAGTTGTGAAAAAGGTAATGGGCAGAAAACAATTGTTTCTAGACAGGTGCAACTTGGAAGGGCAGATGTTTTGGGATCAGTATGCATAAATGAAGGGTGAGTAGAATCTATAATGTGTGCATTTAATTACTCTGATCTCTTTTGTCTTTGCAGAAGGATTAAAGAAATTGTTTTCTGGGGGAACAATGGCATCAAGTCGAGGGGCCTTGGTTACTGTTGGACAGGTAGGAATCCAGCAGCCACAGTGGCACACTCACCTCAAGGCAGTTTGGTTCTTTACGTGTCTTCTTTTTTGCATCAGATCCACCCAGAAGGTTGACATAGGAGAACATTTAATGTCACCTTTTTCTTGAATCACAGAAGAGCCCCTATCTCTCGCCAGATGGTGCTAGAGAGTGAGACACAGAGCCCCCAGCATCCCATCAGTTGTCAGGAGCAGGCTTCCATGTGAGGGATCATAAGCAGCAATACTTGGAGGACAGCAAGTGTTTACAAAATCTGTAGACAGCCCTAACACAGTAGAACACTAAGTGGTGCAGAAATCTGTAAGAATTCATGGGCAACTGGTATCGTCTCTGGAATTAGAGAATGTGAAATAGTTATTGCCAGAAGTGTGCAGCAGTACAATTTAAATTTTGACCTTATTTATTTATTTACTTCAGTTTTACTACTCCTTTCTCAACCGAGGGGACTCAAGGCAGTTTACAGTTCTGGCAAGAATTCAGTATCGGTAAAAACCAACAATAAACAGTAAAAACATATCCCACAGTTACAACTATTAATAGTTAATAAATAAAACACATACAATTATATAAATTAAAAACATAGGTGCATAGTTCCATTAATCAGATAACCTTGCTCATATCCTTAATGTGTGCAAAGCCAATTATTTAGGTTTTTTTTCCTGAAAACCAGAATGGATGGAACCTGCCTGATGTTGCTGGGGAGGAAGATCCACAACCAAGGAGCCACCACTGAGAAGGCCCTGTCATATTTTTTTTGATCCAAGATGTCAAAAAGTTTAAGGCTTAGTTTTTTTCACCCCCTTTGTCTCTCACAATGAATGGGTAGGCTTTATGGATGTCATTGTTTTCCCAAAAGGTGATGGAGGAAGGTGTAAACAGTAGCGTGACAGATTGAGGCTAGGTTAGGAACTGAGATGCTATCTGACCCAAAGGCCCCTGTGCCCCTGGCCTTTTGTCTGGGACTTGATAGATAATGTGAGGCCTACAGCAGCCTAACCTCACTTGCTTCTGACGGACACTACAGAGAGCAAAGGTTAGTTTTGTATCTTATGTTCCCGAGATATCAGCATAAGTGTCTGATGACACTGTTTTGCTTGATTTCTTGGACTCCAGGGCATGATGGATACTTTGACCAACTTTTCTGTCTATGAGCTTTGACAGATTGGGAGCCAAATCTCACCATTTTATGCTTCTCTACAGCTCTCCTGCTATGACCAGGCTAAGCAGTTGGTTCTTGGGTCCGGTTTGCTGTCAGACAATATTTTCACCCATTTTCTGGCCAGCTCTATTGCTGTAAGTATACAACTCTGTGCGTGTAGGGTTATTACAATGAAATATTGTAATGCTCTTTAGGAAAGTAGGGATCCAAAGCCATATCCATAAAACTATCATGGCTGAGATGAGAATGAGTTGAAAAGGTCATCTAGGTCCTTTCCTGCAAGAATTGCAGTCTGCACTCCTCTTCTGGGATGACTGTAGGTTTTAAAGTAGGATGATCACAGTTGGTGAGTGGGTCATGAGAGAAGTCTCATTAGAAGGTGGTAATAGTGGCAGGCCAGACCTGACCAAGTAGTGTTTCACCATGCCAAACACAACATATGGTTTTGCTTCATATTTAAACTTGCCAAAGCCAAAAGGAAAGGGCTGTGGGATGATTGTGAACTTCCTGGAAGTTACCCATACTCAGTTCCAGACTGAATTTGGCTTTGTGAGATCCTGAGCTGTTCAAGCCTTGCTAGATAAACAAGTCATCCTTATTTCAGTACAATTGTTTAAATGTTTTTCAGAATCATCTTGCCATACACCTGATAGCTTAATAAAATTTTGGTAAGATTTTCTTCCACCATTTGACAGGATAGGATAATGATTAGTTTACCCAGTGGTCACTGTTAGGGAATACTACCCTAAAATAAAGCAGAGCATCCAAAAACAAACAGGATACAAAAGTTGAGCATCGGCTCATTAGCAAGCAGAGTGTGAGGTGCCGTGTGATATGGCTGTAAATAAATTCTAAGCTTAGGAGGCAAACATTCAGGGTGCAATCTTTTTTTAAAAAATCACAAAAGGTTTATTTACAATATTAAGAAATAACTGCATTTCTTAATAATCAAGAACTGGGTCTGAGCTATTGTAACACCCATATCTCCCTCTTTCAAGAGAGGGGAAAAACACTAATCACTACATCTTTCCTGATACACAAACAGAGAGAGATCTCAAAACACACAGCACATAGAAAAGGCTACAGTCAGATTCAACAGCCTTGCAGTAGAAAGTATCCATTCTAAACAAGCAATCAGAATGAGAGCAGAAACAGAGAGAAGAGAAGAAATTAGATACATTCCCACTGTCATATAGGAGACATGGGGGAAAGAAACCCCTCAGACTATTCTAGTGCTAACTAACAGCTCCTCGTTGAAGACTTGAGACTTGGGCAGTGTGGGGTTGAATTCCAACAATCACAAGCATGCCATCGCCAGAGCAGGCAGCTGTTTCAAAAGTGTCTGTCTCCCCCCCACTCCCAACTGCAGGGAGGATGTGCCACATTCCTCTGTCAGCCATTGGATGTGCTGAAGACGCGGATGATGAATTCCCAGGGTGAATATCGGGTGAGTGATCTGATTCTTCATGTTTGCCTTGGTGACAAGTCATTTGAATCTTCACTGAGTAGTTGCTTGCTTTGAGCATCATATTGGCCTCAATTTCTGCCAGAGTGTTGTCTTCTTCCTCCTCCTTTGCTTCTGTTGATATTTTACCACAATATCTGGGCCTCATCCCGGCTATTGAATCTAGACTGAGATACTCAGACACTGGGCCTTATTTTTGTACACAGAGTGTCTAGACACGCACTGACTTCTTATCTTTTTTTTCTTTTCTGCTCCAGGGTGTTATGCACTGTGCATTGGAAACTGCCAAGCTTGGGCCACTGGCTTTTTATAAGGTAATGTGGAAGGGATGGGAGCAGGAGTAATAATAATAATAATAATAGTAATAATAATAATAACTTTATAGGCCACCCTATCTCCCCGAAGGAACACAGGGTGGTTTCCAACAAATATGGCAACCATTCAATGCCAAAAAGAAAATCATACAAACAATTTACATCAAAACAAAGCACATTAACCTAACTGTAATTTAATAAACAAAAAGCAGAAAAAATATATCATAAATACCAAAAAAAAACCCCTTATAAAACACACTAGGCAGTTGTGCCACTTCAGTCATGCACAGAATACAGGCAGTGTAAATACCAACCCTGCTATGATTTCTGGTTCCTTCAACGTCCCTGTTATGATAAACATTGGCACTCACTTCTTTCATCCAATTATTTTCATCTTCAGGGAAGAGGGGGTTGCCTTCCTGACACTGCAGCTTTTCTCCTCCAGCCCCAATTCTTGCAGCCCCATATTGAACTACTTGCCCTTTCAAGCACAGGCAAATCAGCTGCATAAGGCAAACAACTCTGTTTGTGAGGCGGGTTCTTATTTGTGGCTAAATTAGACAAACATTAAGCTTCCTCTTGGCTTTGAGACCCACCTTCCCTTCCTGGTTCAGCCTGCATCAGAGAAAGTGTGAGCTTTCCAAAACTAGCAGCAGCAGAATCTAACCAACTTTTCTTATTCTAGGGCCTTGTTCCTGCCGGCATTCGCTTGGTCCCTCACACTGTGCTTACCTTTGTCTTCCTGGAGCAGCTACGCAAATACTTTGGCTACAAAGTGGCAGCCTGAGGATGAAATAGCCTAGCTTGTTAGAGATGCAAAATATGAGGGACTGGAGCCTGGGAAGTGGGGTCCCACAAAGCTCAGGTGCACGTGCCATTCCTTGTCAAGGTACAACAGTCTTAATGATGGCCTCTTCAGTGCCACAGCATGAATTGAGCTCTCACAGAATGTCCCTTTTCAGTGCCTAACAGTCTCAGGAATATGAGCCAACCTTTCAATATTCTTTGGTGCCTAATGTTGTAGCTGCCAATCAGTCAATAATTTCTCCTCTAATGCCCAATAGCAATGAGTGCCCAGTCCCCTCACATCTTTCTCCGATGCCCAGCCATCATTAGATTCCTTCTCTACCGTCAGCATCACAGTACTCGCCCTAGTACTGTGTCCTTGCTGGTCCACAGCATTCCACAGTAAACACCTGGTCATCCTGCAATGCCATTGACTGAAGGCCAGCATTCCAGCAATGCCTCTGCTTTATTTATTATCAAACCCTACCATAATACTCTTCTACTGTATTGTGCCATATCGCTCTCTCTAGTGTACCATGTCTCCCCCAATGGGCCATACCTTTTTCCTTTCCACCTCAATCACTTTTTTTGGCTATTATTGGGGAGGGCACAAGCTTCCTCCTATTCATGTAACATTTTCTCAAAGATGTTCTTTGTCCATAGGAGAAGCAAAATCGTAGCTCTACTTTAAAATGTTTATGATGGTGAATTGGCAAGTAGGAATCTTTTGTCCTCCCATGGCTCAGATTTGTAAACGTTTTTAAGAAAACACTGTTTCTTTTTCCTCCTCCCTTGTTCGTACTTCAGTGTCTCACCACCGTAGCCTATAACCCGAGGAACGGGCAGTCCCTTCTGTTTGCATTCTGTGACTGGAAGCAACTGGAGCAGGCGAACCTTGCATTTCTCGTTGCTTTCATTTGCCTGTTTCATCATCCAGACCTTGTTCAGCCAAAGCCTCATGAAACCAAAGGGACCTACTGAGGCTTCAATCACAGAAAGTGAAAAATCGGTACTTCTGAGGTGCCATTAATGAGCAAGAGCTAAGCCTTTCTCTAATATTTTTCTCTCTCTAACAATGGGGGGAAGTCCCTATTGGGTTTAAAGTGGGTAAACTTTTTCTGTTGCCTACCCTCTGCTCTTATAGTTCCTCTGAGCCATCGAAAGAAAGCCTCATAGACTGGAATCTCCCCAGGTTGTTGTCTTGTTTTCATTGCGATGTTGAGAAAACTCTGCTGTACACTGGATTGTTTTTTTAAATGTATCTGGCTCTGGCCCACTCAAGCTTTGCCTAATGAAGCAATGCTAGCATCTGTTGTCTGTCCCGCCTTGTAGCTAGCTGGCTTGTGTTCACCACCTGCTCACCCAACAGCAGGTGGGAAGTGCCACTCACTATGGGCAAAGCGTCATTCCAAAGGGTGGTGACTTGGCGGGCACCAAGAGCCAGGACCCAGCACTTTTGTAATTATGACAATAAAATAATAGTTCAAAGCAGGTGTCTCTCATTTTGGAAAGTTCTACTTCCTTTGAAAATAAAGTGCATGTGGCTGCAAATTAACATACTTAAGGTTCAGTCAACTGGAAGCTTTGAATATTCCTTTTCAGAGTATTAGTGCTTATTTTGGATGGAAATGCGGAGTTGAAGCATAATACCTGGCTAACAAGTTAGGTTGCATTGATTGTCCCATTCAGCATCTGATGGATTCCCTTTGCTGTCTGAAGCAAATCACCTAAAGCAGTGGTTTCCCCGCCTTTGGTCCTCCAGGTGTTTTGGACTTCGGCCTGTTCCCAACCTATTTACCAGCTGTTCGTAATTGTTGTAGCTGAAGTCCAAAATACCTGGAGGACCAAAGGTTGGGAACCACAGGCCTAAAGCTACAGGGGGCAGAGATGACCTTTAAGATGAAGTAGAGTGGAGCTTCTTGCTTCATAGCACAGTCTTTGTTACGACACTGTAAACTGATTCTTGAAAAACTTACACAGTTCTTGGCTGTGGATTTCAATTGCAAGCTTTGTTGTATTATATATGAGGTTGGGTGACAGTTCTTTGTAACAGCCCGACAGTGAAAGATTTGAAGGCCGTGCTATTTCCAGAATCCTTGCTTTAGATATGGCATGAATGCTAAAGTGGTGTCTAAGCCACAGGTGCACAGTCCCAACACACCATGGTTACCAATTCAGCCTGCCCCTTGCTGTGTAGCTTTCATTGGAAGTGAGTCTCGATCTAATGCTAATTGGGCTGTGGAAAGAAGCCAAGGGAATGAAAGCCCATCACCTTAACAAAGCTTAATGATGCTGAGAGAGGCTTTCTTTCTGTTTGGGAGGGGGAGTACTAATATCTGCAGGTAATAGCATAACCTATAGATCTCTTTGTGGTTGAAGCACACTAAGAAGTGGATTGGAAGGAATAAAGGAATCCAATGCCACTAGTCAGTCCACCCTCATGTTGTCAATGTGTTCTCCTTTTCACTGGAGGGAGGGTATGATACTGCTAACAGAGTCTTCCAGGCTATTTCCCTCCCCCAGCTTAACTTCATCGTGTATCTTTGCATGTACAGTAGAATTTGAAAGTTGTATTACAACACTGCTGACTGCAAAAAGAGTGTGCTCTTTACTTCTCCCCTGCCCCTCTTTGCTCCTGGATGTATACCATGTTGGGTTGTCGGATGATGGATCGAGCAACGTGAGCTCTGGAGAAGGCCCCAGGCACGGGTGCTACACAACAGATGGAGCCCAGGCACCGAATGCTTCCTCTCTAAGTGCCAGAGAAGAGATCAACATATGTGGCACACTCCTTTGAAGGACCGGTTTGTAGTCCACACACCATGGCTTGTAATGAGATCATTGAGAGAAAGTTCACCCATTTCATCTTTTGAGGTGCTCTTGAGTGAATGGCAGGAGCAAGGATTAGGTGTGCTACTCTGTAACCTTAATGTGGAAACCTTTAAAGAACACAGGTGTGCATCTACACACACACACTCTGTATTCACATATACATAGACAAATGCAGTATCCCATTGATGCCAAAAGTGTAGAGCTATATTTTGACCTAGTTGTACCCTCTCCATCTACATAATTCATGCCAAAATACTGAGGCATATCCTGCATAAGACCTCAGTCATTCCTAAAATGGGGTGAGCACTTTACTTTCCAGGGTTTCATGGGCTCAGAACAAAGCGGAAGCTGGCTCAGGCCTCCAGTATTCTGTCAGCCACCCCAATAAATATATGGAACTTACGAACCTTGCAGAGAAGAGCACAGCCCCTGATTTGAACAGCTTTTCAGTCTGGCATTTATTTACAACTAGCTTGGGGACCCGGCCCTGCCCGAGTTAATTGAGAAAGGCATTGTGTGCCAAGGTTGGTCCTTATCAGTTGTTTATTTGGCTCTCAGTGGCCTCAGGTAGTGAGTGAAGGTTCAAATCCCATAATCCATGGTCCATCCTCCTCGATACTGCACCAGGATGTAGAATGAGTCATGGAGGCTCTGGGTCCCAAGTTTGGTCTTGGTCAGTCATTGGATGAGGTTGGCAGCGGTCTTGTGAAGTGAGTGGAGGTACTTAAAGTCCCATCATCCATGGTCCATCGTCCTCCAAACTGCACCAGGATGTAGTGTGGTTCATGGGGGCTCTGTGTGCCAAGTTTGGTCTTGATCAGTCATTGGATGAGGGTCGCAGCAGTCTCGGGAAATGTGTAAAGGTACTTCAAGTCCCATCATCCATGGTCCACCCTCCTCCAATCTGCAGTAGAATGTAGCATGGATCATAGGGGCTCTGTATGCCAAGTTTGGTTACTGTCAATTCAGGCCATACACAATGTCCCATTAAGTGAGGCCTAGTCAGGAAAATCAAGTTAATGAAACCTTACTGTCAATTCAGGCCTTAAACATGCCATTAAATGAGGCCTAGTCAGGAAAATCAAGTTAATGAAACCTTACTGTCAATTCGGGCCTTAAACAGTATGCCATTAAATGAGGCCTAGTCAGGAAAATCAACTTAATAAATCCTTACTGTCAATTTTGGGCCTGGTCTGTGGGAAGTGAATTGGGTGAAGGTACTGCAAATCCCATAATTTGTGGCCCATCCTGCCCTAAACCGCACCAGGTTGTAAAGTGGGCCATTGGGTGCAAACATTCAACGCCTCATTTAAACAAACAAATACTGACATAATCCCGAATAAGCCCACATATGAAAACAACATTAGATCTTAACCTCAATAAATTAAACAAAAACATTTTAAAAATTATATATTAACATAAAATCTGAACATAAAACATCCATAATTGATTTACAAGGGCCAACTAAGGTTCACAAAATTATATGGGTTGATTGTGTGGCCAGTGATGATAGCTGGACTAACAGAATGACAGAGCCCAAATACAGTGATATTTCTCAACCAGAGGTCAGGTAGTGGTCTCTCATTATCTAGTCTTCCTCCTATCCATACGCTAGTGAGCAAAAATTAGTATTCAGTTGTTTTTTTGAAGGAGAGGAGGGAGGGGGCATCTTTATTTCCTTAGGGAGGGAGTTCCAGAGTTGAGGGGCCATCATGGAGAAGGCCATCCTGTTCCCACCAACCGTACTTTAGATGGTGGGACCAAGAGTATGGCCTCCACTGAATGCAGTGCCCAAACTGGTTTGTAAGAGAAAATGTGATTGGTCAAATAGCCTGAACCTGAGCCATTTAGGTTTTTAAAGGTAATGACCAGCACTTTGTATTTAGCCTGGAAGCAGATCAGCAGCCAGTGGAATTGCCACAACATGGGAGTGGGACAACATGGGAGCCCTTTATGGAGCTCCATTTAGTAATCTGGCTGCCGATCTCTGAACCAGTTGAAGCTTCCGAACTATCTTCAAAGGTGGCCCCATGAAGAAAGCATTGCAGTAGTCCAGACGGGATGTGACTAAGGTGTGGACTACCATGGCCAAGTCAGGCGTCTCAAGGTATGGGCGCAGCTGGCACACAAGTTTTAATTGTGCGAAGGCACTCCTGGCCACTGCCAACACCTGGGGTTCCAGGGTTAGCAATGAGTCCAGGATCACCCCCAGACTGCGGACCTATGTCTTCAGGGGGAGTTTAACCCCATCCAACACAGGCTGTAATCCCGCTCCCTGATTCGCCCTCCAACTCACCAGGAGTGCCTCTGTCTTGTCTGGATTTAATTTCAACCTATTAGCCCTCATCCAGTCCATCACTGATGACAGGCATTGGTTTAGAGGCAGGACGGCATCCTTGGCATTAGGTGGAAAGGAATAATAGAGTTGGGTGTCATCCACATAAATTTAACACCAGATGGTATCTCCCAGTGGTTTCATGTAAGTGTTAAACCACATGGGGAACAGGATTGAGTCTTGAGGGGCCCCACAGGCCACCGGCCAGGGAGTCCAACAGGAGTCCCCCAGCTCTACCTTCTGTGTCTAACCTTCCAGGAAGAACCAGAGCCACTGTAAAAGAGTGCTCCCAAGCCCCATCCCAGAGAGGTGGTCCAGAAGGATACCATGGTCAATGGTATTGACAGCTGCTAAGAGGTCAAAGAGAACCAGCAGAGAGACACTCCCCGTGTCTATCTCTCTTCGTAGATCATCCACCAAGGCGACCAATGCTATATCTGGCCTGAAACCAGACTGAGATGGATCTAGACAACCGGTTTTATCCAAGAACCTTTGGAGTTGTGAGGCCACCACCTTCTCCAGAACCTTGCCCAGGAAGGAGAGATTTGAAACTGACCTATAGTTGTTGTGTGGGATCCACTCAACAAATATAGGTCATCTTTACAAGATCAGGCTTACTAGTGAGAAGGAGACTTCTAAAAAATTACATAGATTTCATATGGTATAGAAAAAAAATCTGACCTGCGGCCAGTCTAGAGTTCACAATATTTGTCTAGATGGATTAGTGACCTGACTCAATATAAGGTGTCTTTCTATGGTAGTAAATACTTGGCCACGGTCCCTAAATCCCATCTCTATCCTAATCTGAATAGGCAACTGTATGCAAAACTTGGGAGCAGTTAGCTTTGAAGCAGCGGGTAACTATGGCAGCAAAGGAATAAACAGTCTGTCAAGACAGATATTAACAGAGATTAATTTCAGCATCCACTGTTTAACAGATCATTTGTCAGGTGGTTATGACGTCTGTTGTGTTTGAAGAGAGAATAGGTGTGAAAGCCCTTTTTTCTTTTGGGTCGCCTGGCAGTTTTCTGAAAAGTGACTCATTAGCCCGCTTCCCTCATATAAATTGTGGGTAGCAGTTTTCATTTATAAACAACTGGTTGAGGTATAAAACTGAAACCAAAAGAAGTGGGGTGGGGTGGGGACTCCATTGTGGACAAATTTAGCTAAAAAGTAGGAAAAAGCCAGATAAAGTAATTCCATTTTTTGTAGAAAAATCAAGTTGAATGCTGAATGTGATGAATGTGTACAAGAGGCTCCGAAGCTGGCGAGAGTGATACGTATATCCCAGGGCTGTCCAACTTCTACCAACCCTGGGGCCTGATTACCGGACACTGATCAACTGAGGGGCCTAAGGGTCCGCCCCTCCCTGGCTCCGCCCCCTCCCCGGCTCTGCCCCCTCCCTGGCTCCGCCCGCTGTATATATTCACAAACTCATATTCCCCTTTATTTCTAATAAAATACATTTGTTATTACTATTATTCCATTCCTGCCACATGTATATATTCACAAACTCATATTCCCCTTTATTTCTAATAAAATACATTTGTTATTACTCTTATTCCATTCCTGCCACATGTATATATTCACAAACTCATATTCCCCTTTATATCTAATAAAATATAATTGTTATTATTATTCCATTCCTGCCATATATAGATAGATCACAGATTAGGAAAGGCATACAGTGCATTTGGAAGGCTTCACAAAAGAGTCTGGAGCAACAAGCACCTGAGGCAAAGCACCAAAATCAGTGTGTACAGAGCTATCATATCATACAGTTCGCCTACAATCAAAGAGCATTCTAAACCCCACCAATGATGGAATTAACCAATCTTGGCACACAGAACTCCCATGACCAACAGGAAATACTGGAAGGCTTTGGTGGGCATTGACCTTGAGTTGTGGAGTTGTAGTTCACCTCCATCCAGAGAGCACTCTGGACTCAATGTTGGATCAGGACCAAACTTGGCATGAATACTCAATATGCCCAAAAGTGAACACAGATGGAGTTTGGGGAAAATAAACAGGAGCTGGAGGGAAGCCGAGAGCATGGTTTGCAGCTCCCCCGGGAGGCTCCCTGCAAGCAAACGGAGGGGATGCCTCTCGGGGCCTGGCTGCTTCCAAACCCGGGGTTTGGAAGCAGCCAGCCTCTGAGATTTCCTCCCTTTCTCCAAGTCCCCTTCCCAAGCGAGAGAGAGACTGGGGAAAGGGAGGAGATGCCTCTCGGGGCCTGGCTGCTTCCAAACCCCAGGAGAAGGAAGGAAGGAAGGAGTGGAAGAGAAGGATGGAAGGGAATGGAGGGAGGAAGGGAGGAGGGAAAGTGAGAAGGAAGAAAAGATAAAAGGGTGGCAGGAAAGGAAGAAAGGAAGGTAAAAGAGAGAGGGGCAAGGAGGGAGGGAGAACAGTTGAAAGGGTGGGTGGGTGGGTGGAAGGAAAGAAGGTGAAAGAGAGGGACGGAGGAAAGAAGGAAAGAGTGGAAGGAAAGGGAGGGGGGAGTAGAAAGAGGGAGAGGGAAGTGGGGGGGGAGAAGGCCGGGTGATGGAGGCGAGTGCGCTGGGGGCCTGAGCGCCTCCGAGCGCATGGAGCAACAGGAGGAGGAAGCGAGCGAGAGGAGAAAGAGAGAGGGGGAAGGGGCAGGGAAGGAAGAAGGATGAAAGGGTGGAATGGAAGGAGGGAGGGAGAAGAAATGTGCTCACCTTAGCGCTGCATGCTTCCTTGCAATAACTCCTCCCTGGGAAGGGAGGGAGGGAGGATGAGAAGGAGGAAGGAGCTCTGCCGAGCCATGCGGCCGGGTCGCTCTTCCTGTTTGCTGCCAAGGGGGCGGGGCCCGAGAGACGTCACTCCCTCCCATTGGCCCCCTCCCTCAGGAGAAGAGGAGGCGACCAATAGAAAGCCAAGGAGGCGGGACCAAAAATAATTAAAAAAATAATATTTTTAATTGAAAAAAATATTTTTAAAAATATATTATTTATTGCAGGAGGGTAAGGGGCCGTAGCCAAGGGGCTGGGGGGCCGTGTACGGCCCCCGGGCCGCCTGTTGGACAGCCCTGGTATATCCAATCCAGATGTTAGTCTGCACTTTGATGAAGTTACGTAAAGTGCTGAATCCCATATCCCAAACAGGTCCAACAAGCTGGAATGTTGTTTTAAATCTTGGGCTGAAGCTCAAAGCAAATTCTGTGTCCTATTAGCACGGGAATCACCAACTGCCACTATACTGCCCTACAAGGGAAAATCTTCATCCTATCCTGGCAGTTTTGTATGCAAAAGTATACAGAAGAAGTATATTAAGAGGCAGCATAGATTTATATGTAGTACACATCCTCAACGTGAATGATAATGATGAGAGCACACTATGGATGACCAGATTCAATTTTCACATTTAACCAAGATGCTCACTGAATAACCTGGATCAACAATTCTTAATCTGTCATATTCTGCAGGGTGGCTGATTGTTTTAAAAAATAATCATATAAGAAAGCTTCTCAGAAGAAAGATTAAATATCAATGTGTAATTATTATAATACTAGCAGAAAATAGAAAAGTGTTAGAGCAATCCAGGGAACGGGGTGAGCTCCCATCTGTCAGCTCCAGCTTCCCATGTGGTGACATGAAAGAAGCCTCCTGCAGGATAGTAAAACATCTGGACATCCCCAGAGCAACGTCCTTGCAGATAGCCAATTCTCTCACACCAGAAGCGATTTTCAGTTCCTCAAATAGCTATTTATTTATTTATTTATAACTTCTCTATCCCGTTCTTCTCTACCTCCATGGAGGGACTCAGAGTGGCTAACAACAGCAAAAATGCAATGCTATACAATAAATAATATTTTTAAAAACAACATACATAATAAATAAAATTATATATGCGTATAAAAGACAGTTTGCCGAGTTAAAACAACATCCAACTCAATCCAAACATTGTGGTCCAATAACTCTTAGTCTTTACCGGTTCAATCCATCAATCCGTGAATGCCTGATTCCAAAGGCAGGATTTCAGCTACTTCCTGAAGGTCAGGAGGGAGGGGCAGACCTAACCTTGTTGGGGAGCAAGTTCCATAGCCAAGGGGCCACCACAGAGAAGGCCCTGTTTCTCGTCCCCACCAAGTGCAACTGCGAAGGTGGTGGGACCGAGAACAGGGCCTCTCCAGAAGATCTTAAAGTCCTAGGTGGTTTATACAGGAAGATACGTTCGGACAGGTAAACTGGGCCAGAACCGTGTAGGGTCCTAGTAGAACAAAATAAGCTCTCATTGGAAGCAAACATAATTAAATTAAGACTGCTATACTTCGGCCATTTCGTGAGAAGCCACGACTCTCTAAAAATGCTTGGTAAGGTAGAAGACAATGGGAAAAGAGAAAGATGGCATTCCAGATGGATGAACTCGAGCAAGAAAGCTACAGTTGTTGGTTGTTCTGCTTCTTACATCCATTGCCAGATTTGTCCTGAAAGTTAATCCATAAGCAGATACCTGCTCACTGGAAGGTTAAGGAAGAGCACCAACCTGGGAAACACGTGGGAGCTTTTCTATAGTGGACATTACACCTACTCCCAACTTTACTGAGATAAAGATTAAGTCTGTCCTTTTCTTCTAAGTTTTTAATGATTTTTGCCAGTGCCTTATTACTTCTATTAAATTACTTAGTTGTTATATATTTTATTGTTTTTAGACCTTGATACATTAAACCACACACACTGCTATTCTATTCTGCACACGTCTTTTCTGTTTTTATTGCTCAATGCTATATTATTTGTTAAGCGCCTAGAGACAAATGCTGAGGACAGGATATAAATCTATAAAATAAATAAATAAACAAACATCTGCTTCCCAAACTACTAAAATTAGGCTTCTCCAATAAAACCAAAATTGTCATAAAATCTGGAACAGTAACAGGCAGTACTTTTTTTCACAATGAATAAATAGCACAGGCTATAATTCTATATAGCTAAGGAAGGGCATAAATGGGGCCTAAATGCCCTAAAGCAGTAGTTCTCAACCTGTGGGTCCCCGGGTATTTGGCTTACAACTAGGAGTTGGCTTACAACTCCCAGTTTACCAGCTATTAGAATTTGTGAGAATTGAAGGCAAACACATCTTGGGACCCACAGGTTAAGAACCACTGTCCTAAAGGGATGAGATTCAGTCTGATCTTGTAAGTTAAGAAGTGTCAACCCTGGTTAGTGCTGGGATGGGAGATCAACAATGATTGCGAGATGTTGTAGGATATATTTCAGAGGAAGGAACTGGCAAAAAGGTTCCACAAGATTGTCTGTTAGGGTCTCATCAGATGGGCAAAATTGTCTCACAATAATAAAGAATAAGGGGGAGTGCATAAAAGTTCATACACAAACAATCAGGACACGGGGTCCTATCATTTGGACAATTAGTAAATCCGCTATAAATCTTTTCCCAAGTGGGATTACCGCAAGTAGGTAATGAAAGTCCAAATCATCCAATATAGTCCAAAACTCTGTATTCAATGTAAATCCCAAATTATAGAGTTCAATATTCATTCAATGGGTATACAGCACAAATGTTCCAAATGAAATGAGGATCAAAAGCAATCTCCGGGATATGGTGTGACCACAGTCGTAAATCAAATTCTTCCGTATAATCCGGTATGGCAGGAGGTGGCAACACTCTTTTACATCCCTAGGGTATACTCAGCCGACGAGCAATAGTTAAACAAGAATTCCATGACTCGTTTCGACCGTGTTCCAGTCTTTTTCAAGGCTCGGTATAGTCCCCTTCATTAGTCCCCAAACGGTACAAATCATTCTGTAATATAATACGTAGGGAGAGTATGCAATGATTTTCTGCCCTATGCAGATAGGTCTCCACATTACCATGTGGAGGTACATGTACATTTTTTAAACTAGAATTTTCTTGGTAGAATTATTGTAATTAAGAGAAGGTTGGCCATTGCTTTTTAGGATCCCCTGATGGCGCAGTGGGTTAAACCACTGAGCTGCTGAACTTGTTGACCGAAAGGTTGCAGGTTCAAATCCGGGGAGCGGTGTGAGCTCTTGCTATTAGCTCCAGCTTCTGCCAACCTAGCAGTTCAAAAACTTGCAAATGTGAGTAGATCAATAGATACCTCTCTGGCGGCAAAGTAACGGCGCTCCATGCAGTTATGCTGGCCACATGACCTTGAAGGTGTCTATGGACAATGCCAGCTCTTTGGCTTAGAAATTGAGATGAGCACCAACCCCTAGAGTTGAACATGACTGGACTTAATGTCAGGGGAAAACCTTTATCTTTACCTGGCCATTGTTTTCTTCTCACGAGTGGGTTTCCTTTGCTGAATGGAGATTCAAACCTCTGGTCTCCTAATGTCCTAGTCCAACACCCAAGCTACATGGGTTTTCACAGTACTATCCCTGCAGCAATACAAGGGTTATTTCTACCTTCCTCTACTTGTGAACTTCCTAATGACAACTGGAAACAGAAAGCTGGGTGTGATGCAATCCAACAAGGTGATCCTGGAATATTACTGGCTGTACAGATTTATACTGAGGCCAGGCCAACTTACCTTTTTGCTAACACAGCTGAATAAACCCTTACTTTCCTGCCCCACTTGCTGCACTGCCTCTGGAAGGCATACACATTGTTTGTCTATGTGGAGACTCAATTGTGTAATTGCTAGAGGCAGAGATCCAGGCTTACAAACACTGGGTTCATTGCATGCTAAGAGGGCATTTCATTTCTACAGGCCAAAGTGTACAGCTGCAAGACCAGAAGGATGCCTGGTGTTTGTCTTCATCTATCCCAGGCACAGGGCAGGGTATCCAGCAGTCCAATTAATGAGCACCCAGCAGGGTTCCCTGGTTTGACGTGGCCATGCATTGTGAAAGGAAAGCTACCACTTACTCTGTGTGTGTGTTGGAAGGGCAAGAAGGAGGGGAGGCATGTCATAATGGATCCAACTGGTGGGTGGGTAAGTGGAGGCCATGTGGGCAGGGAAGCTCACAGTGCCAAGGAAGGAGACAAATATCTACTCTCAGTGGGAAGGAATAGAAGAAATCATTCCAGTTTTGGATCGGTCCCAAGGTAAACAGGCCAGTGTTTGAAAACACTCTGATGAAGGCAGGGAAGCAGGGCCAGCAACCCTCCTTGCCTAGGGCTCTTTCTATGGGGTGGGACTCCATGATGTGTACAAAGCATTGCCACATGGCTCTAGAGTTGAAGTTTCCAACCTTTTTTGACCAGGGACCACTTTGACCAGGGACCACTCTCCAACATTAGTACCAAAAGGGTTACAAATCAGTTTTTGGTCAACTTTAGATTCTGTTTGGGGTGCTGATTCAGAAAATTGCATTGGACAGATCACATCAGCTCTAGTTTCTGATACAGAACATATGCCATCCAGTAGTCTCCATCTGCTCGCCCACAGTGTCCGTCGCAGTCCGGGATCTTGCTACCGCAGAATAAACACCTTTTAAAGCTGGTTGTGGACATACTATGCTCACACAACCTGTAGAATTTCCGATGTTGCCCAAGTGGCGGAAAACAAAGGAAAACAAAGGAATGCGGTGGGCGCGCATGGAGGCGCTTTTATGCCCTCCGGGCCGGCTGGGCAGAGCTACCGCCAAAACCTTTCAAACTGGGAAAGTTTCCGTTGGAAGCCCGCGCTGGCGCGCAAACTTCATAAGTGTGCATTCACAGAGCCCTCAAAGAAGAAACATATTTAATAAGCCTTGGCACTATAAGAGGGTTTCATGAGACCAGTTGCTCTCATTACAACAGTGTAGTAATGGTGAGGCCGCAGACCATATTTTAGTTCTTGTGGATCACTGATGGTCCACGGACCACAGGTTGGGAACCACTGCTATAGAGCGTGGACAAATTACCCTGGGCTAGAGGTCTCAAGAAAACAGAGTCTAACTATGACTTTTTCATACTCTGAGTAAATTCTGTTTAGGACCACAAGAGAGTAATAGCTATAATTAATCAATCAAACCATCAATCATATATCAGAATGCCTTTGTTAAGTCAGTGGAGCTGCAGACAAATATCAGCCTTTGGCCTTGGAACTCTCAAAGAGCTTGCCAAAATGCACCAGACTTGATGGAAAATAAAGTTTATCTATATCCATTTACTTTTGGGGTATTTGTTTAATAATAAGAGCCACCAGTAACTGAATTAGAAGATGATGCTTAGCTAAAACTACTGGAACAGCTTGCGTGCCTGCATGTACATGCGCACGCACACTTTCCATTAATTTTAAGATGTAAGTTAGCAGTGCAATTTTGTATATCATCTTACCCCATAAAAAATCTAAATGTGTTCAGTAAGGCTTGTTTCCCACCATCAAAGTGTTTCATCTTCAACCTCATGTTATTTCTCTGACATTGACAATACCGAAATGTGTGAGATGATGTCAATACAGCTTTCTCAATACTGGCAGTCATTGGGTTTATTTATCTTTAAAAAGCTATTTCCCTGTATTTATGCAATAAGGAAATGTATTTATTTATTTATTTATTTATTTATTTGCAGTACTTATATTCTGTCCTTCTTACCTCAAAGGGGACTCAGGGCAGATCACAAAACATATATATGGCAAACATTCAATGCTGATTATACAATGACAAGATGGACCACATATAGAGGTATATTTATGCTTTTTCTCATCATCCGGCATCTTTTGGAGCTGTGCTTGGATGCTGTTGCTCCATCTCCTTGCCAAAGAGCTTTATTTGTTCATAAGCTTTTCTCCTCCCTGCTTAATGCGGTTCCTATTCATCTACTCACATTGCTGTTTTCAGTCCACTTGGTGGGCAGAGACACTGGCCTGAATGTCAGGAGCTCACCCTGACCCGGCTTCGAACTATCAACCTTTCAGTTGGCAAGATTTACTTGCAGCTGCAGCTGATGATTAACTTGCTGAGCTAAAGCCGGCCACTATTTCTGACCATTTTGGTGGTGCGGAAAAGGAACACTCTAGCAATTAACAGTGGCATTTACTGCCAGTAGAAATCTAATCTGTCTTTTTTATTTTTCAAGCATATAATAACGCACTATGTTGGACTTTTGTCATCTGCCATATTGGTATTTTCACATACCGATAAACTAAATGTTTAATTGATTGATTGAATAGGCAAATGATTTGTAATCAGTTAATATGCAAAATTCTACCTCAGTGCCATATAAATATGTTTCACCACCATCCTCCCAAAATAACATTGGATGTGGTTTTATACTATTCCAGCAGAATGCGCTTCAAGTTTAGATAGGCCATACCCAAGCCTATGTGAAGGTGAGAACTTTATGGTACTGCTCCTGCAAAAGAGGCACTGGACCCTAAGCAAGATGCATTAGACCCTAAACCTGGCTATTTTGGTACCTGCAAGGAATATCCATCAATACCTCTTCTTAGACTGGCACCTACCCTGTCCACCTTTCGCAAGGACCTAAACAAGTGGATGCTCCACTGTGCCTATGACTAAACTGTTCACCAGATAACTGGCCCCCTAATTGTAACTTTCCAACAGCGCCTGCACTTTAGTACTGCCCTCTTGCTTATAGTCCTGGCATTCTTATGCCAAATGACATTACCCTTCCAGCCCTAACCTCTATTGGATTTTGCACTTTCCCTTAGCCCCATCCAGAAACTATTGCACAAACTCTTAGCCCTCTGAGCTTAGCATTTTTACTGTTCAGCCTAGGGATTGCTTTTATCATGTTGAGTTGTGTTATTGTGATGTGTTTATTTGATTTCTGATATTTTGATTCTGTTTACTGATTTTTATGTTATTGCACTATGTTTTAATCTGTGTTCTTTCGGGTTTGTCCCTTTGTAAGCCGCCCAAGTCCCTTTGGAGAGATGGAGGTGGGGTATAAAAATAAAGTTATTATGGGTTGTTGTAGGTTTTTTTGGGTTGTCTAGCCATGTACTAGAAGCATTCTCTCCTGACGTTTCGCCTGCACATGTGGCAAGCATCCTCACAACCTCTGAGGATGCTTGCCACGGATGCAGGCGAAACATCAGGAGAGAATGCTTCTAGAACATGGCCAGACAACCCGAAAAACCTACAATGACCCAGTGATTCCGGCCATGAAATCCTTCGACAATACAAAGTTATTATTATTCTTGTTTTCAACAAAATCATAATAATAATGTCAACAAATTAAATAACCAGCTATTTATTGCCTTTGCATGAAACAACAAATTGCTGCCTGAAAAATGTACCTCATTTTGTCTAAAGATAGAGCAGGGTCTGAGCTTTTGAACAAAGAGCTAAGTAGGGAACAGTAGTCCTTGCTAATGCATTGTAAGGTTTCCCCAGCAGATGGAGCTGTCGGTGGGAGGAAATAAAAGGCTGCCTAGCAGGTGCCCCCTCCCCTCCAGCAGGGCCAATGTCTGTCTGGCAGGCTGGCTAAAAACAAAAAGAAGAGGCTGGCAGGCAAAGCCAATGAACTCAAACCCAAAGCGCGTTGGCATGTCTTCTAGTCCCATTCAGTGGCATGCTGTTTGCAGGAGACTGGGGGATTGTGTACACAGGCCTTTGACCTCATTCCGTGTTCAGCTCTGTGTCCAATTTAGATCCCTTGCATCTCTCTCTCTCTCTCTCTCTCTCTCTCTCTCTCTCTCACTCACTCTCTCTCTCAGTGTGTGTCTGTGCCATCCACAGATCCAGACCCCTAGGCAGCGGGAACAATTCTGGGGCTTCAATTCACCCAGCTCTAAGAGGAGCAGCTGAGACCTTACTTGGGGCCGGGGGTAGCTTTTATTTCTCTTCCACTCTTTGAGCAAACAAAAATGCCAGAGGAACATCTCCTGGAAGCTGAAAACTGTTGTGCCAGGAAGCTGCAGCCCGGTTTAATTTGCAGCGAGCATGGGCCGAGATGGCTCAAATCTAGTCCCAGGGTAAGCAGAAGGCCTCTGCAGGGTGCCTTTTTAAAGCAATTTCTGCCTGAGGATAGATTTGGCTCTCTCCAAAAGATAAACTGGGTTATTCAAAGCAATTCAGTTTATTCATGATTTATTTCCCTCCATTTTTCTCATCCTTTAATACCAAGGATTTCAAAACAGATTAAATGGGTCTCCCTTTCTTTCTGCCCAATCCCAGTTTATTTTCAGCCATTCCGAGTCTCTCCACAGAGGTAGAGCAGGACGGGACATAAAAGTCTTAAATAAATAATACATTCTCATAATAGCCCTGTGAAATAGGGTAGAAGGAAAGATAGAGCCTGCACCAAGGTTGCCCAGGGACAAGTTTGTGGCCAAGGTGGTACTTGAACTTGGCTCTTCCTCGCTCTTAAACACCACAGTGGGTACTTGGTATCTGATGGGGCTTGATTCTAGGATACTAACATTATGGATGTTCAAGTCCTATTATATACAATGGGATTGTAAAATGGTCCCCCTTATATATAAAGCAAAATTTGCCTTTGGAGTTTAAAAAAAATACTTTCAAGCTATGGATGGTTGAATCCATGTATATGAAGGGTTGACTACACCCCATGTTGGCTTTCCAGCAAGTCTTATTTTTAACCACACTTGCATTCCACTTTTCGTCCAATTCTGTCTCATGTAAGCGCATTCATGATATCTGTAAGCTGGCCACTCACACAGACACGCTTCAGGTCTGTAGTAGAGCTGTGACAACATCTGGAAGACTTCTCCTTAAGGGAGAGTCAAATATTATTTAATCAATCAATTTAATAACACTTGACCCTCCTTTTAAGGGCAATCTTTAGATAGTAATATGGTTAATTAATTAATTATTATGCTGCCTTTATCCCAAAGTGGGGCCCAAGGCAGCTAACAGATCATTCATCTTCAAAATGGAACCCCTAAATATCCTCACACTGCCTATAGAGCTATCTGCAAGTTGTTTATGTCATTGGTTTAAGCATAATATATTGTTTCACACTTACCATGGTTCTCCTGACATGTACTTCACAATAACAATAATACCCCCATATTATTACCTATTAGTTTGAAAGGATTTGCTATTTCAAACAAACAGGTGACATTTAGTGCCAGAGTTTGATCTCGCATGAGATAAGACCGCTCCCTGAAACCAGCCTTGGAGACCTCACATTTGATGGCCTCCCCTGTGTTTTCTGCCTTGGACTGATTCAGAGACAGGTCACAAGAAGCAGGAGACATGGTGTTTATTCTCTACAGGACTGGCTTTTTGTGTTTAGAAAATCCTTGTTTGCTGAACTCTGCTTAACCACACTGTGCACAAACATGCCCCTCAAGTACCACAAAATGGCATTAAATGTATATTCCCTTAACAGTTGTAAAGGCCTTGTGATGTCTCAGAGGGTCTCTTGGGGGACCAGAGACATTCAGAGGCTGCCCCGACATGTCCCTCACATGAAAACATCACTACTCTTTGACACCAAAGAGATGTGTCTGCCCATTGCTGCCATCCTCCATCACTTTCTCCCTTTGCATTTCCTCTGCATCGTGCCTCTTTCTTTCTCGACAGCCACAGCAGGTGATGATCTCCATCTCAAATCGGCGCCTCACATTTGCTATTTGGATGCTGCGCTGTATCTAAGAGCTTATCAGCTGACTTAGCACTGCTCAGTGCATGTTTCTTCCTGGGGAGCTGGCTGAAGATTGAGATACATTTCAAATAATAATAATAATATGTTTTCTTTGGCAAGCAGGGGGAGTGCCGGGAGGTATAGTAGAGGTAATGCTTAGGTCTGACTTTCTTTAGCTGTTGTCAACACTATTAACTCGGCAGCCATACGAGGGATTTGTGGTCTCTATTTCTGCGGCTAATGTGATAAGCTCCCTTTCTACTGACAGGCTCATCTGCAAGATCCAGTTTAAAGTGTGATTGTAATCGCTCTATCCAATTACCAAGGGGTCAGTCACTCAAAAAGAGGGCACAGGGAGACAAAGTGGCTCTTCTTTAAAGTATCATTAAGGGGAAACATTTAGGAGAAAATGACACGGACAATTAAAAAGACCTGGCAGCTGCATGAATGACTCCTGAACCAACTCTTAGAAGTGCCTACAGGGGAAATGGTGGAGCTGGGGAGGGAAGAAATAAAGGAGGGCACAGGGATGCTAGGCAGGTATGTAGGCAGGGGGGGGGGGCTTAGGGGGCTTCAGCCCCCCCCCTGAAATTCTCAGGGTGGTCCACGAGAAGGCCTTACTGGTACATTATTTAAACTGTTATGTTTATTCATATCATGATCTGATCACCATGCTCATTATATCCCACATTCATGGGGTTATTGGGATAACAATACAAAAGGTTTGCTAGGGTAGACCCTCTCTCACTCAGTCTCAGCCCCCCCGAATCAAACTCAGCCCCTCCCGAATCAAAATCCTGGCTACGGCCCTGATGCTAGGCAAGTACTGCCATAGGAACCATGAGCATTTTATCCCAATATTTCTTTTCCTTTTCCTTTTCCTTTCTTCTTTATCTTTTTCTCTTTCTTCCTTCTCCTTCTCCTTCTCGCCAAAATTTGGGGCAAGTTTTCTGCCTCAGGTCCCTTCGGAGCAAACTGGACAGATTGCCAAAAAACAAAGGGAAAGCAAAACCAAAACAACAAGAGTAAACAGGGCGGAGCAGGATGTCAGAAAGTCCACTTCTAGTTGTGAAAAAAATGTTAAATAATTGATGGGGGGACGGGACACTGATGTCTAGTTAAAATATTACTGTGAAATGGATCCCCTTTATAATGAAACACGAATGAACAGAGATGAATTAAACATGAATTTGTTTTATTTTTCCTTTTTACCAATTTTGCAATGTCGAAATGCCACTCCTCCTCAACGTTGGAAATGTCTGACTAGCTATATCGCCTCTTTTGTATGAAGTCTACTTTTATGAAATTGTATAAATTATACCAAATGAAATCAAGTAATGTGTAACTGGAATTGCAAGTATATAAAATTGCCTTGCTTACTCTCATGCCTTTGGGACACAAAACAGGGTAAGTCGGCTAATGTATGCAAGCCTGGAGGTCCCCAAGTCTCATTGATAGGTTATCTATAGTGTTTATTTAAACCACAACTCCTTTCCATTAACAAGCCTCCCCCAATTGTTAAATCTGCTTATATGCACTGGGAAACTTCTTGGCTTCCATTTGATGGGATGGGAACCATTGTGTGATGGGGTGAGATGAGCCCATTGTTTCATCAAATAATTCCAATCACCCTTTTGTGCTTTCCAAACTACCTCTTTGTGTTTACCAAGACTTGAATATTTGCATTTGACATCAACACATTCCAGGACTCACACCCTTCATGGGGGATGAATCTTCAAACAGACTTGGACTGTGAATTTACCAACCACAGCTGTTCCCTTTCCCCACCAGGGGGAACCTCCTCCAGCCGGTGACATCAGGAGTGATGGCCAGCCAACAGGAACCCAGATGCAAACTGGGCTGGTTTTCCTACCAATCAGGAGAGTGTGTGGGTATTTTGAATGGCTGTCAAAGTGGATGAAATGCTCTGTACTTCCCTGTAAGCCTTATATTGGTTCACTTTGAGGTCAGACTCTATACTGGCATCCTTTCTGGCCAGAAATAATAAGCTTGTTTGTTGCCTTCAAACCCAGTTCATATCTTGATCTGGCCTTTGGAGTAGCGAAGTACACCGGGTTCCAAACCCACATTATGCGGTTAGCTGAAATCACTCAACACAATTAGCACAAAGCAGCGGGCACAGTTTCCAGGGTGGGCAGCTTGCAGCCTTTGGACCCCACATTGCCCTTGGTTCAATTTCTTGTGACTTATATCCTAATTTCAAAAGCCCCTTGCCAGAAATCAGTTCAGATCTCTGCCAAGAACTATTGCAGCCTTCCCACTCAACTGCTGATTTTCTTCATGCACTCTGTTAAACCTTCCTCCCCACTGTCTCAATTCTCTGGGAAATATGTATTCATGAAGGAAATAGGAAAAGAGGGAGAATGCATTACAGGGTGATTGATACAATCAAGTAAACCACAGACCAGGATTTGCAAGACCTGAGCAACACTGTTGATCATAGAATGCCTTAGAGATCTTTCATTCATAATCAGAAGCTGGCATGACTATATTTTACAACAGTAACAACCAGGAGAGTGGATAAGAGAAGATGTAAAATAATTTTTAAAAATATATTAATAAAAATTAATTCCAAAAAATGAGAGAAGATTCCATTGTTGTTCCACAATCAAAACACACAAATTAAATGCAATCCAGTAAATGCTGGACCATGAATTCAGGGCAAAGAACGTGGCTCCATAACACATGACACAATTAGCTTATGAAACATAATATTACAAGATACAACCGTTCCTGTGCCGGGAGAAGAGTTGTTTCTCCTTTCAGTTTGCACTCATTGTTTGGTAGCTGGGTTGCTTATTTTGCTGAACCAGTCCTCTGTCTCTTGTGGCATGCTAAGATTTTGTCATCTTCAAAGGACAGATTGCGTGTCCACCACCCAAACAACTTTTCAGAGCCTGGCAGATTGGGTCTGACTGAGCCCATGCCCACAGAGCTGGAATTGCATGTGAATATTTAAAGATGTCTTCTCAGTAGAGAGCAATCCCTAGTCACATTTATGGCATATGGTCAAAGATGGTCTCTGGATCCTGGCCTTGCTAACAGCAGCAAGAAGTATGGTTGTCCTGCTTTCGCTGGTTTGGTAGTATAGTTGGAAGGAAGCAGATACTTTTGGATTTGATAAAGCTCGCTTTTGCTTGGGCAGCAGCAGTAACATTTCAGGATGTTGTTGCTCACTGGGATAATTTCGTAATACTTTTCAATTTCTTTTCTCAGTAATTTCCCAAAATAGTTTAATGGCTTATTAGAGCCACATTTGCACAACAAATGGCGACTTTGATCAGGACAAGAGAAAAGAGATTTGAAAAAGTGTTCACATGCTCTCCAACTGTCCTGATTTGGCAGGCGCAGCACCAATTAATGTTCTATCATTCAATTTGCTCAGTTGCTGTTAAAATGTCCCAGTTTCTCTCTCCTCTCCTGACTTTCTCCTTTTGTCTTAGGCTTACTTCAGTTGTTGCCAACTGAGTTCAAAGTGCAAAAGTAGTTTGTACTGAATTAACTTAGGGGAAAGCTGGGAGAAGGAGAATCTTATCCTCTCCAGCAGGCTCAGGTAAAAACAAACTGCTGCTGCCTCTCCTAGCTTATGGGCTCTTCTTCCTCACTAAGAACCTTTGCCATCTTGGCCATAATCTTGTGAAATGTTAGAAGACATATACATTCTTCACCCAGCACTTAGGTTAAAGAGAAGTTAGACAAAAGAATTCAAGAATATGGTCAGCCTTCAATGTTCAATGGGGTTACAGGCCCAGGACTCTGGTGAAAGTGGAAAAAACACAAATTAAAAACCAATTAAACCTGTGATAATACCTCTTTTTATATCTTTAGGCCATTTAGCATGATGTTATGGTCAACCTCACTGGAAGTTGGTCATAAAATCCCATAGGTGCTCTCTCTAGAAATCTTTAGAACCTCCAACATGACTCTACGAGCAACTTCTGGCCAAAGTTGGCCATAAAGTTATACTAAACAGTCTAAAACATTCCTAGAGAGACTATTTTAATCAAATTTGTGAATAATCAAATCCGCAAAAGTCAAACACCAAATGTGGAGGGACAATTCTAGTCAGTTGAGATGAGACTACTACCTATCCATTGCTATTATTTCAGAGCTACTGGACTGGGACCAAGGCAGAGTGTGCCTATGGCTTTGCCCAAATTATTTATCTTTATTGCCTATACCTCCTGGTACCAATACATAATCCCCCACATCCCATCACATGTAAGGCATGGTTCTGCCCAAAGAAAATATTTGTACAGAGCTCCGCTAAATCTACCAGCATGTCTATTTAGCCCAACACAATGTTTCTTTATTGTGGCCAAGTGGATATTTGTACTTTTGGGTTTTTAAATGATGTAAGTCGCCCGGAGCACCAGTGGTGGAGGGCGACTCACAAATAATAAAGTTATTATTATTATTATTATTATTTCTGGAAAGCCCTATAGTCACAGCCTGCAAATAACAGCCTTTCACCTTACAAATTACCTCTGAACATCTGAACCCTCCATGGTCACTCCCCATCTTTCTCACACACACTCTTTTCACCTCTCTATCCACCATCTATAATATAAGAGGTTGAGGGAGCACACGTGTGTAGTTGTAATTGCCTTTTATTTCATGTTATCTGATATCCCTCTCCCTAAATATTTAATTAGCAGCCACCATAGCCTAGGAGTCTGAGTGCTGGATTAGGACCCTGGGAGACCAAGCTCCAAATCTCAAATTGCCCACAGAAGCCCACTAGGTGACTTTAGACAAATCACAGGTTCCCATCACTAGAGGAAAACAATGGCAGACCTCTTCTGAATGTATATATTGGCAAGAAAACACTAGGAGGATTGCCATATGAAAGCACATAATAAAAGAAAGAAAATCTTGAGTGTACATTATTTTAAAAGAGTATTTATAGTGTTCTACATTTGCATGGAATTTGCTTTTTTCACCACTGTTACACACTGAGTTGACATGTTCATTCAGCTACTATTCCAACATGTCTTTCCTGGTTAGGTATTGCCAGTTTTGTTCCCATTAGAGATGCTTTCTTTTTTTTTACTCTAGTGTGCATAACCACAACATTATATACATTATATTTTCCATGTTGTTACACACTCTATTACTTCAAATAACATTTGACATTGGTTTTCATTGTTTCGTTCATCATCATCATAGCCGAACCCTCGTGGCAAATTATGATTGTCTTTCAACGGTAGAGTCTTGGCGGTAGGTCATTAAGTGACTATAGAGACATATTCTAGTTATACATGGTCTTTTGCGATGGAAACATTACAAGGTAGGTATAGAAGTATACTTAAGATAATCTCAAATCAAAATTATTATGTATCTATTGCAATACTAATTTACTCATTTGTAAAAAAAAAAAAAAAGCCCTAGGTGAGCAGTATTTCTGGAAAAGCGTCTCAAATGAGCCGAAAATCTATCAAGTTGCAAATCAAATCCATCACGAGCTAATATATAGTTGATCTCCCTTACCCTCACACATTTCTTCTTGGGTTTAAATCCTGCGACCCCTTAATACAGTTCCTCATGTTGTGGTGACCCCTAACCATAACATTATTTTCATTGCTACTTCAGAACTGCATTTTTGTTGGGGGGAGGGTGTTGATTTTGTCATTTGGAAGTTGTAGTTGCTGGGATTTATAGTTCACCTACACTCAAAGAGCATTCTGAACTCACCAACAATTGAATTGAACCAAACTTGGCACACAAAACTCCCATGACCAACAACAAATACTGGAAAGGTTTGGTGGGCATTGACCTTGAGTTTGGGAGTTGTAGTTCACCTACATCCAGAGAGCACTATAGACTCAACAATGATGGATCTGGACCACACTTGACACGAAGCCTTAATATACCCAAATATGAACACTGGTGGAGTTTGGGGAAAATAGATCTTGACATTTGGGAGTTGCTGGGGTTTATAGTTCACCTACAATCAAAGAGCCTCTTGCACCCCACCAATGATAGAATTTGGTCAAACTTCCTACACAGAACCCTCATGCCTTGAAGAGACTAGCTGCCGTGAGCCTCCATCCCACCTCACACACTCTCCCTCACCCACACATGCGCATCATGCTGCTCTCCCCTCCCCGCTTAGAGTCTCAGAAACAACCCTCCCCTTGGCTGGGAGGCCTGCCCATCACAGCAGAGGAGAGATTTAGGTGGGAGAATTCTCAGTCTGTTTCCAAAAAGGAAGAGAAGGACAGGCAGAGGGGTTCCTAATATATGATTTCAGATGGTCTTTGGTGACCCCTCTGAAACCCTCTTGTGACCCCCTGGGGGTCCCGACCCCCAGGTTGAGAAACACTGGTTTAAAGCATCCTGTCTATTTGCAAGGATTTCATCAAAGTTACATTCCTCTGCCATGTAACATATCATCTACCTTCTACACATGACCGGCATGTTAATAGATCATCAAAAGAGCCGAGTGCACATTGTGTATGTTTAGAAATACAGTGTTCATCTAAAGTACTGTGCTGGTATTTGTAATAATTGACCATTTCATTAAAAAGACATAAACAAATGGCTATTGGAATTAGAGACAGAAAATGAACATGTGATGTACCTGATAAGTTTAGGCAGAATGTTCATCCAATGTATGGGGGAAATAGGCAAACAATATACATAGTAGACATTTACTTTATGTAGTAATGTAACAGAAAAGTTGTATAAGTCTAAGACAATGTATATATGGTATCGATGCCCAAATAAGCTATCTAAAATGTCCCAGAATATTTCAGACCAATGCTGGGGATGTCCACAATAGAAGTGAAAATTAATTAATTTATTTATTTACATCATTTATATTCTGCCCTTCTCACCCCGCAGGGGACTCAGGGCAGATCACAATGCACATATACAGGCAAACATTCAATGCCATAGACATATAACATACATAGACAGACGAGCTACACAATTGGTCGAGAGCTCACCCCGACCCGGGCAGGCCTCAAACTCATGACCTTCTGGTCAGTAGAGATCTTATGCAGCTGACTCCCAGCCAGCTGCACCACATTTACTAGTTTATATATTAATCCAAATAAAATTTAATAGATTTTTTAAAGTTTACAGAAATGTTTCTGCTGAGAATTATGAATTAAGAAATGGACAGTAAATTTCTCCCACCCTGGTCATTCCACAGAGATAGATATAGATAAAGATATAGATATATATATACACACTGTGTTTGCCTCACCTCCAACAGATGCAGGCAAAATGTCAGGAGAGAATGCTATGTTTTTAAGCAACTGATTTTAAAGTGGATATAAGGGATTTTAATGTTTGTATATTTTTATGGTTTCATGTCCCGGCATTGAATGTTTGACGTATATATGTTGTGCTCCGCCCAGGGTCCCCTGCAGGGTGAGAAGGGTGGAATATAAATGTTTTAAATAAATACTGGAACATGGCTATACAGCCCGAAAAACTCACAGCAACGAAGTGATTCTGGCCATGAAAGCCTTTGACAACACAAAAGTATCACTGTTAGGCACATTTATTTATTTATTTATTTACTTACTGTGTTTGTATACCGCCTTTCTCAGCCTTTCGGCGACTGAAGGCGGTTTACAGGCAGCAAGTAATACACATAATATCAAAATGCACATAAAAACATTAAATACAATATAAAACTACAACAGAAACAATAAACAACAGCCAGGAGACAGGTATTTTTAAAGTCTCTTCCTCAGTCCCCTTTCTCCTCTTAGCTGGCTTTGGGGGGGGGGGGAGCAGCAGCATTTCCTCCTTCTCCTCCTGAGGTGGCAGGTAGATGTAGTATTGTTGCTGGGGGGGGGGGGGTGTCTCCCAACCGATGACTCAGGAGACATAGTGGAAATCTCTCTTCCTGGCTCCCCCTTAACATTACTATCCTAATGTACAGCCTGGTACTTGTCTTCTTCTCATATTCCACGTAATCATATGTTGGCATTCTAAAAAGAAACTTCGTAAAGCTTGGTAAAACAGGGCATCTCTTTTCAGAAGCCACCCTGATTCTTCCCCACCAGTGTTGTCCTTCATATATTTCTTAATTCAGTTCCAGTCCTAATAATATCCTTCAACAATTTATCAAGCACCAAAATTAGTCTGCAATTCCTGGCTTACCCACTCTTAACCATTTATTTTTAAGGACTGTTGTTTGGTACAGAGGCTCATGTAGTGACAAACTATTTTGTTATGCTGAGATTCAAGGGGAAGGTACTGTTGCCTTATGATCACTAAGGAAAAGAGCTGATACTAAATGGAAGGGAGAGGAAGAATACAGAACAAGGAGAAAAAATATATATATTGACCTTGAAATTAAGGAGCACCCACATTCACAGACAATATGTTATATGGGAGGCATGGAGTTGTGCGATGTAAATCACATGTGGAGTTACTCACCCATTATGCTATGCAATGTGTGCACTGAATAGCGATAGAATGAGCAGCGCAAGGAGAAATCAAATTGTGCAACTGCCTGAGCATCTAAAAATGCTACCATAATGTTGATCTGAGGAACTCTGAATGTTGCATGAGAAGTGGTATGTAATAATTTCACTGACAATCATTCTGGTAGAGCCCTATAGAAAGATATTACAATAACAGACTGAGATAGAAAGAAAAGTGACTTTTTCTCCCTTTGCTTAGCAATAAAAGTCAGAAACACTGGGTGCCTGTTGGAATTCAACCCCTCACTGCTCAAGTCTCAAGTCCTGAATAAGGAACAAGTTACATAGTTAGCTTAGAATAGACTGAGGGTTTCCCTTCCCCCATGTATCCTGTATGAAAGGAGATTCCACCTGAACACGAGGAAGAACTTCCTAACTGTGAGAGCTGTTCAGCAGTGGAACTCTCTGCCCTGGAGTGTGGCGGAGGCTCCTTCTTTAGAGACTTTTCAACAGAAGCTGAATGGCCATCTGTCAAGGGTGCTCTGAATGTGATTTTCCTGCTTCTTGGCAGGGGGTTGGACTGGATGGCCCACTAGGTCTCTTCCAACTTCCCCATCTTTCAATGTGTTGTGTGTTTTGAGATCTTTCTCTGTTTGTGTGTGTCAGAGAGATGTAGTGGTTGGTGTTTTTCCCCCTCTCTTGAAACCTTAGAAGAGATAAATTATAGAGTAGCTCAGACCCAGTTATTAACTATTAAGAAATTGAGTTATTTCTTATTTTTAGTGTAAATAAACCTTTTGTGATTTTTAAGATTGGACTTTGCATCTTTGCCTGCCTAAGCTCTAAATTCTTTACAGCTACATCACTTGCACTTCACACTCTGCTTGCTGTAAGCTGACTGCTCAATTATAGGTATCCTGTTTGTATTTTGGGTGCTCTGCTATATTTTTTGGGTAGTTTTCCCTAACAGAAAACCCTAACAGCGCCCCCTCCAAAATTAAATACACCACTGAATAGCCAATATTAACTATTTTGATTATTTGATGTCTAAGCAATACAGGGTGGGACAAAAGTCATGAAGGGGCTTCTATACTTAACAACAATACAATCCTATCAATGTATAGCACAAACATGCCTTTCCTGGGACCTTTCCGTGACTTTGGAACCAGCTTCAACTTTTCTATTGAGAAGGAAACGCTATGATATGATTTACTCAGGTAAAAAATTCCACCTTAAATTACATTAATGGGCTTTTTAAAGGGTCATCCCTGTGCAGATGTTATGAAATATTGCATTGGTTCTCATGTGTATATACATGTGTATAGAATATTATTGTTCTTTTTGATAAATATGCAAATTAAAAATTAAGAATGGGGAAAACAGAATATACTATTTTTTGGTCATTCATTCAGTCGCTTCCGACTCTTTGTGACCTTATGAACCATCCCATGCCAGATCGCCCTGTTGGCCACCACCTCCCCCAGCTCCTTCAGAGTCAAGCCAATCACTTCGAAGATACCATCCATCCATCCATCTTGCCCTTGGTTGGCCCCTCTTCCTTTTTCCTTCCTTTCCCCCCAGCATCATTGTCTTCTCCAAGCTTTCCTGTCTTCTCATGATGTGGCCAAAGTCCTTCATCTTTGTCTCTACTATCCTTCCCTCCAATGAGCAGTCGGGTTTTATTTCCTGAAGTATGTTTTCTGGTTGGATCTTCTCACAGTCCAAGGCACTCTCAGAACTGTCCACAGTCCAAGGCACTCTCAGAACACCACAGTTCAAAAGCATCTATCTTATTTCGTTCAGCCTTCCTTGTGGTCCAGTTCTCACATCCATAGGTTACTACGGGGAATGCCATTGCTTTTACTATGCGGATCTTTGTTGCCAGTGTGATGACTCTATTCTTCACTGTTTTATCGAGATTGGTCATTGCTCTTCTCCCAAGTGTCTTCTGATTTCCTGGCTGCGGTCTGCGCCTGCATTAATCTTTGCACCTAGAAATCCAAAGTCTGTCACAATTTGTCAGTTATCAATCCAGGCATGTAGCGGGGGCATTCAGCCCCCGAAATTCTCAGGGTGGTCCACGTAAAGGCCTTACTGGTACATTATTTAAACTGTTATGTTTATTCATATCATGACCTGATCACCATGCTCATTATATCCCACCTTCATGGGGTTATTGGGATAACAATACAAAAGTTTGCTAGGGTAGACCCTCTTCCACCCAGTCTTAGCAACCAAACTCAGCGAATCAAAATCCTGGCTACGGTCCTGTATCAATCAGTCCGGTTGCCACAATCTTGGTTTTTTAAAATATATTTAGCTGCAACCCAGCTTTTTCGCTTTCTTCTTTCACCTTGATGAGAAGGCTCCTCCTTGCTTTCAGCCATCAAAGTGGTATCATCTGCATATCTAAGGTTGTTAATGTTTCTTCCAGCCATTTTAACCCCAGCCTTGGATTCGTCCAGCTTTGCACATCGCATGATGTTGTCTGCATACAAGTTGAATAGGTTGGATATCTGCCTTGATATTCTGGGTTATATGGCTGTGTGGAAGGGCCCTAAATCTACTCAACTTTTTTGGTGGGGGGATTGCAAAAAATCCCAAATATATAAACTGTTAAGAGTATATGCATTTGAGGGGGGTGGGGGGAGTTGTCACCCAGTTATCTTTAGACCACACCACCCAGGCCCTGCCCAGCACAGGGCTGACTTGGGCCTGCTGGGAGCTGCAGTGGCCCAAAGGGCCTTCCCCAAAGGGCCCTCCCCTGGCCCCCTCCGCACCTGCCAAGGGACCAGGTGCTTCCGCCCCGCCCCCTCCCCTCGGGTGGCCAATCGCCTGCCTCCCTCCCCGACGCAGCCCGCCTTGGCCCCGCCCCCTCCAGCCGCGCCTCTCGCCAAACTTCGGAGGGTCGCAGAGCGCAGGGAGTGAGCGAGAGAGAGAGAGAGAGAGAGAGAGGCGCGAGCCCCTGGCCCTACAGCTTCCTTCACCCGGAGATGCGCCCGAGGAGTGCCGGAAACATCCGACGGCGGCCAGGTAGGTCGGGGCGAACGGGGGAGAGAGCGGTGGGGGAGACGCTCCGGGAGCAGCGTGGCCGCCCTTCCCACAAACACTACAACCCAAAGGGTGCTAAGGTTTCCGATGGAATCGCTTGCACTTTCTTTCATACCTGGTTTGAAACTGCACTAAGTAGTCAGCGTGGATGGGGGCTACGATCGGAAGAAAAGGGACGCCAAGTACATCCTGGAGATAGTTAGTGAGTATGACATTTCCAACTAACTGGATTTCCCCGCAGCGCGTTGGGTTCAAGGGCGAGTGGCTGAGAGGAAGTCCAATGGAGAGCCCAACTGGGTCTCCCTTTCCTCTTCTGCCCTTCCTTCTCGCTCCCAATCTAAGTGAGAGAAAAGCCCCCTTTGGACCGGAACCGTCCTTCCTAACAGACAGGATCCTATGGCTGTTATTCTGGAAGTTCCTGGGACTGAGAGGGTTGACTTGCCCCACCTCAGCCAGGCGGGGGGCCCTCCCTTCCACACACCCCTGCACCCCACAATATCAAGGCAGAAAAACCCCACAATAGCTGTATCTTCAGACTTGGCCTCATGTTAGCCGCCCGAGTCCCCTTTGGGGAGATGGTGGCGGGGTATAAATCAAGTGGATTATTATTATTATTATTATTATTAGTCCAGACTCAGACAATGTGGTATTTTCTGTCTTGATATTCTGGGATCTACACTGCATCACATGGATCTATACTGGGATCTACACTGCATCAGCTCTACACTGCATCACATGGATCTACACTGGGATCTACACTGCATCACATGGATTATATGGGATCCTGCATCACATGGGCCATGGGATAGTACACTGCATCACTGGATCTACATGGGATTTGGCAGTGTACAGATCCATCCATCACATGGATCTACACTGGGATCTATAGTCACAGTTACTGTGAACCTTGTTTTCATCAATATTTAAACATCTACACTGCATACATGGATCTACACTATGTAAACAGATTCCATTTCGTATCAACTTATTGATATGTTTAGGAACCCTACATTATTTATTGTATTTAATTCCTTAATGACTGTGTATAGCAGTTATGTGAACCTTGTTTTCCAATATTTAAACTTGGGCCCTCCCTCCAGGTGTTTTGGACTTCAACTCCCACCATTCCTAACATCCTCATGCCCCTTCCCTTTCCACTTAAGCGGCCGAGGGGAAAAGGAAAGGGCCTGAGGCTCTTGGGAATGGTGGGAGCTGAAGTCCAAAATACCTGGAGGGAGGGCCCAAGTTTGCCCAGGCATGGTATATAGCCACCCATCAGTATCTGGATCATCTGGGCAATATCTCTAGCAAAAAAAAACAACTCCTCTGTACTTGTATCACTTGTAGGGCGAATCAATTCAAAACATGATGTGGAGGCCACTGAAGTCTATCTGCCTCTGCTTTCCAGAGCTGCACCCCTGTTTATTACTCTGTTAGACCAAAACAACCCAAGTCTTCTGATGCCTGCAAGACTAATAGGTTCAAGCTACTGTGGACCACAGTCCCATGTCGTAGTCCTTTTCCTGCTGGTTGTGATCCTAGTGCTTACGCCTTGTGCTCTTTTCTCTCTTACTGTGTGAGGCTTTACAGCCAGCGCTGTTTTCCGCCTTTGAAATGTCAAAGCCGTGGGCCGCGTTGGGTCTCCTGCCCCCAGCCTCTCACCAACGCAATCGGTCGCTTAACACCTGGTGGAACCTGGGCTTAATTAATACTAATGGCAATCTGCTCTGTGCGCAGGGGGAAAGGTAGCAGCAGGGGGCGGGAGCCCATGGCTTGGCTTGGACAAACAAAATTTTAGAAAAGAGGTTGTCCCACGTGAACAACAACCCCAAGGCAGGCTTGTGGGGAAGAACAGGCAGCAGTAATCAATGGGAATAATTATTTCTGTAAGGGGCAAAAATGGAAAAATCGATATCCATTTTTATTATATACGAAGATGAGCTGTGCAGGCACGCGTGTGCTGGTTTGTTGATGATGAATTATATTATAGAGTTATGAAATCAACATAGGATTCTGTGGCACCTTGAAGCCTAACATGTTTATTATAGTGTAAGCATTGGTGTCTTTAGTCCAGGAAACTAAAATACAAGATTGTGATATATTTTAAATGGTTATGCTGATGCTTTTATGTTAAGCCTCTCTGACTCCCCTTCGGGGGAGATAAATCAGGGTATAAATAAATGTAATAATAATAATAATAAATTTGTTAGCCTCTGTGCTACAAGGAGTGCTTCAAGAGTCTTTCTTGTTTTTGCTGCAATGGATTAATTATTGCCACAAGCCTTTTGGAGGAATAAAGTCACAAAATACCTTTTTAATTCCTTGGTTGATTTGGTACACCAATATTAACAATTGAAATGGGATGTTTACCAAGTTCGGTGAATACTAGACATCATATTTGTTGACATAAAGCCCATCAAAGAGTTTTAAAAGGGTGGGCGAGAAGCTAACTGTGTGCACAAGGTTGGTGATCAACAACAAGCACATCCTTAATGCTCAGCGACATTCTTCTCCTCCTCTTCCTCCTTTCCTACCTGCCTTCCCATATACCATACATGGCATAATTCCACAGTGGCCTCCTTTAAAAAGTTATATTGAGGAGGAAACAAATTTGTTTTCTGTTGCACCAGGAATTAAGACATGGAGCAATGCATTCAAAGTACACCTAACATTAGGAAGAACGTCCTAAGAGTAAGAGCTGTTCAACAGTGGAATATGTTGCCTCAGTGTGATGGAGAGCCCTTCCTCACAGCCCTATATTCCAGAATATCAAGGCAGAAAATCTCACAATATCTGCTTTGAATTGGGTTATCTGAGTCCACATTACCAGTTCAATGGGATTTTATTCAGCAGTGTGGAAGGGGCTGGAGTCTTCTTTTTTGGAGGTTGTTATGCAGAGGTTTGATGGCCGTCTACCGGGAGTGCTTTGATTGTGTTTCTGTACGGCAGAGGGTCAGGTTGGTTGGCCCTTGTGATGTCTTCCAACTTCATGATTCTATGTGAGGATAGCAAAGTACAGTTTTTTCTCTCTGACTTTTTGTTGTTGTTAACATTTGAAATTGAAGGTGCTAAAAATACCCCTACTGAGCAAACTGTTCGCTGCTAATGAAGACTGCTGTGCAGGAACATATTGGTTTCTAGCCCACTTTCCAGCCTGGCTGAGCATGTTGTCAACATTACTCCAAGGTGTCTACACCAACACAGCGCAACCCCTTCTAATGTCAGTGGCAAGATAATGGCAGGACTGTGATATAGAATCATAGCATCCTAGAGTTGGAAGAGACCTCATGGGCCATCCAGTCCAACCCCCTGCCAAGAAGCAAGAAAATCGCATTCAAAGCACCCCCAACAGATGGTCATCCATTTAAAAGCCTCCGAAGAAGGACCCTCCACCACACTCCGAGCCAGAGAGTTCCACTGCTGAACAGCTCTCACAGTTCAAAAGTTCTTCCTAATGTTCAGATGGACTCTCCTTTCTTGTAGTTTGAAGCCATTGTTCCGCATCCTTGTCTCCAGGGCAGCAGAAAATGAGCTTCCTCCGTCCTCCCTATGACTTCTCCTTGCATATTTATACATGGCCCTCATCATGTCTCCTCTCAGCCTTCTCTTCTGCAGGCTAAACATGCCCAGCTCTTTAAGCCGCTCCTCATAGGGCTTGTTCTCCAGACCCTTGATCATTTTAGTCACCCTTCTCTGGACACATACCAGCTTGTCAACATCTCCCTTTAATTTTAGTGCCCAGAATTGGACACAGCGTGATTCCAGGTGTGGTCTGACCAAGGCAGAATAGAGGGGTAGCATGACTTCCCTAGATCTAGACACTATACTCCTATTGATGCAGGCCAAAATCCCATTGGCTTTTTTTTTTGCCTCTGCATGACATTGCTGGCTTATGTTTAACTTGTTGTCCATGAGGACTCCAAGATCTTTTTCCCGTGTACTGCTCTCGAGCCACGCGTCCCCCACTTGACCAAGTATTATCTTTGAGTTCTTCTTTCTGGAACTGAGGTTGTCGCACAATTACTTTGCTTGGGATTTTCACTGCTGAGAGCAGATTGGCAGCCTCTTACTTGTTTTGTGTTACCCACAAGGCAGGAGATATTGAAAACGAAAAGACATTTGCAGCACTGGGTTGCTGTGAGTTTTCTGGGCTGTATGGCCATGTTCCAGAAGTATTCTCTCCTGATATTTCGCCCACATCTATGGCAGGCATCCTCAGAAGTTGTGAGGTTACATCTGCCAGCTTCCACAAAAATAGCCATGATTACCAACACTGGGTGGTGAGGTCAACCTCTGAAGTTGCCTGCCATAGATGTGGGCGAAATATCAGGAGACAATACTTCTAGAACATGACCATACAGCCCGGAAAACTCACAGCAACCCAGTGATTCCAGCCATGAAAGCCTTCAACAACACAGATCTGCAGCAGTCACACCATCCTCTTGGTTAGTGTATATATAGGACAAGCTGAAATCCTTTTTTTGTTGACTTCCAGAGTGAGTTCTGACCTCTGATCCTTTAAACTAGCCCAGAAAAACAGCACAAGAGTTTAGGTTACGTAGTCCTGTTTTTCCCCCCGTGGAATCTCTTGCTTGAGTGTGATGACATTTCAGTTTTGTACTGCAAATTCTGAGAAAAGTTGCATTGAGCAGACAGACTCCCTTTAATTAACCTCTTGCTTCTATATCGTGGAATGGAGCATAAACTCAACCCCCTTAAAATGCCTTGCAAGAATTTCCCTCCATCCCAATGTGGTCCCATCAAGTGGCGTCGCTTGGGCACATTATGAATATTTCTGTTCTATCTGTGTCTTCCAAAAAGTTGTCCTTGGAAAAAAGTCAAGAAGCATGTACTTTAAAATCCAAATTGTTTGCAGAGAAAAAAGCAAAACTAAAATGTAAATTGAATACATTATGCAGATACATACCTACATATTTTGACATTTTGCAAAAATCGAATTAATTTTTTATCTGATAGCTTTTCTAAAAAGAACGCTAAATATTTTGGGGTAGCAATACTTGACATAGAAACCAGCATATATAAAGGTCGTGCAATGTACTGAAAGGATTGGCAGCAGATGTACAAGAATGTAAATCTCTTGGCTGCTAATTATTGTAATTTCCACACAGACTAATTCTAATTCCTAAACCCATGCAAAAAAACCTCCACATTTTCATGGATTTTCCCTCAGAAATCTAGGTGTTTTATTTTTCTAATTAAAATTCGGATTTTCAGGAACATTAGAGCATATTTCTAACATTTCTGAAGATCCCATATTTAATAGGGGGAAAGCCTGAAATTTGTAGTCTCTACCATGGGCAAAAAACCCATTGAAAATGTGTTAGATGTGCTCTAACATTTCACACTGTGGACGGATTTCATGTCGCATACTGTGAAGATTTCCAGACACACACCCTTCCCTGTCTCAGTCAACTTGTCCCTACATTATAGTCTAAAGGCTCTAATATATCTATTTACTCAAAGCCTGCAAATGTATGGAGGTTTTTGTTTTTTTTAAAAAAACATCCAAAATCTCCATCCAGCATGCCTATTGGGAATAACTCATGTTAAGAAATCTGATGGATTCTGAGCTGAAATGTAGCTGCCAGTCTCTCATCATCTTTGTTCGCTTTACCTTTGGTATGCATTTTTCCTGCCTGAGTCATTTCAATAGTATGCATCAGATCTTCCGTTACTTGGGCTCTGAGAGATGTGACCACATTTTGGCTGTGAGCAGAGCAATGGAGCTATTATGTGTACAGTTTATACGACATCAGATCCTAGATGCATTAGATTAGAGAAAGTCTGTGTAATGTGCATTTGCCCTTTTATTTGTCTGCTAGGATGTTCTATGGGAGACCAGGTGATGCGATATTCCCAATTTCCCATGCTTCCATATCGGCTCTGGAAAACATTGTAGGAGTTGGGTGCAGGCAAGCGTTTTGACTTTTGGATTGGCTACTGCCGGATGCTTAATTTGTGAAACAACCAATGTTCAACCACATCTGGAAGTCATAGCCTATAAAATATAATTTGTCACTGGATTGGGACTTGAGAAATCCAGTTTCAAATCTCCACTGAGCCATGTAACTTGTTTATCTTGGATTAGTTGATCTCAGTTTGGGTCCAACCTCACTGAGTAATTGTGACAACAAAGTGACAGTGAACGGCAAGTCCACGTATGTGCAGTCTTGAGCCTTTTTGTCCATGCTGCTCCTTTTTGTACATGCTCAGAGACTCTCGGGCCCTTCCAGACAGGCCCTATATCCCGGGATCTGATCTCAGGTTTTCTGTTTATTCCAGATTATCCGGCAAGTAGAAAAGCTGGGATCAGATCCTGGGATATAGGGCCTGTCTGGAAGGGCCCTTAGAAGGATTATTAGGAAAGTGGAGAAAAACACCTCCTCCCCACACACACACACACCAGATAAAGTATATTGGAGACACAATAACATAAACAGCTTTGTTTGAGCGAGTGACATTGGCATACTGAATGAAATGGCACAGTCAAGTGGATGTGTCGTTATTCCACTATATGTCCAAATCCAACTCGTTGTGGTTTTATGTCAGTGTGTTCTAATATTTTATCACACTGTCATACATATTTGATCACTGATTTGCAACAGTGTGATAAAACCTCTCAGCCTGCCTGGATAAAATTCTACTTGGAAAGCAGAGCGAAAACAGTCATATCACAGCCTCACTGCATATTCGCAGGAGGTTTCACTCAGGCCCTTCTACATTGCCATATAATCCCACTTTTATTTATTTATTTATTTATTTCTTCAATTTTATATTCCGCTCCTCCCTACAGGCTCGGGGCGGGTGACAATAAAATACACATGGGCAGGCCAAGTCTCAGGCATGCTGCCCTACCATTAAAACAAAAGACAGTTAAAAACGCGAGTTTAACAGATCACGAGGTACAGGAGATATACAGAAAGTATACAAGGGTATACGACATATCATCCAATCAGGCTTAGATAAATGCTAGCTCAAAAAGAGCAGTCTTACAAGCCCTTCTAAAGGGGGTCAATTCCGAGATGGATCGGACACTATCAGGCAGAGAGTTCCACAGCGCTGGAGCTGCCGCTGAGAAAGCTCTCTGTCGGGTTACGGATAGGTGGCAGGAGCGGACTGATGGTATGGTCAACAAGTTCCGTTCGTCTGACCGCAGTGATCTCGGGGCAAATACGGGGTAAGGCGGTCCTCAGGCACGCAGGCCCTAGGCCGTGAAGTGCCTTAAAGGTCAATACCAATACCTTGAAGACAATTCGGTACTCGATAGGAAGCCAGTGCAGTTGCCGAAGAATAGGCGTGATGTGATCCCTCACTGACGAGCCCGTCAGCAGGCGTGCCGCGGCATTCTGCACTAGCTTGAGTTTCCGGAGTGTCGACAAGGGAAGGCCAACGTAGAGGGCGTTACAGTAGTCCAGTCTCGAGATGACCATCGCTTGGATTACCGTCGCCAGGCCAGTCGCCTAGCCTGACGCAGGTGGTAGAAGGACCCCCTGCAGACCGCGGAGACCTGGGCCTCCATGGTCAGCAGGGAGTCCAGCTGAACACCCAAGCTCTTAACCGATGATGATGGGCTAAGCTGCTCACCATCCAGGGTAGGCAACCGGCACCCACCCAGCCCAGGGCGACCGGGCCACAGGATCTCCGTCTTCGACGGATTCACCTTCAGCCGGCTGGCACGCAGCCAACCAGTCATGGCTTCCAGGCATCGGTGGAAACAATCGGGTACGGTATCCGGCCTGCCGTCCATTCTCAGCAAAAGCTGGGTGTCATCCGCATACTGATAACACTCCAGACCAAAGTCGCGGGCCAGCTGGGCCAGGGGCGCATATAAACGTTGAATAACAGGGGGGAGGATAGCCCCTGGGGGACCCACAGTTAAGTGGGGCCCTCCCGAGACCCCCACCCCCTCCACACGTTGTCCCCGGCCCCGGAGGAAGGAGGCCACCCATTGAAGTGCGGTCCCCCGACTCCGCGCCGGCTAGACGGTGGGTCAGCAATGCATGATCTACCGTATCAAACGCTGCTGTCAGGTCTAACAAGACAAGCAGGGCGGACCCGCCCTGGTCCAGCTGGCGGCGGTTGGTCTGTAATGGCGACAAGCACGGTCTCCGTCCCATGCCCAATACGGAAGCCGGACTGGTAGGGATCAAGTCCAGCTGTGTCATCTAAGAACCGCTGCAGCTGATCCGCTGCTGCCCTCTCAATTACTTTGCCCAAGAAGGGCAAATTGGACACCGGCCTGTAATTGGGGGAGCCGAAGGGTCTAAATTCGGCTTCTTCAGCAGCGGTCTTACCAAAGCCTCTTTCAATCCCCCCGGGAAGACTCCTTGCTCAAGGGAGCTATTTATGATCGTGCCCAGGGGCCACGTAGCCCTTCCCGGCAAGATCTAATAAGCCAGGAAGGGCACGGGTCGAGGGAGCAAGTAGTTGGCCTAGCTGCAGACAGTAACTTATCAACGGCTGCTGCGTCCAGCATTTGGAAACGGGTGAAGGTGGGCCCGTCGAGTGGCGGCGGGGTCTCGAGCTCGCTAACTGTATCAACCGTGGCTGGAATGTCCCGGCGGAGACTCGAAATCTTGTCAGTGAAGAAGTTCTGAAAAGCCTCAGCTGTTGGAGCCAAACCCCTATCATTTGGGACAGATGGGATTGTTGTCAGGGACCGAATTATTCTAAAAAGTTGAGCTGGGCGTGAACTAGCTGACTCTATCAGGGAGGCGTAGTGAACTTTTTTTGCCTCCCTGATAGCACGCTCATAAGCCTTCTTAAACTTCTTAAACTGCTTATAAGCCGATTTCGATGCTTCGTCACGGAAACTCCGCCACACGTCCTCTAGCTGTCTCCTCCTCCGTTTCATCGCCCGCAGCTCCGTTTCATCGCCCGCAGCTAAGTCACGTTATCTGGTTTGAATTGGATTATATGAGTCTACACTGCCCTATAGTCCAGTTCAAAGCAGATAATCTGGATTTTATATGGCAGTGCAGAAGGGGTCTCAGTCCACATCAGGGCATGGATGCAAAATGGTATGAATTAGAGCTCATCTAGGATCCAACACCCAGCTTCTGCCCCATCCATAGCCTGACAAAAACAAACTCTGGATTCAAATTAAGTACTGAGACTTCAATTGCTCATATGACTGTTTATGAGCATATCATCCTGTCTTTAGTGTTTACCCTCAGGTAAGTGATCACAGGATTGTAGCTCCCTGGATCTTGTTTTGTACGATCTGTGATTGTGGTGCTGTCTCTAGATAAACTTGTGTGGAGACAGTTGTATATCCCTGGTTACGGATGATGTGATAGGGCAGATAGACCTGTGGATGGAAGTTAGATAGAAGGAACAGCACTGTGTTCCACTGCTCCTCCCATTAATTTCTATGAGAACACTGTAAGTCCACTGGGGCCAAGACATACAAGGCATATGGTACCCACAGACAATCCTTTTGGCTTCTTCTTCTGTGGGGCATTATTTGCTAGCCCTTGCTTCTTTGGTGCTGACCAAAGAAGCAAGGGCTAGCAAATAATGCCCCACAGACAAGATCATGTTTCCAAGGTCAGATTCCCACTTTTGCCCCAAGAGTGTGTGACTCAAGGCAGCCAATAGGATGGAAGGAAATACAACTGTATTGCTAAAAACATACAAAAAGTGAAGATTAATATTCAGCTGTCTATAGAATTAAAACCACATAAAATGTATATTTCCTCTAAGGTGAAGGTATTTTCCAACCTCAGAAAAGAGGGATCTGTAACGCTCCATAGCCCTGTGATGACTTGCTAAGGACAACACAACAGTAGCATCAATTTTTGAAAAACCAAGAAATAAACATTCCTAGAAATGGTTCTAGTAGATGCTAAGGCTCCCTGCTTCAATAGAATTGAAGTGGATCAATATCTCCACGTGTATATTCATAATGCATATGGGCAAATTACAGCTTTTAGCTGTTCCCTATGTAGCCTGTGAGCCCTAGGGTGTCCTTTTAACTTTTCTCTGCCATCTAATTGATGGGCCATCAGTTGGACAGTGGGCAACAGCTTGCCTGGTGGGGTTCAAAGTGCGAGGTTAACATCTTCTAGTGTGCCCCCTCCCCTGAAGTAGACAAGACCACTCTTCCCCTTCTGCTCTTTCAGGAAGTAGGTTGGTTTCTCTAAGGATACATCTACATTGTAGAATTAATGCAATTTGATATCACTTTAACTGCCATGGTTCAATGCTATGGAATTTGGGCATTTGTAGCTCAGTGAGGCACCATCATTCTCTGGCAGAAAAAGCTCAAGATCTTATAAAACCACAACTCCCATTATTCCATACCATCAAGCCATAGCAGTTAAAGTAATGTTAAAATGCATTAGTTCTAAAATTATTATTATTATTATTATTTGGACTTGTACGCCGCCACTCCCCAAGGGCTCGGAGCGGCTCACAATCACATAAAAACACAACAGGAGTAAAACAATATGTTAAATCAGACTAAAAGGTAAGGCTTTCCAGCTTAGCAATCAAAGGCTAGCCGGAAAAGGTGGGTCTTGCAGGCCTTGCGGAAAGATAGTAAATCCTGCAAGGCCTGCACATCACTTGGAAGGGTATTCCAGATTGACGGCGCTACTACAGAAAAGGCTCTGCGCTGGGTCGATGTAATACGGATAGCTTTAAAGGACGGCACTTCAAGGAGGTTCAGTTGCTCAGAACGAAGTGACCTCTGGGGTTGATAGGGGAAGAGACGGTCCCTCAGATACAACGGCCCCAGACCATGCAAGGCCTTAAAAGTTAACACCATCACCTTGAAGGTGACCCGTCTTTGCTGGATTCACCCTCAATCTACTGACATGCAGCCAACCAGTAACAGCTTCAAGGCACTGTTGGAAACAAGAGGGTATGGAGTCCGGTCGGCCTTCCATCTTCAGAACGAGCTGGGTGTCATCAGCATACTGATAACATTCCAGCCCAAAGCTTCGGACCAGACTAGCAAGTGGTCGCATATAGATGTTAAATCATAAAGGGGAGAGAATGGCACCTTGAGGGACCTCACAAGTAAGTGGAGCCCTCTCGGAAACCATACCTCCCCTTTCCACTCGCTGTCCCCGGTTGTGGAGGAAGGAATGAAAGTTCACCCTAAAAGCTCAAATTACTTGGCTAAATATGGATTTGAACTTGGCTCCCCCAAATTATATATCAAACTTCTAATATCTGGGTCTCTTATACACACTTTCCATCCTAGTTTTTAAAATTGAACTACCAGTATATTTTCTTTTTTTAAAAAATGCAACTTTGACTCACATACTGTAAGGTTCCCGTTTCCCTTCACATCACCAGTTTGCCTCCTATAAAATTGCTCTTTTGATGTATTTGATAGAGCAAAATATATGACTAGACATTTGAGGTTCAAAGCTCCACTATTTGGTCTCTTTTCTACTGGTCTTTGAGCCTCCTCAGTTTGCCCCCTGTAAAATGTATGTCTAAGTAGAAAACAGTGGGTTCAAAAATGGTATTTTGTTTTAAAGCTCAGATTCCATCTTTGCCTTATTCTCATGTTCTTCGGCATTTTACTTTCTGCAGGAAGAATACCTAGGCATGTAGCTGTGTTTCTCCTGCAGCCAAAAACGACACATTCAAAATCCATACAATTTGTCTCAAATGTTATGATGGTCTGGGGAGATCTCATCGCAGGCAGATACCTCTCCCTCTTTTAAGAGCAGATCAAGGACTATGTTGGCCAGCGTCACAGCAAGACAAAACCTAAAGCCTTGTACTCTTGCGGTAGTGCTCCCCCTGGCGCTAGCTCTTAACTCAAAATGTTGCTTGTATGTCAAAGCAAAAGCAGGGGTGAGCAACAGCTTTATCTCAAAACGCTTTGGGACACTCTGAAGTTGAGTTTCCACTGTACAACAATGAAATTCCAACTCTGTTAGCACTAGAAACGTAGCTTCCTTTGAGATCCAGCTGCCCCTGTCCTGTGCAAAGAAAGTGATTTCTTTGGGCCCTCCAATGGATTTCTATGGTATGCTCCCAGCTCAGGAAAGGTTTTTGATTTTTTAAAGCGAGGGTGCTATTATGAATGGTTTCAGGTATCTGTGTTTGTGTGTGTTGAAATATATCATTCTCAAATACAGAGATTTATCATAGTGCTAGAAACTTCTTTGATTGTTGCCCTTTTCTTCTTCCAATGATTTTGGGGAGTGAGATAGTGTGTGAGAGAGTGAGCAACTGTGTGAGTGAGTGCCGAACACCATTGCCCCATCGCTCCTTGGTTCCCTTGGGATCCTCCCTGTGGAGGGAGGCCTTGATCAGGGTTCTCTGGGTCCATCCCAGCCTCTCTCCCGTGCCCTTTGTGCCGGACTTCCAATCTGGGCTATGTCAATAGCAGGATTGCAAAGGGTTCTGTTTGAACAGGCCTTACTCATGCAGAGACCTCCTGTTATTCTTTGCTTCACAATAACAACTGCTGCCATGTTGGCTGCTGTTCTGACCCCATAGGGGGGGTTGTATAAGAGGCCAAAGCTGAGTGGCTCATGTGGTCGGGGCTGGGATCCTTGCTGCTTTCTTATGTCCTGGCCACCTTTGATTACTTTTCCAAGTCTTGCAGGATCAAAGTTTGTTCACTTAGAAACGAGGTTTGCTGCTAACAGGGCTAGCCCTATCATGTGGCAGTGAAAGGCAACTGCTTCAAGCAGCAGATGCCAGGGAGTAGAAGGGGCAATCCATCTCCATCCTCCCCCAAAGCCGTTCCTCTGGGGCTCCCATCATTGTCCTCTCTTAGAGAAGAGAAACACCCAAGCTGTCCTGTTCTCCTGCTGGTCTGGTTACCTCGAATAGTGGAATGGGGGTGTATTTTGTCTCAGGCAGCAGATTCCCTTGAGCCTGCTGTGCCAAATGCGTTGGTCAGAGACACTTTCCTGGTTATGCAAGGGCAGCTTTAGTCCCACCTTCCATTTGCCCCTCCCCTTGGCAAAAGAGCACCGAGCTTCCTCCTATGCCAAAGGGGTATTGATTATTAGCAAAGAGAGGTTAGAAATGTAAAGAGAATTCGAAAACAAAGCCACACTACTCTGTTTCAGCATGAAAAAAATACAAAGGAATCACGTGGCACCTTTGAGAATAATAAAGAAAAAAATATTTCTCGCATAAGCTTTTGTGGACTACGTGGACTGGAATCCACAGAAACGTAACATAAAAGGTTTTTTTTTCTTTGCTAGTCTCAACCTACAGGCTTCCTTTGCACCTTTCAATGAAAAAAGCAATCAGGATGAGATTAAATACTCAGACTGAAACAATCTGGTTTATGTAGTCACCAGTATAATAACCAAACAATCAATCTCCTGGAGGAGAGAGATTGTCCATTTATTGAATAGTAGTGCTTGGCATCTTGCATTGCAGCTATGGATTTGTAACTTGGAGTTATGCATTTATGCCACATGGTTACAATTGTGATGCTATTGGCATGATCATAAATGCCTCCTCTGTCCCACCTTAATTTCCAGGTGCCCTTCTGCATGAGACAAAGTCCTGTGGTGTGGTGGAGTGGGGCACTTCAGGATGATGCAGCCAGCCCACTCACTCACTCCCACTATGATTTTCCTCCCTGTGGCACCACGGCTCAGGAGCAGGAAGGGATTAGTTGAATCATTCAGAAGTGCCCCACTTGACCGTGCCACTGCCCTCCATTGCACAGAGCTCGGATCTTTAGCATTTGTCAAAATGAAAATTGACACCTTTAATCGTTGTGTAGAAAAGAGAATGTCAGAAGGTGTTGTTTGTCACACAAGCAGGCAACAAGCAACCTTTGCTGAAATTTCATCTTCTAAATAACAATGAAAGGCATGGGAGCCCGGTTCGATTTTTGCTCTGACGACCCTACTCTGACGACCCTATTCATAGTTGCATTTACATAAGGTTTCCCCCTTGACCTTAAGTCTAGTCATGTCCAGGGGTGGTGCTCATCTCCATTTCTAAGCCAATGAGCCGGCGTTGTTCATAGATGCCTCCAAGATTATCTGGCCAGTATGACTGCATGGAGTGCCGTTACCTTCCCACCAAAGTGGTACCACCAAAGTGGTACATTTGCATGCTTTCAAACTGCTAGGTTGGCAGAAACTGGGCCTAACAGCAGGAACACACTCCACACCTGGATTTGAACTGCTGACTTTTTGGTCATCAAATTTGGCAGCTCAGCAGTTAAACCCGTTGCGCCACCAGGGGCTCATACTTAAAAATGCGGTGTAGGATCTCAGCGTACCTTTATAAATTGCATTTTGTTCAGTGAAATCAAAGTGATGTTCTTGCCACATGCCACTCTTTTAGTGCAACAAACTATGAAATGGGTGCGTTCAATGAAAGCCCTACACATAATTAAATTATTTGGTTTGCTGCCATAGTATCTAATAATGGCTGCCAACTTTTTTCAGACACGTTTGTGAAGGCAGAAAGACTCCTTTTACCACTTACTGAGGAACTTGTAGGAGGGTGATATTATGTCCTTTGTGGCTTCCCATGGACCCTTCTATGAAGTAAATGCTGGGCCATATAGACTGGTGGTCTGGTCTAATGGTGCTTTTTTCCGTTGCCATCTTCGGTTTATTTCCCAAGACCAGGAGCTTTTGGCAGTCTTTTATAGCATGAAAAGGTGGCTCATCAGTCATTCCGAAATAGTCTTTTCTATGCTCCCCCTCCCCACCCATTACCTTTCAACATAGCAGATGTTGTGGTAACCTCATGGGAAAAACTGTTTAAAAAGAACTCGCCCAATCCCAAAGAACTAATTTAGACCTCGCAAATGTCATTTTGAGAGCCAGCATGTTATAGTGGTTTTCAGAATTGAAGTGTGACTCTGGATACCAGGATTCAATTCCCTGTTTGGCCATGGCTCTTGGAAGAGTCATATATTCTCAGCCCTAGGAAATCCAATTATATTGTTCATTTTAGGGTCAGCATAAATTGAAAATGGCTTGAAGGTACACAAAAACAACAACAAGCACCATTGTAGAGTGTGGTGATAATCTTTCTAAAATCTTCTATTGCCTTCCTTTCCTTTCCTTTCTCTCTCTAATCACCCTTGCGTCTGTACCTCTGAGCATGTACACCAGTTCGACACTAAATACAAGGAAAGTGCTGGACAAATCGGATTACTTCACTATTTGCGACATCAGAGAAGTGTCCCAGCTAATCAGATACTTCCTATTACCACTGTGATTTCGTCTGTTCCTTTTCCACAACAGAACAGACAGCCAGGGCATTAGGGGGTCATGAAGAACAGAAATGTGAGTCAGCTGAAGCACTGCGAGAGCAGGAGTGGAAGGGAGGGCAGGCATGGATGTCTGGGTACACCTGGCAAAAGTACATGTAGGTGATGGATCTAATGATGAATCTGCCCTCAGGCTGGCCAAAGCCATTTGATCCCAAGTGGGGCAAAGGGTTGTTGCTGGCAAAGCAAGCCTTGGGTTGGCATCACGTCGGTTCCTGCCTCAGACATTCCCCTCCCCTGCCAAGTGCCGAAGCCCCTGCTGTGTTGGATTGTAGCTCCAAGGTTCGTGCCAAGCGAGCCATGGAGTGTGTGCCATTTTTTTTTTTAAATCAATTTTTATTGATTTTCAACAGTTAAAATACAGAATAAAAGAAAATAGAAACATAAAACAAGATAAACAGAATAGAAAGTACAACCCGGGGCGCCCAGAAATGGCCTCCAGGTTAACTATAAGTTATACAAGGGTGAATAGTGTGTGTAGACAAAGTTCAGTGAAAAGCGGGATCTTCTTCCTGGTTGGCTCTTCTATATCTCCTTCAAATTATTGTCCCCATTCCATCCATCCTATAATTGAGTAGAGAAGCATTGTATTTTTAGTCATCCAATAATAGGTCGACGTTGAACTCTTTCCTGGAGTAATCCCTAATTGGCTCCCAGTTCGTCCTTTTGAGCCCCTGATTCTGTTTATTCCTCAATCTCTCCGTCAGCCAGTCCATTTGTATGGTCTCCATCACTTTCATAAACCATTCTTCCCTGGTCGGGATTTCCTGTGTTTTCCAGCCCTTTGCATATAGGATCCTTGCTGCCGTTATTCCTATCCATAGGATTTTTTTTTCCTCCGGTGTTATTGTTCCTCCTATCATTCCTAATAACATTATCTCCGGCTTCCTCTCTAATTTATGCTTTATCATCTTTTGGATTTCCCTTTGGATCATTGCCCAATATTTGGTGGCCCTGGGGCAAGTCCACCAAAGGTGAAAGAATGTCCCGTTCTTGTCTCCACACTTCCAACATTTGGGGTCTAAATTCCTATACATTCTGGCCAGCCTGTCTGGGGGGAGGTACCAACGATAGATGATTTTAACCCAGTTCTCTCTAAATGAATTGCTTAATGATTTTTTCACCACTGTACACCATATGTTTTTCCACATTTGCGGCTTAACTCTAAATCCCAGGTTCCTGGACCACTCAGCCATGTAAGTCCTCTCTTGATTATTTGCCGTGGCTATCTCTAGAAGGGCTTTATAGATTTTCCCAATTTGTTTCTCTTCTTCCCCTATAATTTTTTGACCTAATTCCTTCTCTTCCTCTATAAATCCTCTTTTGATGTCTTCCTTAAACTTTTCCTTCACTTGCCTTTCCTTCCTTCTGAGTGT